>OY856415.1:80711334-81911334 GCA_963693085.1 Alisma plantago-aquatica | reverse complement strand
ATTAGAAGATGATAAGTTTGAAGTACAAAAAGGTAATAGAAGAAAGAAACCCAAAGGGAAAGGGAGGAAAGTTTCTAAGGTGGCAGATCACTCTCAACAAACCTCTTTGTCGAATAAATTTGATAATCTGAAAGTTGTGAATTATGTACCCACTATTAGTGGTGACTCCCAAACCAGTGAAGTACTGGTCCAAATCATTTCTAATGGACATATTTAATCTGAATATTCTTTCTTGGAATGTAAGAGGTCTGAATATTAAGGCCTCTTCAGTTCGAGAGAAAATAAGGGAGTTTAGACCCCATATAGTTCTGTTAAACAAGACCAAAGTTAGAGAAAGGAAGATTTTAAAGCTGATTGGTGATGTTTTCCCTGAGTTTAATTGAATTTCTAATCATAGATCCCATGTTCTTGGGAGAGTGGTTATTCTCTGGAAGGAGAGTGAGTGTGATGTGAGGAAGATTAGTGAGGATGATCTGTTTGTTCATGTTGAAGTTTCTCATTCCAACATGAACTTCTGTCTCACAGCTGTGTATGGACACAACCCTGATGCTGATAGGGTTCGTCTTTGGGATGGCATTATGTGCATTAGTTCCGGTATGCTTTCTCCTTAGGTTATCCTTAGGGACTTCAATGTTGTTAGAAGGGAGGATGAAAAGATGGGGAGGGAGCCACCTTCTAGGAAATCCATGTAAGACTTTAATAATTTCTTACTTAATTGTGGACTCTTTGAACTTAAGCTGAATGGTCCTTTGTTCTCGTGGGATAACCATCAATGTGGAGATAAGTTTTCCACATCCTACATAGATAGAGTTATTTAAAATGGTGATTTTCTATCTGAGTTTTCTAACTGTAAATGCATCTTGCAGCCTAATCCAATTAGCGATCACAACATCCTAACTCTCGATATTGGCAAGAGAGGAAAGGTGGTTTATCCCTTCAGATTTATAAACATGTGGACTGTTAAAGATTATTTCAAGGACATTGTGAGAAAGACTTGGTCTTCTACTGATAATGGGTTTCCTATCTTCAAAGTAAGCTTAGAAGGCAAAGTTTTGAGCTGTCCAAGTGAAATCAGGATTTCATGGGGAATTACTCTAATGTAGCCATAAGGAAAGATTTTCTAGCTGTTGAAGCCCAAGCTAAGCTCGATGTTGCTCCTTACAAATTGAGTTACAGGTTGATGCTTGTGTCAAGAGAAAAGAGGCTGTTATAGCTAGACTTCATGAAGAATCTATTTTGAGATAGAAGTTAAGAGTGAGGTGGCTTAAGGAAGGTGATTCCAACTCGAAGTTTTCCTATGCTTCAACTAAAGTTAGAAGGAACATGAATCATTTTAGAGCTCTTTATATTAATGGGTCTATGTGCACAAATAGTGAAGTTATCAAGAAGCATATTGTGGAGTTTCACTCTAGTATCTTCAACAACAATCACAAGGTTGAACTTAGAATTCTGGATTCTCTTACCTTTCTGAAGCTCAATGATGTGGATAATCTAGTACGTGATAGGGTCTTCTCAGTGAAGGATATCATTGACATTGTCAAAAACTTGAATGTTGACAAATGCCCTGGCCCTGATGGGTTCAATGGCATGTTCTTCAAAACTTGTTGGAGCATCATTCGCACTGAAATTGTTGAGGCTATTTTTAGTTTCTTCAATACTGGTAGGTTTCTTAAAGAAGCCAACCTTACCTTCATTATTCTCATTCCTAAGGTTAAATATTCTAATGAGCTCAAGAACCTCACGCCGATTGTGTCGGGACCCATTACACTAAACAGGATTACTGAAAACATAAAACACAATCAATCACTAATTAATCACATACCCAAAAATATGGGTAAATTAAAACCGATTTCAATGTCAGCACCCGCTCATTAACATTTGCATAAGATCCCAAAATCTTTCTTATATCTATACTATGCTAAGAATTTGATACAAATTGATCTATCACCTTAACCACAACATATATACACAGGAGAACAATATTCGTATATGTCACACAAACAAGCATGAACATGCTAACCAAATCCTGATTCATTTGAAACACCATATATAAACTTTTCCTTCCCGGATCTGAGAGTACAGGGACGACTCTAAGAGACACTAGACATCTAATCAACTTTCTCAAAGATTCATTACTATAGCTCCTCTTTGCTTCTAGATGTTTGTTTTTGTCACTTCTAATTTCCTAAAAAGAATGTGACGAACCACAAGGGTGAGACCCATGTCCCATCAAGAGATATAACCTCCAACAATGTTTATTGATTACAAAATTTTAAGTAATTAAAAATTAAGCATTTTAATCAAATATAACAAATAAAATCAGCAGTACTGATGATTATCAAAATATATAAGGAGCAGATAATAACTATCATCATTAGCCAGACTATCATCCTTTATCTTGTTGAAAATATAAGCAATTCAGTAGCATATACATATCTAGCATCATGAGCAAGTCTAGTAACATAGCATAGCTAACAACATGAGCATGTCTAATTGGTTGAACATATCAACATCATAAGAGGAGATAAAAACATAAGCACAACTATTTGGATAAGCATGATTAGCAGTATATGCATCTCTAATTACAAAGGCATGGCGATCATGCTAAACATAACTAACAACTTGAGATAGCTAGCATCATGATTATAATCAGCAGTAGCAGTATAGTTATCAACACAAGCATAGCTATTGTATGTATGCATTTACAATCTTAGGAATATACCCAACCTAAGTGTATCTACTATCTCTTAATTGCAGTAAGCATCATCTTTATGTAAAGATAACAAACAAGGGTTATCATCCAATGTGAAACGTCATGTTTAACCTTAAACAAATATACTACACGGTTGTATTACATCTTTTATTATGCCCTAGGGAATTTGAATCGTACCATTCAAAGTCCAACTGACCCCATCCAAGGGCTATTCGGTTCCATACAAGATCTAGGAGTGCAGGTATCCTAAGATCTCTTTCCCTCGGTTAGTATGAGTAAAAAGGCAGTGACATATCAGTCAAAGTTGCCACCACAGTGGCATATCGTCAAGCTGATAACCACTAGTATGACCTTGGTATAGGTCACGACACTAGAAACCAGGGTATTCAAACCCAATCACTTAGGTACAACTGCAGTTGTCCTCTAATCACATCATGTTATAATCACCGAGACACGACCGCAACCATTCTCAATCACATCAGATGTATGATGCATGACCATACAAAACCTCCACAATCTGCATTGTGGATGACAAGGATATATCCTCAACCTGCCACCCCCACATACTCAACAATATGCACTCTGAGTTTCCCTTAGGAATACTCGTTTCACCATCCAGCAAGTTCTGACACTGAATATGGTTCTACGGCACATGGCACTACATGATTAGAGTTGCACTTGATTAGTTATGCCAATTGGGTGAATTAAGCCTGCATCAAACAAGTGGACATACAAAACCTAATTCACTTCTAGCAAGCATATAAATATCAAAACTTGAAAAGATAACATAATTTCTCATCTCATCATCACATGGTACTATTCACTTGCCATTCATGAGACTACACTAGTCATCGTATTATCACAAGATATAAATCCTTTTCACAATATCAGAGGGTATCAACCCTTATGAACATAAGAGGATTACACCTCATTCAGGGTTCAACCATGCCCAAAGGTCATTAAGACCATCATACTATTTCGTGCAAGATCATCATTATCTTTCAATGCCTTATAACAAGGCTCAACAACATCACTTACATATAATACACCAGATCAACACAATCTTGCATTAATGAGCTAGGAGATATTCATAAACAATCATACAAGGGTTATATTAACAATATGAACATTCCTTTATTACATCAACATGCAAGCAATCTAGATATGATTAACACTCATCATTTTCACAATGCACATGTTCAACATAAGAAAGTATCAACCGTGTGGCTATGATAACAACCAATTAACACATTAAGGTTATGATCATATTAAATAGGGTATTCCACCATCATTCCATCATATAAGAATGTTAAACATGAATACTCATCTTTATCAAATTGCTTTAGAGTTAGGTTCAACATGATAAGTTATATCAATGTTACTAATCAACATTCATACCCAAACCCTAACTCACGACATCCCCATTGGATCATCGATGCATAAGGTAAAGCATCACCATCACATTCCAAACTATTCTCAAGTATGAACCCACACATAAATCAAGGTGTAACCATCAGGTTATAGCATACTAGGGTTTCAACAATAATAGAGTACTCCATGATTATATTAGTCATTCAAGGACTATTCATACCCAATTATCATCATTTATTTATATTAAAGCTTGGTATTATAACCTATACCTCATTAGGGTTACATATCAACACAACAAGATTATTATCCCTTCTATTCATATGAGTGAATAGGTAAGACTAACTTATTAAGGATAACCCTCCATTTGTTCCATCATCATTCAACCCATATCACCATGCCACAATGTCACCCAAATCCATTGAATGTTTACAAGGTAAGACTATTGGTTGTTTACATAAGTAAACACCTTGGATAAACCACCTATGAAGTCCTTGATTTGTGCTCTAGAAAGAGTCACCATATAACCCTAGACATCCCTTGATAATCGACACAAAAAGTTCCATTGAGAGTAGGGTAAAACCCACAATAGACTGTTCAGTTAAAACATGTAACAGACTAAATTCCACGGTCCTTCCTACAATTTACCCACTTTTGTACTTTTATTTTCTTTCTAGCCCTTTTGGGCATCCTTCACTAATTTCCCATATTTTTTAGCCTTCTTGGGCCTCAATATTGAATTTGAGCCTTTCTTGAGGTATACTTCACAAATTACCTACATTTATGTTTATGTAGGGGGGTTTGCACAAATAACACATCTACTGAGATAAGTGAGGTCTAATCATGAAATTTGACCGTTAATGAGATAATATGAGTGAAGTATGTTAATTTGGAGGTTTTTGGATAAATATACTAGTAATAATGTATTTGAGTTAATGTATAGGAGTAATTAACCCCTCTACTTTATCTCTCCTCCATACAGGGAAATAATGCACTAATAAGAGTATTATATGTTGAGATATGACTCATAATGTTTATATGTGACTAATATCTCGAGATATACCCTATTATGTCATTAAAAGATATTATTTATATTAATTGTTCTTTTTATGCTTTATTATATGCTTTAATAGTCTATAAACTAATTAGGGACCTAACCATGTGATTTTCGAGAAATTAATGGCATAGCATCGTTGTAGGTGTTGTAATTAACCCATGGTTAAAATTTGAGGTCATTTGGACTTCATTTGACCCTTCAAATGGATTTTTCAAGTTCCCATAAGGTTTAACTATGGAATACCAATCAAATTTCATTTATGTCATTTGATATCCTTGTCACGTGCCCCAGACCACCGTCCGATCCCGATCCAACAATAGCTGCATCATCTTCTACCTCCAGCCTCTTCGTGTACAGTGAACTTGACCCCCTCGACTTTGTTCTCCCTCGTTTCTCGATCATTTTGCGAGATTTCTTTGCCAACAGGTCCGCCACAATGCGTCGTTTCATTTAAGCCATTACATGCATGCTCTCATGCACCATGGCCTAAATGCCTAGGGGCGCCGGCCATGGCTGCTCCCCTCCCATAACATTTTGGCTCTTCGCACCTCCGCACCTATATATATCACCATCCACGACTCCTCCGACCTCCGTGCGAGCTTCCTCAAGTGCTAATTTTGCCTGAAACGTCCATGTTTTGCCACCGGCACATCTAGCTGCTCCCTACATTACAACCCTTTTCTTAGCTGCTCGGTGATAGCAACACCCCAATAAAGCATACGAGTGAGTTCCTCTCATCTTGAGCTTTGTTTCGAGTACATGTACGTCCATTTTGGTTAAGAAACTTGGAAACACCCAAAGTGGCCAAGCATCTCCTCCACGGCCATGGCGCCTAGGAGAGGAAGAAGATGATTGACCCTTTTTACACTTTTACCCTCACGCGCTCATGCCTTCACGTTTTAATTCCAAGGGCACTTTGGTTAAGTCACTCCACGACTATATATAAGAATATGTTGCTAGATTAGGAGCTTTAGTTTTTCAATAGTGTATGGTCCTCACTCCTCTAATCCAGCAGTAACTTGTTAGTATTATGAAAGACAACAATTTTCGTACAAAAAAAATGACCTTGCTGCTATGGACGTGTGCTACTAATAATACTAGACTTATCTGATTAACAAAGTCTATCAAGTGAACCAATTTGATTCTTATGTAGGTTCATGCCATAAAGTGTATGTATCCTTCTCATTTTGGTTCACTATCTAGATATTTATTGTTATGGATCCTTCAATCTAGTGGCTACTATTTTTGTGTTGTTATGGATCCTTCAATCTAGTGGCTATTGTTTTTGTCTAGTGGTTGCTATAAATCTACAAGCATGGTCTATAAGTACCTATTTCCACTATTCTGCTCTATTTCTTTAGTTGTATTTTCTATAAGATGTTACGAACTCATCATTACACCAAGCTTCTACTTTTTGCTCATAGATGTGTTTACAAATGTCAACGCCACGCCAGGAGGTATTCTCTTCCAACATCTTATTATGTATGCAGCTTGACATACTACAAAGAAAATCTGTATTTGACTGGAATGAGATAGCTCTTTCAAGTGTTAAAAAATGCTCTCTCTTTACAGATGAACGTTCTCAAAACTTTAAAGTTAAGTGAGTAAATTTCCATATCTTAACACCATCTACTAATGATCCTTGGACAAACCTGTTGCAACTTAAACCTCTGATCAAAAGGCTTTATCTGTTTATGATTTTCCTAAAAGTTCTTTCTGTAGCTATTTTCTTGATTTTAGGTGTCTCACATTACTATCTAAGGATGAACCCATTCTTTCTGGTTTTCCAGTATGAGATCACATTCAAGCAAAAGATTCGAGGCTATTGCATCTAGGTGGAAGGGAGAATGATGAGTCCCTACCTCCTAGATTTGAGTTGCCATACCATATGAATATAAAGCAGCTTAAATTTGAAACCTCTCTTATTTAACTCTTTAGATGGAACTACCATGTCACAGTCAAATATTTTAATATACATAATAACTGATCTTCCTTAAGGAATAAATACCATTTTTGGGCTCTACTTCTTGCACTGTAGGCTATATTGGAAACAGCTTTTGTCTTGTGGCAGTTGACAGAGTGATGAATGCATATTCATCATGATTTCCAATCGCGTTTTTGCGACCAAATCGATTCAATACTTTTGATTTCATCTCCTAAATCTCACAAATGCAAGATTTCTTAACTAATTTAATTATCTAGATTATTAACCAGATTTTTATCGATTTTGTGCAGGTCTTGACTAGGTTCAACCGTCGTATGGAATTCACTCAAGATCCTCTCAACTTTAGTCTTAACCAATCGGTCTTGACCAAACGGTTTGCCCTAATGGTCTACCCATGCAGTTTTGACCTATCAGTCTCTAACATTCACCTACACGGTCCTCCTCTCACTACTCTAACTAAATGGTCTCAAAACTGTATGAGCACATATAGTCTAAAGACCACTTGAGACCAAACGGTCTCAAGACCGTATGACGCCTAATGGTTTCAAGACCGTTTGGACGATGAAGACTGATCAGAGGCCATCGGTCCTCAAGACCGTTTGGACGACGAAGATCTAAGACTGTTTGGATGAAGACCGTTTGGACACTCAAGCAAAGACCGATGAAGAGCAAGACCGTTTGGTCCCAAGACCATTTGGAGCCATACGATCTCAAGACTGGTTGGAGACAAAGACCGTTCAGTCTCAAAATTGAATGAAATCCATCTATCTCCAAGACCGTTTGGTCTCAAGATTTCCGGTGATTTATCCTCTGCCCCCATCTTCATCGCCATTTGCTCCGGCCACGCACTGCTCCGCTCACTTGCTGGTCCTCTGCCCACCTCCGCTGCCGCTTGCCCTCTGCCCCCAGCTCCGACGGCCTTCTCTCCTACTCCGACGGCCTTCTCTCCTGCTCCGGCGACCTGCTCTCCTGCTCCTGCTGCTCGCTACTGCTACTCTCCTCGCCAACGCCGCTGAAGGTACCTGCTCTGCTCTTCTTCCTCCTCTTCTTCCTCCGCCCTCAAGCAGGTACCCTGCTCCGTGACCGAGGTGTGTGAAATTGCAGGTTGGCACGGCCGTGCTGGGCAGCACAACTGTGTTGGTAGCACGGTCGTTCTGCATAGCACGACCGTGTTGGCTGATTTTGTGCTGTATTGCTCAATTATAATCGGATAGCCTGTAATGTTGTGCTACATTAGTCTTCTAAAATTATTCTTATATTGTTGAATCGGGTCAATGACCACACCTGCTATTGTGCCTAAATTATGCCATGTATGTTTGTACAAAGTGAATCTTATTGCTCTAATTGTGGATTATTTTTTTTGGTCGGTAAAATAGGTCCTCCTCTAATTGTGAATTATTGCATGTTTGAAACTATTGAATTCTTGATTTATTATTTAATAATGCTCTAATTGTGAGTGATGCAATGTAAGTGAGCAAATACATGTAGTGGATATGTACTCATTATCCTAGAAACCCGTCCAAGATTTACTCATTAGGAGTAAATCTTGGATAGTCCCCGGTTTGGGACTTTTCTTGAATACCTAATCTCACTTAGGATGTAAGTGTATAATGTGTATTGGGTTTTCAAGAAAATTTTGGTAGCATTTCCCCGTTTGTTCTCTAAGTACATATGTACTTGGAGAACAACGGGGAAATGCTACCGAAGTTTTCTTGAAAACCCAATACTCATTATACACTTACTAGTGAGATTAGGTGTTGAAAAATGGGATAGGTGGTACACATTTATTGTATATAAGAATGACCACACATGTATTTATTGGCCTAGAAACCCATCCAAGATTTACTCATTAGGAGTAAATCTTGGATAGTCTCCAATTCGGGACTATTCTTGAATACCTAATCTCACTTAGGATGTAAGTGTATGATGTGTATTTGGCTTTCAAGAAAATTTCGACAGCATTTCCCCGTTTATTCTCTAAGTACATATGTACTTAGAGAACAGTGGGGAAATGCTGCCGAAATTTTCTTGAAAACCCAATACACATTATACACTTACTAGTGAGATTGGGTGTTCAAGAATGGGATAGGTGATACTCGTCGTTTTGCAATATCAATCACTAAGATGGTTAATCCTAGAGTTTAAACCTTTTTTACTTCTGATTTTAAGGGTAGTATAGAAGGGTCGATCCCATTGGACAACTATTAGACATTGTTCTTTAGAACCCAAAGATTGAAGAACTTTATTATTTGTTTTTGGTATTTTTCTTTTTATTAAAGCAGAAAGTAAAGTCCAGTTGGGATTTTGTGTGATTACACTAATGCAAGAAGAAAAGTATTTAACAAGAATAAACATGCACAAGAAAATAATAAAAAGATTGTTAACACAAGCAAAACTATATGAATGGAAAACTAAGGATTAAAGCAAACAAAGGATGCGGTGATTAAATCAAGAGAAGGAAATCGAGGCTCGTAGGGATTTTCACCACCTCAGCCTAGGCGATAACAACTAAATCTTAAATGACGATTTGATGAAGGCTTGCGAATTAAAACTCAAAAAAGAGAAACTCCACATGAGCCCATTGGTCTTGGTGCTCATGCTTCCTAATTTATCATCCTAAAAGACGAAAATCCACGGTCATATCAAAACGTCTATGTAATCGATTTTATTGTTCTAAATCCAGATTTCCATGGTCATATCCATCTGGATTAACATGCGATCTGAAGATCAATCATTCAATTAAATCGATTACCATCTAATCGTTTAAGAAGAAGTCATTAAAACCATGGCTAAGGGGTTATTCCCCTTGCCCCGATAAAAGACTACTCACACATGGAGAAATGGAAGACGGAGGAAGAAAGAAATGAAGCCATAGTCTAGCCCAGAAATCAGGAGATTAATCCTTATGCTAGAGACGATGAAATGGCTTAGATCTTTGATCCTTGCTCCAGAAGTGAAGAACGGAAAGAAGAGGATTAAAACTGAGGCAGAAAGAAAAGACAAGAACAAGAATGAAAGAAGCCTACTTTATTGCATAATATGAGAATGATTACAAGATTAATTGCTGCAGAATTCCAAAATACAAGAAATCCAAGATGCCCTGAGGAGGAGGAAGTGCCCCTCCTTTTATAGGAGAAGGAGGGGGGTATACATTAGGTTTAGGGCAAAAGAAATGGCCACCGGCGGCTGCTAACTTTCTAGATCTAGTCAATAGAGGAAACAATTGATTTCTTTGCATCCCTTTTGTATTAATTTCCCGCAACAGAGGTTTTGAGCGTATTTTTGGGTCAGTCAAATATTCATAAGTGGCCCCAAAATATATTTTTCCTATAGATAATTGAATTCTCTTTCCAACGCATACTTGCACAATAAATTCCGCCTTGGGATGTGGGAGTTATACCAATTTTGGTGAAAGGTATATACTGAAATCAGACTCTGTGGGAAAACGTAATGCCACTTTCACTGGTTAATTGCACAGCCAAATAAATACCAAAATTGCCGAAAAATATGTTGTTTTGTAGCCAATAAAATTCTCTTTTCATTCCATACTTTATCTTGAAATTCCGCCTTTAGACGCAAAAGATATGGCTATTTTGGCGACGAGTATCTCAGGCACAGCGGGAATATTTGAAAGCCTCATATCTTCATCTTTTATTTTCTTGATTTAATTACTTAGATAATTCCTAAAAATTAAGAAAAATATCATAAGAATTCAGGAAAAGTATATCAAGAAGATGAAAGTGCTATTTATTTTTTAATTATCTAAAATTAACAAAAAAGTCCTAATTAATTATTCTAAATGAAGCAAAAATAAGAGATGAATATGCATTCATCAAAATATCCCAAACTTAATCTTTGCTCGTCCCGAGCAACATTAAAATCAAGAAATACTTTCAAGACATACTCTCAACTTATCATCCTCACTCTCCTAACAATCACTTGATTCCTTCCACCAAAATATGGCCAAGCGACCCTGACTTTCTGAATTCACAAAAAGTGACTTTTATATTTCCTACTTCACAAACTTGCATTTATTCAAGACCTGCAATAAAACAGATTTTCATTTCACCTTTGCATTTGGTACTCCAATTTTTTTTTAAGTTTTACACAAGAACAGGGCTAATTTGGATGGTTGGGGTTTTTGTAGTTTTCCCCTGGGTAGAAAATTGGAGTGAAGGAGGTATGGATGAAGGACAGTCTCTCCTCTATTCGACTCGAGACCTTTTTATTTAGTGGACATGCAGTTACATTGACCGCATTTTGTTTTGTTTGATTTTTTGTGATACACCCAATTACGTGGGTATGGAAGAAGCGGAAGAGGGGGAAGGGGTGCCACCCCAAACTTAGCCTTTTGGGCATTATTGGCTTTTTGTTTTACGAATGGAAAGATTTGGAAGTGGTGGAAGAAGAGTAGAAGAGGTTGTTCTTGTGCAACTTTTTTTTCTTATCTTTTTTTTAGAGTACCATGCATTGGTTCAACTATTACCAAATCATGCAAAAAATCAAGAAAATTTATACAAGTTGTACATGATAAGAAAGTATCACTCTTGAATCCTATCAGTCCTCTATGGCTTGCCATCTTTTTCAAGGAGTGATTATTATTTGAGGTCCTAAGTGACAGGAGGATTTCTAGTCATGAAAGTTTCAAAATTTTAATTGCAAGGCAGTTACATCATTAAGGGGAGTATTTTGACAAATGATCATATCAAGGCCGACTAGATATGGTCCAATTGTACTATGAAAAGAAAGAAAGAAAAAAACTACATGCAAAATGTAAAACAAAGAAAAGATACTAAAAGGGGAAGAAAAAGGGGTGGAAACGTACCACCCATCCCCACCCTGAACTTAAGACTTTGCTCGTCCTGAGCAAAAATCAAAATCCGAGATGGGGGAAAAGAATCGCTGTGGTGGTGGATGAAGGACGATGACAGCAACTCCCCAAAAGAGAAGAACACAAAAAAAACAAAAAAAAACAAGGGTGATGATATTAGAAAAGAAGGGAAAAAATGCAAAAATTATTTGGGTTGCCTCCCAAAAAGTGCCAAGTTTTACGTCATGGCCTGACAAGAGATGGATCAGTCTATTGGGATTCTGGGGAAGTTGTGGGGTCAAGTAGGTTCAGGTCTTTCAAAGATGAAAAATTGTTTGAATCTCAAGCGACAAGGTCTTCAATGGTGATGTATCTTTTAAGTCGGTGCCCATTAACCTTAAACTCACACAAAACTTTATCCCAGAGAAGAAAAGCGCCATGTGGATAAGCACACTTGACAATGTAGGGGAAATACCATCTCGGCTTGAGTTTTCCAGGGAAAAGTAGTAATCTTGAATTAAAAACTAAAACTTGATCCCCTTCTCTAATGTCTTTGCGCTTAATATGACCATCATGCCACATTTTGGTTCGGTCTTTGTAGATTCTTGCGTTTTCGTAGGCGCTCATCCTAAGTTCATCAAGCTCATTTATTTGGAGAAAACGTTTCTCTCCAGCTATGGAAAGGTCAAAATTCAAAGTTTTGATGGCCCAACTTGCTTTGTGCTCTAATTCTATTGGTAAGTGACATGACTTACCGTAGATCAGTCTGAAAGGGGTGGTACCAATGGGTGTTTTGTAGGTAGTACGATATGCCCACAGAGCGTCATTGATTTTTAACGCCCAATCTTTCCTAGTGCGTCCAACAGTTTTTTCTAAAATTGATTTTATTTGTCTGTTGGATACTTCTACCTGCCCACTGGTCTGGGGATGGTAAGAAGTGGCGACTTTGTGATAAACCCCATATTTTTTCAAGAGAGCCTCAAAACTTTTCTCCAAAAAATGGGATCCCCCGTCAGAAATGACGGTGCGAGGGACTCCAAATCTAGGAAAAATGACATCTTTAAAGAGTTTCTTAACAGGTTTAGAGTCACACATTTTAGTGGGTATGGCTTCAACCCACTTTGACACATAATCGACTGCGACTAAAATGTAAGAAAACCCATAAGAAGAAGGAAATGGGCCCATATAGTCGATCCCCCAAACATCAAAAATCTCTAATTCCTGCCAAGAGGTGAGAGGCATTAGGTCACGTTTGGAAATATTACGTCCTTTGACATTGGTCACATGAAAGCACATAATCAGACGAGTCTTTGAAGATGGTGGGCCAAAAGAATCCGCATTGTAGGACTTTCCTAGCCATTTTTTGGGAACTCATGTGACCACCATAGGGGCCAAAGTGACATTGTTCTAAAATGGCAATGCTTTCTTCATGGGACACACAATGACGATATAAACCATCGGCGCAAAGTCGAAACAAATAAGGTTCATCCCAATAATAATTTTCTACATCATGTAAAAATTTAGCTTTAGAATATCCCGTATACTCGGGATGCAATACACCTGCAGCTAAATAGTTTACAAAATCAGCAAACCAAGGAAATTGGGAGTCAACCTTGAGAAATTGGTCATCGGATAGGGATTCGTTTATGGGATGTTCATCAATGGGGCTATAGCTAAGTCTACTCAAGTGGTCATCCACGATATTTTCGGAGCCCTTTTTGTCTAGGATCTCTAGATCGAATTCCTGCAACAACAAAATCCATCTTATGAGTCTAGGCTTGGCATCCTTTTTGGTCATGAGGTAGCGAATAGCTGCATGATCAGTGTAAACAACAACCTTCGAATCAACAAGATATGAGCGAAATTTATCGAATGCATAGACAATAGCTAGCATTTCTTTTTCGGTGACTGTGTAATTTCGTTGAGCCTCATCTAAGGTCTTGGATGCATAATAAATGACATGGTGTTTTTGTCAATTCTTTGTCCTAAAATGGCACCTACAGCAAAATCACTAGCATCACACATGATTTCAAAAGGTAAGGACCAGTCAGGAGCACAGATGATAGGAGTGGTGGTGAGAGCCTTTTTCAAACATAGAAAGCTCTCCATGCATGCCGTATCAAAATGGAAAGGCACCTCCTTTTGAAGAAGATTGGTGAGAGGTTTTATAATCTTGGAAAAGTCACGTATGAATCGCCGATAGAAATCGGCATGTCCTAAGAAGGCTCGGATGTCTTTGACTGAGGTGGGATGGGGGAGCTTGGTGATGACCTCAATCTTGGCTTGGTCAACTTCAATGCCCTGGTTGCTCACCTTATGGCCTAGAACAATACCCTCCTTGACCATAAAGTGACACTTTTCCCAATTAAGGACTAAATGTGACTCGATGCATCTATCAAGAACAAGGGAGAGATTTCCAAGGCAAGAAGTGAAACTATCTCCATAGACAGAGAAATCATCCATGAACACCTCCATCACAGTCTAAGTTAACCCTGAAAAAATGGCAGACGTACATCTTTGAAAAGTGGTCGGTGCATTGCACAGGCCAAAGGGCATTCGTCTAAAAGCATATGTACCAAAAGGGCATATGAAGGTGGTCTTCTCTTGGTCTTCAGGATGAATGGGGATCTGATAAAAACCAGAGTAGCCATCTAAATAGAAAAAGTATTGTTGATGAGCTAAACATTCAAGAACTTGATCGAGGAAGGGAAGAGGGAAGTGGTCTTTCCTAATTTCTTTGTTGAGTTTCCTGTATTCAATGCACATCCTCCACCCTGTGACTGTACGGGTGGGGATGAGCTCATTCTTCTCATTCCTAACGACTGTGGTCCCACCCTTTTTGGGGACGACCTGGACAGGGCTGACCCAAGGAGAGTCAGAGATGGGGAAGATGATTCCTGCAGTCAAAAGTTTAATCACTTCAAGACGGACAACTTCCTTCATGTTTGGGTTGAGTTTCCTTTGTAGGTCTCGGGAAGGTTTACTATTTTCAATCATTGGGATTTTGTGGATGCAAATGGATTGATCTATCCCAACCAAATCCGTCATTTTGTACCCTAAGACTGTTCTCCTTTTCCTAAGTTCTCCCATAAGCATGTTTTCCTGTTCAATGGTAAGGTCAGAATTGATAATAACAGGGCATAATTGTTGTTCATCCAGAAACACATATTTCAAACCTTTGGGAAGAGCCTTCATTTCTGGGGTCTTAGGTGGTTTAGGTTGTTCTTCTATGGTAGAGATCATCTTAAGGTTTCAATCTCAGCACATGGGATTTCCTCAAAGTTGTCCAAGTGAATCTTAAGTTGGTTTGATGGTTCATTATCAAAATCACATTCAGCGGGGATAGTGAGAGCAGTGCATAGGGGGTCATCAACTAATTCCCATTCTTGCCTTAATTGGTTTAATTCATCAATGCAATCAATGAGGTAGACTTCTTCCTCAAGACTAGGTCCCTTCATACTTTCAAACACCCTAAACTCTAGGTTTTGCTTCCCTAATCTTAACACAATGGTACCAGCCTCAACATCAATTAAGGCACGAGCAGTCGCTAAGAAGGGATGTCCGAAAATGAGGGGGTAGCGTAAATCTTCCTTGATATCCATGATCACAAAATCACAAGGGACGTAAGCATCATTTCCAACTTTAACCAGAATGTCTTCTATGATTCCCATGGGCTTAGTTGTGGATGAGTCCGCCAGTTGTATGGTCATGGTTGTGGGTAACATATCATTGAATCCTAGTCTTTTGCAAAGACTATATGGCATGATGGATATACTAGCTCCAAAATATGCTAGGCCTTTCCTACAAGCATTGTCACCTAAGTAGCATCCTATTCCAAAAGAACATGGATCCTTCTATTTTTTAGGCATCTTACTTAGGATAATGTCAGAGGTAGTCCTAGAAAGTTTAACAGTCTCATATTCTTTAGTAACATACTTCCTAGTCAAGAGAGATTTCATGTACTTGGACCAGGCGGGCATGTCTGCCAAAGCATCAAGGAAGGGAATGTCGACATGTATTTTTTTCATAGCATCCCTAAATTTCATGAAGTGGGGATCAAGTCTAGTTTGTTTGAGGCGGTCTTGATAGGGAGGTCGGGGTTTGTAAACTGGTTCTTCATCTTCCACTTGAGGGACTTCAGGGACGGATGGTTTGGGTGTGACTTCGGGTTCGACAACTACCATGTCCTCATCCTCAAATTCTAGAGGTGGGTCTAAAGATTCTTTTGAAGGGGTAGGGGTGTGCACTTTTCCCGAACGAGTAGAGACTACCTTCAATTGTTCAGGATGTTTGGGGTTGTTTTCAGGCTGTCCTGCAAAAGTCCCAGCAGGAGGTTTTTGTTGGGCAAACAAACGGGCTAATTGTGCGTCAGTTTCCTTTTGATGGGCTTGTATGGCCACGAGGGTTTGTTCTATGCTTGCCCAGTTAGGATTACTTGGGGGAGGAGGAGGGGGGGCATTTTGAGGAGGCTGGGGAGGTTGAGGTTGGTTTATATTTTGGGGTAGAAGGTTTAGGTTTTGGAATTTTTGGTAGTGTTGTCGATTTTGGTGATTTCCAAAATTTCTTTGATTGTTGTATGGGAATCCAGGTGGTGGTCGATTGTTACTTTGAGGATAGGGAGGTCTTTGTTGAAGTTGGTTAGAGTTCTCGGCACCTGAAGGGTTCCCGTACTGAAAACCGGGGTGATTTCTAGGTTGGTTGGGATTGTAGTAACCTTGGCCTGGTATTGTATGGATCGAATTGAGGTCTTCTGGTTGTTGACCTACTTCAGGTTGCGTGGGCATGGTGTAGAGGTATTGACAGTGGAGGGTGGTATGGTTGTATCCTTGGCAAATACCACAAAGGGAATCCATGGCTTTCAGTTGTTGGGGTGACTCCCTAAGGGTGACCAAGGATGACTCTAACCGATCTTGTTTTATGGCAATTAATTTTAGGCTTTCCGCTATGCTTTGGATATCATTATTAACTTCTTCCTTAGCTACCTTAAGGATTCCTCCAATCCCTCTTCTAGCCCTTGTTTCAGAAGCCTATTTAACTACCTCCCATGCACTAGTTAAACTTTGATGCATGAAATTTCCTCCAGATGAGGAATCAAGAAAAAATTTGGTATCATCATCAACATCACGATAGAAAATCTCTATGAGTTGGGCTTGAGAGATGTCATGGTGGGGGCACTTCCTAAGTAATTCCTTGAACCTTTTCCAGTCTTCACCTAAAGACTCTCCTGGGGACATAGAAAAGTGAGTTATTTGACCCCTAAGTTCATAGGTGAGAGACGGGGGGTAGAATTTTTCAAGGAACTTGTTTTGTAGAACTGCCCAAGTTGTGACATGTTCTTCACTCTCCATGGTGTTGTACTAGCTGCTAGCTTGGCCAGAGAGGGAATACTTAAACAACCAAAGGTGGATGGCATCTTCGGAGACACCTGGGATTTTGTTCAAAGAGCAAAGGTCAATGAACCTTTGAAGATGATCTTGACAACTTTCCCCATTGTTGCCAGAGAAGGGGTTGGTTTGCAGCATAGTGATCCATTGTGTTTGGATTTCAAATTGTGGAGCAATGATATCGGGGGGTATAACTGGATGTTGTGCATAGGCCGTTTTGGGAACAGAAAAGTCTTTTAATTGTTTTTGCCTTTCGGCTTCCCTCCTATCGGCTTCTATGTTTTCTTGTTCAACCCTAAAGGATGCACGCAAAGCGGCTTCTCTTTCCGCTTGTTCGGTTTGGATGAGCTCTCTTTGAGCTGCGAGAGCTTGGTCGATTCTACGAGCGACCTCATCATCATTCATTGTTACCAGATTTTGACGGTTTCGACGATGGAAAGTTTTTTCTATTTCCGGATCGAAAGGTTGAAAATCGTCGTTCGGGCGTCGCATGCACAAATAAAGCAGTTAATTCGTGTGCAGAAAAAACGTACTGCCGGAATGGAAACTCGGCAGAAAGAGGAGTACACTTCCGGAATGTTACTCGGAAGGCATGAAAAAAAAGAAAAAAAAAGTTTTTCAAATTGTTTTTGGGGTTCGAGAAAACAATCTGTTGTCCCCGGCAACAGTGCCAAATTGATACTCGTCGTTTTGCAATATCAATCACTAAGATGGTTAATCCTAGAGTTTAAACCTTTTTCACTTCCGGTTTTAAGGGTAGTATAGAAGGGTCGATCCCATAGGACAACTATTAGAGATTGTTCTTTAGAACCCAAAGATTGAAGAACTTTATTATTTATTTTTGGTATTTTTCTTTTTATTAAAGCAGAAAGTAAAGTCCAGTTGGGGTTTTGTGTGATTACACTAATGCAAGAAGAAAAGTATTTAACAAGAATAAACATGCATAAGAAAATAATAAAAAGATTGTTAACACAAGAAAAACTATATGAATGGAAAACTAAGGATTAAAGCAAACAAAGGATGCAGTGATTAAATCAAGAGAAGGAAATCGAGGCTCGTAGGGGTTTTCACCACCTTAGCCTAGGCGATAACAACTAAATCTTAAACGACGATTTGATGAAGGATTGCGAATTAAAAACTCACAAAAGAGAAACTCCACATGAGCCCATTGGTCTTGGTGCTCATGCTTCCTAGTTTATCATCCTAAAAGACGAAAATCCACGGTCATATCAAAACGTCTATGTAATCGATTTTATTGTTCTAAATCCAGATTTCCATGGTCATATCTATCCGGATTAACATGCGATCTGAAGATCAATCATTCAATTAAAATCGATTACCATCTAATCGTTTAAGAAGAAGTTGTTAAAACCATGGCTAAGGGGTTATTTCCCTTGCCCCGATAAAAGACTACTCACACATGGAGAAATGGGAGACGGAGGAAGAAAGAAATAAAGCTATAGTCTAGCCCAGAAAATAGGAGATTAATCCTTATGCTAGAGACGATGAAATGGCTTAGCTCTTTGATCCTTGCTCCAGAATTGAAGAACGGAAAGAAGAGGATTAAAACTGAGGCAGAAAGAAAAGACAAGAACAAGAATGAAAGAAGCCTTCTTTATTGCATAATATGAGAATGATTATAAGATTAATTGTTGCAGAATTCCAAAATACAAGAAATCCAAGATGCCTTGAGGAGGAGGAAGTGCCCCTCCTTTTATAGGAGAAGGAGGGGGGTATACATTAGGTTTAGGGCAAAAGAAATGGCCGCCGACGGCTGCTAACTTTCTAGATCTAGTCAACAGAGGAAACAATTGATTTCTTTGCATCCCTTTTGCATTAATTTCCCGCAACAGCGGTTTCGAGCGTATTTTTGGGTCAGTCAAAAATTCAGAAGCGGCCCCAAAATATATTTTTCCTGTAGATAATTGAATTCTCTTTCCAACGCATACTTGCACAATAAATTCCGCCTTGGGATGTGGGAGTTATACCAATTTTGGTGAAAGGTATATACTGAAATCAGACTCTGCGGGAAAACGTAATGCCACTTTCACTGGTTAATTGCGCAGCCAAATAAACACCAAAATTGCCGCAAAATATGTCTTTTTTGTATCCAATAAAATTCTCTTTTCATTCCATACTTTATCTTGAAATTCCGCCTTTATACGCAAACGATATGGCTATTTTGGTGACGAGTATCTCAGGCACTGTGGAAATATTTGAAAGCCTCATATCTTCATCTTTTATTTTCTTGATTTAATTACTTAGATAATTCCTGAAAATTAAGAAAAATATCATAAGAATTCAAGAAAAGTATATCAAGAAGATGAAAGTGCTATTTATTTTTGAATTATCTAAAATTAACAAAAAAGTCCTAATTAATTATTCTAAATGAAGCAAAAATAAGAGATGAATATGCATTCATCAATAGGTGGTGCACATTTATTATATATAAGAATGACAATACATGTATTTGTTGGCCTAAAGTTTTAACCATGCAAAAACTCTAATCTGTTAACCCTAGACCCTAATCTTATTGTAATATATACTTGTTTTCTCTTTGATCACAGAATGGATAGATCATGGATGTCCATTCACAATCGCTGCACCCCAGAGTTTATTTCTGGTCTTGACCAGTTTATTAGATTTGTCGAGGAACATAGAAAACAACCTGGAGATAGGTTCTACTGTCCATATAGGCATTGCGGTAACAACTTGAAAGTCAGCACTGGTGATGAAATTAAAAGTCATGTCATGTGCAACGGGATTATACAAGGCTATACAGAATGGCACTGACATGGAGAGATTTCAAACCCAAAACCAGTGGATGTCGATAGCAGTACTTGTGTGGAAGAAGAAATTGCATCCGATGACGAAGATGTGAATGAACCAGTTCCAGTAGACATCATTGATGCGATGCTAGATAGTTGTGGGGTAGAGCACAGCGATCCACCTCCCATTTTTAGAAACATTGTGCATGATGCTGAGATATCGTTATACACAGGTTGTACTAAGTTTATGAAGCTTAGCACTGTGTTGAGATTGTATAAGCTCAAAGCTAACAATAGATGGAGCGACAAAAGCTTCACGTCATTGTTGTCTTTGTTGAAAGAAATGCTTTCTGAAGGAAACGAGTTGCCAATCTCAATATACCAGGTAAAGAAATTGTTGTGCCCAATGGGAATGGATGCCAAGAAGATACACGCATGCCCGGATGATTGTGTATTATGTCAAAAGGACTATGTGGATTTGAAAGATTGTCCAAAATGTGGTGCGTCACGGTATAAATTGACGACTTCAGGGGAGTCCAAAACTGGTTCTCCTACCAAGGTGATGTGGTATCTACCTATAATAATACAGTTTCAACGCTTGTTTGCCAATCCGATAGATGCGAAGAATTCGAGGTGGCATGCATATGTTAAGAAAAATAATGATGGGATCCTACGACATGCGTCTGATTCCCACAGTGGAAGAAGATTGATCTATTATACCCTGAATTTGGTGAAGAAGTCAGGAATCTAAAACTTGGGCTTTGTACCGATGGGATGAATCCATACGGGACATTGAGCAGCCAACATAGCACTTGGCCAGTCATGCTTGTTATATACAATCTTCCTCCCTGGTTGTATATGGAAAATAAGTATGTAATACTGTCGTTGTTGATATCGGGCCCTAAACAACCTGGAAATGACATCGATGTTTATCTTGAACCTCTGATTGATGACTTAAAGAAACTCTGGGGTGAAGGTGTGATGACCTATGATGCTTCACGAAGAGAGACATTTCGTTTGCATGCTATGTTGTTTTGCACTATTAATGACTTTCCAGCATATGGGAATTTGTCTGGATATAGTGTCAAAGGAGCTAAAGCGTGTCCTATATGTGAAGAGAACACTGATTCAACAAGACTAAAACATGGCGGTAAGACTATATATCTCGGTCATCGAAGGTTTCTTACAAAATTCCATCTGTATCGTAGGAAGCGTAAAGAATTCAATGGATTGAATGAGGGACGGAGTGCACCTAAACCTATACCAGGGGAGGTTGTTTATGAAAGAGTAAAAGACTTTGTCAATGAATTTGGTAAGAGATCACAATGTACTATGGCCATACGGAGTGACAAATCTTTATTCAAGAAGAAGTCAATATTTTGGGATCTTCCATATTGGAGTTCTTTGACAGTCAGGCATTGTATCGATGTCATGCACGTTGAGAAAAATGTTTGTGATAATGCCATTAGTACTTTGTTGAATATACCAGGTAAGACTAAAGATGGGATAAAATCTTGACTGGACCTACGTGAAATGGGAATAAGGTCAGAATTAGCAGAATTTCGTGAAATAGGAAATCGGAGAACATACTTACCTCCCGCTTGTTACACATTGTCTAGAAAGGAGAAGAAAGCTTTTTGTGAATGTTTGGTAAATGTTAAGGTGCCACAGGGTTACTCATCCAACATCCGTAGATTGGTATCAATGAAAGATCTGAAGTTGATAGGTCTTAAATCTCATGATTGTCACACTCTAATGCAACAAATATTTCCTGTGGCAATTAGATATATATTGCCGAAGCATGTAAGGTTTGCAATCACCAGACTTTGTTTCTTTTTCAACAGTCTGTGCAGCAAAGTTATTTACCTTGATACTCTCGATAAATTGCAAAGAGAAGTGGTTGTTACCCTATGTCAGCTTGAGATGTATTTTCCTCTGTCGTTCTTTGATATCATGGTACATCTTGTTGTCCACTTGATTAGGGAAGTGAAAATGTTGGGACCAGTTTTCTTGCATTGGATGTATCCCTTTGAACGATACATGAGCATTTTTAAAAGTGATGTTCGAAACTGTTATCGGCCTGAAGGGAGTATTATCGAGGGTTATGTAGCGAGTGAGGTTATGGATTTTTGCAATGACTTTCTCAATGGTAATGACACTCCTGGTAATGACAAGAATATTGACAAGCAATTTGGCAAAGGAATTTTGGGATCACAGGTGAAAGTAATCAAATGTGAGCAGTTGGAACAAGGTCACTTGTATATTTTACACAACAAGGATGAAGTGAACGTTTATATTGAGGAACATACCAATTTCATCAAGAGACAATATCCTCGAGCCAATACAATGTGGCTTGCTAGAGAGCATAACAAGACATTTATTAAGTGGTTTGATGATAAAGTCTTACATCAACTATATCAAACACCAGATTATATTACTGAAACTATCAAATGCCTCACCTTTAAACCAAAATTGACTGTTATGTCTTATGAAGGGTATGACATTAATGGATTCACATATTACACAAAGCGCCAAGATGATAAGAGTGTCGTCCAAAACAGTGGGGTCACCCTTCAAGCATCGACTATGTTTTTTGCAAGTGCAAAGGATAAGAGTCCATGTGAAGCTAAAATGTCATATTACGGTGTCATTGAAGACATATGGGAGTTTGACTACATAGATTTCAGAATTCCGCTCTTCAAATGTAATTGGGTTGATAACACCAAAGGAGTTATAGTGGATGAATTGGGTTTCACTTTAGTGAACTTTGAAAAGATTGGCGAGAAGGGTGAACCATTCATATTGGCATCACAGGCGAAATAAGTATTTTATATCGATGATCCGGCAAATGATAAATGGTCGGTTGTTCTTCATCGTAAAAGACAGTTCATTGAAGATCCTATAGATGAAGAAGAGTACGATGATAAGTATGATGACTCCAGTCCATTCTCAGTTGGGTTGCCAACACCAGCAAATATTGAAGCTAATGATGACTTGAAATGTGAACTTTACAATGTGAATGTGAACTTCACAATGTGAATTTTACAATGTGAATTACTTTACAATGTGAACTTTACAATGTGAATTACTTTACAATGGGAATTACTTTACAATGTGAACTTTACAATGTGAATGTGAACTTTCAGATGGCTGAGCATTCTCCTGATGACCGTTCTGATGATTACCTTGAGGGTGAGGACATCAATGTTGGTATGTATGCCCTGAGAGCCAATCATGGGATGATTGGTGGGATACATTAAGATTGATTTGATAAACATCAAAGGCGAGCTTCCAATTCTTTCTGGCTCAATGATATGATATAGTGATAGAATAGATCGAATGTCTAGAGAATGACAGTACTCAATGACGTATGCTTTCAGGTTAAGGACCTGAACGATGAGATCATACGGATGCTAAGAGTTTGTACATTCTTGTTATGTCCCTAGTCAGATGTCATTGTGGAAGGTATATAGACAACAATGACACACAAGACTAGATTGTGGTGTTGGTTGATGACAGAATCTCATTAGTCATGATATAGAGATATCAAACCAAACACATAGGTACTTGTTAGAGAACAAGTGTACCGGACAGACCCACCGTGAGTTTGACACATGGAACCATGACATGGTAGTCACAGTCAGTACTCACAGTGATGGTGGTGAATGTGATTCTTTGACCTGAAATCACTACACTCAACACATGTCGTTGGGTACACTTTGACATCATCAAACGCAGTCCTGAAACATGGGTTGTTATAAAGGTGATGATTGGGTGGCTTTGACACATGGGGCTTTTGAGGGGTGAGTGATAGATATGGGATTTGTCCCTCCTGAGGGAGTTTGATATCCAAGGCCACTGGATGAGTAGGATTGAAATAGGCGTGCGCACGCATGTGTGAATCAGTATGTGATATTGATATCATACATATCTCGTTCAATCTACTCTGAGATCAAGAAAATGAATGAACGTTGACAGGATGACTGTTCCATGCCTCGAGTTCATTCGGGATATCAGTGATAAAGGAATTATACATTCACTGTAACACCATTCACAGATTGTAGGATTGAAAGTTGTTCTCCAACTTTCTACTTTCACTTGGGTAGCACTGATGTGTGACTAGGCACCGCTCTTTGCTTGTGAAGTCATAAGTGTTATGGACTTTCACTGCCAACGTGAAATGGACCTGCAGGGTCACACACATAGGATTTAACCTGGAAGAGGAGTTTTGTCCACAAACAATGTTTAGATTGATTGCTAAAGGAGTTTAGTAGTTCAATTAAACACTCAATCAATTGATAGCTCAATGTCATAATGTTCAAGGTGTTGGACACATTAATTGGAGTATCAGATTGATTGAAATCACAATTGACTGATTCTGCACAATCTGCACTCCCAACCGATCGGCTCATGTAATGAACCGATAGGCTCATCTTGGTGAACCGATCATCTCAAGTGTTGAGTCGATCGGCTCATGGATAGAGTGAAATGACCGGTTCAAGTGTTGAACCGATCGGCTCAACTGGTCCAACCGAGCAAGTTGGGAAAGAAAGATTGGTGAGAAAATTCTTGTTGTTTTACTTGTCCAATACGATTGGAATAAGGATTGGTATTTGATACCAATTAGAAACAAAAGAAGGAAAGTCAATCTGGAACTGATCAGGACCACGAACTGACCGGTTCAGAAAGTGAACCGACCGGTTGAGGTGTCCCAACCGATCAGTTGAGTGTCAATTGACCGGTTCAGGTCCCCAACTGACCGTTTCAGAAATGAAACGATCGGTTCAAGTTGCGAGTTGGTTGTTTTTGGTGGAAAATCTCGAACCCATATACTCCTGCTTTAGTCCCATATTGCCCTGGATGGAGAACCATGTCCCATGACCCTCCTATATATAGGGGTATTGGGGGCTTCTCAGACAGCAACTCAGTGCAACCAGTTGCTCTATAAAGTTGTCATTCGCTCTGGTTTTGGTAACCGAGAGAGCCCGAGCAAGTGCTACCCGCAAAGGGAGGCGCAACAAGGGAAAGACAACTGCAGTTGCAACTTGAGGCAGGAGAGTGTGTTGGCGACTAGTACGTCAATAGGAGGGTGCGACTCCTTCCAATTCCTTGTGGGACAAGGAGATTGGAGTTCCAAGTTGTCCATGTGGACTACTTCAGAGGCGGGAGGTTTCTGCCTCTCGGAGGACAACTGTCAATCCCGACAGTCCCGGTGAGACCAGGAGTCGTCAGTCCCAGTGTGACCAGGAGCTGCACAGACACCGTCCAAGATCGGAGGTGAAGACCGTACAAGGCGTGAGGTTTTGTCACCGAGCAAGCCTTGGGACAAGGTATGATTCCACAAACCATCCTTTCCTATTGTATAGACGTTGACGCGTTTCCTTATTTTGGGTTTGGGGGAGAAAATTTTTGTTTCTGTTGCCTCCCCTAAAACCCAACAGTGGTATCAGAGCCAGGTCAACTGCTCTATATTTTAGGAATATCGATATGAATGATTTTGGTTTGTCACCTTTATTTATTGCATACGATGCGAATAAAATTGGCTTTATGCATGTCCAATCCTAAATCCACAAATCCCAATTTACATATATGATATGTATTATTAATGCACTCGATACGCTTCGCACTTAAACGAGTTTTGTGGTGGATGTATAGCGTGGTTATGGCCAATAAACCCTATCTGTGTATGGTTGTATGTGGTTGCTTGCATCTCGGTCTGCGCACCGATCTTCCTTCTCCTATTCCTGATGTAACTCGAAATAATTCGAGATTTCTTTCCTACCTTTGCTCCCCTCGAATGTAACTCGAGGTTTCTCTTTTTACAATGTAAAATAGGATAGAATTTTATTTCCTGTTATGTCAAAGAACGGAGGACGTCGAGACGACAACTGAAATGATCGGTTCAAGGAGTGAACCGATCGGTTGATGTTCCAGACGATCGGTTCAAGGAGTGAGTCGATCGGTTGATGACCGGTTCGAGGAGCGAGACGAGCGGGTGGTGGACATGGCAAGATGCACGACGACCAGGTGAACCAATCAGTTGGAGGAGCCAACCGATCGGCTGGTGGCACCCAGAGGACCGGGCAAGAACAAGCAAGTCATTCATGGGATGAGTTGATCTACTCAGAAGGCAAAGCACAAAGTTCATCTTGTACAGGTTGCATGTGATGTAGACCTAGATGACCGTGATTCCTCTTGGCTCGAGGAATCACATTAGGATGGCCATAATCATCGCTTTTATCGTTTTGCATGTTTTCTGTGGGATATAACATGTATATGATACATACTATGTATTGTGATGATTGGATATGTATATGTATATAAAAACCAAATCCCTCATTAAATATTAAGTTTAGATGCCTTCCAAATGCAACACACGTGAAAAGCTTGATCAACCAAGTGTGGGCACGCCCTAGCATGGTGCACCGTCTATCTCGTGGAAGCGTGAAGGATGAATGTGTGGATCTGCCCTAGCAGGGTGCATATTCATCGTGTTTGCTTTGGGTCGGACTTAACAAGGTGATCTAGATGGGATCTAGTACCTTGAGGCATGGAGATGATCATGGAAAGGAGTTGCACATGACATCTTATCAAGAGTTGCATATGATGTAATTGGCAAGAGTTGCCTACCTGAGAGATCTATGTTGTGGGTGACAGCCCTAGCTGGTCCATGGCTTAGAGGATTTCAGGATCTTGCCCACTAGAAGGTTGTATGCTGCAATCTTCCGAATTGATGGTGAGGGCTATCAATTTGAACTAAAATAGTGGGAGCGATAATTAATTAAAGGCCTAATTATATCGTCAACTTTTCAAATCAATCAAATAAGTCAAAAAAAGAGTTTTTGGACTAAAATTGCATATATTTCCTTTTGATAAAATAAATGGTTAATCAACAAATCACTTTATTTGCGATCGGTCTTTGAGATCAACAATTAAATGGGAATAATTCCACGACTGGTTAGGATGATGAGAAATGTTCTCAAAGAGCGAAAGCTCCAAGTCCTAGTTATACCAGAACCAGATGAACTCGATCCCACCATATCAATGGCTGAAAGTATGCTTATGGAAGCATACCGAGGAAGACATTGATGAGGAGTGCTTGATGTTGTGTTCTCTAAACTATGAGTTGCAGAGACAACATGAGACATATGATGTCTCTAAGACACTGTCCTAGTATATCATGACAGAAGGAGATCCAGTAAGGTATTCACACACTCAATGTGATTGGGTATGTGGAAAGACTTGACTAAGAAGGATTCTCTCTGAGCCAAGAGTTGGCTATTGGTATGATGCTGCAAATGTTGCGAGAATCATACAGTTCGTGATAAACTACAACATGAACAACTTTGATAAGCGTTGACAAAGTTGTTGGACATGTTGAGGACAATAGAGGCAAAGATGAAGGAAAACAAACCATAATCTTTGATGTGATCAAAGAAAAGGTAATTCTTAAGGGCAAGGATAAGGGCAAAACTAAGAAATGTTCTGATGCTAGCCAGCAATCCAAGCCGTCTTCAGCCTCAAGGCACATGGGGAAGGGGTGTATGAGGGAAGTGCCCTCCGTATCTGGAAGAACAAAAGAAGATGAAGGAGGGGATGGAGATCTCCACCTAAGGTATCATGAAATGAACCGCTTCCTTATCTAAGGTATGTGATACCAAGATATGGATCTATCATATATGATATGCAAGATCAGCAAAGAAGTGATGGCCTTTGTGAAAGGACCAAGAAAGGAGTACCCATCATTGGAGCAAGTGTTGCTGCCATAGATAGTACCTTTCAATTTATTTCAGCCTAAAGGGCATGAAATAGAGTTGTGAACTGCTATTTCATATTTTCCAATAGATAGAAACACTTTATTTTTGTATATTGTCTGACAATGATGGCAATCAATAAATTTGATGTTTCAATCTTAAAGATATGATCTTTGTGGCAATGCCTTGTTTATCTTGTGATACATGGTATGCATAAGATAAAGTGATACCTAAAGTTATTGATAACTCAAACAATCAAATTAGCATCAATCATGAGAAATTCATTTCTAGTTTCCATGTGATGGATAAATCTAGACTCTTTTGGTTAGAGAACCAGTAAGAGACATGAATATCTTGGACATGATTAATCAATCTTCACTAAAGGTAGTGGGAGAATGATTATCCTATTAGGTATGATACATGTAATGTATTTACATACCTATTGGAACAAATGCTAATACTTCAAATGGTGAAGTACAAATTTGGTAAAGTGTTAATTCTTGATGAGATCAATGAATGAAATACTTGGACCAAATGTTTGAGATCCTTATGAGTGATTATGATAGTGTATCATAATGAACTCATGATTAAGGCATGGTGATGTCTAAATCAAGAAGGAATCATACTCTAAGGAGTTAGAGAATGATTATCAAATAACTAAATTCTTCTTAAATAAAGAATACCCCACACTAATAAAGGACATTAAGAATCACAAGGAGTTGTGAGTTCTCATATCCTTGACAGATACACCTCAATTATCTATGTGAAAAGTTGTTCATATGATGAGTCAACTATCTAGATAAATATGAGGAACCAAATTTTGAGTTATGGTTTATGACCATTACATCCTAAATGATATCCATGTGAGACATAAGGTATGACCTTGATGGTAGCACCCATTGGATGAAATCCATAAGTGCGAATAAGTGTTAAGTGTTAAGACACATGGATAACATTTTGAGAAGGATGATGCTTGTTGATTGCAACTTAATGACTAAGACATTTGGCATATGGATACTAAAACCGCATTCCTATGAGGAATAAAACAAGGATGTGTACGTGACACAACCTATAAGGTTTATGAATCCACTAATGCAAATGAAGTCTATAAGTTACAATGGACTAATCAATGGGATTGATTGAGTACAAGAAACTCAGAATTGGATCTTTACTTTGATGATATATTCAAAGGGTTTGACTGATATGTCAAAGATAAAGAAGGGATCTGTGATTTAGTGGGAGCGTGTTCACATTCCACATGTTGATGTGAAATGGAAATGTTCTAGAATGGAAATCCAATAGTGAAAATTATCTTTAAGGAAGATAGAGATGTTTCCTAAGAGATAGGAATAGAGATCTATAGAGATAGTTCTCAAAAACCTCTTGACCTAGAAAAGAGGGAGCATACATTGGCAATCTTTACTGAAGGGTTCAGTATGCACAGATTCAGTGGGAGAAAACATGTCCATGCTCCATGGAGTTAGTATCCCAAGGCCAAGTGTCCAATTCTTATGAAGAATGGGAACACTAAGAATAGATATGGATCTATCATGTATGTAATCATCCCATTATCTTGCATGTATCGACATGGCAAGAACAAAATGCATTCATCATCTTATAAGTAGGACATGACAATATGATATGCTCATCCTGATAACTCGTATGTGGGACATGACGAGTGCATGCCTGTCTACTTCCAGTAAGGGTTACTGGAAACCATAAGAACTTGATAAGTACTTGAGAAGTACTAGTTCTATGGAGATAAGGAAGAGTTCGATGTAAAGAGTTACATTGATGCGAACTTCCGAAAAGGACAGAAAATTAATCGCAAAATATATATAGGATATATATAAGTGAAAGTTTGTTGATAATTGGAAATGTTCCAATAAATCCGTTTAAAAGGAAATGTCGAGTATCCGTGTGTTAGAGAACAGCAGTGGATACTATATGGAACTGGAAGTTCATGAGATGAACTTATAGATATTCCTCTCATTGATGACAAGTCTGGAATCCTTGATCATGCAATGTGGCTAAAGGTTAGAAAAGGAATACTAGATCGCATATTACGACAACTCCATCTCATACATATGACGTACATCGAAGAGATGAGAGACATGCAATTTATACTGACTTTGGCAAGGTGTTTCCATTACTCACTATGTTGGCACTAGAGCAGAGTGACATGTGGGACATGTTTGAAGATCACTATGAATATGATTCAAGGGTGATTGGCTCGCAGTGCAAGTGGGAGTCTGTTGGTATGTATGCCCTGAGAGCCAATTATGGGATGATTGGTGGGATACATTAAAATTGATTTGATAAACATCAAAGGTGAGCTTCCAATTCTTTTTGGTTCAGTCATATGAGATAGTGATAGAACAGATCGAATGTCTAGAGAAAGACAATACTCAATGACGTATGCTTTCAGGTTAAGGACCTAAACGATGAGATCATACGGATGCTAAGAGTTTGTACATTCTTGTTATTTCCCTAGTCGGATGTCATTGTGGAAGGTAGATAGACAGTAATGACACAAAAGACTAGATTGTGGTGTTGGTTGATGACAGAATCTCATTAGTCATGATATAGAGATATCAAACCAAACACATAGGTACTTGTTAGAGAACAAGTGTACCGGACAGACCCACCGTGAGTTTGACACATTGAACCATGACATGGTAGTCACAATCAGTACTCACAGTGATGGTGGTGAATGTGATTCTTTGACCTGAAATCACTACACTCAACACATGTCGTTGGGTACACTTTGACATCATCAAACGCAGTCCTGAAACATGGGTTGTTATAAAGGTGATGATTGGGTGGCTTTGACACATGGGGCTTTTGAGGGGTGAGTGATAGATATGGGATTTGTCCCTCCTGAGGGAGTTTGATATCCAAGGCCACTTGATGAGTAGGATTGAAATAGGCGTGCGCACACATGTGTGAATCAGTATGTGATATTGATGCCATACATATCTCATTCAATCTACTCTGAGATCAAGAAAATGAATGAACGTTGACAGGATGACTGTTCCGTGCCTCAAGTTCATTCGGGATATCAGTGACAAAGGAATTATACATTCACTATAACACCATTCACAGATTGTAGGATTGAAAGTTGTTCTCCAACTTTCTACTTTCACTTGGGTAGCACTGATGTGTGACTAGGGACCACTCTTTGCTTGTGAAGTCATAAGTGTTATGGACTTTCACTGCCAACGTGAAATGGACATGCAAGGTCACACACATAGGATTTAACCTGGAAGAGGAGTTTTGTCCACAAATAATGTTTAGATTGATTGCTAAAGGAGTTTAGTAGTTCAATTAAACACTCAATCAATTGATAGCTCAATGTCATAATGTTCAAGGTGTTAGACACATTGATTGGAGTATCAAGTTGATTGCAATCGAAATTGATTGATTCTGCACAATCTACACTCCCAACTGATCGGCTCATGTGATGAACCGATCGGCTCATCTTGGTGAACCGATCGTCTCAAGTGTTGAGTCTATCAGCTCATGGACAGAGTGAAATGACTGGTTCAAGTGTTGAACCGATCGACTCAACTGGTCCAACCAAGCAAGTTGGGAAAGAAAGATTGGTGAGAAAATTCTTATTGTTTTACTTGTCCAATACGATTGGAATAAGGATTGGTATTTGATACCAATTAGAAACAAAAGAAGGAAAGTCAATCGGGAACTGATCAGGACCACGAACCGACCGGTTCAGAAAGTGAACCGACCGATTGAGGTGTCCCAACCGATCGGTTGAGTGTCAACTGACCGGTTCAGGTCCCCAACTGACCGTTTCAGAAATGAAACGATTGGTTCAGGTTGCGAGTTGGTTGGTTTTGGTGGAAAATCTCGAACCCATCTACTCCTGCTTTAGTCCCATATTGCCCGGGACGGAGAACCCTGTCCCATGACCCTCCTATATATATAGGGGTAGAGGGGGCTTCTCAGACAGCAACTCAGTGCAACCAGTGGCTCTGTAAAGTTGTCATTCTCTCTGGTTTTGGTAACCGAGAGAGCCCGAGCAAGTGCTACCCGCAAAGGGAGGCGCAGCAAGGGAAAGACAACTGTAGTTGCAACTAGAGGCAGGAGATGTGTTGGCGACTAGTACGTCAACAGGAGGGTGCGACTCCTTTCAATTCCTTGTGGGACAAGGATATTGGATTTCCAGGTGGTCCATGTGGACTACTTTAGAGGCGGGAGGTTTCTTCCGCTCGGAGGATAACTGTCAATCCCGACAGTCCCGGTGAGACCAGGAGTCGTCAGTCCCGGTGCGACCAGGAGCTGCACAGACACCGTCCAAGACCGGAGGTGAAGACCGCGTAAGGCGCGAGGTTTTGTCGCCGAGCAAGCCTCAAGACAAGGTATGATTCCACAAACCATCTTTTCCTATTGTATAGACGTTGACATGTTTCCTTATTCTGGGTTTGGGGGAGAAAATTTTTGTTTCCACTTCCTCCCCTAAAACCCAACAATCAATGTGCCGCCTCACAATGTAAGTTTTAAAAATATATCATATATTTATATCTATATGTCCATTTATAGTTATATCATGTAAGTGTGTTTAATGTGTCAAATTTTAGGTTGATGATGCACATGTACCCTTTGATGTACTTGAGGCACTTGATCAGTAGCACCAAAAAGTTGACAAGAGAAGGGGCATCACTATGATGAAGAAGTTAACAGCGCAAAAGGGCAATGGACCCAAACTTGTTGTGGATTTTGATAATGCAGGAAATGCACTTGGAGTGAATCACAATTCATTTGTTTCATATCTTGGGTATGTTACTCGTAGCCATTGCGGTTGTAAGATAGATTCTTGGCATAAAGTTCCTAAGGAGAAGAAAGACGTAATATGGAAGGATTTATCCGTGAGTTATTATTAATTTGCAATTCTATTTTGTAGATTACTATTTTTTTGGATACTAGTTAATAGCAATTCTATTTTGCAGAGTATATTTGAATTGGATGAAAAGCTACATCGTAAATGCGTGATGCAATGCTGTCGGAGAGTCCTAAGGAACTATAGGACAAATCTCACCCAAGAATACATAAAAGAAGGTGATAAGAGGAAGAAGACAACCACTGAACAGTGGAACTTCCTGGACCAAGAAGAATGGGATGCGTTTGTTGCTTCAAGACAAAATGATGAATTCAAGGTATTAGGCGTTAGTCCCAAACTCATTAATATATGTTGTATTCACCTATTCAATATTAACATTTAGTGTTACTAACCAAATCATTAATGTGCATACTAACTAGGCCCTCAGTGAGGCGCAAAAATCAAGGCGTGCACTGAATGTGTATGACCACACAATGGGTCCAAAGGGGTATTCAGGCATTCACCAAAGACTACAGTCTGAGGCTATTGCTCAGTCTGCTGCTACTCAGGAGTCCTCTACTATATGTAGCACACCTTTGCCTCGCCATGATGTCTGGATAGCTGGGAGGCAAAATAAGAAGGGAGAAATAAAGAAGCCCGCAACTATTGAGGCGACTGCCAAAATGGTAAAATACAACTCTTACAACAATCGTTCGAATATTGATTATTTGTGGTGTTTACTTAATTACAAATTTTTGTTTTGGCGATTAGAGGGAGCTGCATGAGCTGAGGAAACAAGGCAAGTTCATCCCTTAGGGCACAAGGGATGAATTGACAGTTTCTCTGGGTAACCCAGAGCATCCTGGACGTGTTAGGGTTGCAAGCATTGTTGTAGGCATCAAAGCTTTCTTTGGGCCATCCCAGTGCAAACATGTCCCAAAAGCGGGAGTTTCACAAGAAGAGGTAACATGTTCTTTCTTTATAATGTTACTGTAAAAGAGAATTCAATAATCAGAAGCTAACGTTTCTTTTATCCATGTATAGGTAGATACGCTAGTTGATAGGAAACTCGAAGAAGCACTGAGCAAGTGGCAGGCATCTCAGACTGCCACTTACTAGACAATACCTATGACATCTCACTCTACTCCTACTGCAGAGGTTGGGAGTAATCCTATAGACCCACCACCTAGCACATCTGCTGTAAGTATTTTTATGATATAGTAACTAGTTTTTTCAAGATGATATATTTTCAAGATGATATGTATATATGTATATATCATTCTTTACACAAAAATTTGTAGGGGTTGAAGCCATGCCATCTAAAAAGTAAAGAATATATCGTTGTAGAGGCGTCGGATTACCCATCCCTACCAGTGGAAATGTTTCAAGGGTCTCCATTACCAGTTGGTTGGATTCGTGTGAGCTCGGTACATATATTCCCCAAGTGGATGGATCTTCCATTGCCATATGCCCACCCAGATTATGAAACGCTTGGTGAGGCAGAAGGCGGAGTGATATTGTGGCTAAAAGCGGATGTCCTCTTTACTGAAACTGTATGGTAAATTTACATTACGTTAAATTGTTAGTGTGTGTATATGATGTCAGTTGATCTGAAATTATATATATATATATATATATATATATATATATATATATATATATATATATATATATATACAGGTTAAAAAGAAGATACCCACAACATCTAGGCCTCCACCTCCACCTCCTACATTACCAAGTTGGGTTCTACAGGACCTACTAATCCCGTTAGGTCCTAACTATAGGGGTATGATAATATGGTTAGGCGAACATGATATAAATTGCCCTATAACTATTTCTATAGATTCGGATGCTGCAGGTCAATCATACGAAAGCAACCTATTTATACAAGATATTTTGGAGTTGTTTTGATATGATTGGCTGAATACATCTGTGATAGAGCTATGGATAAGGTGAGATCTTCTTTATACATCCATATACCTTGTGTTGGATCTGGTGATCTGGTTTCTTATTTATTAATGCATGCGTAATACATGTTTTGCAGCTACTTAGACAAGATATGTGTAGATTTTGCATTCGAACATGTAGGATTTTTGATTCCATCTTTGATTAGTCTAGTAGCTAAAGACCCTCCGTAAGTTCAACAATACTGCTGTGAGGCTTTTACAAATTTTTCTCAAAATAAGAAGATGGTGATAATAGCTCCATTCAATGTGGAGTAAGTTGACTTTGCTTATTATAATTTGGACTTAAGAAAATTATATTTTTATTTTGGATTTTGAGTTATTAATTTTTAACTTTTTTACCTCTAGTAGTATGCATTGGGAGTTACTAGTTATTGTCCCCGAGACGTTCGGTGTCCATTACCTAGATCCTAAGGGGAGTAAATTGAATTCAAAATATGGACCCATAATTAAAATTGCATTATTCAGGTGAGAAATATTTCATTTTCATATCCGTTAACACATATTATTACATTACTATTTAATTATGCAATGTACTGTGTTACATTAACATGTAGGGGTTTAGATGAGTTCAAAAAGGCTGGAGGAAAGGTCCCCAAGAAAAAGAACCAGCAAATAACTTGGAAGAACGTGGAAGTAAGTTCCCGACTGCAATGTATATATTATTTATGTGAACAATGCTTAATTAGTTGTATTTTTATTTTGTATGTTTCAATTTATAGTGTGCTACACAAGACAAAGGATGGGCATGTGCATACTATATGATGCAATTTATGCACATGATTATCAAATATGCCACAATGGACATCGATACCATTCCTGAGGTATTATATATAGTCTCATTAGATAATATGAAATATATCAATCTTATTTATAGCTCATTAATTATATATATACATCATTCTCTTTGCATGTGTTAAAAACTGACCAAACTACATGAAAGGCCTTACTAGATGTACATGCTCCCTATAGGACGGGAAAATTAAATGAAGTAAGAGAAGAATGGGCAACATCCATACAAGTAGTGGGGGTTTTAACATATAATTGGGATGTTGATAGAGAATAATGACTAAAGAATGATATTTTGTAAATGAATTTCTGAATTATAATATGTGTGAATGTTTCTACATGTCTGAATGCTTCTACATGTGTCTGAGTGAAAATGAATGAAACTGTTGGTTGCTATATAAATGTTTCTACATGTGTGAATGTGAAAATGAATGGAACTACAGATTGCTACATGAATGTTTCTACACGTGTGAAAATCGAATGGAACTGTAGGTTGCTAAATGTGTGAACATTTATGTTGTTAATTTTGCAGGTTTGTGGCCTGTTGTTGGCTGATATCAATGGATGTCATAAAACCTACAGTTCATAACTGAACTGCATGTTTCTCATCCTGCGACCAACCACATCAGGTCTGCAGACTGCCAGAAAAAAAAACATAAAATAGGTGTCGGTTATTTGTATATAACCGATGCCAAATGGTTACAGTGTCAGTTTCCCTACTCGTAACCGACGACTATTTCCCTAATGAGGCAAGACACCACGACCGTGCTGGCCAGCACGGTCGTGGCAGTGGACCAGACACCATAGTTGTGCTGGCCAGCACGGTCGTGGTGCGAAGGTATATGTCGTTAGTTTCAAAGATAATAACCGACACCTATACACCCTAGAGTCGGTTATCACTAATAAACTCACGTTGATAGTGCCCCAGATGGCGCCCTTTCTATGGCACAAAGGTATATGTCTTCAGTTTTGAAGCTAATAACAGACGCCTATACACCCCTACTGGCCTGTTTTCGGTGGCGTGCGAAGGGTTTTGGCGTCGGTTTGAGAACCGACATGTAACGGTTGGGCTTTTAGCTTCACCCACATAGGTGTCGCTTAAAAACTGACACTAAAGGCCTTAAATAACCGACACTAAAGGCCAATTATGTATTCAACCCTGAGTGAGTTTGTTAGTGCGATAAAATTCCACGTCAAATTTTGGCATCGTTGTCGGGGACAATGGAATCAGTTAGTCAAATATAGTTCTTTTAAGGCTTATCTAGGATTTTGTTTTCTTTGATACAACATATTATCTACTTGAATTTGACTCCACTTCATCAATCTTACATTAGATCTTTTCATTTTAGGTACCCCCAAGACTGGTGTATGCACCGATTGAACAGTTCCAGACTCACTACCAGCTTTGATCCGGAGATAGACAAAACCTTTCATCGTCAAAATAGAGAGAACCAAGCAAGAATGGCTCAAGAAGAGGGTGGCTCAAGCTATCAATGCATAGAGAGAAAGACTCATGCAAGAAGCTAGGGCTGCAGTTCAAGAGGAAATCTTAGCAGCACAAGCAATAGCGCAAATAGCAGAACTGCAAAAGGATCTTAGGGAGTTCTCAATCCCTAAAGTTGTTGATGCTCATCACACAGTCCAACCTCCTCTCATCCATGTTCCTAACTTCGAGATACGAGCGCATTGGATTACCTTGCTTCAAAGCAGCCCATTCTATGGTAAACAAGGAGAAGATAGTCTGGAACATCTTCTGAGATTCATCGATCTATGTGCTATGACAAAGCAAAATGGAGTGTCTGATGATGCTATTCCACTCCAACTCTTCAAGTATTCAGTTGTTGATAGAGCCATAAGTTGGTACAACTCCCTACAATGTGAACCCATCACTACTTGGGAGCAGCTTCAAAATGCTTTTCTAGAAAAATTCTACCCTCCGTCTCTCACCTATGAAATTAGGGGATGAATAACAATGTTCACTCAAGCCCCTGGAGAAACTCTTACGGAAGCATGGGAAAGATATAAGGAACTTCTATGCAAGTGTCCACACCATGGAATCCCTAAGAATCAACTCATCAAGATCTTCTATAGAGGTGTGGATGACGTTATCAAGAGATTTTTAGACTCCTCGTCTGGAGGAAGCTTCATGCGATAAATTTATGATAGTGCATGGAGGGTTGTCACCCTTGGAGCTGAAAATCAAGCTAATTGGGGTAAACCTGTAGGCAAGGGAGTGTTGAAGGTAGCTATGGCTGAAGTTATTCCTGAATACAAGTCAATCGATGAAACCCTTAAACTCTTAGTTGTAAAGCAAGATCATATCAAATCATCCCTTGCTGCATTTGGAAGAGGACGTTCACCCATTCAACAATAAGAACAGATCAAGTCAGCTTCACTGTTCTGTGAAGCATGCAAAAGTACTGATCATTCCACTTTAATGTGCAATGTTCTCTATGATGTTGTTCTAAGCAATGCATGTGGCCAAGGAGATAATGGTTAAATGAAAAATCTTAATTCTATCAACACCATCCTTGGTCAAGGATATTACAATCCAAATCAGAATAGGAACCATCCTAGTTTTCAATATGGGAATCCTTCAGGAGAATAAAACTCGTGACAACTTGGTTTAAACAATCAACAACAAGGCCCACATGTATTCTAGTATAACCAACAAAAAAAATTTGGGAATCAAGGGAACTTCAGAGGCAACTTCCCAAATAGGAACTTCAACAATTATCAGAACAACTCACAATTCCAGAATCCTAACCAAGTCCCTTACCAAAATCAACAACAAGGGCAACAAACCAAACCCATTTCTCCTGATGACAAACTGACGACCATTGAGAAGATGTTGTAGTCGTAGCAAACCATGATAGCTAACCAGCAAACTTTGATAGCTAACCAGCAAGCACATTAGAAAGCCATTGAATCTCAACTAGCTCAACTTGCAGCTAGCGTGAAGCACCCTGTTGGAGCCTTTGCTGGTCAACCGAAAAACAACCCTAAACATCCTGAGCAATTGAAGGTTGTTATGACTTGTTTTAGGTAATGTATATCCTGACCCTTCTTCCAAAACACCAGTGGTTGTCATAGATAACCAGGACTAGGTGAATGATCAAGTTGAAAAAGAACCTGAACCTATTTCGAAGGAGCAGCCAAGCAATGATAAGTCAGAGAGAGAAAATTCTGTGAAACCTACTACAGAAGAGGAAGAAGCAACACCAGAGCCTGATATTCCTGTGTACAAGCCTTGTATACCATTCACAGGTCGTTTGAGGTAGACTAAGCTTGATACTTGATTCAACAAGTTCAAGGAAGCCATGAAAAAGCTTCATGTTGATATACCTTTTGCTGGCTGAGATACCAGCTTGGAAAAAGTACTTGAAGTCACTTCTCACCAGGAAATATATAACTAAAGAATATGAAACAATCAAGTTAGAAACAACTACTTCAGACATCATCCACAGTAAGATGCCCAAGAAGTAGAAAGATCTAAGATCTTTTGGGATCTCCTGCCATATCGGTGATTCATCGTGTAAGAAAGGATTTGTCGATCTTGGCGCCAGTATCTCCATCATGCCACTTAGCCTTTGCAAAAGGCTAGGGTTTGCTGAAATTCTCCCAACTGGCATGACCATATAACTTGTAGATAACACAGTGACTCTACCTTTAGGAATCATTGAGGATGTCCTTGTCAAGGTAGGAAAAGATTCCTATGTTCCTTGTGACTTTGTCATCATGGACATAAAGGAAGACACTAGATACCCTCTCATATTTGGGCGTCCATTCCTCGCCACTGCAAGAGCTCTAATTGATGTTGAAGTAGGAACTTTGCTGCTCATATTAGGTAAAGAGACTCTTGAATTCAAAGTTTTTGAAAGTATGCGTGGACCAAGCATGCAAGAAGAAGTCTACCTGATTGAGTGCATAGAGAAAATGCCACTTCTCACACAAGAGGATTATGAACAAGAAGATCCTTTAGGGATGACCCTCACTAATCTGAATGCAGAAAGTTCATATGACCAACAAGTGAAAAGTTGTGTTTTCCACCTCAATACTGCTGAAGAAGATCTTGAAGCCAAGATTAAGGAACTAAAAGTAGTGAATGTTATTGAAGAAGCATGTGAAAAGCTAAAAGCTCCTGAAACGAAGCCCCTACTGGAATGATTGAAATACGTGTTTCTAGATGAACCCAAGATCTGCCCAGTCATCATAAATTTAGATCTAACGGCAGATTAAGAAGACAATCTTTTAAAGGAATTGAAGGAAAGAAGAAAATCAATCTGCTACAAGATGAGCGACCTCACTGGGGTTAGTCAAGTTGTGCATGCACAAAATCCCCATGATGGAAGATCACAAGCCAATTATTGAACATCAACACAAATTGAATCCAAATATGAAGGAAGTAGTCCATCTTAAAGTCATTAAACTGGTCACTGCTGGGATAATCTATCCAATATCGGATTAACCATGGGTGAGTCCCGTGCATGTGGTCCCAAAGAAAGGTGGAACTACTGTGATACGAAATGAAAACAATGAACTCATTCCCACTCAAATGATTACAGGGTGGAGGATGTGTATTGATTATAGAAAGTTAAACAAGGCAACTCAAAAGGATCATTTCCCAATACCTTTTCTTGATCAAGTATTAGAACGGTTGGCTCATCAAGAATATTTCTGTTATCTTGATGGTTACTCTGGATTCTATCAAATACCCATACATCCAGATGACCAAGAGAAAACTACTTTCACTTTCCCATTCAGAACATACACATTTAGAAGAATGTCGTTCAGCCTCTGTAATGCACCTGCAACCTTCCAGCGTTGCATGGCTGCCATATTCATTGGTCTCACTAAAATAATTATGGAAGTTTTTTTGGATGATTTTTCTGTATACGAAGATTCATTTGACTCATTCCTAAAACACCTCTCCCTTGTCCTCAAACGGTGTGATGAAGCACATCTTGTGTTAAACTGGGAGAAGTGTCACTTTATGGTAAAGGAAGGCATTGTCCTCAGCAATAGGGTCAGTAATCGAGGAATTGAAGTAGACAAGGCCAAGATTGAAGTGATTTCCAAGCTCTCTTTCCCTATCAATGTAAGGGAGGTTTACGCAATCCTAGGTCATGCAAGCTTTTACTGACGGTTTATAAAGGATTTCTCAAAGATAACCAAGCCAATGACGAATTTGTTTCTAAAGGATGCTGAATTCAATTATGACAAAGAATGTGTTAAAAGTTTCAACAAACTGAAGCAAGCCCTTACAACAACACCCATCATCAGAGCCCCTGATTGGGATTACCCTTTTGAAATTATGTGTGATGCCATTGATTATGTTGTGGGTGTTGTCTTGGGCCAATATATAGAGAAGAGACATTATGTGATCTACTATGCATCAAAAACCCTCGATGAAGCTCAGAAGAATTATGCAACTACCGAGAAAGAATTTCTTGTGGTCGTGTATGCCTTTGGCAAGTTCAGATCCTACCTCATTGGTTTAAAAGTCATTGTCTACACAGATCATGCCGCTATCTGTTACCTCCTGGAAAAGAAAAATGCTAAACCTAGGTTAATTAGATGGATTCTCCTTTTATAAGAGTTTGATTAGGAGATAAGAGATAAGAAAGGTACATAGACTGTCGTGGAAGACCACCTCAGTCGTATCCATGCCCTGGAAACTGAGAAGATTCCCATCAATGATTCTCTTCTAGACAACTAGCATATGAAAGTTTCCAAAGCTATCCCTTGGTCCTTAGACTTTGTGAACTACCTGGCTGCGGGTGTCATTCACCCTGAATGCACCGGAAATGCACTGAAAAAATTCCTACATGATGTGAAGCAATATCACTGGAATGAGCCATACCTCTTCAAGCTTTGTGTCGATGGCCTATACAAACGATGTATCATTGAAGAAGAAGCTTAACTTATTTTGGAGCCATGTTACTCATGACCAGTTGGAGGCCACATGAGTTCCAAGAAAACTGCCTTGAAAGTTTTGCAATGTGGATTCTTTTGGCCAACCATATCCAAAGATTCCTACAACTTTGTTTTATCATGTGACAAGTGTCAAAGAACATGTAACATAATGAAGAGAGATGAGATGCCACTGAACTTTTGGCAAGAAGTCAAGATATTTGATGTTTGGATTGTGGACTACATGGGTCCATTCCCATCTTCTCATGGATTTTCCAACATCCTAGTAACGGTGGATTACGTCTCAAAATGGGTTGAAGCCATACCTACCGTCACTAGTGATTCCAAACCTGACATCAAAATGTTCAAAGACATCATTTTCTTCTGATTCGGAGTCCCACACACTATGATTTCCGACGGAGGTTCTCATTTCCTAGAAAGAAGCTTTGCAGCATTGCTGAAGAAGTGGTGTAACTCACAAGGTAGCCTCACCCTACCATCCACAAATTAGTGGACAGGTAGAGGTTTGTAACGATCAACTCAAGGCTATTTTGGAAAAGACTATAGGCCACAATCGGAAGGATTGGTCAGTTAAAATCAATGACGCCTTGTGGGCCTATCGAACTTCTTTTAAAACTCCCCTTAGGACTACACTTTTTTGACTAATCTATGGAAAGTCATGCCACCTGCTGGTAAAATTGGAACACAAGGCATGGTGGGCAATAAAACAACAAACTTTTGATATGAAAGAAGCAGGCCAAGCCAGGATTCTACAACTCCAGGAGCTAGAAGAACTCCGAATGACAACTTATGAGAATGATAGAATCAATAAAGAACACACAAAGTTGTGGCACAATGGTCATCTCAAGAGGAAGGACATTCAAGTGGGAGACCAAGTTCTTCTGTTCAATTCAAGACTAAGGTTATTCCCAGGAAAACTCCATTACCACTGGTCAGGACCTTACATCGTCAAGAGCATCTCCCCACATGGTGCTTTTTCTTTATGGAGTGAAAAGTCAGGCAAATTCGTGACAAATGGTCAATGACTGAAGAGATATTTCACCTCAGCCGATACAGGCACCGAAGCAATACTATAACTCACCAATCCAACATATCCACCATGAACGTTGACGAAACCAAGTTGAGCCATCGACATAAAACAAAGGTGCTTGTCGGGAGGCAACCCGATCAATAAATTCGTATTTAGTTTCAATTTTGAATTAATTTTTTTTCTTAATTTTGTTTTTATTTTTTTAAATAATTTTGCACCAAATAAAATTGCAGCGCGAGATGCTATCTTGAGTTTTGAATGGTCTTTATGTTTGAGATTTTCAGATGGAGGATGCATGCTGATTGGAACGCAAACGGCATGAACTTTCCCCTCCATCTCGGATTTAGAGTTTGCTCGGGACGAGAAAATTTCTAAGTTCAGGGTGGAGGGTGGGCGGTACGTATCTTACTTTCCACCTTCACCCATCTAATTCAGACTTAAGATTTCATCATTGCATTTATCGTTGCATTTTTGAGTCGTTGCATTTTTGACCAAAAGTTTCAAATTTTAAGATTTTTGCATAGAAACTTGATGAAGTTTTGACACTTTTCAATTTTATCTCTATGCATTTTGGATCAGTATACCCTCCTTATGCGAAGAAGATCCTCAAAAGGGCCTTCTTATGAAAACTAGCCTTTTGATTGAAATCATCTTGTCAAGCTTATGAATCCTAGCATCATGATCTTTACGCAAAAATGGCAAGTGTCTGTCGAACTGATAGGGATCCAACACGTCGTGCTTCCTAATTGACTAGTGGAACAACAAAATTGAATACCCACCGGATCCTCATCAAGTCATTATTTGAGTAGAGTACGATAAAGAGAACAACTCGGTGCATGAAATTGTAAATCAAGTTGCATTCTAATCTGAACTCTCTTCTACACTTATTCTATCATCTTCGTACCCCTCCATCCATCAAAAAGAAACAAAAATATCCAAAATAGTGCCAAACCCTAAGTTCAGGGTGGCACACAACTTCCCTCTATATCCACTTCCTCCATACCCCTCACAAATTAATAGGGGCATACCACCAAGAAAAGATGCCAAAGCACACACAGAAAATGCAATCTCGAGTCGAATAGAGGAGAGATTCACACCCAAAAAATGCAATAAATGAAATTGCAAATAATATAATAAAAATCTCGAGTCAAATGGAGGAGAGATTTACTTCTTCCTTCCATACCACCCTTCACTCCCTTTTCTACCTAATGACACAATAAATGCCTCCACTACCTTGAAATACACCAGTGTCAGATCAAATGCACAGTTGTTGTTCTGTGGGTATCTCTAGACTCTTACGAAACACTTTGACATTCTTGTTGTTGGAAAAAGTGAGGAGGAAGTGAAGTTGGAAAGCAAACTCTATAACGAAGATATGGTAAGATGTGTTCAGTGGTTTCAGGAAGTTGAGATGCTTAGTCACACTAAGTAGAAAGGAAACAATCGTGATGTGAAGAGGAGGCAATCACATGATCAGAAAGTATTCATTTGGCAATTGTTTTAGATTTTATGTTACTCGAGGATGAGCAACGTCTAATTTTGGGGTGTTTTGATGAATGCATATTCATCATGATTTCCAGTCGCCTTTTTGGGACCAATTCGATTCAATACTTTTGATTTCATCTCCTAAATCTCACAAAATGCAAGATTTCTTAACTAATTCAATTATCTAGATTATTAACCAGATTTATATCAATTTTGTGTAGGTCTTGACTAGGTTCAACCATCGTATGGAATTCTCTCGAGATCCTCTCAACTTTGGTCTTGACCAATCGATCTTGACCAAACGGGTTGCCCTAATGGTCTACCCATGCAGTTTTGACCTATCGATCTCCGACATTCACCTACACGGTCCTCCTCTCATTACTCTACCTAAATGGTCTCAAAACCGTTTGAGCCCATACGGTCTCAAGACCGCTTGAGCCCTAACAGTCTCAAGACCGTATGACGCCTAACGATTTCAAGACCGCTTGGACCAAGGACCGTTTGGACGACAAAGACCGATTGGAGGCCATCAGTCCTCAATACCATTTGTACGACTAAGATCCAAGACCGTTTGGATAAATATTGTTTGGAAATTCAAGAAAAGACCAATGAGCAAGACTGTTTGGTCCCAAGCAGTTGGAGACAAAGACCGTTCGGTCTCAAAACCGATTGAAATCCATCGGTCTCCAAGACTGTTTGATCGGTCCAATCGATCTTCAAAACTGTTTGAAGCCCAAGACTGTTTGGAGGCCAACGGTCCTCAAGACCGTTTATTCATAAAATAGTCTCCAAGACCCTTTGGCCATCAAATGGTTTTCAAGACCAGTTGGAGTATATTAATCAAGACCATTTGAACAAAGACTCGATTCCCATCAAGCGCAAATGGACTTCAAGACCGATCAAAGCCCAACGGTCTGCAAGACCGTTTGGCCAACTTCCACTGAAGACCATTTGAAGCCAGTGCACATGAAGACCAATTGGTGCCTAACAGTTTCAAAATCGTTTGAAGGCAAAGTTTTCGGACCGTATGGGCAGTTCCTCCGCAAGACCGTTTGGTCATTTGATCGGTCTGCAAGCCCGTATGAAGACAAAATCTCAAGACCGGTTGGATCTGTTCGGTCTCCAAGACCATTTGGTCATATATTCTCAAGACCATTTGGATGTCAAATGCTCTCCAAGACCGTTTGGATGTCAAACGGTCTCCAAGACAGTTTGCTCCAAATCGTTCAAGCAAACTGGTTGCTCTAAATTGTTTGGAGAAAACTCACAGCAAAAACGAAAGCACCCCGTCCAAGCCTATAAATAGGACCACAAGGGTCCTCATTTGGGCATTGATCTAGGGAGCCCGAAAGGCTGCCTAAGTGAAAGGTTCGATCAAGCTTCATCCTCCACACCGCTGACCTCCTTCCACGCCATTATCACGCCACCCACACCTCCTCCTGCTGCGAGCTAGGAGGTAATGAAGAGAAAGAAGGTGGAGAAGAAGGTCTGCTCGGTCTTCCTTGGTGGTCCTTTCTCCTCATACAAATCTTCTCCGACACGACGTACAAGACCGCATCATCTTCACCGAGCTGTGACTACCTTCTGCATCATGCTCATGGCAGAACCTTCCCTCTCTCTTGTTCTTCTTACTTCTCGCATCATGAGCGAGTAGTCACTTTTCGCTGGGGTGCGGGGACTAGCTCCGCTTCCCACGCTTTCATGTCTTTTCATTTAACATTCCAAGGCAATGTATATAACTTTCCATATCGTTGTTAATTGATAATGTTTGTATCTTGATTACCTTCTTGCTTTCATCTTGTTCTTCCCTATGTTATGAGAACTTCTATATGTAGGGTGGAATGTTGATTAATGAGATATACTCTCAAACTAGAAATAGAATGAGATTCCTTGAGGTCATAAGTGTATGATCCGTGAGGGGATGAGCCATCTAGCCTACGGTGATGCTTCCGTGGCCTAAATATTCCTTAGGGAGGGCCACAACCTTAGTTGGATTTTGTATCTTCTTTGTTAATTTTCGATGTTTGCTTGTAGATTAATCACCTTCTCATTTGTCGATTAGTGTGGTTGACTCCCTGAATAGAAATAGAATGGCATTCCTTGATGTCCTAAGTGAATGATCCATGAGGGGACGAGCCATCTAGCCCACAGTGACGTTTTTGTGGTCTAAACATCCCTTAGGGAGGACCTCAACCTCAGTTGGATGATGTATGTTCAGAACCGTGAGCGCATGATCCGGATGGCGACGAGAAATCAGATGCCTGAGGGGATGCTTATGCGGGCCTAAACATCCCTTAGGGAGGGTTCACAACAGTTCCATTTGGATAGTTAGATTCTTGCATGGATGTTATGTGTTTGGATGTGTTTGCATGTGCAATGGTGGTGAAACTCATTACCATCCCAACGATTCTGTATCATTTATCCAGATCAATCTTTAATTCTGCTCTTTTAATTTCTTGCATTTAGTTTAATCAACCACAAATCAATCAATTATTCTAAATATTAGTCTTACCTGAGCTAGATTCGACTGACACAGATTCTTAAAAATGTTGTCCTTTGGGATTCGATCCTTAACTATACTGTGATAAGACCCGTCCACTTGTGGGTGGTATTATTACACGAGGTTTTGGAAAAAGTTTGAGGATTTCAACCCAAGTGCGTTTGTTAGTGCGATAATATTCCACGTCACATAGAAACTTCAACATTCAAACATCTTATTGTTATTCGTTTCACATTAAAATATCTAGTGATGGAGTTCCATATAAACTTGTCATGTGGTTGGAGAATGGATAATGTCCTCTATGATTTGACTTAGATAGTCCGTTTCTATTTTCTGGCTTTTGGATAGTTGTTATGAGCATTGAGGAATGTCTTTCAAACTAGATCTTCTTGAAACCTCCCTCCATGGATATGTAAACACCAAGGATCACTGCTTGAACTTATGCAACCTTAGCTTTGCAAACACGTTCTTTGAAATGGTGTACATTCATGTCACTTCACCTTGTTCATTTCTTAGAATGCACAATGGCATGAGGTTTTTTCCTAATCATTATTTTTAAATGACTTCATCATGTATTTGTGTCACCCATCAAATGACAACATACTGATGCATCTACAGGCCTAGACAATACTTCCCATAACAACAGAGGCAGCCACATTAAGGATTAGTGCTGCTAAGAGGTAAATAGATAGTTGTCAACACGTTAATCTTTTGATTTAGTGGGAATTCATAACAGCGATCCATATATTGCCTATTGTTAACCTTGAGATTGTCCTCAAGAATTGAAACTATCGTCCTTTTATTTAGCTCTATCCCTATCTTATGATGTTTCCATCTGTGATTGCTTCCCAGGAAGAGGACCGTGCCTCTAGGAAGCCTAATGAAGGCCATTATATTGTTCAATAGAGGCAAAGATATCCATGATGTGAGTTTTGGTATGCTTTTATTCAGGTTCATTCTATATCTTAGTTTTGTTATCAATTTGAAATCCCTAACCAACAGTTTGTGTAGTAAGTAGATTACTTTATTCACATAATTTCTAACTTATTTTTTTCATTTTGTTGTATGTACTTATATACTACAACATTCACACTGTAGAAGAGTTATTATTGACTTCATGAGGTCTGGACATGGAGGTATGTCTCATTTTGAAGCCTAGGACTGAAAATTGATAATCTAATACTACTTATATATAATCCAAATTTGGAGTGACTAATGACAGTAGCATCCTACAAAAATTTATAGCCATGCATAATAAAACAATGAATTCGGTAGTTTGTTCCAAGAAATGGTTCATACATACCTTCAATTGGATGTGTGCCCCCAACAGTTGCGGCATTTGATTTATCGAATGATATGTTTGACGAGAAATTTTGTGCACATTGTGGATCTTGTTTTATATGAAAATTCTTGTCCAGTTCACTTGTTTGTCATTTAGGATACTCACCTTGTCTAGTTAGGGTGGTCTGTTCATGCTAGTATTTTGTTGGGAGCATGTCATAATATGTTTATTGTTTCTATGCTAGTCATTTTATTGCCCCTACTTTATCTATGCTACTATTTAGTGTTGATATATTATGCTTGCATGCTGGTTCAAGTGGGTTTCTTGCTTCCCCATCTGTGTCAACTTGAACCCAGTTAGTTGATTAGTTTCTTCCACAAAAGCAACAACAATATAGAGGATTTAGTAAATTGTACATAAGTAGAAGGAAGAAGGATGAAATGGAGTAGATATTATATGAAATCCCTAATAAACATGTGTAGACATCAAAATGATTGTTGGTCATAGGAAATGGTATGTGATTTAGTTGAGATAGGGCTCTAGTTCATACATTATGCAACAACAGATGAAGATCTTATGCCAGGCAGTATCAGCCGTGTAAGGTGAGGAGAATGGATATCAATGTGGGAAATCAGAGCTTGATGATGGATTCTTGTGTGTGTGAGCAGAAAGGCAACTACAAGGACTCTTGTTGGTTTCAATGGGGATGTTGCATTTCTCTCCATAGTGTCTGTAGGAAGCTTGTGGGTAGTGAGGCATTACTCTTGAGGGGAGTTGCAATGAGGATTAAATTGATATACATATATTTGTGAAAAGGGACTTAATATAAGTGTCTTGAATGGGAGAGATGAGCATGCTAAAAGAAAACTGTATTGTGGGTTTTTCACAAAACTTATGGAGGAAGAGTTGTATCAATCTTAACTGAGAGGGGCTCAACCTTGATCAACATTATGGTGATTGCATTCAACATGTATTCTAAGGGGGTAAGGTAAGATTAATATATAATATTTATCATGCTGAGCCAAAATTTTGTAACTTCGAAGGTTAAGGTATACAAACCCATCTTTTCCATGATTTTTGTAGAAGAAATGAAGATGGCCATCAAGTATTAATCGACGTCTCTTAATATGTCAGGTATAATGCAACCTAGTTATATCTATATGGATTAGGATCCATGATGGCATTCACAGCAGCATATAGATCATGTGGTAGTGACAGTATGATATCATTCTTTAGTCCATATATCTGCTCTATGTTTTAACGCGATGGTATCATGATAGTACATTTTTGTGCACATAATTTTAGTTCTGTGTATGGCTCTGAAATAGCAAGTGTATACATAAATTCAACCATTTTATTTGGCAGAGGCGAACAGGGTTTGGATACTTCAATGTGTAATGGTGTTTCAGGATGAGAAACATCTAACATGGGGTCTAGGAGACAACCATTTATTGTTTTTTATCTGTTTGTGTTTCTGCACTTCCTTCAATAGTAAAGGTTATCATCATTGTAATAAAACAAGGAATTATACCATCTGCATTTTTATCTAACACTAAATCTATTGTATTGATGCAATAATTGTAAGAACCTCCTATAGTTCAAAAAAATTATGCAGTTGGACCCTTGTAGATATTTTTCAAGGTTTCACATTCAAGTGAATCGTCCTTTATTTTCATGTAGAATATTGACCCTTATCTTCTATAGATTGTAATTCATTACTTTAAACTTAGTTGTGCTTACTGGTTGAATTTTCAACCCAGAAATGTTTATATTGATGATTTGAAATTGTGTCACAGGTAGCTCACACCTTAAGAAAGATGCATGTGATTGAAGAAAGGATATTGCCTTTCATTTTGTTTTTTTTTTTGTTTTGATTCGTCATAGGACTTCAGTGACTGATAATAAATATCACCCATATTCCAGAGTTTAAAGCAATAATATGCTAGTATCCATAGTGCCTGCCCCATATCCCATCATTTAAGACCTGATGAATGATTGATTGTAGGTACCATCTGATGAGCCCTTTCATATTTATTCAGTACCAAAGGAGGTGAAATCTTAGCCTCTTGCTGAGAAAAAGGCCCCTAGTAAAAAGCAAATTGGTTTGGGGACCACACCTGCTCCGTCATCAACTATTGTTTCAGATGCAACAAAGTTTTGTTCTGATCTGACTACCACATTGCCACATCAATTGTTGGTAAACAATGATACCATTATAACTCATATATAGCTATGTTTTGTATAAATTCTGATATGTATAACTTTTAGCAAGGCAACTTGATCACGCGCTATGACCTTTTTTGCAGGTCAAGTTATTTGATGCCAAGAATGATTGTTGAGAAGTCCTTCGTATCACATCTTCATCCTAGACAAAATAACCCATTGCATAACCTTGATTTGAGTATCATAAACTAGTGTTCATGTAAATGTGAAAGGTAAACTATGCAATAATTTCATTGGTTTGTTCCAGTACACGTCATTTTCTCAAAATTAGTTTTGTACTCTTACTTTCACCCGCATAACGCAAATTATGTTACTGCAGGTTAAGTTATAGCTGGCTGCCATATGTCTTGTATAGGAACAACTGCCACAACAAAAGTAAGAGAGGACAAAGGAATTATCCAATATATAGTCTCAGATTCACAAAATATGTGTTGAGATATATGGAAACCTCAAACTTGGGGACCGGGTGGAACTGTCAGTTGCTGATGAGAATGATTTGTCTTTCAAGAATCTACATGAATCAATATCAACTGTAGGAGTTTCCTATGGCCAATCAGAAGCTAGCAGAGCACGTAAATGGAGAAGTTCTCATATTTTAATTAAGAAGAGCAATACCTTAGCAGTCTTCCTCTTCTTATGAGTTTATCAATGTTATCATATTCGTTGACGATACAAGTGGTGGAACTAAAAAAAGAAAAATCAAGATAGAAGAAGATGCACATGATCATGTGGCATATAGAGTCTACAGTGGATAGAGGTAGTCAGAAGAAGATTATTGTAAACATGTATCTTTTTTCCATGCATATTATAAAATAGGGGTCAGGTTAATGTCCTCCCCATGTGTACTCATTGTTCAAATATAAATAAAAGTAGCATTGTTGACATTGTAAGCACAACTCGATCTTGATTAACATTCATCTTTTTTATTTTTGAAAACCCCTCTATATTGGCAAGCGACTGATTGGATACATAATGTCTCTCACTACATATGTATGTGTAGTACAAGGTGTCTTTCAGTACACACTAGTTATAATTACATGTGTAGCAAGTGCTAATTTTTGCTATACATGAACTACATATACAAATTGTAACTAATGTCATCTCTCCCTTCATATCATAGCTACAAATTGAATTGTAGTCATATATTTAGCTATAATAACAACTACATTTTTATGTGTAAGGACATTTTTTACCTACAATTAGGGTTACATATGAATGTATAGCCAGAGGAATAACTAACTACAACTTTGAAAAGTGTAGCCTAAATAATTAGCTACACGGGTATTAGCTATATATTATAAATGTAAGGATAAATGTAGCCAAATCTTTTAGCTACAAATTTTGGGGTTTACACTACAATTTTTTTTGTAGTTAAAGACCATATTTTTCGCAGTGTCAAATGATTTGTTAGGCATATGGAACTCTTCCTTTTCATTGCTCACCCCCATTGCTTTAGTAAAGCTGGATTGAATTGGTGAGTCCACCTTCTTAGTTGCTTTCTCATTAAGAACCTGAACAGAGGTATGACGACCAGGTGAATTTATATTCTCAGTAATTTTCTCAGTAACTTCCTGGGTGCCCAAAGGAATGATAGACCCTACCTTCTTTACCCAAACCTTCTTTGCTCCCTAAATAGAACTACTAGTATTTCCTTTACAGTCAATGTGTTCGAATAGTTTGCACACCTCACAGACCCTTGGCCTCCACTCACATTCAAAATTAATCAAGTGAATATTGTCTTTATCACTAGACACTTCCAGCTCCACTGAAAATTCAGACGATGTCGGCATGAGAATCTATAGCCTAGCAAACTCAAGGTTTCTCAATTCAAAGGTTGATCTGTCCATTCAAAGAGGAGTCCCAAGATTCAAACCAATCCTTGCAAACATTTTCATGTCCCATAACTCAAGAGGTAGATTACGGACTCTGATCCAGACTAGCATATTCATCAACTTGAACCTCCTAAATGAGTCTCTCGACTTCCACTTCATTAGAACCATAGGTTTCCCTCTAACAAAATATATGCCATTATCCAACACGTTCTCCAGATCCAGTTCATCTGGAATTTTGATGAGGAAGAATCCCTTCATGTGGTTCATGACCTCCAGCGATCCCTTCAAAATCTAGATTTGAGACATGTAACTTTCTAGAGTAGGCAGATGAGGCTTAAAGCCAACAATGTACCCTACGATGCATCTCTTCCAATGCTCAACATTCTTCTCTGCCTCCTCTTCTGGGTAGATGAGCTTTCGGCCCTGAATCTCAACATTCACTTTCTCCAATGAAGTGTCGAACAGTCTTGGTTTCAGCAGGTCCGCCCATGACTTTGATAGTTGATGCATGGGTTTTGAGTCACTTTTATAGGCTTATTTTATATCTGTTTTATGCATGTATTTGTCATTTTCTTGATTATATTTGCATAATTCACTATAGTTGGCCCTTAAACTCTTTTTGCATCAAATTATACTTCTTTTATCATATTTATATGATTTTATATAATCCCTGGACTTATACACATGTTTTGGCACTTTTTCAGGCACTTTTGCATTGTCCGGAGTCGATACTATCGACCCCCAGGTCGATAGTATCGACATTTCATCAAAAAGCAACCCCAAAACGCGATCTTGGAAGGAATAACCTGTCCCATGGTCGATACCATCGACCTTGGGGTTGATACTATCGACAGCGTCGGGATCTGGCGATTTTCAGCACTAAAACGGAGCGTTTTAATCCGACGGTTGAGCTTTTTCGGAGCCGTAAAGTGGTCCTATGACCTAAGAAGAGCACGGACGGCCCGGGGGCAGAGGACATTGTGTTGCACAACATCCAAGAAGAGAGAGAGAGATAGGAGACGAGAGACGAAGGCCGTCAACCGAGCGATCCGGGCACCTCCGACGAGCGATTTTGCTGCCGGAAGACTGCAAAACGCACGTTTCTCGAGGAGGATCTCCAAGAACACCTTTGTATCAGGGGTTACACGAGTTTGCTCCATGTTTCCCATGTTTTTCTTCTCTACTCCTCTGTATTTCATTGAGATGACCATGCGGGGCTAATCCCCTTTGTCATTAGGACCGGGAGTAGCTCGGGGATTCATTGTATGACAATTTTATAATAGTAATTCATATTTTCTCTCTTAAATCTGTGGTATAGCTTCATTTTCTCCATATATTGTTATGCTTGATCACCATAATAATAATCTAATGCCCTTAATCACTTCGACAGAAGGATTAACGGCTGAAAAGAGACGAAATCTACATTAATCGATAAATCCCTTGACCAAGGTGGTGTAAAATTAATGGTGGATACTGAGAGATCGTTCATAATGTGCCGAGTTTAGGGTATAGGTTACTACGACGGTGGAACCGACCTAGACCTAGGTAGTGAATTGCACCACGACAGTGGGCAATTATGTTTTCAGGCCACTACCCAGAAAGAGAGATAAAATTGAGTAGCTATATAGAATTTAATACAATGAAAACCCGCAGTGAAACCGCAATCCTAAAGATACCCTTTTGAATTGATTAAATTAACATTTAATCGATCGTTTGTTTCGTTTTTGTTTTTATTTTCTTTTAATTTTAACAACAACCCTCAATTTGTTATTCGGCTTAGCTGATCGCAAATAGTTAGTAGGAGTCTCCAACAATTCCGAGTATCCCTGTGTTCGACTCGGGCCTCACAAAGGCATGTACTACTCAACGCGTTCACTTGCGTTTTAGCGCACATTAAAATATACGTCAAGTTTTTGGCGCCGTTGCCGGGGATACGGCGAATTGTTGGCACTTTGAGTGCTACGAGCGGCCATTCTGGGCCACTTTATTTTTTTTATTTAGATTGAAACAAATTCAAATATTTTCTTTTTATTGTTCGTTAATTTTGATACTCGTCAAAGCACTGTACTGAACTTAAACTTTCCTATTTCAGGCACGTTGCATGGTGCAAATGCGTAGTACTGACTACGCGAATCCTGCACCCTAGGTTCCGCTTCAGGGACCTGAGGACGAGGAGTATTACGAGCAAGAGCACCAAGAAGAGGTAGATTCTAAATTTGAATAGGAAGAGATGGTCGAGCCACATACCATATGGGAGAAGATTAAAGATTCTTCGTCATCAGCTTCAAAGGGGCCTATAAAAAAGCAGGCGATAACATACCGACATATAAGATCGATCCAACGTTGATTAATTTGGTGAAATCAAATGTGTTTCATGGGCTGAAGAATGAGGATCCTGTTGCACACATCAGCCAGTTCGTTGAAAACTGCGACATGGTAAAAATAGACAGGTTTCCACAAGATGCATTGTATCTCAAGCTTTTCCCAAGTTCCTTGGCGGGAGCAGCAAGAGAGTGGCTACATAATCTAGACGATGAGTTCGTGGAGTCTTGGGACCATATGGTAGAGGTCTTCTTTGAGAGGTTCTTCTTCCCTCCTGAGAAGACTAACGACATGATCCGGAAGATTCATAATTTCACCCAACAGGCTGGTGAAACATATTCTGAGACCTGGGAGCGATTTCAGGTTATGTTGAGGAGGTGTCCGCATCACGGGCTGGACAAGGAAACACAGGTGAAAATATTCTATTTTTCTCTCTCCGAGCATGATAGGAGTAATCTGGATTCAGCCGGGTCGGGATTTTTTCTAAACAACACAGACACCAGATGTTGGGAGATACTCAAGAACATGGCTAGAAAGCAGTCTTGGGGAGAAAGAGAGAGAGGCCCAGTTGAGCAAGCACGAGTCGCCAGTGAATCAAAGGCAATGAGAGAGCTAAACGATAAGTTAGATCTTCTAGCCAAGAAGCTTCTATCTAAGGAAGATGCATCTGAGGATGAGGAAGCCCAAGTGAAATTCATGCAACAACAGGGTTACAGAAACAATGACTACGCATGGAGGAAGGACAAAAAGTTCTCCTAGAAGGATCCTAACAACTTTCTGCAGGATCCGGAGGCGAAGCCACAGCCTAGAGCTGAAGATAAGAACACCGAATTACTGAGTCAAATGGTGCAGCAGAATCAGGAGATGATGGCTATGTTTGGTAAACAATTGCAATCTCAAGGTGATATTCTAACCAAATTTGGGCAGACTCTACAAAGCCATGGAGCACAGATGCGGGCATTAGAAACCATCGTGGCTCAGATTTCAAGTGAAGTGGCGGCCATCAAGCACGCCAACCAGCAGAAACTGGCCGAGAGTGCAAATGTGGCCCAAGCACACCATCAAGTGAAGTACATGTCTGTGGTAAGCAATGAGGAGGAATCTCAGGTGCAAGAAGCTAAAGAAGAAAGAAAAATGACTTTTAATACGCATGCAACACCGGCGATACCGTATCCACGCACTTACTATGGACTGCCGGGCGGAAACCCGTTCTTCAGAAAATCACAGCGAGTTATGAATATTGCATCTCCATCTAGGCAGGAAGAACACTTGAAGGCTGTTTGTGCACGTGTGGAAACATCTAATGTGAGAGAGAAAACACAACAAGCTATTGCTATTGATGATATCTCACCCAAGCCCACGTCAGAGGGAGTGATTGAAGCAAGCTTAGGGGAGTTGGCCCCGAAAAGCTCATATGTGCCACCTCACAGGCGTGTGAGTGCAGCAGTTGTGTCAAGTCCAGGAAATCCAGGGCCAAAGAAAGAGCATCGTCATTTTAGGAAATTCTTGGAAATATTCTGAAAACTTCAAATCAATATTCCATTAGTGGAGATGATCGAGAAGATTCCCGCCTATGGGAGGTTCATCAAAGAAATCATCAATAAGAAGAGGCGGATAAAAGACGATGATATTTGTCGGATGAATGAGACGGTGAGTTCTATGATTCACGGGAGTTCGCCAAAGAAGAGAAAAGACCCAGGAGGTTTCTACATTCCATGCTTGATAGGTGATCGACATTTTCCTAAAGCGCAATGTGATTCAGGCGCCAGCATAAATCTCATGCCTCTGGCGACATTTCAGAAACTTGGGTTAAAAGAAATCAAGAAGTCGGCCACGACAATTGAATTGGCAGATGGGTCCATTGTAAGGCCATATGGAGTGTGCGAGGATGTACTCGTCAAGGTAGACATGTTCATCTTCCCGGTAGATTTTGTTGTCATGGACATGCCACAACTCCAAAGTTGCGAGATGCTATTGGGAAGGCCGTTCCAAGCTACGGCTGATGTCATCGCTGCCATTGGGAGAGGTACATTGACCTTGGGGATTGGATAGGATCGAGTTCAATTCAAATTGCCACATGACTCATTAGAGACATCTCTTGACAACCCAGGTTAAAGATATCTTTATGTCAAGCCTAGGACATTAAACAAGGGCGCTTGTTGGGAGGAAACCCAACTTTAGGTTCAATTTTATGTTTGGTTATGTTCTTTTATGTTTATGTACTTAGTTTTTGCTTAGGTTTTGATAATTTTTGTAAAAATGGTACCCTAACTCGTGTTTTGAAGTGTGCAGAATGTTAAGGTCGATACTATCGACACCCATGTCGATAGTATCGAGTTTGGAGAAGTAAACGCTGAAGAAAAGTCAATACCATCGACCCTAGGGTCGATAGTATCGAGATTCCTGAAGATTTACAAAAAAATTGGTGCCAGTAAAGTCGATACCATCGACCCTAGGGTCAATAATATCGACACTTTTGAGTTCCCAGGCTTTTCGATGCGTCGATTCAACAAAATCGCTGAGTCTGGGTCGATACCATCGACCTTGGTCGATGGTATCGACACCTGCAGGACAGCTACATAAAACAGGCCGTAAAAGGTATCGAAACGAGATTTTTTCGAACCGTTTTTTGTAGAGGAAAGATGGATGAAGCAAGTCACATCTTAGAACCACTAAGAAACAAAAATGGGCCACAAAATGGAGGATGATAGAAAGCATCACTTGGTCTACTTGAGCATCTGACCATCCTTCTTCACCACACTTCAAAGCGAATGGTACCGTTGTTCCACCTCTTAAGTGAGAATGTTGACTATGAGGCCATAGTCATATTCAAGCTAGGGGGGTGTTGGAACAACCCTCTATCTTAGTTTTTACTTACTTATTCATGTTGATTTTACTTTTGAGATATTAGTTGTTTTTATTTCTAGGTTTACCGCTTTTGTAGGATCCACATCTATCTAGTGTAATCTGTGGAGCAATAAATGCATGGTTTCAATTGCAAGTTTTACTCTTGGGTTGTGTGCACATGAAAATATGAGTATATTGAAAACTTTTTGAGCTTATTCTTGTGAGTAATTGAGTGGCATAACTGAGGAAGTGCTTGGGTGAGTCAGCTTCAGGACACGGGGACATGAATGACCATCTTTATTGTCTAAGGAAAAGTGATTGACAAGGATGTTTGAGCCCAAACCGACCAAACGCTAACGTGACCTTAGACTAAAGTTTAAGAGAGAAATCCTTCAGTTACCCTATACACAGGTCTTTAGAGAGGGACATATGATATTTTCGAAAGGTTCTGTCAATTAGTCGTGTGATCTGATCCACCGCAATTTCATTCACACTCCACCATAAGAAATGGGAGCACATTATTGTCTTTCACTTTTTGATTGCATACCATGTAGATAGGTCTTGCATTACAACTATTTTCACATTTTTTTGCATGAGAATAAAAAAAAAGATAGAGTAGTTATACATGCACATTATCCTTAGGTGCATGTCATAGTAGTTGCATAACTGTCATTATGTAGTTGCATTTACATCTTTTGAGCATATTTTACACCATGTATCTAATGTTACTCTGAAAACATTAAAGGTGATGAACTTGTTCCATACCCTCCAAATAGAATGCTTCATATGTACAAGTATGTAACAAGAAGTGAGCCCGGCATATAATTCATTGTCATCTATGAAAATAAGGGCTTTAAAAAAAATTGAAAAAAAAATTGAAAAAAAAGAGAAGAAAAAAAAAGAATTGAGAAGTAAGTAGGAATGAGAGGGAGAAAGGAACATGTTCTCACTTACATACTAAGAAGAATAAGCACATAGTGTAGTTTTCTTAGATATTCCATCTCACCTTGAGACAGAATGATAGTGCATGCATCATTCCACCAAAAATGTAACATAAGGACATTTTCACTTGCATTTTGTATCATGATAGGTCATTAATTTTTTTATTGCATGATTGACTATTATGTGCTTCCATCTCTTCCACAACCACCTATCCCATCCACATGTTGCTCTAATCGGTAGGCCACCCATGATATTCTCCTCATTCATTAATATCAGGAGATCTGCTTCCATTTAGATGGTAGTTAGGAAATGAGCAACGTAGATAGGAGATCACAAGATGCATCAAGTACGAACCTGATGAGTTTATCATATTAACTACTTTAATTGATAGTGTTTCACTGATTGGGGGACAGACATCTTTTACATAGGTCTTTGGTCGCCTGGATGGCAGTTAGTGTTCAGTGGTCAATGAGGGCCGGTTTGTGGAAAGAAAGTGGGGATGATGTAGATTCATTTCATGTATTTATGTCCTGTTGCTGACTTATCTCAACCAGATCCAAAGTTTTGTTGCTCGAGGACGAGCAAGGTTTAAGCTTAGGGGAGTTTGATGCATGGGTTTTGAGTCACTTTTATAGGCTTATTTTATATCTGTTTTATGCATGTATTTGTCATTTTCTTGATTATATTTGCATAATTCACTATAGTTGGCCCTTAAACTCTTTTTGCATCAAATTATACTTCTTTTATCATATTTATATGATTTTATATAATCCCTGGACTTATACACATGTTTTGGCACTTTTTCAGGCACTTTTGCATTGTCCGGAGTCGATACTATCGACCCCCAGGTCGATAGTATCGACATTTCATCAAAAAGCAACCCCAAAACGCGATCTTGGAAGGAATAACCTGTCCCATGGTCGATACCATCGACCTTGGGGTCGATACTATCGACAGCGTCGGGATCTGGCGATTTTCAGCACTAAAACGGAGCGTTTTAATCCGACGGTTGAGCTTTTTCGGAGTCGTAAAGTGGTCCTATGACCTAAGAAGAGCACGGACGGCCCAGGGGGCAGAGGACATTGTGTTGCACAACATCCAAGAAGAGAGAGAGAGAGAGATAGGAGACGAGAGACGAAGGCCGTCAACCGAGCGATCCGGGCACCTCCGACGGGCGATTTTGTTGCCGGAAGACTGCAAAACGCACGTTTCTCGAGGAGGATCTCCAGGAACACCTTTGTATCAGGGGTTACATGAGTTTGCTCCATGTTTCCCATGTTTTTCTTCTCTACTCCTCTATCTTTCATTGAGATGACCATGCGGGGCTAATCCCCTTTGTCTTTAGGACCGGGAGTAGCCCGGGGATTCATTGTATGACAATTTTATAATAGTAATTCATATTTTCTCTCTTAAATCCATGGTATAGCTCCGTTTTCTCCATATATTGTTATGCTTGATCACCATAATAATAATCTAATGCACTTAATCACTTTGACAGAAGGATTAACGGCTGAAAAGAGACGAAATCTACATTAATCGATAAATCCCTTAACCAAGGTGGTGTAAAATTAATGGTGGATACTGAGAGATCGTTCATAATGCGCCGAATTTAGGGTATAGGTTACTACGACGGTGGAACCGACCTAGACCTAGGTAGTGAATTGCACCACGACAGTGGGCAATTCTTTTTTCGGGCCACTACCCAGAAAGAGAGATAAAATTGAGTAGCTATATAGAATTTAATACAATGAAAACCCGCGGTGAAACCACAATCCTAAAGATACCCTTTTGAATTGATTAAATTAACATTTAATCGATCGTTTGTTTCGTTTTTGTTTTTATTTCCTTTTAATTTTAACAACAACCCTCAATTTGTTATTCGGCTTAGCTGATCGCAAATAGTTAGTAGGAGTCTCCAACAATTCCGAGTATCCCTGTGTTCAACTCGGGCCTCACAAAGGCATGTACTACTCGACGCGTTCACTTGCATTTTAGCGCACAGTAAAATTGCATCAATAGTTCAAAATGATTTAGAAATTTTGATCCTAAAATTTATTCATAGGAAGGAATGATAACTGGGGAAGGGGGCCCCCCAATGTATCGAGAACCTCCTCTTCTGTCGCCCTCTTTGTCATTTCATTGGTCGCCAGATCTCAGCTAGATCACCGATTTCCAAACCTTTCTCACAACATGTGTTATGAAGGATATTGAGGTCTATGTTTCTAGAGAGGTTATGGACTTTTGTAATAAGGTGACATTCGTCGATGACTTCAATGTCATTCTTGGCCTAGATTTCCTTATGAAGTCTCAAACCGATGTGATACCTCATCTGTAAGGGAAACTGGTCATGGGAGGATCAAAACGTTGTTTCTTGATGGAAACAAGCATGGCTAAGGAAGGAGTTCCTTTGTTGTTTGCATTGCAAGTTGTTTATGGTCTAAAAAGGGAGAGAAGATCTTTTTTTCCCTTATCACTGAGGACCAACTATCGAGCCCAGTGGCATCATAGGAATTGCACAAATCCTCATGGACTTTTATGATGTGCTTCCTGAACAAATGCCTACAAGCTGCCTCAGAAAATGGATATTGATCATTCAATAGAATTGGTACCAAGTGTGTGGCTCCTACCCAATGACCTTATAGTATGCCCCAACACACTTGGGAGTTGCGGAGGCAACTGAGGGAACAGGTTAATGTTGGTTACATTAGGCCCAGTAGGGCCCCATTTGGTTCCCTGTTCTTATTTTAGAAGAAGAAAGATGGGACACTCAAAATGTGTGTAGACTAGATTTTCCATTTTAGGGCAACATATATGTAAAATACAAAACTTTCAACAATATGGATGTTAGAATAGCATGTAATAGTAAACAGGGAAAAATATCCAAGATTGGACAAAACCCTCACAAAAGTGTCATTTGTAGCCTATGTATCATGTAAGTGTGGAGATATAGTGATTATATGTAGGAGTCTTATGCAAATATTACTAAATATATGACAAATTACTTGCCTTTATATGCATATCACAATTAACAATAAGTGAATACATCTTGTAGCCTACCCAAATATAGGATGATACCTTAACCCTTCGTTCACCTAGACCCTCTTTAGTTATGTTAACATAATTCATTTTTCTAGATTAGATACAAATGACTACTAATTGGAGTCAAGTAATATATTGTCTTAGAAAATATCCTAGATGATGTTTCTAGGATAAATTGGCTAATTAAGGTTTCAATTTAGATAAGTTTCATAAACTCTCCAATTAATGGATTTTGATTTTAGATTGACACTCTATAATCTCTTCAAGTACGAGGATAAAGTAAAATGAATGAATATGATATATTATATAGAAAATTATTAAGAAAGGTAACAAAAAGATTAATTAAGTTCATGGCTTAGAAGTGACCAAATAAAATATCAAATATTTTTGAAATGGGAAATTGACATTAAATTTGGATTCCTCACACCATAATTAGTAAACCCTTAAATTTTCAAGCCAATCAGATGTCATTTGCCCCTCTAGTGAAATTAGAGAAAGAAAGATATATCTTGACCAAAGTTTCATTGATTTAAGTAATCACATTAAATTTTTTTATATCATCTTTTTATTTTCTTGATGCAATACAAGATTTCTCTCTATTGTGGTTCCTCTTCATTAATCGAGAATTGTTTCCACAACTTCACTATGTGGTGGCACCTCCCATCCTTGCCTCTTGCTATATTTCTTATTCTTCTCCTCTTCATCCCTTCCCCTACTCCTCTCCGTTTCTTCCTCCCCTATTCATAAACGATGCCCCCAAAACTCTAGCATGCCTTTTTTTCATTTAAGTCACCATAACCATCCTAGACAACCCCATTCCTTCCAGGATGACTCAAGTCTTAAGCGACAATTCTTGGTTTTGTCTCATATTAGTTGTAGTGCTCAAGAAAACCATAATGTGTTTGCCGACATCCCATTGAGGTTGCATCCTACAATGGGCCATCATTGGCCACCTACAATTTTGGAGATGGTTCTAAGAGTTTTCATCCAATGTCTACGACATTCTTACAGACTTCCACCTGGCCTTTACCTTCATATCTCCAAACAAGGGGGGCTTTGCAGAGTCTCAAACTTGTTGGCAATCTAGATTGGTTGGAGAAACTTCTTTTGTGCCTCAGAAGCCATCCCATCACCAAGTTTTGTCATATCCTTCCTTGTATCCCAAATGACCTCACTTATCCTTGATGAGTTGCACAAAAAGATTCTAATTTTATGGGTGATTCCTAACTAATTTCCTTTGGATGGATCCAACTTGGTACTTGTCAACAATGATCCGATTTCTATAGGGATCTTACTCAGCTCAGGTGCAATACTATCTATCTTCCCATGGTGGATGTTAATGACGGTTCCTAATCATGCCTCGATAAGACATGCATGAGATCCCATGGGATGTAATATAGCTTTTTATTGTAATTGCAATCCATTGTTAGGTCCACCGTCTAGGTTTACTGATTTTTTATTTTTTCCATAGCACTTGAGTTTTAGAGAACATAATTTATGACGTTCATCATCAATTTCCTACACTTATGTCTGAGTGTCTCTACAAAGATCATTCAACATTAGAAACATCATCTTGGGTAAAAGCTTCTCCATCGATACTTTCTAGTTCCATCAAGATTAGTAAGAGTCTGTGCTCTTCCATGTCGGTTGAAAGTAGATAATACCTTCCATGTCTCTTAAAACTAGAGAATATCTTTGACTCAAAACTGTCATTACACTCTTGCATTGGTTTTCTTTTGTCTCATGTGCCAAGGGAAAAATCATCTTATCGGCCTAGTCTTAATATGGGAGTTCCATGATTTGGAGTTTTTTCTTGACTTGCACACCCTATCATGGATTTGGGATTTTATGCCTCATCGTGTGAGGGTAATCTGATATTTTTCTACTAGCTTCAAACAATAAATTTAGTATTCATGCATAACTTAGAAAAATCATAGCTATCAAGTGAGACGTCAGAAAAATATAATGAAATAGTTTCCAAATAATAAAAATATTTTGTATTTGTTGTTACTAGTTTCATAGCCTAAATAAGAGTATATAAAAAGGTAATTATAGGGTAAGTACATATAGCACAAACTAACACTAATTCTTATATGAATTGTTATAGGAATATTTGTGACTCTAAATATTAGACATGGGATACAAGACCTTAGGTCTAAACATAAGGTGTGTGCTCCTTCCCTATTTAAGTTAGGTATATAATGACTTAGAATCTCTTATTTTCTTCATTGAGTCACAAATCCTAAATAGACATATGTATTACATCACATTTCAAATTTCCTATTCAAATATACCATTCATGATCAACATCCCCTCTTCTTGATTACTAAAATTGTGGACTCCTTATTTATGTTCCTTATGACTCCAACTGGCATATGTTGGATATTCTTATCCTCTATGTACATGATTATCAATTTGACTATACTTGTGAACTTGCCTATTATGCATGTTGCAATTGGACTAGTAATAACTATAGTACTGTAACCATGTTTTGGTCATTGAATTTTATTCCCATTCCAAGAAGTGGGTTTTATTCACCTAGTCTTATAATCAGGAAATGGATTTTATTCCTATACCAGGTACTGAGTTTTGTCATGCCATATTTTGTATATATGGAGACTGGAGTTTTGTTCCTCCTACCATGTCTAGTAGTTTATGGTTCTCTAGACCTACTTTATATCATTCAAATCTTGTTTAATCTGTGTGCATTCTTTTATATGTTGTTGTTTGGTATTAAAGGTAAGAAATACTTTATTTTATACATTTCTTTCTCTAAGTCGATAATGCCTCAATATTTATTACTCATCCATTTTTTATTCATTACTTTAATGAAAGTATATTGGACTTTCCAAATTGGTAATGCCCCCTAGTCGATAATGCCTCAATCTACATTACTCATCCATTGATTACTCATTCATTTTAATAAAATTATATTGAACTTACCCAATTGCTAATGACCCCTTTATATGTGGGCACACCAACCTTGTGCTTATGGTATTTTTAATTCCATAAATGTCATATAAATGCACATACTCAATGATTATGACCCATACTTTACATATCTATTTCTGGGTGTTGATCCCTGGACCACCTAGGCGTAGGTGCATTAAAGGGTCTTGGCTCTGGAAGAGATTGTACAATATTGATCATCTTCGGAATAGTTGGGAATGTCCTAGTGGCCCTCTACAAGGGTCTCACATTTAAATAGATGTTACACTTTTGAGTTTGTTTTACCACCTTCTTTATGTGAAGAACTATGTATTAGGAGCAATCGATAAATGAAATAGTTATATTTTTTCCACTGCTTTATTTTTACATGGCTCTTTGTATCATACCATTTGACTAGATCATTAATCAGGTCTCACTCTTTATAAAAGGGTATTAGATCCTAAGTAGTTAGTGACTTAACTATTTCAATGCACTCATGTAGTTCCTTATTAGGTAGTTAAGTAACCATATATAGGGCGTTGATAGGCCTATCCATGTGTCATAGGATACCAACTTAGGGTTTCAATCCTGGACTTAATTGGCCACTTCCTCTCCCCGAACTATATGTGTGGTTGAGACTCGGTCCTTAGTAACACTTAACACCCCTACCCTCTTTATGGAGGTGGTCTTTCATGATGATGAAGTTTAATATATGATTAGAGATAAGTGTTAAATATTGGATGATGTTCCTTCTTAGGATATGTTAGAAGTTGACAATGTATAGTAATAATACTTTTCCCCTCCCACTCTATAAGTTACAGATGTTATTAGTATGTCCTTTCCTATGTTAAAAAACACTTTTGGTAGAAGGAAGAGATGGTAGGATAATAGTACATGGTCATTGTGGTGGAGTTTTAGATACTTGGTTCTGGGATCAATTTTGGTGCTAGTTTTTGGATATTCATCACAAAGTTTTTATTGTAAACATTTTTTCATTATAAAATTATATGTATAAAAAAACTTATAGATTTTATTTATGGATTTTGGAACCAAGTCACCACCACAAGAAAATTTTAGTATCAAAGAAACCCTTTAGTGAAGAACCCCCTCGCTAGATTGATCAACGTTGAGCCCCAAGGCATATGTGTGATGTAGCGAGTTCCAAGAAGAAGTTATAGATATATAACACATAGTAGATCCACCATTGTTTTCCCTCTAAATGATTAGTTAAGTTGTATATTAATCCTTTTTACGGGTGGAGTCATGTATGCTTAGAAGTGTAGCTTAACCTAACCAAGGTTAATGAGTAAGCCTTGCTAATTCTACTATCATAGATTATTACTTGGATAATTAAAATAAATTAACTTAAGGAAGGTGAAGTACAAAGTTAAATTGTAAAAAAATGGTCAACCCCTAACTTTTTTTAGATGAATGTTCATATACACTAATTTTCTTTAGGATCAATAATATGGATTACTCTACCCTAGAAATCGAGTTTAACACACTAAGGATACTAAACTTAATGCATGTACACCACGAACATGTATTCATAAATAATTAAAGTGAAAATGAGTGAAATACACCTTAAATATATCTTGTGTACCTTATAATGTATACTAATATCATTAATGATTAGTTCACAAAGTCACATACAATACACTATAATGCTCGAATGTGAATACTAAAACTTGTATGCAACAGAACCCTTATCTTACACCTCAAACCTAATATCCCTAATGGGATATATGAAATGGCTTGGTCATTAGATGTGAGATAATTAATTCTCCTTAGTAAAACCTACATATATAATCAACTTAAGAAATAGCCATAACAATCAAAAAATAAGGAGTGATGTCAACCATGATTATCAGTGTAGGTCACCATAACATATATACAATATTAAGAAAATCCTAGGTTTTGGTGTTATATTCCCAAGTCAACATAAAATATGACAAGACTAATAAGAACTTGATTCATAGAGTTATATAGTTCCACTATTGGTTAGACTATAACTTTGTTATTGGGTGGCATACTATGATTGACTACATAAAGTGAACTCGAAACCTATAATTTGATTAGAATGTATAACGTAGTATACCAAGAAATAGTTCGATGAATTTCAAGTACAAAATCCTCCTTAAGAGGTGGAGCATTTTAACATACTCAAATCTATGTCAATGACTTATACCTCCCTTCACCTAGACCCCCTTTTGATTATGTTAGTATTAATTATTTTACCCTAAATTAGATACGAATGAGCAGTAGTTGGAGCCAACAAATATAATGTCCTAGAAAATATCACATATGAGGTTTCTAGAACAAATTGACTTATTAAATTTTCAATTGAAATGAGCTATACAAACTCTTCAATTAATGGATTTTTATTTTAGATTGACACTTTAGAATTTTTCTAAGATATGAGGATAAAGTAAACGGATGAATATGAAGTATTATATAAAAAATTATTAAGAAATGTAATATATATACATATATATATATATATATATTGATTGAGTTATTGACAGCTCTAAGTTCGGGCCTAACAACTTTCTAAGTGATATTATTTCAAATGGAGTGTGGGATGTTCCTAATGTTAGGGGGGCAGATAGCATTCTGAAAATATGCAGAAGATTATAGCTAGGTAGTGACGATGATGTTTGCATGCTCATGAACTTACAGTATGTATCTTTCAAGGATGCTTGGAACTTTTGCAGAACCAAACATGATGAACTTCCCTGGACCAACTGGCTTTGGAAGTCTAGGGCCCCTAAACGAGCTATCATGTGCTGCTGGAAGGTTATGCATGGTAGGCTTGTTACTAAAGATCACTTGATGCGTGTCATTGTACACACAACAATCACTAGGAAAAGTCCTAGAGTTTAACCTTCTAACCCAGTTGTCAACTTGTTACGAATAACAAGTCAACTTAGTATGGATAGGTATCGATACAAGGGACAGCGGAAAAGAAAAGTCGAAATCCAAATCCGATCACAAGTACAAGAATTAAATCTCGATTTGAGAAAGTTGTTAATATTAAGAACAAAATTAAAAGTGCTGAAATAAAATTTAACTAATCGAGAAATAAAGATATGCGGTCTGGAAGATCACCACCAAAACCACGTTCCTATTCAACTAATCAAATTCTAAACTCCAAGGATCAAATCAGGACCTTGTGTTTACATGTCCTTACGGACAAACTCACAAGGGTCGGACTTCCCGTGAACCCGTTGGTCCCGACGTTCACAAATCATTGCCTAACCGTCCAACATGCAATTATCCACGGTCATAGAAAAAAGTATGTGAATTCAAATTGGCGTTCAAACCCAAGTCTCAGGTGATCACATCACAAAGTATTATAATAAGAATAAGATTAAATAGATGAAACGATGATAATCACAATTAAGGGACTATTGTTTCGTTCTTACAAATATCCATGGTCATATCACTCCATAAGAATATATCAGATCATCCAAATAACCACAAAGAAATAGAGAGAAGACATGTGTTCGATGAAGGAATATGACTGATTATATTGAATAGAACTGGGCTAAGGGGCTACTCCCATGCCCTAGAGAAATTTACTTAGACATAACAAGACTGGAAGAAACGCAAACTAAAATGAGATCCAACATTATACAAGAAGTGATCTACAACTAAAAATTGGATGAAATGGAATGGAAAATGGAATACTTTTACAAGTGAAGAGTCCCTCATTTTATAGGAGGGGGAGGGGGTAGGCTTTCCTCAAAAGAGGGGTAAAAAGAGAGGGAGACCAATTTTTGAATTTTCTAGATCTGGTCAAATCGAAAGTTGGTTGTCTTTAATTATCTTGACAATGTAACTCCTTTTAATGCAGATTCTCGCAGCAGAGATTTAGAACATATTTCTCTCCCGTGAAAAGCATAAAAGTGTCCAAATAATAGGATTTTATTTTAGGAAAAAAAATTCCCTTTCCAATGAATACTTTAACACTCAATTTGGAGTTCAAATGCAAGAGTTATGTCACTTTTGGTGGAGGGTATATATGAATTTCAAGACTACTGCAAATTGTGTAATTTTCCTACAAAACCCAAGAAAATAGAATTAAAACTCCAATTAAAGAGAAAAATCTAAAATAACACAATGAATTATGAAACTAAGAGAATAAATAAAAAAATAATCCTAAACAAATATCAAAAATATATAAATTAAAGGGATAAATATACATTTATCAAAATACCCCAGACTTGAATCTTTGTTTGTCCTCAAACAAATCAAATCATAAATTATTCCAATTTATACTAACAACATGTCTATCCTCACCCTTGTAACATCACTTTATTCCTTACCTCCAAATTTGGCCAAGCAACCCAATCTCCTAAAACCACAAAACACAAAATTCTATATTCCCTATTAAAAACAAATATCATATCTTGGTTCTAAATCAAGATTTTGTAGAAAAACATGCTTCATCTTACTTTTACTTTTTTTTTGGGTTATCAAGAGCTTAGTTATTATTCATCCCGTGCTCTTGGACAGGCATCAAACTGGACATATTAAGGTTTACATCTACTGTCAGCCAGGGCGGCCTGATAGAGGAAAAAGAACATAACGAAGAGGAATAGAGAAAGTGTTTTGCGATGAGGTCCGAGACTTGGTTCAACCTCTGGGGTATGTAAACCACCTAGGTTGCATGAGTAGTACTCAGTGTAACCTGATACTTCCTCCAAAAAGGGCGAAGTGTGGCTACAAGTTCACTATTCGCCTGTAAGATGGCCACAGCTTGTTGGGCATCTGAGAGGATGACATCATTTGTCCAGTTATTCTAAGTTATAAGATCGACTGCAGCAAGGATGGCCTGTATTTCTGCTTCAAGGGATGAGCGAGCATTGAAATGATTCCCCATGCCGAGAATACATTCACCAGAAGCTGAAATTGCATGGATCCCCAAACCAGCTCGGTTGGATTCAAAGAGAAAGGCAGCATTAGAAAAAACGTACACATTCCCACGGGGTGCGTAGAGCAAGTTCTTCTGCGGTGGTTTAGTGATAGAGTAGAGCTGAGGCAACGAACTGATCGTTTGGGCCCTTTCCTGGATAAACACCAGTCTGTCGTCCAAGGAATGGTGTCAGTTACGATGAATATGTTCATTCCTTACCTACCATGTGTGCCAGCAGGCAATGAGGAAGAGGAAGCTTGGATTGCAAGTAGGAATCCCTCGCAGGATGGTAGTGATCCATTCATCTTCAGACAGGGTAAACCAGGCTCCATTAGTTGGGAGCTTGCACCATAGAGGAGCGTTGTATGGACAGTCTCGGAAACAATGGAGGATGGTATCATTATCATTGCCGCAGATGGAGCACAGCGGGATAACGTCGATGTGTCGTCTGCATTTATCCATATTAGTCAGCAAGGATTTGTGTTGTAGGAGCCAAGCGAACACCCTGACCCGCTCGGGCACCTTAAGACACCAAATATCTTTCCAGTTACCCTGGAGTGGAGGTGCTAGATCATGTCTGATCCAGTCATAAGCAGTTGAGGTTGTGAATTCCCCTGAAGGATGGAAGGGCCAATGCCAGGTATCCTTCCCAGAGTCTTCAACTGGGGATGGGATTAACTTTATCCTGTCCCACATACCTTGGGGCATATAGGCTTCAATGAATGACCTGTCCCAGTTACCATTGTCCATGCACATAGACGCCACCTTGAGATTAGATCGGCCATCAGGGATGATGAAGTTTGGTACCATATCCGCAATGGAATTTCCAGCAATCCACTTATCGGACCAAGCATAGGTATTAGCACCCGATTGGATTGTTTTGGAGCAAATGCTTTGAATGGCAGGTAGATGCTTTTTGATGAAAGCCCAGGTAGGCGAGCAAGGTTTAGAGCTTATTATACCGTTCCTCTCGTATTTTTCTTTCAGGATGCGAACCCAAAGGAGGTTAGGCCTGGTCATGTAATTCCACACATTCTTGAGCATGAGAGCTTGATTTTGAGCTCGAGATTCCTTGAGCCCTAATCCGCCAGCCTTCTTGTTGAAGGTGATTTTCTTCCAGGAGACCAGCGACAGTTGAGTCTTCTCTCGGCACCCAGACCATATGAAGTTCTTGATATGCTTGTTGATGTCATCGCAGAGGGATGACAAGAGTTTAACCGATTACATGGTTTAGGTCGGGACGGCTTGCAGCATAGATTTTGCCAGGGTGATTCGTCCTGCTAGGGAGAGCTGTCGTGCTGACCAGCTCGACATTCTGTCCTTCATGGTATTAATTATACCAGCGTGGGAGTGCTTGTTGATACGATGATGGAAAATAGGTACGCCCAGGTATAACCCCAAATCACTGGTCTGGGGAATGCCGAGCCTATTGGAAAAGCGCCTACCTTCTGCACGGGAGACATTGGCGGAGAAGAAACAGCGGGACTTCTCTTTGGATAGGGACTGTCCTGAGACAACAACAAAGTCACAGAGAACTTTCTTAATAACTGTTGCTGGTCTAGGTGTTTCTTTCGCCATAAGCATAATATTGTCGGCTAAGAACACATGTGAGACTCCCGTACCACCACGAGTCAGATGAATAGGTTCCCAAGTGGCTGAAGATACAACGGTGGTGATGGCCTGGCTCAATCTCTCCATGCAAAGGACGAACACATAAGGGCTTATTGGGTCGCCTTGTCTCACCGCCCTCGTTGCTTTGAACGGGGGGAGCTTTGCACCTTCCCACAAGATGGATGTAGAACCGCTAGTAATGATGTCCATAATAAGGGACCTAGTGATTTGAGGAAGGCCTGTTTTGAGAAGGTGTCCGCAATGAAAGGCCAGTGCATCCTGTCGAATGCCTTGGAGAGGTCTAGCTTAATGCAAACCCATTTCTTCCCGGACTTCTTGGTCTTCATGGAGTGTATAACCTCTTGAACTAAAAGGATATTGTCTGTAATGGATCTACCAGGAATGAAGCTCGATTGGGTTTCAGAAATCCAGGAACTGATGTGCGGTTTGAGCCTCTCCACCAGAATCTTCAAAATGAGCTTGAAACATGTATTGTTAAGCGAGATTGGCCTGAAATCACTGCATTTCTGAGTATGATGGTTCTTGGGAATGAGGACCATGAGAGAGTCACTCATACCGCTGCCAGTGGAGCTGGAGGAGAAAGCACCTTGCAATGTTTTGATGACAGAGCCACCAATGTGATCCAAATCAGATTGGACGAACTCATTGACGACACCGTCTGGTCCCGGCGCTTTGTGAGGCTCCATGGACATCATGACCTCTTTAATCTCAGACGAGCCCGGAGTTCTTTCTAGGAAGTTCCCTTGGATAGGTGAGGGGGACACGAAGTGACCCACATACTTAGAAATCTTCTGGTAAGAGGCTGGTGTCGTACCAGGGCCAGTCATCAGGTCCTCGAAGTATTGGAGCACCAATAGATAGAGTTGATGTTTCTCAGAGATCCACTCGCCCACATCATTCTTTAGACATTTAATCTGATTCTGCTGCCTTCTGGCCTTCACAAAGGTTTGGAAAAATTTTGAGTTTGCATCTCCATGTTGCAGCCAATTGATGTTGGCCTTTTGTCTCCAGTCTGCCTCTTCTTGAAGAAAAATCATGTGTAGCCTTTCTTGCAACGTAATGACCTGCATATCGTAGTGAGTAGAGAGGTTGTTAGTAGAGAGTACCTCAGCATGATCAAGTTGTTTGAGGAGTTTATTCTTCTCCTTATGGTGTTGGCAGAGGCGCAAGGTCTCCCAGGATGTAATAGAATCCTTGAACTGCCCGAGGGCCATCTGGAAGTCCAAGGATGAGCTCCATGACTGACGAAGGCGCTCTTTGAACTCAGGGATAAGCGTCCAGCTAGCTTTAGTTCGAAAGGGGTGTGGATGGGCTGTATTTTTGTTGATACTAGATACTAAAAGGGGGTTATGATCAGAGTATCAGGGCGACAACACTGTGATCGAAAACCCACCTTCAATGGAGAGCCATTCCTCATTGGCGACCATGCGGTCCAATTTCTCTCTGACGTTGCGTTTCTTGAAGGTAAAGAACGGACCACCGGCCTCCATGTCCTTCAGACCAGTAGACATGAGGGTCTCGTTGAAGTGGGCACAACCTCGCTTGTCAAAGTAATTACTACCACGTTTCTCAGAAGGGGATAACATGGTGTTAAAATCACCCAATACAGCCCAGGCATCCGTGACTGAGTGACCAATTTCCTTCAGTCTGTTCCAGAACAAGTGCCTTCGAGTAGGGTTCGGGCTGGAATGAGCTACAGTCAGGAACCACTCATTATTGATAGGGCAATGGATAAATTTCCTATGATTGAGGAGGATATCAATATCACACCTCATCGAGTCCCAAAGGAGCCAGATGCCACATGACAAACCAATAGCCTCAACTCAGTGCGGAGAATTGAATCCGATTTGCTGAATCACATCAAGCGTTGTCGCGCCACTACACCTTGTTTCCAAAAGGGCAAGGATGTGCAGTTGGTATTTCACCTTATACTCTCTGATCAGTTGCACTTTGTCCTTGGATTTAGATCCTTGGACATTCCAACACAGAATGTTTAGCATCATAAACGAAGTGTGTGGATAGGGACGGTAGGTTGTTTTTTAAGTGATGGCTGCACACAGTCCTACGGACTGATCACCATCCTCTTTATCCATAACTTCCATCTCAGAGTTACCTTCTTGGAACTGGATAAGACGCTTTGCTTTGGAATTACTTTCGGCCAGATTGAGCGCTTGGGCTATCTTGCTCTTTTTCCGCTCTCTCCCTGGGCTAACTTGGACGGGTTGGTACACAACCCTTCTGTTCCTTAGAAGGAGACCTCCACCACTTTTAATACCTTGAGTGCCCCATTGGAAAGTAACAGGGATGTTGTCATTCAAGGACCCTTCCTTCAGGTTCAATGCGGCAACCTCTGCGTTTCTACCCCTGCACACCTCATCATCAACCAAGATGACTGATGTGTTCTGACCAGGGGTAGGCTTCGTGGAGCCGCAGTTGTCACCTGCAGTAAGCGGCGAAACTTGGGGGGATCCTGGTTGCGGACAACCTTCTTCTTGCGTCTGCTCTGGAGAGTCTTCCACTCGCCCTCATCAGCCTCAGAGGTGGGAGCGTCCGGGGTGTTGTGTTTACTTAGGACAGAAGCCTCAAGGGGAGTAAGGTTTTCCGCTTCCTTGGGCTGCTTGTCCTTCTTAGGGTTTGGGCGACGTACATGCTTCTTGGCGTGCATGGACATGGAGTAGGGGGAGGGAACTTTAAGCGGACCCGTGGAACTTGTGGATGGGTCAGGGGTGGTGAATTGTAAGAGGAATTTGCATTCAGACTCTCCATGCCCGACTCTGCCACATTTCATACATATGGTTGGCATATTTTCGTATTCGATTTGGTACTGTTCTCCATTGACGAGAACTGCACGAAGGAGAGGTTTAGTGGTATCCACTTCAACAGCAACTCTAGTGAACTTTCCACGATCCCCCTTCGAAGTAGTGGTGTCTATCTTAATCGTCTTCCCGATTAGATCACCGATACTGGACAGGAGTTGTGTCTGGTAGAGGTAGACGGCAGGTGGGGGACGTGAATCCAGAACACGAGCTTCCTTGGGATGGGGTCCGTCGGCCGGAAGCTTTCAGACCAGGACTGCACCGACAGATAATTGTCGAACATCGTCCATGGTCCGCCAGTCATGGCCTTGACGAAATCATTGTTGTTCGAGAATTGTATGATATAGTACCCCAACTCCAAGTCGATTGCCCTGAAGGTATCCAACGGATTCCATAGAACCTGGAGCCTGGAGATCAGAGCTCTGAAACCAACGTTCATGCCCAAGACCTTCACCACAACCGTGTATTTCCATGGTGTGAGGAGAGGTTGGATCTTAATGGGGTCAATGGATATCGCAGGTATCAGCCCGCTGCGATCGACAGAGATATCATTAGGCTACAGGGTATCTGGGGACACCCGCTTGAGAATCGATGAGGATTTCACACCAGCCGCCGTCTCAGCATAGGACTTCTTTAATGGATCTGTGTCCATGTGATGGGGATCATTAGGATGGTTCTCTCTGGTAGGAAGCGCCGCAGTGAGATCGATGTTCACAGATGGTTCCGCAGAAGGATCAACGCTCGAACTCGACTCCCAGTAGCCACCCTGGCCTCCCCGGACGCCACGGTCGCCGCCTCTCCCAAACCCTACCATAGGGCCGCCTCTCCCAAACCCTACCATAGGGCCACAAGAATAACATATATCTTACTTTTACTTTGACACTCTCATTTTTATAAATGTATTTTTTTGTGAGTTGTTGCACAAGAACAATATGAAGTTAGGGGGTGTGAAAACAAAGAAGGAAGTGATGAATTTTATTTATCCCTCCTCTATTTGACTTGGGATTTAGATTTGTGGGGTTGTGGCTACATTGGTCACAATTTTTTTCATGTGCACTTTTGGAAACTTTTGATGGTACACCCCTTTGTGGGGTATGGAATTTTTTTTAATGGGAAGCATGCCACCCCAGACTAGATTTCTGTCTGGTGGTGATTCTTTGCTTCTCTTTTTTAGAGAGAAAATAAGGGGGAAACAAAAGGTTTCCTTGTGCCTATAACTTCACATATTTATTCTCTCCTTTTTTTTGAAAGTGTCATTATATCAGAAAGAACATTCATGTCAATCACATTATACAAGATTTATATCAAGTTAATCAATGTTTAAAAATAGAGAAAATTTGTGTTTGGTTTTGATTGATTCCATACGGCTTGCCAACTTTTCCAAGGAGTGATGCTATTTTGGGATCCTAGGTGACATGGTGGTTTCAGACATGGCAAATTGTAACATTTTTTTGCAAAATATTTACTAAACTCAAAGGGGTACAATGATAAACATCTAATCATATTGGCTAACTAGATAAAGGCCATTTTCCTACAAAAGAAATAAAAACATGGTCGACTAGATAATGGCCATGAAAAAAACAACTATATGCAAAAAAAGGTAGAAATAATGTAAGAATAAAAAAGATAATGGGGTGGAATAGAAACATACCACCCACCTCCACACCGGACTTAGATTTTTGCTCATCCCGAGCAAAATCAAAACCTAAGATGGAGGGAAGAGAAGAACGAGGATTTCCAGGTGGCTTAGGTAGCTCAAAAAACGTCCAGCTAAAGGGGATGTGTATGAGGGCTGGGACCTTTATCTGAGGAGCTTCATAATGTACCCTATGATAGGGTAATTGTACAAGCTCAGTGGGGTGCTCATATTTTCTTTCACCTCGCATTCCCTCCAATAATATCCATAGATCTTCCTTCGATAGCAAGGGAAGTGTTGAAGATGGATGTGGATTGGGGGAGGTTGGCGGTACCCGACCAGTAATGCCAATAGAGCATGATGAACTGAGTCGGGTGGAGGATCTGGTTTAGGTTTTCCACCATCATGATTACCTGCATATGGGAGAATTGATGCTAATACAAAAATGTAAAATCATTTACAAAAGTGTTTTGTTTCTCCTTAAAATTAATGCCATCAACATTGGGTTTGGTAAGTTTCATTGTTGATATAACATATGTCTCTAATACTTTTGTATAAGGGTTCCCCAAGTATTTAGGAGGGATGATGATGTCTTCCTTGCAAACAATAAAAGGGGATGTGTGGGCTTCTTCCAACGGTGGCATCTCCCCTTCTAGATTAGCCATGTGTGGGATGGAAATTGGCTATGACGGCTTGGGAAGAATCATAAAGGGGATTAGATGCTCATTATCCAAAATAGACTCAAAAGAAGGGTATTGGTCTATTATGTCATTCAGATTTATGTTGAGGATGGAAGGAGTTGTAGGATCTTCAGAATGACTCTCCTTCTTTGACATTTCATATTCAAGTAATAGAGTATCTAAAGGAAAAATAGGGATACCAACATCCTCATCACACACAAAATATGGCTCCATGGTTTGTTCTGTTTCTTCACGATCCGACATGTATGCCACAAAATAAGGATCATCATCATCGTCGTCAGGAAAAACCATCTAGGGTTGCTCAAGCTCTAAAGGGGGGGGGGGGGTTTGATTGATCCTCTAGTAAGGTAGCTAACATGGCTTGACTGGATTCAAGTTTTGCTTGTCCTTCTGTTAACATCTTTTCTAGGGCCTTAAGTCTCTCTTCCAGTTCAAGATTAATTTTCATTTCACCATAGGATTTATACACCCCAAAATTTTGGTCATCCTCACCACACTCCCCATAGTGTCCTTGGCCATAGTACTCCTCTTATTGTTTTGGGTGGCATTGTTCCTCATAATAATCTCCAGAACATGGTGGATTGTAATTTCCATTGCGTCCATCTTGGTAGGAATATTCAATATTATAAGGTGTCACCAATTCATGGGGAAACATATTTGAACAATCTATATTGTGAGTTTGGGCTTCTAGCAGGGTGGTTAATAAAGCTTGGCTGGTTTTTAGTTTTATTACTCCTTCTACTGCTATCTTCTCTAAGGCTCTAAGTCTCTCTTCTTGTTGAGGATTACATTGGGTTTCATAAACATGTTCATGACCCCCAAGGTTTTGTTGGTTACACCCCACAAAATATTGTTGATCATATCCCATATTAGAATATGGACAGCAAGGATCCCCATAATGGTTCTCAAAAAAATGTGGATTCACATTGTACCCACCAGGATGAAAGGGCTCACAATTAGAAGGGGTGTTATCATAAGCATGGGGTAGAGTCGGGCAGGCAAGAGATGCATAGTGGTAAAGACCACAGTAAGAACATTATGGGGGATATTGGGATGCCCACTCCATTTAAAAAGAAAAGTTCTTAAAAGATATGTCAATCAACGAACGAGAGAAGAAAGATTATGAGATAGGAGGTTAGTCAAAAATTATAAAGAAAACTAAAAATTTTAAATCTAAAAATTATGAAATAAACTAAAATTACTAAAAAAGTAACTAGAAAGCAGTACTACTGGAATGGAAACTCAGCAGAAAGAGGAGATACACTTCCGGAATTGTGCTCGGAAGGCAAAAACAAATTATAAAAATCTAAAAGAAATTATAAAAAAGGCTAAAGTTATGAAAGTTAGAGAATATGAACAAGGATTATACAAGATATACAGATAAGCAGATCTAAAAAACAACTGCTCCGTCCTTGGCAACGCCGCCAAATTGATGTGCGTCGTTGTACATGCAACAATCACTAGGAAAAGTCCTAGAGTTTAACCTTCTAACCCGGTTGTCAACTTATTCATAACAACAAGTCAACTTAGTATAGATAGGTATCGATCCAAGGGACGGCGGAAAAGAAAAGTAAAAATCCAAATCTGATCGCAAGTGCAAGAATTAAATCCCGATTTGAGAGAGTTGTTAATACTAAGAACAAAAATAAAGGTGCTGAAATAAAATTTAACTAATCAAGAAATAAAGATATGGGGTCCGGAAGATCATCACCAAAACCACGTTCCGATTCAACTCATCAAATTCTAAACTCCAAGGATCAAATCAGGACCTTGTATTTACATGTCCTTATGGACAAACTCACAAGGGTCGGACTTCCCGTGAACCCATTGGTCCCGACGTTCACAAATCATTGCCCAACCATCCAACATGTAATTATCCACGGTCATATAAAAAAGTATGTGAATTCAAACTGGCGTTCAAACACAAGGCTCAGGTAGTCGTGTCACCAAGGATTATAACAAGAATAAGATTAAATATATGAAAAGATGATAATTGATGTGGTTTTTGAATGCACTAACAAATTCACCCGGGGCTGAAATCCCCGAGCTTTTACCAAAATCAAGTGCAACAATACCACCCACAAGCGGACGGGTATTATCGCAGTATAGTTGAGGATCGAACCCAAAGGACAACGTTTTTAAGAATCTTTGTCAGTTAGATCTAGCTCAAGTAAAACTAATATTTAGAACAAAAGGGTGATTTGGGTTGTTTAAATTAATTGCAGGAAAGTAAAAGCTAAATTAAAGATAGGTTCGGATCAAAGATATGGAATCGCCGGGATGGTACTGGGTTTGACCACCGCTACACACACAAACATACACCTTTGCAAACAATCCAGGCAAGATATAACACTTCAAGTAGAGCTGCTGCAGAACCCCCCATATGGGCGTTAGGTCCGCGTAAGCATCACCATAGGCAGCAGATTTCTCGTCGCCATCCGGATCACATGTCTTACGACTCTGAAGATACTGAAATCCACAGAGGTTGTGAACCCCCCATACGGGCGTTAGGCGCACAGAAGTGTCACCGAAGGCTAGATGGCTCATCCCCTCACGGATCGTACACTTACTACCTCAATGAAATCCCATCCTATTTCTAGTTTGGGAGTCAGCCACGTTAACCGATAAACAAGTAGGAGGGTGACATGCAAGGAAACATCGACGTTTAGCAAGATGATACAAAATCCAACTAAGGTTGTGAACCCCCTATACAGGCGTTAGGTGCATAGAAGTGTCACCGAAGGCTAGATGGCTCGTCCCCTCACGGATCATACACTTACTACCTCAAGGAATCCCCTTCTATTTCTAGTCAGGGAGTCAAACTCGTTTAAACGACGTTCGAACCCATGCATTGAAGTTATCGCAACATAGGGAGCACAAAGATGAAAACAAGCATATAACCAACCTACAAGCTTAACGATAAACAACAAAATGAAGAGTTATATACATTTCCATGGAAAGATTAACAAAAGAACATGATTTGCATGGGCAGCAGGGCTAGTCCCCGCACCCCAGCGAAAGAGGACTACTCGCTCATGATGCGAGATACAAGAAGGATAGGAGAGAAAGAGAGATCCGACATGAGCTCGGTGCAGAGGGTGGACGCAGCCCGGTGAAGAAGATGCACTCCTTGCTCCGTCTTCTTTCTCTTCTTGGCCTCCTTGGATGCAACACCAGCAGTAGATGGAGTGGAACTTGATCGGGGTGGTGCTCTGGCAGCCTATCGGCGTCCAGATCTGATGTCTCCAAATGAGGACCCTGGGGGTCTATTTATAGGTTCAGATCTGATCCCAAACGGTTTGGGTAAGTTGCTGGAAATATCTTCTCCAAACGGTCTGGAGACCGTTTGGGCGCCAAACGGTTTGGAGACCGTTTGGTCGCCAAATGGTTTGGAGACCGTTTTGGCACCAAACGGTTTGGAGACCGTTTGGGCGCCAAACGGTTGCGTCTATCGATCTTGAGGTCGGTCTCGGTCACGGTGTGAATGCGTGGTTACAGTTCTTCAATCGGTCTTCGCGCTTGCATCAAACGGTCTTGGAAACCAAACGGTCTTGGGACCGCATGGACCCAAACGGTCTTGGGACCGCATGGACCCAAATGGTCTTGAGACCGCATGGACCCAAATGGTCTTGAGACCCCATGGACATGTCATTTACAGCTCGCTCGGTTTTCTTTGGCAAACGACCTTGTCATTTGTTCTTTCATGTATTCCCGTAAATGGTCTTGGGACCGCATGAACCCAAACGGTCTTGAAACTGTGTGGACCCAAACGGTCTTGGGACTGTATGGAAGGAATTGCTTGGTTTACCTGCATTAAATGAATAATTTTTAGTTAAAACTTTGATTATTGAATCAGCCAAGTAGTTTTATACATTATGATTCATATTTGGGTAAAAGGGTGAATTGGAGTTAAATTTGTTCCAAAAAGGCAGTTGAATTCCATGATGAGTATGCACTCATCAAAACACCCCGAACTTAAATCGTTGCTCGTCCTCAAGTAACATAAAGTTTGAAACTGTTGCCTAATGAAATACTTTCGATCCGTGTGATTTCTTCATCTTCACATCACAAATGTTTTCTTTCTGCTCAGTATGAATGAGTACCTTAACTTCCTGGGACCACTAAACACGTCTTTCCATAGCTTCATTCCTGAGTTTGTTTCCCAACAACACTTCCTCCCCACTTTTTCCAACATCAAGCATGTCGAAGAGTTTTGTAAGAGTTCAGAGATACCCGCAGAATCAACAAGTATGCATCCAATCTGACACTGGTGTAGTTCAGGATGGTGGGGCATGTATTGTGCCCTTAGGTAGAAAAAGGAGTGAAAGGTGGTATGGAAAGAAGAAGTAAATCTCTCCTCTATTCGACTCGAGATTTTTATTTGTTTTGCAATTTCATTTATTGCATATTTTTTGTGTGCAAATCTATCCTCTATTCGACTCGAGATTGCATTTCTTTTTGTGTGCACTTTGGCATCTTTTGTTTGCAAATCTCTCCTCTATTCGAATCGAGATTGCACTTTTGGTGGTACGTCCCTATTCATTGCGAGGGGTATGGAAGAAGCGGATAAGGGGGAAGTGGCGTGCCACCCCGAACTTAGGGTTTGGCACATAATCGGCTTTTTGATGCTTATGATGGATGGAGGGGTACGAAGATGGTAGAAGAAGTGTAGAAGAGAGTTCAGATCAAAATGCAACTTGATTTACAATTCAACACCGGGTTATTCTCTTTGTCATACTCTGCTCAAATAATGACTTGATGCGGATCCGGTGGGAATTCTGAGCCATTGTTCCACTAGTCAGTTAGGAAGCACGACGTGTTTGATCCCTATCAGTTTGACATATACTTATCATTTTGTAAAAAGTATTATGATGTTAGGAATCATAAGCTTCACAGGATGGTTTCAGGCAAAAGGCAAGTTTCAAAAGTCAGTCCTCTTGAGGATTCACTTCGAATAAGGAGGATGTTATGATTGAAGATGCATAGCAAAAAAGTTAGTTACATATTATCAACAAGTGTCAAAAATTCATCAAATATCTGTTCAAAAATTTTGAAAATTTTATGATAGAGACAGATTGAGTATGAAAAGAGGGTGTGTATGTGGAAGTGGAATACGTACCACCCACCCTCCACCCCAAACTTAGAGATTTGCTCATCCTCGAGCAAACCCTAAATTCAAGATGGAGGGGAAAGGTAACACCAGGTATGACTGCTGAGAATGATTTCGTTTTGGTCAGCGCCACTCCGATCTCGTGTTCTGTAAGGAAAACTATCTCATAAGGAAAATTTTATTTAAGGAAAATTTTAACTATAAGGTAAAAACAAAATTTGGAAAAGAAAAGTAAAACAAATTTATTGATCGGGTTGCCTCCCAACAAGCGCCTTTGTTTTATGTCGCTGGCTCGACAAAGTCCTTTGTCTTCATGTGGGGTCCTTTGGATCGGTGAGTTCCAGCACTGATTTGGTGCCTATGTCTGTTGTGGTGAAATATGTCTTCAGGCGGTGGCCATTGGTTATGAATTCCCCTGTCTCTTCACTCCATAGGGAGAAGGTGCCATGAGGGGAGATGCTTTTGACGATATACGGTCCTGACCAGCGTGAGTGGAGTTTTCCTGGGAATATCCTTAATCTTGAGTTGAAAACTAGAACTTGGTCTCCTATTTGTATGTCTTTTCTTTTCAGATGTCCATCGTGCCAAAGTTTTGTACGTTCTTTGTATATTCGTGCATTCTCATACGCTGTCATTCTCAGTTCATCCAGCTCGTTGAGTTGCAGAATCCTGGCTTGCCCTGCTTCTTTCATATTGAAGTTCAATTGTTTAATTGCCCACCATGCCTTATGATCTAATTCGACTGGCAGGTGGCAAGCTTTTCCATATATCAATCGAAAAGGGGTTGTCCTAAGTGGAGTTTTATAAGCAGTACGATAGGCCCATAGGGCGTCCTTGATTTTTGTCGACCAGTCTTTTCGATTACGTCCAACTGTTTTCTTAAGGATAGCCTTTAGTTGTCGGTTAGAGACCTCTACCTGTCCACTGGTTTGTGGATGGTAAGGTGAAGCCACCTTGTGTGAGACACCATATTTTCTTAGAAGAGCTTCAAAGCTTCATTCAATGAAGTGGGAGCCTCCATCAGATATCACGGTTCACGACACTCCAAACCGTGGGAAGATGATATCTTTGAATAATTTGATGACTGGTTTTGAATCACTAGTGATGGTTGGTATAGCTTCAACCCATTTGGAGACGTAGTCTACCGCGACTAGGATATATGAGAATCCATTAGAAGATGGGAATGGCCCCATATAGTCCACTCCCCAGACGTCGAATACCTCAACTTCTCGCCATAGATTCAGTGGCATCTCGTCTCTTTTGGTTATATTGCCAGATCTTTGACATTTATCACAGGATAGGACAAAATCGTAAGAGTCCTTGGATAAAGTTGGCCAGAAAAATCCACATTGCAAAACCTTTAAGGCAGTCTTTTTGGAGCTCATATGCCCACCCACAGGTCCTGAGTGGCATTGTTCCAGAATAGATTGAGCTTCTTCTTCGACGATACAACGTCTATACAGACCATCAGCGTAAAGTTTAAAAAGATATGGTTCATCCCAATGGTAATGCTTCACATCATGCATAAACTTCTTCAGAGCGTTCCCAGTATATTGGGGATGAATGACTCCGGAAGCTAGGTAGTTTACGAAGTCGGAATACCATGGTACAACTTTCGAGATCCTCATAAGCTGATCATCTGGTAGGGAGTCGTTTATCGGAATCCCTTCAGCATCCAGAGTGTGGATGCGATTGAGGTGATCTGCCACGACATTCTCCGTCCCTTTTTATCTCTTATTTCTAGGTCAAATTCTTATAGAAGGAGTATCCATCTGATCAGCCTTGGCTTAGCATCCTTCTTTGCCATAAGATAACGGATAGCAGCATGGTCTGTGTAAACGATGACCTTCGAACCAATAAGGTAAGATCTGAATTTATCGAAGGCATAGATGACTGCCAGAAGTTCCTTCTCAGTAGTAGCGTAATTCCTTTGAGCTTCGTCGAGGGTTTTTGATGCATAATAGATCACATAATGTTTTTTCTCTATGTACTTCCCTAAGACGGCACCCACCGCGTAATCACTGGCATCACACATAATTTCAAAGGGGTGGTCCCAATCGGGAGCTCTAATGATGGGGGTAGTGGTAAGGGCTTTCTTCTGTGTATCAAAACTTTTGACACATTCTTCATTGAAATTAAAATCAGCATCTTTTAAAAGTAGATTGGTCATCGGCTTTGTTATCTTGGAAAAATGTCGTATAAACCTTCTATAGAATCCAGTGTGACCAAGGAAAGTGCGAACTTCCTTCACATTTGTGGGAATAGTCAATTTAGATATGACTTCTATCTTAGGTTTATCAACTTCAATTCCTATGTTGCTAACCCTGTGGCCCAAGACAATGCCTTCCTTTACCATAAAGTGGCATTTCTCCCAATTTAGCACCAGATGTGCTTCTTCACAACATTTGAGGACCATGGAGAGATGCTTAAGACAGGAATCAAAGGAGTCCCCATATATAGAAAAATCATCCATGAAGACCTCCATAACAGTTTCAGTAAGCCCCGCAAAAATGGCAGTCATGCAACATTGAAAAGTTGCGGGGGCATTACATAGGCCAAATGGCATCCTTTTAAAAGCATATGTCCTGAAGGGACAGGTGAAAGTCATTTTTTCTTGATCATCTAGATGTATGGGAATCTGATAGAATCCAGAGTAACCGTCCAGGTAACAGAAATATTCTTGACGGGCCAATCTTTCTAAAACTTGATCGAGGAAGGGCATAGGAAAATGATCCTTTCGAGTGGCCTTGTTTAATTTTCTATAATAAATACACATCCGCCACCCAGTGACTGTTCGAGTGGGGATGAGCTCATTGTTTTCGTTTCTTATAACGGTTGTCCCTCCTTTCTTGGGTACCACATGAACTGGGCTTACCCATGGTGAGTCCGATATCGGGTATATTATTCTGGCTGTAAGAAGTTTGATGATATCGCGACGGACCACTTCCTTCATATTCGGGTTCAACTTTCGTTGATGCTCGATGGTTAGCTTATGGTTTTCCATCATGGTGATCTTGTGCATGCACAAGGCTTGACTGACCCCTGTGAGGTCGCTCATCTTATAGCCTATGGCTTTCTTCCTCTCCCTTAATACCTCCAGAAGTTTCTCTTCTTGCTTGGTTGTTAGATCAGAGTTTATGATCACTGGATAAGATTTGAGATCGTCTAAAAACATATACTTCAGCCCTTCAGGCAGGGACTTCATTTCAGGAGGTTCTGGTTTATCGCTAATTTCTTCCGTAGTTCCGGTAGTCTTTAATTCATTGTAAGTAGCTTCAACATTTTCTTTAGCAGAGTTGGGGGTTCGATGCAATCCTTATCTTGTTGGTCAATAGGTTCGTCATTAAATAAGTCAGATAGAGCCAATTCCAAGGGGTCGTATGATTCATCATACTCTTTAGTCAGTTGTGACAATTGCTCAACGCAATCAATCAGATATACTTCTTCCTGTATACTTGGTCTTCTCATGCTTTCAAAAACTTTGAACTCCAGAGTTTCTTTACCTAACCTGAGTAGTAAGGTTCCTGCTTCAACATCAATAAGGGCTCTAGCAGTGGCGAGGAACGGACGTCCGAAGATAAGAGGGTATCTGGTGTCTTCTTTTATGTCCATGATGACAAATTCACATGGAACATATGCGTCCTTGCCTACCTTGACCGAGATGTCTTCGAGAATTCCTAACGGTCTTTTTATCGAATTGTCTGCAAGTTGAATGGTCATAGCAGTTGGAAGAAATTCTGCGAACCCTAATCTCTTGCATAGACTGAACGGCATAATAGAAATACTTGCGCCAAGATCTGCCAATCCTTTCTTGCATGATGAGTCACCAATGTGACATGAGATTCCGAAGGATCCTGGATCTTTCTTTTTCTTTGGCATCTTGCTTAGTATGATATCTGATGTGGTTGTAGCCAGTTTTACAGTTTCATACTCTTCAGTGATGTACTTCTTGGTGAGAAGTGACTTTAGATACTTGGTCCAGGCTGGTATCTCATTAAGAGCATCTAAGAATGGTATATCAACATGGAGTTTCTTCAAAGCCTCTTTAAATTTGATGAATCTAGTATCAAGCTTGGTTTGCCTTAGACGGGATGGGAAAGGAACACGAGGCTTATATACAGGAATATCCTGCTCTGGTGTCTCAGCTTCTTCATCAGCAACCTTTTCAGAACTTCCCTTATCAGTATCGTTTTCCTCTGGTTGCAATTCCGGTGTTGTCAAATTTTGGACTGTCACAGGTTCACTCTCGTCAGGGATAACCACAGTCGTGTTCATTGGGGGATCTGAATAACTTTTCCCTGATCTTGTGGTGACAACCTTCAGCTGCTCAAGATGTTTCGAATTGTTCTCAAGTTGTCCGGCAAAGACTCCAGTTGGTGGCTTAATACTAGCAACAAGTTGAGCTAGTTGAGTTTCAATAGCTTTTTGTTGGGCTTGTTGGTTGGCTATCATCGTTTGTTGTGTTTGCAACAACTTTTCAATGGTAGATAGCTTGTCATCAGAAGGGATGGATCCTTCCTGACCTTGCTGTTGATTCAGGTTCTGATACTGAGAGTTGTTTTGATAATTATTGTAGTTTTTGTTCTGAAAATTCCCTTTGAAGTTTCCTTGATTCCCAAAGTTTTGTTGTTGGTTAAACTGGTCACCAGATGGGCCCCTCGGTTGATTGTTCGGACCAAATTGATGTGAGTTCATAGCTCCTGAAGGGTTTCCGTATTGGAAGCCTGGGTGATTCCTATTTTGATTTGGATTGTAATAGTTCTTCCCAGGGACGGTGTTAATAGCATTAAGATTTTCCATCTGGCAATTATCTCCTTGTCCACAGACATTGCTTAAAACAACATCGTAGAGAACATTGCATGACAGTGTGGAATGATCAGTTCCCTTGCATGCTTCACAAAACAAAGAAGTCGACTTGACCTGCTCTGGTTGCCTAGTGGGAGAATGTCCTCTTCCAATCGCAGCAAGGGATGATTCTATGTGATCTTGCTTTGCAAGTAAGACCTTCAAAGTTTCAGCTATAGATTTGTATTCTGGGATAGCTTCAGCCATGGCTACCTTTAAGACTCCTTTACCAACAGATCTGCCCCAATTGGCTTGATTTTCTTCTCCCGGGGTGACTACTCTCCATGTGTTGTCGTAACTTTGCCGCATGAAGTTCCCTCCAGACGAGGAGTCAAGGAACATCTTTACATCATCCTCCACACCCTTGTAGAATATCTCTATCAGTTGGTTCTTAGGAATTCCATGGTGTGGGCATTTGCGTAGGAGATCCTTGTACCTATCCCAAGCTTCGGCAAGGGTTTCTCCTGGGACTTGAGTGAAATTTGTGATTCGTCCCCTAATTTCATATGTAAGAGATGGGGGGTAGAAATTTTCCAGAAAAGTGTTTTGGAGCTGCTCCCAGTTGGTGATGGGTACTTCACTCTGCAGTGAATTGTACCAACTGATGGCCCTATCGGCAAGAGAGTACTTGAAAAGACGGAGTCGAATGGCATCATCGGTGACTCCATTTTGCTTCGTCATAGCACAGAGGTCGATGAATCTGAGAAGATGACCTTGGATGTCTTCAGCTTGTTTGCCGTAGAAGGGGTTGTTTTGAAGCAAAGTTATCCAATGTGCTCTAATCTCAAAGTTGGCAGCTTCGATGGGAGGAGGCTGCACCGGGTGATAGACATTCACAGCCTTTGGGATAGAGAACTCTCTAAGATCTTTCTAAAGTTCTGTTGCTTACGCTGCTGCCTATGCTGCTAAGATATCATGTTGAACCGCAGCTCTAGCTTCTTGCATGAGCCTCTCTCTCTGTACATTGATGGCTTGAGCCACTCTGCGGGCTACTTCTTCTTCTTGTGCCATCCTTGCTTGATTTTCCCGAATATGTCGATGGAAGGTTTTATCTATTTCGGGATCAAAGCTCGCAGTCAGTCTAGGACTATCCGAACTGTGCATGCACTAAACGTTGAAGAGCACCTGAAATTGGAAAAGATTCGAAAGTGAGATCCTCAAAGTAGAATAACGGTCAAGTAGATGAGCGATAGTTTCAAAAGAAAAAACAAAATTCTAGATTAGTCTTAGAAGAACTAGATTTGACTGATTGATTTTGTTGTCCCCGGCAACGGCGCCAGAATTTGATGTGGTTTTTGAATGCACTAACAAATTCACCCGGGGATGAAATCCCCAAGATTTTACCAAAACTAAGTGCAACAATACCACCCGCAAGAGGACAGGTCTTATCGCAGTATAGTTGAGGATCGAACCCAAAGGACAACGTTTTTAAGAATCTTTGTCAATTAGATCTAGATCAAGTAAAACTAATATTTAGAAAAAAAGGGTGATTTGGGTTGCTTAAACTAATTGCAGGAAAATAAAAGCTGAATTAAAGATAGGTTCGGATCAAAGATATGGAATCTCCAGGATGGTACCGGGTTTGACCACCACTACACACACAAACATACACCTTTGCAAACAATCCAGGCAAGATATAACACTTCAAGTAGAGCTGCTGCAGAACCCCCCATACGGGCGTTAGGTCCGCGTAAGCATCACCATAGGCAACAGATTTCTCGTCGCCATCCAGATCACATGTCTTACGGCTCTGAAGATACTGAAATCCACGGAGGTTGTGAACCCCCCATACGGGCGTTAGGCGCACAGAAGCGTCACCGAAGGCTAGATGGCTCGTATCTCACGGATCATACACTTACTACCTCGATGAAATCCCATCCTATTTCTAGTTTGAGAGTCATCTGCATTAACCGATAAACAAGCAGGAGGGTGACTTGCAAGGAAACATCAACGTTTAGCAAGATGATACAAAATCCAACTAAGGTTGTGAACCCCCTATACAGGCGTTAGGCGCACAGAAGCATCATTGAAGGCTAGATGGCTCGTCCCCTCGCGGATCATACACTTACTACCTCAAGGAATCCCCTTCTATTTCTAGTCAGGGAGTCAAACTTGTTTAAACGACGTTCGAACCCATGCATTGAAGATATCGCAACATAGGGAGCACAAAGATGAAAACAAGCATATGACCAACCTACAAGCTTAACGATAAACAACAAAATGAAGAGTTATATACATTACCATGGAAATATTAACAAAAGAACATGATTTGCATGGGCAGTGGGGCTAGTCCCCGCACCCCAGTGAAAGAGGACTACTCGCTCATGATGCGAGATACAAGAAGGATAGGAGAGAAAGAGAGATCCGCCATGAGCTCGGTGTAGAGGGTGGACGCATCCCGGTGAAGAAGATGCACTCCTTGCTCCGTCTTCTTTCTCTTCTTGGCCTCCTTGGATGCAACACCAGAAGTAGATGGAGTGGAACTTGATCAGGGTGGTGCTCTGGCAGCCTATCGGCGTCCAGATCCGATGCCTCCAAATGAGGACCCTAGGGGTCTATTTATAGGTTCAGATCTGATCCCAAACGGTTTGGGTAAGTTGCTGGAAATATCTTCTCCAAACGGTCTGGAGACCATTTGGTCGCCAAACGGTTTGGAGACCGTTTGGGCGCCAAATGGTTTGGAGACCATTTGGGCGCCAAACGGTTGCATCTATCGATCTTGAGGTCGGTCTCGGTCACGGTGTGAATGCGCGGTTATAGTTCTTCAATCGGTCTTCGCGCTTGCGTCAAACGGTCTTGGAAACAAAACGGTCTTGGGACCGCATGGAAGGAATTGCTTGGTTTACCTGCATTAAATGAATAATTTTTAGTTAAAACCTTGATTATTGAATCAGCCAAGTAGTTTTACACATTATGATTCATATTTGGGTAAAAGGATGAATTGGAGTTGAATTTGTTCCAAAAAGGCAGTTGAATTCCATGATGAGTATGCACTCATCAATAATCAAAATTAAGGGACTATTTTTTCATTCTTATAGAGATTCATGGTCATATCCCTCCATAAAAATATATCAGATCATCCAAATAACCACAAAGAAACAGAGAGAAGACATTTGTTCGATAAAGGAATATGACTGATAATATTGAATAGAACCGGGCTAAGGGGCTACTCCCATGCCCCAGAGAAATTTACTTAGACATAACAAGACTGGAAGAAACACAAACTAAAATGATATCCAACATTATACAATATGTGGTCTACAACTAAAAATTGGATGAAATGGAATGAAGAATGGAATACTTTTATAAGTGAAGAGTCCCTCCTTTTATAGGAGGGGGAGGGGGTAGGCAGCCCTCAAAAGAGGGGGAAAAAAGAGAGGGAGACCAATTTTTTGAATTTTCTAGATCTGGTCAAATCGAAAGTTGGTTGTCTTTAATTATCTTGACCATGTAACTCCTTTTAATGTAGATTCTCACAACAGATATTTAGATCATATTTCTCTCCCGTGAAAAACACAAAATCGGTCCAAATAATAGGGTTTTATTTTAGGAAATTCAATTTCCTTTCCAATGAATACTTGTACACTCAATTTGGAGTTCGAATGCAAGAGTTATGTCACTTTTGGTGGAAGGTATATATGAATTTCTGGACTGCTGCAAATTGTGTAATTTTCCTACAAAACCCAAGAAAATAGAATTAAAACTCCAATTAAAGAGAAAAAACTAAAATAACACAACTAATTATGAAACTAAGAGAATAAATAACAAAATAATCCTAAACAAATATAAAAAATATATAAATAAAAGGGATAAATATACATTTATCACCACTTATAGAGGAAGGGGTTCATCTTGGCGTCCAGATGCATCCTATGCTACAAAGATGTAGAAACGAGCAGCCATCTTCTGTGGAACTGTGTGGTGGCCACTGAAATATGGAGCAGAGTTGCTCCTATGCTTTCCTTTGTTCTAGGATGCAAGGAGGATCTGCACTTCTTGAAGAATAGAAATGAAGCTTTGCTTGCAATTCTTATACTATAACACATATGGATTCATAGAAATCGAACCAATTTTAAGACAATAATGTAAACCCACATAATGTGTGGCTTTGTATCGCTACTGACTATAGAAGCATGCATAGATAGGTTTGAACTTTTTTTTTCTAAAATCTACATAGATAGACTTATTGAGCTATGCTCCCCCAATTGTACATTTTGTGATTAAGGAATGAGAAGTATGCTAAATGATAAAAAAAAGAGACTTACAAGTGAGTAAATAAAATATCAAACATTTTGAAAGGGGAAATTAACATTAAATTTGGATTCCTCATAGAATAATTAGTATACCCATAAATTTATGTTCAGTCAGATGTTATTTTCCCTACCAATTAAATCTGAGAAAGAAAAAACTTTCTAGAACAAAGTTAAATTGAATTTATCAATGTCACTAAATTTATATATCTCAATTTTTTTTCAAATGTAAGACAAGAGTTCTCTCTTTTGCAGTTCCCCTATGTCAAACATATGCCATTGTTGCATCTTCAATAACCTGTGACTCCTCCCATCATTGCATCTTCCAATATTTAATCTACTTCCCCTCTTCTTCCCTTCCCCTACTCCTCTCCACTTCTTCCACATATTTTCATACATGTCGCCACCAAAAGCCTAGCCTACCATTTTTTTCACTTATAAGCAAATGTAACAATCCTAGAAAAGTGAATCCCTTCCATGATGACTCAAGTATTAAGTGATGACAGTTGGTGGTGTCTCTGCTTAGTCGCTGTGGTCATAACAACCCTAATATGTTCGTGGATGCCCCATTGAGGTTGCATCTTGCGTTGGGCAACCATTGACCGCCTAAAATTTTGGAGACAGTTCTAAGAGTTTTGGGCAAATGTTCAAGGCATTCTACCAAACTTTCCTCCTCACTTCTTCCTTCATAGCTAGATGGGATGGGGAGATTCTTACAGTCCCAAACTTGCTTGAACTTGGATTGTTTGGAGAAATCCAGTTTACTCCTTGGAAGCCTTCCCATCATCAAGTTATATCATCTCCTTCATTGGGTCCCAACCGACCAAACTTAACCTTGATGGGTTGCAGAACAATGTCCCTGTTCTATGGGCAAATCTAGGTATTTTCTTTGTTCAGATCCTTCTTGATACTTCCAATAATCTTGAGTTATGTATTGATCTACCTTGGATCAGGTGCTATTGCATATCTTCTTTAGTGTCTGACAACGACGATGCTAAGGTAGTTTGCACCAGACCTGAACATGGCTCAAGAAGACAAGCACAAGAGCCCATGGGAGGGCAATGGATGTTGTACTATAATTCCAATTCATTGTTAGGTCACCTATCTAGGTTTCATAATTTTTATTTTTTTTATAGCACTTGAGTTTTAGACTACATGATTCATGGCATTCATTTCTATTTTTATCCATCTATAGTCTAATTACCTCTCCTAAGATCATTCAGAGTTAGAAAAATCATTTTTGTAGCGACAGTCATCAAACCAATGAACAAATCATTACTAATTAAGCGGAATAAACATAAACAACATATTAACAAAAATAACTAAAATTTAAAACCATTTTGCAAGGAGATCCTTGTCTAGAAAACTCTTACTGAAAGATCTAAAACTCTTACATATCATGATTTACATTGTTTCATCTCATCTTGAGGATGACATATAACAATTGCTCTATCAAAATACATACTGGAGCAACATAAAACCTCGAGGTATACAAGCCAAAATCTAAGACTGTTCAAGAAACCATTACGAACCAACTCCAAGGACCTAAGAGTACAGAGACGACACATAGGACTTCTATTTACAAGACACGACAGACAGTACACTCAACATATAATGTCATTTCTGCCTCAGCTGTTGTTCCTCCTTTGCAGAAAGATCTCACCGCTTCGTGCTTGTCCACCTAAAAAAAAATTGTGGATCCCACGGGGTGAGACAATTGTCCCAGCGAGAGATATAACTCTTCGTCGACCATATTATTATTGATGATAAACATTATAAAAACTGAATAGGGGTTCTTTCATGTTAACAAGGAAGATTAATCATTGTATGAATACAAAAAGATAATCTCCTTTCTCAAGGAGAACAATGCATCTACCCATGGTAGAGTCATAATTCATCTATCTGCTTTGTAAGGAACGTAAATGATCATAAATAAAATCTATCAACTCAGATGTATAACTGAATTGCACATCAATCAATGTTTTCCATAATCGATCCTTAAACAAATATGCTACACGGATGAACATATTTTAACAATCACGCTTATCCCCTGAGGAGATGAAGCATACCCCGTTCATTTCCAACCGACCACAAACTTCTCACAATTCGTTACCATACAAGGTCAATGGGAGAGCCGGTTTCCATGACCTCACTTGTCTTGGTCAGTACGAGACCACTTAAGCTTAGCAGGACATCTTGTTTCGGCTGCAAATAGTTATTCCAGGGTACGTAGGCATCCTCTCTTAGAGCTACAACATCAACTGCACTCTCTTAGGGGAAACATCTACTAACAATCGTCCCTAGTTATGATATTACTAAGTCACGGCGACACAAGCACCATACTTTGAGCCACGCGCCAGTTCACCGTGCTCAACATAGAGTCTATGACTGAAGTCGCACTAGAGCCACGATATGACATATAGCCAAATCCCCATTCATTTCAGGCTCGTAAGGGAACCGGCTCACACATGGCCGTCCATACTTACACCCCTACATACTCAAAAGTATCCACTCCAGGTTATGCCGTGGGGAACCCGTTTCGCCATTCTGCAAATCCTGGCATTGATGGATCTATGGTCAGGGCAATGTTTTATAGTTCCTAATGATGTATTACATGTATTACATCATTCTTTTAGCATCAAACAAGTTATCATTATTAATCACAACAAATGCTACAAAGAAAAGTGTAATACATCTATCACGTACTTTTTAGATCTATAAAACACATGATACTTGGGATCTCAGTCCCTCATCACATTACTGGGAATTCTCATCCCTTCACATAATTATCATGATTACTGGTTCTGGGTATTCAAACCCTTGGATCATCACACAACATTGTTATTTCTATAACAGATAAACATTACATCTAGGTCCTCAGACCCAGGTATTCATTTTACTTGTCGTACAAGTATTCCATATGGCTCACAAGGCCATTACACATCTTGTCACCTCTCACTAGGCAACAACTTATTCATATGTCTCACAAGGCCATTACATATCTTGTCACCTCTCACTAGGTAACAACTTATTCATATGGCTCACAAGGCCATTACAGATCTTGTCACCTCTCACTAGGGAACAACTTATTCATATGGCTCACAAGGCCATTAATCATTATACTTGTTATACAAGTATTTAACATGCCTCGCAAGGCTTATGTAATAAGAGAAATACAACTTTCCCATTATTAGGGTTAGGGTTTCCCTTTATAGCCGAATAGGGTTTCAAGTTCATATTATTAATTCAAACCTTAATTCATTGCTCCACACATCTAGGAGCATACATTGATATCATAAGTAATCAATCATACTTATTTATTCTCATCTTTTATCATTAAATGATAATCAACACAAAGTATGAGTTTCTCTCTCATCCTCACTAGGATATTGATTACATCATACTTTATTAACTTGGCTTAACCCTTTCTCAAGGCATGTTAGCCAACATTTATCAAAGGACATTACATCTCTATGTAACAATTGACATGACACACTTCATGTGTTACTCATTCATGTATACTGGATTTAAGGTGCATCAAGGTATATCAACCTTGAAGTTCTGGATGTGATATTTATCATGTCTTGATATATCACTTCCCTCATCACTTTTAACTTACTTAAGTTCATCAATTTATATTGTATTAGGGAATTTCCCATCCTAATACTTTATGCACTAACTCATCACATTTATCATGTAGTGTTTTGGTCATAAGTCACACATTTGAATTATCCAACCATTATTAATGATATGAGCTAATCTCGGGTTAAGGCATTGTTGATATAAGGTTGTCCATTATCAACCACTCTAGGTGTTTCACCTATCGAGGTATTAGCCACACCATTACTTGGTGTTACACTCATTACTTCTAAGAGTTTCTTACCCTCACCTGTACAAGGTGTATAGGGTTGAATCATGTATGTCAAGTTGAACACATGTATTGGGTTAGGTGTATATCGATCTAGGCATCATCATATCCCCCATACCATTACCCATTAAGGTATCAACCTTACCATTAATAATGTGTATCAACTTCACCCTTCATGGATGTAACATTCTCACCTCACTTTAAGATATTGGACACAACATACGTTAGTGTATTGGGCATCACATATACTAGGGTATTAATCACCTTACCACTTTTTTCATCTAGTGTATTGGGTTACCCACCATATCATTTTAGAGATATGAGCTCAACACCATATCATCTAAGAGGTGAATGCTTAACCCAATATTGGATTAGAGGTGTATGCTTTACCCATATCACTTTAGATGTGTATGTATGCTTACCATATCGGGCAAGAGGTGTATGCTTTCTTCACACCATATCGGGCAGAGAGGTGTGTGTGTGCTTCACACCATATCAGGCAGAGAGGTGTGTGTGTGCTTCACACCATATCGGGCAAAGAGGTGTGTGTGTGATTCGCACCATATCGGGCAAAGAGGTGTGTGTGTGATTCACACCATATCGGGCAAAGAGGTGTGTGTGTGTGCTTCACACCATATCGGGCAAAGAGGTGTGTGTGTGTGCTTCACACCATATCGGGAAAAGAGGTGTGTGCTTAACCCAATATCATTGTTGAGGTGTATACTTGACCTCATATCGTGCAAGAAGTGTATACTACACCACCATATCGTGCAAGAAAGTATAAAATCATATCCATATTGTTTTAGTGAAGTAGGTGCATAACCATATCGGGTTAGAGGTTCTTTCTTGTGTGCTTGAACCCAATATCACTTTACAAGGTGATACCATCTTCTTCAAGGTATAGACGTTCTTTCTAACTGTTATAGTTCATGGAAACAGGTATAAACAACTACTATAACTCATAATGTCATCAACTATTTCAGAAAATTTCGGAATTAAAATTAGATTATTAAGTATAGCAATTTAGGTGATGAATAATAACATGATAGAGTTCAAGTTATATAACCTGCCTCAAGAACAACTTCAAAGCTCCAAGTTCCAAATATGCACGTTCCTAAGGTTGAAGATGACTTATCAAAAGTCCTAGGCTCATTCACAACTCCTTCATATACAAGGAATCACCAAGGATAAGCAATTGGTGAAGAATAAAAGAAAGGAAGATCATAACCTTAAAATCATGCTTCAATCCAAGGTTGAAGTTGATCATGGCCTCACCTTAGGGTTAAGTATTGAGCTCCCTCTTGCTCCTTAGCACCTTGCACGATACCTGAATACCCTTGCACGATATGCCATCACTTGTGGACGATATTCCCTTCACTTGTGGCCAAAAACACTCCACTATGGCCGATATCACCTTGGTAGGCCGATATCACCTTGCTAGGTTGATATCAACTTGCTAAGGTCAATACCCAAGTCCTATGAATGATACAACATCACCTATGCACGACACAAAGGCTACATGCATGATAACTAAGAGCAAGGAGGTGGTAGGATTCGAAACAGTTCACTAAGGGGTGAAAGAAGGGGTATATATATACTTGTTGTTCATTAAGAAGTGTGAAAATGAGGTGTCATCAATTTAAGCTACTAGGTGCCACATGTACATGCATGGTTGACACATGTACTTGAATGCACTCCATCTTTATCTTTCCATGAAAAATAAAAACTTGAGGATAATGCAAAGGATAAGGGTCGGCCCCCTTTGGTTATCTTCTAGGACAAGCCACTTCCACTCACATTATTATACTCACAAATTCAATGCAACCTTTTCTAAAGGAAAGTTGCAATCCAATAACCATTGCTTTATTGAGGTACTTAGCTCGTTTTTGAAGAGTCAGAGAGTTAACAACACAATATGGGGGTCTCCTCATTGGATCCTTGGCCGATAAGGACTCCCACTTAACAACTACAACTCGATATACTTAATACAAGCTCAAATTAGGGTTTCCATTCAACCCCTTTCTTGGTCTTTTCATCACCAAGAATACTACCACTCATAAATGATTCAAACATGGTGTCTCATTCATTATCTCTCCTATAAATGATACATATAGGAAGTAGGAACACTCTATAGGTGTTAATTTGCATATGAACCCAACATTTTGAATAAATTACAATTTGTTCCAAAATCAGTGCACACGGTACTAACATTATTCAAACAAGTTCAAACTTGGTATTTAGGCTTTCCACAAGCCATCACTTAGCATCACTCTCTCTCTTATCATGCTAAAACACTTAAGGCATGTTCAATATGTGACATTTTGCAATATAACCCCTCATCTTGGGTAAATTGCACTTTGGTCCAAAACAAAGGAACATTGCTCAAACAACATTCAATCAGGACCAAACTTGAAACATAAGTGTGTCACATGATAAAAAAAACTCCTTAGAGGATGATATTAAGTTTCTAAGAAACTTACTTATCTAAAACAAATAGGGTTACCTCATAACCCAGGTCTGGGTCATTACAAGTTATAAACCCCTAACAATGATTTCGTCCCCGGAATCCTAAGTAAAGGGAGACAGATATTATTCATTCATCATATCATCAAGTCCCCACATAACATCTTAATGTCATGGAGATACCATAGAACTTTCATCAACACAAAGTTCTTCCACACAAGTTTATCATAGAAACTGTCACACAGGGCACATACTCCACTATCTTTTTCATTGTTGGCTGTAGAGTCAACTCTGTGTCAGGTAACACTTTTCTTAGTCAGAGAAACATTATACATACCCTATTTAACTCATGTGTCAAACCTCACTGATTTGTCACCTTTCCAAACATACAACTTTATGTGACAAGATTCTTGATTCTGAGGAGTCTTCCATACTCCTCATTCAATTTAGCTTATCACTTCCAAGGAAAGACCAAAATTATGTTCTGTCACCCACTTGGACTACAAGTCTTATCATACATCTACTGTGCCATCTAACTTGTTGACACAACACTAGACTTTCTTACTACTTGTACCAACTATCTCATTAGTTGTACATTCTCTTATCATAAGGGGAGGTTACTTATCAATTAAGAACTTATCTTAGAGGTATGTTTAGATGTTATACATAAGTTGCCTTAATAGATCTAGATAAGGGTATTTTAAGGAATTATGTTTAGCTTAATAAGCTTTTCCCACAATGATTTTACAATTGATCCTTCAATTAGTACATTCTTATCGATGTTATGTTTATGCAGAGAATAAACCCCTAACATATGATGTCCATACTATTTTATGTAACTAGACTGATTTCACAGTTGGCCATCCCAGGTAACCAACATAAATCATCTGATTAGGAGTTATTTTTTTACTTTCCCATACCACCTGATATTTCTTAGATACCAAAATTCCTTACCTTGGTATCTGTCACATGTGTCGAAAACACATCACATCCTCATCATTCCCATCTCTCTGTTGTTATTACCAAAGCCACACATATAAAAGGATCTTTCTTTCATCCTGGGACATTACTTGTTACACGTATTTTTATCTTGGAACCAAAGTCCAAGACGAACTGATACTTTTCTAAGTATCCATCAATTGGACACTTTTAACTCATGCACATCAAGTGTCATAAGACCCGCTTGATTGCCATGCATGTCCCTGAAAGGAATGAACACAAAGAAACATATTCCTCTTATCAACCCATCATTACCTAGGGTTGTTTATCAAAGAGAAGAGATTATCATCTCCTCAGATTATTGCATGAACTTTCAACTCTTCATGAGTCACTTACTCTTATTTCATCCTAGGTTCCTTGCCATCAGCATATGAAATATAAGGATGATTACATGTCATCACTTCTTTCTTTGTTATTGTCTAACATGTTCATGAACATTTCATCGTTTTATCACATTCCCCATTTCCACATTATGGGAAAAGATCTTTACTATTCACACAAACTTTATCAAACATGGATCACCTCCCTTGTTCTCATTCTCTTATCATGAGGATTATATTCTTTTTCTTCCTCATGCACACAGATTGATCTTAGATCATCTCAGATTCCATTTAGTGCACTTAGGATGTGATAAAAATACCCATGCCATATTTTCAATTTTGTTATGCTCACTAGATTGTCTCAAAATGACTACTTGATTAGAGTAATCACAAAGATAACAATCTAATAGTTCCATACTCACCTTATCTTCAATAGTTGAATATATGGCCAGGGTATACAAGTACTGAGATTAGGCAGTATGCACTTTGTGTACTATCATATTCCTTACTTTTTATATCATCACAAACACATGATTTAACATTCCTAGATTTTCTCCAGGCATCACTTCTATATCTCATCCTCTTTCACACAGATAAGAGCAATTATAGAACATTTAAAAGAATATTGAACAAAATATAAATTCTAGTTCTCATCATTTCTTCCCTATGTCCCCAAAGGACAATCAATAGGGAAATCTATAACATCCGTCCTTCTTATGATTATCAGATAACATCAAGATAAGGCATATCAAAATGAAAAAGCTCTATCTGACTGTTACCCCTCGCGTTCATCTACTACTTTAGGTTGATTCAACACATAGACTCTAGCTATTTCACGTTGTTGCTCTTGCCTTTTTACACTATTGGGTTGTAACTTTCATAAGCCTTGCCAAGTCTACCTCGGTTGTTGAGTCATTTCCTCCCTTCTTTTTGAAAAAAAGGGTTTAGTATGCTCAACATGTCCATACCTATAACATGTCTATCCCTCGTACCATAGTCTTATCGGTCTTATTGCCAATGTAAAAACTAATCCATGGGTTGTTACAGGTGGAAAGTAAGGACTTTTGTCTTTACTTAGCGATTACTTCCCTGGTGCACTAGGCATTTATTGCAGTGATGGTACCAAAAACTTTGGCTTTTTAGAATGACTAGCCAAATGTCTATAAAATTATAGAGACCTTACCTTAATTCTCATCTTATTTCCCCTTCTTGGGCATTACCATCATAGATGTACTATCTGTCTATACTTATGGCAGAGCCTATTTTCTTTCCATATGTTAATATTTCCCACATTTTCCACTATTCTAACATGACTATGTCATTCAGGACCCATTATAGAGCCCAACGTTTCTACATTAAGAACTGGTAACCTAGGTTGTAATGCTAGTATCCAGTCTGCTATATGCATCATTGTTGTCCTAACCAGTCCAATAAGAGCATAAAAATAGGGTTCTCTGTCATGATTGGGTTAAGATGGGAATTCTCGGGCACTTGTTTTTCTCTTGCCTGATCCCTTGCACCCTCTCTTGGTGTAACAACATTGCTCTTCTGCATAATAAGAAGTCACTATAGAGTTGACCGGCCTAAATCGCACGTCCAAAATGAGCGGATTTGAAGTAATTGGACTTTTAAATTACCCGACTCTTAGGCCCCCGCAACGATGACGAGGTCCGAAGTAGCAATCGGGTTCGAACCATAGGGACAAGGGTGGTAGTGTTAAGAACACGGAATCAACACATTACACTCTAGCAAGGGTAAGATGAGGATAAAGTTCTTGAAGGGAACAATAGGCCAAGATCGATAAAATAAAAGAGAACTATCTCCAACTAGAGATACAAGGAGAAAATAAGGTTTTAAGCGTTTATCAGTTTTTATGGTTTTAGCACAACAGAAACAGAGGAGATAACACTATTGCTTTAGTAAGGAACAAAGGAGGAAAACTTCAGTATAACAAGCGGCAACAGGAACATCCAGCACCTCTTCTCTAAAAGAGGGTACCTCTAACTAAGCACCAACTCCTCTCTCGAGGTTGTTGGACTTGGGTCAGAGTGGAAGATAAGTGAAGCAACTCTGATCCTGGGTACTCTCGTACTCCCTGATCGGACCAAACACTAGAGCTGCAACACCTCTCTCGAGGCTGCTGCAGCGGGAAACACGAATCCATAGCTAGTCAAAACATGATCCAAGCGTACAAGCTGGAGTTCAGATTCTAAGCAAGGGAATCATTCAAGAAAAAGGAACCAAACATGAAGCAACATACATGTCAACTCATCTAATTCCATTAGCATAGTCATTATCTAAAAGGGTTTGGTTACATTGCATAAGTAAAGAAAGTAAATGACTGAAAAAGGTAAAGATAAGTGTCGCCTCCTTGATTTAGAAGAGCGACATGCAATAGCAGATCCCTAAGATTCCTCTAGCCCGATATCGGTTTTGGAGCTCTGCATGATATGCCTGTGTCGGGAGGCACTCCCTGTCGGGCGATAGGCCATGACAGGCAGACGTACCGACCAAAGCGCTCTCTCCCGATACTGTCATGACGGGATGCCACCCTCTCGGGCGACACACCGTGACGGGTGATTCGTGTCGGGCTCGGTATCGTGTCGGGCTAGAGACTGCTTAGGGTATCAGGTTACTCATATTGGGTGTCCTCGTTGGTCGATATCGGGCTGCTGCGGTGACCGGGATGGATCCTAAGGGAACCATTCCCGCCCTCTCGGGTCGGGGAAGTGCTCACCTAGTATCTCCCGATACACCTCTGGGACGCGACACGCTAGCTCCAGGTGCTTTCCCAAGTTAGCTTTCATGAGATTCTGACCCGTCCCATCAGAGTCATGTAGCTGCTATTTATAGGCAGCGGTTGGGAGAAGTTGTGGTTCTCCGGGCACCACGTGTCCTCCATCAGCTCTATCATTGCGGCTTCAGGGATGCCCGATATGTGTGTCTCCTGGCACAGAGGGTGTCGGGATGTAAGCGTGTTGGGTGTCGTGATGAGTGGGCACCTGCCGGTGGGTGGATTGTATCGTGTGACACACTTCAGTAGTCATGGCGAGTACAACTCCCTGTCGGGTAAGTGGCGTATCGCCCGTCAGATCCTCTTTGTGTGGCATGCCCGTGTGGCATGCCCGTGTCGCGCGGTAGCTATATCGTGTTGTTGTATGTCGGGCAGTGAGTGTGTCGGCCGACTGGTAGGAGTGCCGATGCAGGTAGAACACGTTCATGGGCCGGGATAGGCATTTTTGCTGATAAATGAGTCGAAAAATGAGGAAAACTCTGCAAAAGATGATAAAATTGAGTTAAGAGTGTAGCGCTGCCTATTTATTCAAAAACATGACAAAAAGGAGAGGAAAACAGTTTAAAAGGGCATATTTGACAGCAAAATAAGGGCCAAAACATCACAAAATTTGGTGTTATCAACTCCCCCAAACTTAGCATTTTGATTGTCCTCAATCAATCTTTAAACTTTGTTTGTGACGCTTCTTCTTGACCGGTATGGTTTTTAGACCATGGGTTTGAGCGAATATTAAGATGTCTTACAGAGAATACTGCCCGACCACGAACACCATACTTTACTTTTCCCGCCTTATTTAAGCAAAATATTTCTCCAAAGCTTTGACGAGACTTGGGTGCATGATTTCGAAGTTAGCTTTCACACCAAACAGCTTTTGGGAACAAAAAGTTGTGTGTTTGGGTAGGTTTAAGGATTTTTGGGTTTTTCTTGTTTTCCATCAGTCCATCCAGGTATGGGTCATTTAGCAGGCGAGTGGTCCTTGCAGTCCAAGCCAATTGGCTTTAGAGCAGTGATTTCACATCCTATGTACCACAACCCCGGATCTACCATGCCAAAAGATTGGTACTTTTGGAACACAAGTGTGTATACATTTTTCTTGGCACAACTCTCATGCTTTTATTCACTCTCATAAGGCTATTCTCTCTTTTGGGGATTTTGTTGGGTAAAGGAAAACAAGAGAAATTTTATGCTGTTTGGGCAGCTTTTTCCTTCTGCATACACGTCTCTTAGTTGTTGCGAGATTATTTTTTGAAATTTTTAGCATGGAAAGTCGTAGTCTTTTGTTGTTTGAGGCTGCATTATCAAAAAGACATAACAAAACCTGCATCTCCTTGGACACATAGAAAACAAACTGGCAAGAAGTCGTATCAGGTTTTTACTATACAATGTCTTTGTACATATATGTGGAGACAAAATAAGCAAAATTTTTGTATTTTGTATGAGGCATGTATATGTATATGTACACATGTTATAGAAAAAGAACAAAAGGGGTGAAGTTTGAAGTGCTTTTAGTACCTCCCTCACTGGTACATAGAATCCCCCCAAACTTACTCCACACTCTGTCCCAGAGTTGTTAAGTAGATAAGGTAGGGTAATGTTAACTCAGTGAGGGTTAGCTGGTGAGCGCGCCTTTTCCGGATAGAAGCTCCCACACATATTCTCCTTGTTTTCTGTGGTAGTCGATGTGGTGGAGCTGGTCAGGTGTCTCTTTATTTGATATCCATTCCAGCATGAAGATATCACAGTCATTGGATAAAGGAATTTGTTGTGGACTGCGGTGGCAGAACTAAAGCTCGTGCCATTTGCTAGCTGATGTCTCCAGGAAACGTTGTATCAACGCCGCCACCTCCTCATAGTATTTTTGTACTAAGCACTCGAGGGGTGTCAACGCTGTCGATGTACACTGCATTGGATGATCTTTGTTGTTGTTCGAGCTGTTGTAGAAGATTCCTTCTCATTAGTGAGTGTACATTGTCAGGAGCATCCAGTGGTTGTAGTATAGGATGGGTAGGAAGATTATGCGTGGAACACTACACTGCAACTCTTCCAGAAAGGTTTGCTTCACTCCTGATTCATCGACAAGGCAGATTTCGTTGAATAGCATTGGATGAGCTATGTATGCGTGTTCAAACTTCTTCTGTAGTGTCTGGATGTAGGCGGCCTCCACTGATATCGCCAAACATCCTCCTTGTTTTACCATGTCCCTCAAGTGATCAACTGGGACTATGACACTTCCTGCCTCATAGATGACATTTGATGGGATAGAGTCAACTAACTTCAGAAGAACTTCTTTGACCTGCTCCTGCGTGAGTGTAGAGCATGAGAAACGGTCGAAGTTGTTGATCATTTCTTCAGGTGAAGCGGGGTCTTTGATTCCATGCACTTCCCGCAAAATTTCTAACCGCTTGCCTGCCCCATAGATGTCTGCTTCTCGTTCAGCTTCTTTCTCTGGAGTGTTGCTGGGTTGCGAAGATTCATCTTCTTGATCAATGTCCAGCAGCCTCTCTGGTACCCCTGCGTCTTGGAAGTAGCGCCTGTCTTTGATCAGCAGCAAGGAGTAGGTGCTCCTGATATGGAAGAAGTTTTGGCCCTGGAGATGCCTTATGTGTCCGAATATGTTGAGCAGCTCCATGGCGCGCAAGACGATAAAGGCGTTGTTTCCACTTCCCTCTTCTGCTTGGATAGGGAATTCTCTGATAGAGAAGAAGTTCCAAATGCCACTATTACGTTGGAATCCATGCTTGATGGCTCGGAGAAGACGCAGTGGTAGAAGCCTGAGATGTTTGTCCTCCGGGCGACTGAAAATAAGTCCTGAGCGTCGCACCTCTTTGTTGCAGCAGCTGAGGAGCTAGACGTCATGGTTCTGGAGGTCTGCCACACACAGGAAGCACTTGTACGGGGCCAACATGATGTTCATTTTGTGCTCTTCGATGTGTCAAAACATGCTGGCCATCATGATGGAGTCTGACACTCCCATCATCAATCTTCTCGCCAAGGTCGGGGTGGCATTATATATTGTTTGCCAACCTGTCTTGGTGTTGATATTCTCTATTATTACACCTTCTAGGACCCTGAACAACTTCTTTCCGACGACGGCTGGCGAGCGGAACATGCCTCTGAGTGCTCCCCATCGTACGGAGAAGTAGCTGTCGCTCTAGACTGCGTGGCTCTCATGGGTACCCTAACCCGACCGCAATCAGATTGACGATGCCAACCATGCAGTACTCCTTGATGGCATCCTTTTTTGGGTGTAGCCTATTCAGCAAGAAACGTCCCAGGTTGATCATATTGCCCTCCATCATGTGCCACATAAGATGGAGTTCTTCAGTGTAGATGTTTCTTGATTCGTTCTTGCTGAAGAGCAGGCATGCCACAAGCTTGTGCACTATTCTCCAAAAGTAGGAGTGCACCGCCACCACCTTGCTTCCCAGCATGTATAATGACTCACCGGTCAGCTTCCTCCAGAGCTCCACGGGGTTGAACCCGTCTCCTTCGGTGATCCTTGCACCGTTGTTAAGCAGTTCCTTCTCCTCCTCACTGGAAGAGAAGATCTCGTTGAGCAGCTTCTCGGAGATGGCGTGCTCGGCATTGTATAGCCGCCCCTGCAGTCTGTCTGCTCTGCCATATTCTTCTATTTCCTCGGGTTTATTCTGCACCCGGCGGAGAGACGACATGAACTCCCTGGTGAGTTCAGTGTAGGAGGCAGAGTGGCTGAAGCAGATCTTCCGCAGCCCTGCTGTAGCTAGGACATTTTCTAGTCTGTCGAAAATGCCTAGCTGGAGGAAGGACGACCGGTGGCAGAATCTGCTCGGCCTATAGAGTTTTGTTGCCAATTCTTAGTATTGGCGCCCATGCTCGTTGTCTCTGGGTGTGAACTTGCCTGGCGTATAATTCAAAGACTCTGTTGCTGTTGTTGGAGCCGTTACTTCTTCCGTCCTTGGTCTCTTTTCGGTCGTGGATGGCCCAGCTGCCTCGGGGTTTGGGTGTTTCTACCCGACGGTTGTAGTTTCAGTTGTGGCCTAGGTGTCGATCCTCCGACTATGTTCGTCAACTTGAACGACGTTTTGCTTTGTACGGGCCATATCTATTATCCTAAGACGAGTTTATTAAGCATTTAAATGTTCTACCTTACCCGATATCCGGTAGGTAAAATTTAAAGTCGATATCGATGTCTAGAAGGAAAACTGATTGCACGATAAGCTCAGTTTGGCCCGATACAAAAACTACCCGACACCACCGTATCGGGCTTCAAAAATGAGTGATATGATGTTTGCCTGATACGGTCATGTCAGACGATACAAAGTTCGACTGAAAAATCACATAGGTTCATTGTGAGACACCAGGCGTCATTGCAAATGGATATCATGCCCGATATAAGACACGGGTGTCGCCCGTTAGGAGAAATACGTGAGGCGATACAAGATTGGGCGACACGAGAAAAATCAGACGTTATGGCCATTGCCCGATACGACTAAAGATCAAGGTGTGTCGGGCGACACGGCCACGCGATGTGAAGTGTCTGATACGGTCGCTCCGAAAGAAAAGGTGTTGCCTGACACGCGAAGCAAAACCAAATTGGGTGACATGGGTCTAGCCCGATATAAGGTATCAGGCAAGCGTGCGTTATAGATGTGCCGCGCGACATGGTCAAAAGTAACACATCTGACACAAATGTATGTCGGGTGATACAAGGAAATCAACTAAAGTCGTAAGTCCGATACGAAAGTGCGCGACATGAGGTTTGTGTCAGGCAAGCCAAATGATACGGCTGTCAGGTTATATCTTTGCTATGTGAAGTTATCTTGCGCAACATGAGAGCATAAGCTAGGTTGCGCGACACGATAGCAACGAGAGAAGTTACAGCATGATACGGGAGTAGGTGAAAAGTAGATGCAGTATCCCGAAACAGTTAAACCTCCATACTATATATAGCAACCCAGATCGGGGGTAAAACGGGTAAAACAGGGGTACGTGTCGGGCGAGGAGACAAATCATTCCCGAGACTAGCAGTCCCATCCGTCAAATCAAGGGTTATTACTCCTGCTGCCCGATACGATTACTTGCCGCTCGACGGTATCATCCGACATGGCTCATGGCTGAGGTGTGATGCCCGATATGCCTAGCTGATAAGGGCGTGTCTTGCACGCCACCTGGGTCTTTTGTCTGATATGGTCAGGGAACAGGGTTTCCTTGCCCAATACAAGGCTTTTCGAACATGATTTTTGATGAAAAACCAAAATCAAAGCGAAGGAAAAAGCAATTGATGGGTAAAACATCATTGGCCTAAGGTGAAGTTCCCGGCCTCAGATAACATTACTCATCAGTTCTAAAAAAATAGAGCGGTGGCCCATAAAATAGAAGAGTCAGAGCATGTGGCGCATGTACTGACTCGGGCCTTATTACAATCATAATGTTCATAGTGTTTTTCTTGTAGGAAAGGAAATAATGTCCTATTCTAGGAAAAGTAAAAACTCGGACAACCTCTCGAGGAGAGATGTAGTTAGCGTCGGCAGCTCGACAACTTCAGGTCCTTTACTTTGCATCTTCAGGTGTTTCCACATCTTGCAAACTTATCTCCATCCTTCTCACGAATGCTTCATCTTCATAGAATCTTTTTACTCTGTGCCCATTCACTGGAAAAACTTTGGATGGATCCTCCTTGTCATATAGCTCCATCATCCCTGATGGATATATCTTTGCTACGGTGAAGGATCCAGACCACCTTGTTTGCAGCTTACCTGGAAAAAGACGAATAGAGGATTTAAATAATAAAACTTTGTCACCTTCACTTACATTCTTCTTCCTCAGGTGGGCATCATGCCACACCTTGCTCCTCTGCTTATAAATCCTTGCATTCTCATAAGCATGCATTTTCAACTCTTCGAGTTCCTATAATTGTAGATATCTTTTCTCCCCTACCTTTTCTAGATCCATATTCAAGAACTTAATAGCCCAAAGAGCTTTGTGTTCAAGATCTAAGGGTAGATGACAGGATTTCCCATAAATCAATTTGTAAGGGGTAGTTCCAATGGGTGCTTTATATGCAGTTCTGTAGGCCCAAAGGGTGTCATCAAGCTTCATTGACCAATCTTTCCTCGTGCGGCTGACAGTCTTCTCTAAAATCTACTTGATCTGTCTATTCAAAACCTCCACCTACCCTGAAGTTTGAGGGTGGTAGGGCATAGCGACTTTGTGTTTAACCCCATACTTCCACAAGAGTGCTTCAAACTAATTTTCTCTAAAATGTGATCCACCGTTGCTTATCATAGTATGAGGTACTCCGAAGCGAGGGAAGATAGTCTTCCCAAACAACTTGATCACTGATTTTGAGTCGCAAGTCTGGGTGGCAACAACTTCCACCCATTTAGACACATAATCCACCGCGACTAGAATGTATTGATATCCTTTTGATGGGGGAAATGGACCCATATAGTCAATTCCCCGTACATCAAATATCTTGACTTCGACCCAATTGGCCATAGGCATCTCGTTTCTTCTTCCAATGTTTCCCGTCGATTGGCATTCTTTACAAACTTTTACATAATTTGCAGCGTCCTTGAACAAGGAGGGCCAGTAAAAACCCAATTGTAGCACCTTGGCGGTGGTCCTCTCGCTCCCCAGGTGTCCTCCATATGAAGAGGCATGGCATTCTTTCAGGATGTTTGGGACCTCTTCTTCTGGGATACATCTTCTGTACAGGTTATCTGCGCATCTTCTAAAGAGGAGAGGATCGTCCCAGTAGTAGTTCTTTACATCCAAAAAGATCTTCTTCTTTTGATTATAGGTTATATCAGGAGGCAACTCTCCACATCAAAGATAATTACAAATATCTGCAAACCAAGGCAAATTCTCATCTTTTGTTTCAACCATTAGCAAGGCTTCATCAGCATAGTTGTCGTTAATAGGTGGTTCCTTCTGCCTTTCCACCGTGATCCTTGATAAGTGGTAGGTGACCACATTCTCCGCACCCTTCTTACCAACGATCTCGTGGTCGAACTCTTATAGTAACAAAGCCCACCTTAGCAACCTGGGATTGGTATCCTTCTTCTGCATGAGATATCTTATTGCCCCATGGTCTGTGTAGAGCTTCACCTTCGTACCGATAAGATAGGATTTTATCTTGTCGAAAGCAAAGACTATCACGAGAATCTCCTTTTATGTAGTCCTATAATTTACCTAAGCCTCATCCAAAGTACGACTGGTGTGGCAAATGACGTGGTGCCTTTTGTCCTTTTTCTGTCCCAAGACTGCTCCTACAGCGAAGTCACTGGTGTCACACATAAGCTCGAAAGGTAGCTCCCAGTCTAGAGCTTGAAGGATAGGTGGTGAGATAAGGGCATCTTTTAAGGTCTGAAAAGCATTTAGACAATCGTCAGAGAAATTGAATTCAACATCCTTTACCAGAAGGTTGGACAACAGTTTCGAGATCTTTGAGAAGTCTTTTATAAATCTTCAGTAGTAGCCGGCGTGCCCGAGGAAACTCCTCACTCCCGTTACAGACTTCGGTGGAGGAAGTTTAGATATGGCTTCAACCTTGCTAACGTCTACCTCGATGCCATGCCTCGATACTTTATGCCCTAGCACGATGCTTTCTCATACCATAAAGTGACACTTCTCCCAGTTCAAGACCAAACTCTTTTCCTCACAGTGTTGCAAGACCAGAGACAGGTTTTTCAGGCAGGCATTGAAGTCCTTTCCATAGACAGAAAAGTCATCCATGAAAACTTCCATGATGTCCTCCAGAAAATCTGAAAACATTGATATCATGCAACGCTGAAACGTTGCGGGAGCATTGCACAAGCCGAAATGCATTCTTCTGAAGGTGTAGGTGCCTTAGAGATAGGTAAAAGTAGTTTTCTCCTGGTCGTCTGGCAAGATGGGAACTTGATAAAACCCTAAAAAACTATCCAAGAAACAGAAATAGTCATGATGTGCTAATCTTTCCAGAACTTGATCAATGAAAGGAAGCGGATAATGATCTTTTTTCATGGCTTGGTTCAGTTTTTGGTAGTCAATACACATCCTCCATCTGGTGACGGTCTGAACTGCCACTTCATCACCTTTATCTCCTTTAACTACTGTTATACCTCCTTTCTTTGGTACCACGTGGATCGGGCTCACCCAGTTACTGTCACTGATCGGGTAAATGACCCCAGCATCCCTCAATTTGATTACTTCTTTCTTCACAACTTCTTTCAGCATCTAGTTCAATTTTCTCTGGGGTTGAGCCAGAGGTTTAGCAGATTCTTCCAAATTAATGTGATGCATACATAATGCAGGGCTAAGGCCTTTGATATCCTCTACCGAGTATCCTATAGCCTGCCTGTGGAGTCTCAACTCCTCAAGAAGTTTGTCCAATTGATCTTTCGTAAGATGGACATTAACGATGACAGAATTTCTCTTTTCTTGATCTAGAAATTCATACCTTAACCCTTCAGGTAGCTGCTTCAACTCAAGTTTAGCCATTGGTGCCTTTTCTTCTGGTGCCTCCTCTACAGAGGCAAACTTAACTGTTTCTATTAGCTCTTCCTCTTCGCTCAGATCTTCATCAGATTGATTAAGATAGTTGAGAAACTCGACAACTTCTGGATTTTCAGAATCTTCAGCATCAGAATCTTGATTTCTTAATGCTCTCACAAGCGGGTCTACCATTACGATATCCTCTTCCATCTCTTCACAAAACTGGTTGTAGCTTTCAACAAAGTAACCAGATTCTAGCATCAATCAACGCTTAAAGGGAGGGTCCCTTCATAGCATCCTTTACTTTGAAATCTAAGTGGTCGTTTCCGACCCTTAGAGTAATTATCCCCTTGGCAACATCAATCAACGCTCGTCTTGTACCCAAGAAGGGGCATCCAAAGATGATAGGACAGCTAGGGTCCTCCACAGTGTCAATGATCACAATGTCGCAAGGAATGAAGAAACTTCCAACACGGATTGGCACATCCTCCACAACTCCTATGGGTCTTTTGAAAGAATGGTCGGACAACTCAATCCTCATGTTGGTCTTGACCATATCCGTCAAACCTAAACGCTGCGTGAGGCTTAGGGGCATAAGGATGATGCTAGCCCCTAAATCAGCAAGACCTTTTCGCTCGACATTATCTCCAACGACAAAAGGAATGGTGAAAGCCCCTGGATCCTTCTTCTTGTTGGGTAAATCTGCTTTGACAAAAGCAGAAGACATACTAGTTAGATGCATAGTCTCGATTCTTCCTCCTCTTTTCTTCTTGGAGATCAAATTTTTGAAAAGCTTAGCGTAGGTCGACATTTCCTCTAAAGCCTCCAGAAAAGGTACTTCAAGGTGAAGTTTCTTTACTGACTCCATAAACTTCTCATAAAACTTTTTAAGATGTGCCTTTATCAGTTTGTAAGGGAAAGGCAACTTGGGAGAGTAAGGACTTCTCTTACCAAATAGTTCCTCAATGGATCTTGGTTCTGGTTCCCTGACATGAGCTTGTTGATTGTCTTCTTCTACGAGATTATCTGTCGCAGTCCTCGATTCAAGTTCCTCGGGTCTGGATTCTTCAGGGCGTTCTACTGTCTTCCCTGATCTCAGCACCGCCATTTTAGCGGATTCAGTGTTGGAGGGTATCTTACCAGAGGGATTCTTTATCAACTCGGCCATCTGGGCCAGCTACTGATTAATATGGCGCTGGTGCGTCTACATGTCCGCCATCTGTACCTGCATCGTATTTAGAACTCCTGAATTTGACAGTGCGCTTTGCGCCAGCTGGTTGTTGATAATATCCTATCTTTTTAAAAAATCGAACAATTGACCCACGAAGTCTGGTTGGTTCGAGTTCTTGTCCTGACTTTGCTCCTTAGATTGACCTTGGCCTTGACTAGGGTTAGCCGCTTGGCGACATTGGTACTTTCCTTGTCCTTGGAAGTTTGACTTGTTCGATTGGAAAGTGGTAGTTATGGTGAACTGACCTTGTCCCCCTCTTTTCTCAAAACCTTGTGGTTGCTTGGTTGGGTTATTCAGTTGATGCGAGTTTTCAGCTGCATCCTTGTTGCCATAGTTAAAACCAGGGTGATATGGTCTCTTGTAGTTGACAAAAGAGATGTTCTCGGCTTCCTCTGCCTCGGATTCACTTTCAGTTGACTTGTCAGGCCGGGTGTAAACATAGTTATCAACCTCGTGTCCACCTTCTCCGCAGGTGACACACTTCATAACTTTCTCAACAAATTTCTTCCCTTTTCCACCTGATTCTTTCAATTGTCTGATGTTAGTGGCTATCTTCTGGATTTGAGTGGTGATAGCCTCCAAAGGTTTGGATTCGATGGAGGGCCCTTCGCTAGTGGCCTTCTTAGCATGTCCTCTATCAGATCTGTTGTAGTCGATGTCGGATTGTAACTCTGCCATGTTCTCAATGATCTTTTTGGATCTGTTGGGCTTCTTCCCCAGAAAGTCGCTGCCTACAGCTGCATTCAGTGAAACCCTTTCTTTAGGGGTCAGACCATTGTAGAAGGTGGTTATCAGAAAACCCTTCTTGTAGTTGTGATGGGGGTAGTCCCTCTGATATTCTTGATACCGTTCCCAGGCTTCGTGTAGATTCTCATTTGGCTTTTGTATAAACGACGTGATTCTATGTCTATTCCTAACAGTTTTCTCCGTAGGGTAAAATTTTTTTACAAAAGCGTCTGCCAACGCATTCCATCCGTTAAGAGGTTGATGTGGTAGCCCGAGGTACCAGGATAAAGCCTTGTCCTCTAGAGAATAGATGAAGCCCTTGCAATATATGACTTCTTGGGGAACTTCCCGCATTTTAATGGTATCACAGATATTTTTAAAAGCATCTAGGTGATGGTAAGGGTTATCATTATTTGAATTCCCTCTAAAGCTCTTGTTCTGGATCATAGAGATGACAGATGGTTTTAGCTGAAAGTTGGTTGCATTGAACCTTGGGATGACAACAGGACATCTTGAATTATTGACCTTTGTGGCAGCTAACTCCCTGAGGGTCTTTTCTTCTTCGTTAGAATCTTCACTGTCACTGTCTCCCTGGTTCTGCTCCTGGTTATGTTGATTTCTTCTGCGTCTTCGGTGATGAGGATGTCTCTCATGGCGATGGTCATCCTCGAATTGTTCTGTTTCAGGATCTTCATGTTGATGGTTGCCGCCACAACGATCATTGTCTTCATGCAGAGGTGAGTGAGGTCTAACTCTCACGTGTTTCTCACCCTCTGAAAGAGGTGGTTCGACGCGAGGTGGCATGGCTAGCAGTGTCTGTGCTCAATTGAGCAGAATGCTTCATTCCTGAGTACCTGAATAGCACGTAAAATCAAGTTAGAAAACTTGTATTAATAAAAGGAACTACTCTATACTCATTTTAGGTTAGAAGATCAAAAAGGAAAAAAGTGTTGTCAAGCTCATTTCTAAGCTTGAGGCACAGGAGTGTAGTTAGTGGATTCGGGTTCATTAATAGTACCATTTTGCCTTCTCCCCGACAATGGCGCCAAAAAGTTGACCGGCCTAAATCGCGCGTCCAAAAGGAGTGGATTTGAAGTAGTCGGACTTTGTAAATTACCTGACTCTTAGGCCCCCGCAACGATGATGGGGTCCGAAGTAGCGACCGGGGTTGAACCACAGGGACAAGGGTGGTAGTGTTAAGAATATAGAATCAACACATTACACTCCGGCAAGGGTAAGATGAGGATAAAGTTCTCGAAGGGAACAACAAGCCAATATCGATAAAATAAAAGAGAACTATCTCCAACTGGAGTTACAAGGAGAAAATAAGGTTTTAAGCGTTTATCAGTTTTTAGGGTTTTAGCGCAACAGAAACAGAGAAGATAACACTATTTCTTTACTAAGGAACGAAGGAGGAAAACTTCAGTATCACAAGCGGCAACAGGAACATCCAGCACCCCTTCTCTCAAAGAGGGTACCTCTAACTAAGCACCAACTCCTCTCTCGAGATTGCTAGACTTGGGTCAGAGTGTAAGATAATTGAAGCAACTCTCATCCTGGGTACTCTCATACTCCCTGATCGGACCAAACACTAGAGCTGCAACACCTCTCTCGAGGCTTCTGCATCGGGAAATGCGAATCGATAGCTAGTCAAAACATGATCCAAGTGTACAAGCTAGAGTTCAGATGCTAAGCAAGGCAATCATCCAACAAAAAGGAACCAAACATAAAGCAACAGACATGTCAACTCATCTAATTCCATTAACATAATCATTATCTAAAAGGGTTTGGTTAAATTCCATAAGTAAAGAAAGTAAATGACTAAAAAAGGTAAAGATAAGCGTCGCCTCCTTGATTTAGAAGAGCGACATGTAGTAGCAGATCCCTAAGATTCCTCTAGCTCGATATCAGTTTTGGAGCGATACGCCTGTGTCGGGCGGCACTCCCTGTTGGGCGATAGGCCATGACGGGAAGACGTACCGACCAAAGCGCTCTCGCCCGATACGGTCGTGACGGGATGCCACCCTCTCAGGCGACACACCGTGATGGGTGATTCGTATCGGGCTTGGTATCGTTTCGGGCTAGAGACTGCTTAGGGTATCAGGTTACTCATATCGGGTGTCCTCGTTGGTCGATATCGGGCTGCTGCAGTAACCGGGACGGATCCTAAGTGAACCATTCCCGCCCTCTCGGGTCGGGGAAGTGCTCACCTAGTACCCTGTACACCTCTGGGACGCGACACGCTAGCTCAATGTGCTTTCCCAAGTTAGCTTTCGTGAAATTCCGACCCGTCCCATCAGAGTCCTGTAGCTTCTATTTATAGGCAGTGGTTGGGAGAAGTTGTGGTTCTTCGGGCGCCACATGTCCTCCATCATCTCTATCATTGCGGCTTCAGGGATGCCCGATATGTGTGTCGCCCGGCACAGAGGGTGTCAGGCTGTAAGTGTGTCGGGTGTCGTGATGAGTGGGCGCCTACCGGTGGGTGGCTTGTATCGCACGACACACTTCAGTAGTCATGGCGAGTACAGCTCCCTGTCGGGTAAGTGTCGTATCGTCTGTCAGATCCTCCTTGTGCGGCACGCCCGTGTCGCGCGGTAGCTGTATCGTGCTGATGTATGTCGGGTAGTGAGTGTGGGCCGACTGGTAGGAGGGACGATGCAGGTAGAACACGTTCATGGGCCGGGATGGGCCTTTTTGCTGATAAATGAGTCGAAAAATGAGGAAAACTCTGCAAAAGATGATAAAATTGAGTTAAGAGCATAGTGCGGCCTGTTTATTCAAAAACATGACAAAAAGGAGAGGAAAACATTTTAAAAGGGCAGATTTGACAGCGAAATAAGGGCCAAAAAGATCACAAAATTTGGTGTTATCAAGAGTATACTGGAGGACACTATAACAGACTCAACACCTTAGTCTTATGTCTTTGTAGACTCATCGAACCTTAAGATCTGATACCAAAACTTGTAGTGACAACCATCAAACCGACGAACAAATTGTTACTAATTAAGCGGAATAAACATAAACAACATATTAACAAAAATTACTAAAATTTAAAACCATTTTGCAAGGAGATCCTTGTCTAGAAAACTCTTACTGGAAGATCCAAAACTCTTACATATCATGATTTACACTGTTTCGTCTTATCTTTAGGACGACATATAACAATTGCTCTATCAAAATACATACTGGAGCAACATAAAACCTCGAGGCATACAAGACAAAATCTCAGATTGTTCATGATACCATTAAAAATGAAATCCAAGGACCTGAGAGTACAGAGATGACATATAGGACTTCTATTTATAAGACATGACAGACAATACACTCAACCTATGCTGTCATTGCTGCCTCAGCTGTTGTTCCTCCTCTGCAGAAAGATCTCACCGCTTCGTGCTTGTCCACCTAAAAAAAATTGTGGATCCCATGGGGTGAGACAATTGTCCCAGTGAGATATATAACTCTCCACCCACCATATTATTATTGATGATAAACATTATAAAAATTTAATAGGGGTTCTTTTATGTTAAAAAGCAAGATTAATCTTTATATGAACAGAATAAGATAATCTCCTTTCTCAAGGAGAACAATGTATCTACCCATGGTAGAGTCATAATTCATCTATCTGCTTTCCAAGGAATGTAAAGGATCATAAATAACATCTATCAACTCAGATGTATAACTAAATTTCACATCAATCAATGTTTTTCGTAATCGATCCTTAAAAAATATGCTACATGGCTGAACATATTTTAACAATCACGCTTATGCCCTAAGGAGATGAAGCATACCCCGTTCATCTCCAACTGACCACAAACTTCTCACAAGTAGGTACCATACAAGGTCAATGGGAGAGTCGGTTTCCATGACCTCACTTGTCTCAGTCAGCAGAGACCACTTAATCTTAGCAAGACATCTAGTGTCGGCTGCAAATAGCAGTGCCAGGGTATGTAGGCATCCTCGCTTAGAGCTACAACATTAACTGCACTCTCTTAGGGGAAACATCTACTAACAACCATCCCCAGTTATGAAATTACTAAGTCATGGCGACACAAGCACCATACTCTGAGCCACAGGCCAGTTCACCGTGCTCAACATAGAGTCTACAACTGAAGTCGCACTCGAGCCAAGATATGACATATAGCCAAATCCCCATTCATTTCGGGTTCATAAGGGGATCGGCTCACACATGGTCATATGTACTTATGCCCCCACACACTCAAAAGTATGCATTCTGGGTTATGTCGCGGGGAACCCATTACACCATTCAGCAAATCTTGACGCTGATGGATCTATGGTCAAGGCAATGTTTTATAGTTCCTAATGATGTATTACATGTATTACATCATTCTTTTAACATCAAACAAGTTATCATTATTAATCACAACAAATGCTACAAAGAAAAGTTTAATACATCTATCACATACTTTTTAGATCTTTAAAACACATGATACTTGGGATCTTAGTCCCTCATCACATTACTGGGAATTCTCATCCCTTCTCATCATTATCATGATTACTGGTTCTGGGTATTCAAACCCTTGGATCGTCACATAACATTATTATCTCTATAACAGATAAACATTACCTCTAGATCCTCAGACCCAGGTATTCATTTTACTTGTTGTACAAGTATAACATATAGCTCACAAGGCCATTACACACCTTGTCACCTCTCACTAGGCAACAATTTATTCATATGGCTCACAAGGCCATTACATATCTTGTCACCTCTAACTAGGAAACAACTTATTCATATGGCTCACAAGGCCATTACACATCTTGTCACCTCTCACTAGGAAATAACTTATTCATATGGCTCACAAGGCCATTAATCATTATACTTGTTATACAAGTATTTAACATGCCTCACAAGGCTTATGTAATAAGAGAAATACAACTTTCCCATTATTAGGGTTAGGGTTTCCCTTTATAGACGAATAGGGTTTCAAGTTCATATTATTAATTCAAACCCTAATTCATTGCCCCACGCATCTAGGAGCACATTGATATCATAATAAATCAATCATACTTATTTATTCTCATCTTTTATCATTAAATGATAATCAACACAAAGTATGAGTTTCTTTCTCATCCTCACTAGGATATTGATTACATCATACTTTATTAACTTGGCTTAACCCTTTCTCAAGGCATGTTATCTAACATTTATCAAAGGACATTACATCTCAATGTAACAATTGACATGACAAACTTCATGTGTTATTCATTCATGTATATTGGATTTAAGGAGCATCAAGGTATATCAACCTTGAGGTGTTGGATGTGATATTTATCATCTCTTGATATATCACTTCCCTCATCACTTTTAACTTACTTAAGTTCATAAATTTGTCTTGTATTAGGGCATTTCCCATCCTAATACTTTATGCACTAACTCATCACATTTATCATGTAGTGTTTTGGTCATAAGTCACACATTTGAATTATCCAACCATTATCAATGATATGTGCTAATCTTGGGTTAAGGAATTGTTGATATAAGGTTGTCCATTATCAACCACTCTAGGTGTTTCACCTATCAAGGTATTAGCCACACCATTACTTGGTGTTACACTCATTACTCCTAAGAGTGTCTTACCCTCACCTTTATAAGGTGTATAGGGTTGAATCATGTATGTCAAGTTGAACACATGTATTGGGTTAGGTGTATATCGATCTAGGCATCATCATATCCCTCATACCCTTACCCATTAAGGTATCAACCTTATCATTCATAATGTGTATCAACTTCACCCTTCATGGGTGTAACATTCTCACCTCACTTGAAGATATTGGCCACACCATACTTTAGTGTATTGGCCATCACATGTTCTAGGGTATTAACCACCTTACCACTTTTGTCATCTAGTGTATTTGGTTACCCACCATATCATTTTAGATATTTGTGTTCAACACCATATCATACAAGAGGTGTATGCTTAACCCAATATCGGATTAGAGGTGTATGCTTTCTACCCATATCACTTTAGAGGTGTATGTATGCTTACCATATCGGGCAAGAGGTGTATGCTTGCTTCACACCATATTGGGCAGAGAGGTGTGTGTGCTTCACACCATATCAGGCAGAGAGGTGTGTGTGTGCTTCACACTATATCAGGCAAAGAGGTGTGTTTGTGCTTCACACCATATAAGGAAAATAGGTGTGTGTGTGCTTCACGCCATATCGGGAAAAGAGGTGTGTGTGTGGTTCACACCATATCAGGCAAAGAAGTGTGTCCTTAACCCAATATCATTTTTGAGGTGTATGCTTGACCTAATATCGTGCAAGACGTGTATACTACACCACCATATCTTGCAATAAAATATAAAATCATATCCATATCGTTTTAGTGAAGTAGGTGCATCACCATATCGAGTTTGAGGTGCTTGCTTGTGTGCTTGAACCCAATATCACTCTATAAGGTGATACCATCTTCTTCAACCTCTAGACCTTCTTTCTAACTGTTATAGTTCATGGAAATAGGTCTAAACAACTACTATAACTCATAATTTTATCAACTATTTCAGAATGTTTTGGATTTAAAAGTAGATCATTAAGTATAGCAATTTAGGTGATGAATAATAACATGATAGAGTTCAAGTTATATAACCCGCCTCAAGAGCAACTTCAAAGCTCCAAGCTCCAAAGATCCACATTCCTAAGGTTAAATATGACTTATCAAAAGTCCAAGTCTCATTCACAACTCTTTCATATACAAGGAATCACCAAGGATAAGCAATTGGTGAAGAAGAAAAGAAAGGAAGATCATAACCGTAAAATCATGCTTCAATCCAAGGTTGAAGATGATCATGGCCTCACCTTAGGGTTAATTATTGAGCTCCCTCTTGCTCCTTAGCACCTTGCATGATACCTGGTTACCCGTTCACGATATGCCATCACTTGTGGCCGATATCCCCTTCACTTGTGGTAAAAAACACTCCATTATGGCCGATATCACCTTGCTAGGCTGATATCACCTTGCTAGGCCGATATTAACTTGCTAAGGTCAATACCCAAGGACTATGCACGATACAACATCACCTATGCACGAAAAAAAGGCTCCATGCATGATATCTAAGAGAACGGAGGTGGTAGGATTCGAAAAAGTTCACTAAGGGGTGAAAGAAGGGGTATATATATACTTGTTGTTCATGAAGAAGTGTGAAAATGAGGTGTCATAAATTTAAGCTATTAGGTGCCACGTGTCCATGCATGGTTGACACATGTACTTGCATGCACTCCATCTTTATATTTCCATGCAATATATAAACTTGAGGATAATGCAAGGGATAAGGTTCGGCCCCCTTTGGTTATCTTCTAGGACAAGCCACTTCCACTCACATTATTACATTCACAAATTCAATGCAACCTTTTCCAAAAGAAAGTTGCAAGCCGATAACCATTGCTTTATTTAGGTTCTTAGCTCGTTTTTGAAGAGTCAAAGAGTAAAAAACACGATATGGGGGTCTCCTCTTTGGCTCCTTGGCCAATAGGGACTCCCATTTAATCACTACAACCCGATACACTTAATACAAGCTCAAATTAGGGTTTCCATTCAACCCCTTTCTTGGCCTTTTCTTCACCAAGAATACTACCACTCATAGATGATTCCAAAATGGTGTCTCATACATTCTATCTCCTCTAAATGATACATAGAGGAAGTATGAATACTCTAGAGGTGGTAATTTTCATATCAACCCTACATTTTGGGTAAATTACAATTTGTACCAAAATTGGTGCACACGGTACTAACATTATTCAAACAAGTTCAAACTTGTCATTTAGGATTTCCACAAGCCACCACTTAGCATAACTCTCTCTCTTATGATGCTAAAACACTTAAGGCATGTTCAATATGTGACATTTTGTAATATAACCCCTCATCTTGGGTAAATTGCACTTTGGTCCAAAACAAAGGAACATTGCTCAAACATCATTCAATCAGGACCAAACTTGAAACATAAGTGTGTCACATGATAAAAAAAACTCCTTAGAGGATTATATTAAATTTCTAAGAAACTTACTTAGCCAAAACAAATAGGGTTACCTCATAACGCAGGTCAAGTTCATTACAATTTTGGGTAATAATCTTCTCCATTGACACTTTCTGGTTCCATGGAGATGAGCCAACTCACTTTGTGTTATTCCACATCGCATAAAAGCAGAGAATATTTTTGGTTCATAACGCTCATTATGCCCTTGCATTGGTTTTTCTTGTCTCGCATGCTAAGGAAAATTTTGTATTATCAACCTAATTTTTATTATTGGTCTCTCAGGAATTTTGAGTATTTGCTTGACATGTTCACCCCCTGATGTGTTTGGGCTTTTAAGCCTCATCAAGTAGGGTTGGTCTGGTGTTTCTCTATTAGTTTAAACAATAAATTCAATATTCATGGATATCTTAGAAAACCCATTACTATCAACTGAGACATCAAATAAATATAATAAAATATGTTTCAAATTTGTAAAATAATTCTCTATTGACTAGTACTAGCTTTACAACCTGAATGAAACTATATAAAAAATGTAATTTTAGGTTAGTACATCTAACACAAAATAAATATAATTCTTATAGAATTTTTATCAGGTGGTTTGAGACTCTAATTATTGGACCTATGATACTAATATGGACCTTTAGGTCTAGACATAAAGTATGTGCTTCTTCCGTATATAAATAAGGCATTTAATGACTTAAAATCTCTTATTTTCTTCATTGAGGCCCAAATCCTAAATGGACTTCTATATTGTGTCACATTTGAATTTTTTATTAAAATATACTTTTCATGATTAGTATTCCCTCTTCTTGGTTACAAAAATTGTGATTTCTTACGTATGTATCTTATGACCCCAATTGACATATGTTGGATATTCTTATCTTTTATGTACGTTATTATCAATTTGACTATATGTCTGAACTTGCCTACTCAATTATGCATGTTGGATTTGGACTAGTAATAACTGATAGTAGTGTAATCATATTTTAGGCACCATGTTTTATTCCCATGCCATGTATTGTGTTTTAATCTGCTATTAGGCATTGGGTTTTATTCTAGTGTCATTATTATATATATGGGCACTGAGTTTATTCTTCCTAATGTGGCTAGTGATTTATGGTTCTCTAATCCTACTTTAGATTATTTTTGTCTTGTTTAATCTACATGCACTTTTTTATCTATTGTTATTTAGGATTCAAGGAAAGAAACTCTTTATTTCATAAGATTGTTTCTCCAAGTCGATAATGCCTCAATATTTATTGTCCATCCATTTGATACTCACTTATTTTTATGAATTTCATATTGAACTTACCCAACTACTAATTTCCCCTCTTTGTATTGTAATATCCTTCTTATGCTTATGGTCTCTATAATGCCATCAAAGAGGGTAGGGAGTTGCAAAAACAATAACAAACATAAGACTAAAGGGAAGCATTTACATGGATTCAAGCTGAACTAGCTAAAGAACATGATATCAAAGATTAATCTTATAAGAACTTGAAGAATCACCCACATGAACTAAAATGCACCATCTACACCTCCAAATCACCATCATCTTCCTTTAACAACATTATATAGGAAAAAAAATCTTAATAATCCATAGGGTTGAGATGATCATGTATTTATAGGGTTAGATCAGTAAAAATTTCATTTCATCTTATAAATACTCAGTTTTTGCTTTCTCATTGATAGAAATGACCCAAAACATGCCCAAAGTGTTGGTATGTATGCCCAGATAGACAATCATATGATGATTGAAAAGGGATGTTTTGTAAAGAGATTTGATTAATAATAGAGGAAATCTCCATCTATATGTTTGTGCAATCATGAGATGATGGTATAACATGATGGATGTCTAAGGAATGATGTTACTCAATGACATATGTCTTCAGTTTGAGGACATGAACAATCAGATCATATGTATGACAAGCGTACATACATTCTTTCTATGTCCTTAGTTGAATGTTATTATAGAAGCTAATAGACAGAAATAACACATAAGGTTAGAGTTTGTGTTGATTGATGACAAAATCTCATTAGTCATCATATATGATATCAAACCAAGCACATAGGTACTTGTTATAGAATAGTGTATTGGATAGACCCACCTTGAGAGTGATGCATGGAAACCATAATTGGTATCTAGAATCAGCTCTCATAGTGATGGTGGTAATTGTGGTTCTTAGATTTAAAATCACTACACTCATTACATGTTGTTCGATGTACTTTGACATCATCCAATGTGACCTTGAATAAGGGTTACCATTGTGGATCTAAGGGCTCTAGAGGGGGGTGAATAGAGCTACAAAATTTCTCACCAAACATATTAGACCTTCAAATTATACCAATTAAGAGCAATAACTTAATGGCAATTTAAAGTCCTATCTAACAAGCATAGCAAGTATGAGAGAGATTGATAGCAAGCACTTGAAAAAGGGATGTAGAGTGGTTCCACACTTCAAACTAGAAGTGAGTCAGTCCACTACCTAGAGAGGTCAGCCTCTAGGACTTTGCAAGTGCTTTTCTCAATTATATCACCATAGAGATTATAGCAATAGACCACCAAAGGACTTACCCATTCAATCACAAGGAGATCTCCACCTTAACATGGAACTTACCCACTTATCTTGAATCTTCAACCTTCACCTAGGTCTTACCCATTCAAGCTCAAGTCTTCCACCTTGAAGGACTTTTCTTCTCCTCTTGGATCTTCTTCCTTTGCCTTCTCCTTCACCTCGAGAAGATCAACACCTCTTCATCAACCTTGAAGAGGACCAGCTATAACTCCTTCTTCACTTGATGGAGCTTGCTTCCATCAGATTTTCTTCATGGAAGAAGGCGAAAGGGAAGTAGTGGAAGATTGAGAGCTGACATGCACAAAGGTGGAACTCTCTTATAATAATCCTAACTCACTCACAAATCACGAAATGAAGTGTAAAAAAGAGAGAGAAAGGGACTCAAGGGGTGATAGAACACTCAATATAGCAAGGACCTTGTGTATAATGAATGAGCAGCTTTGGTATGAACTTGGAGTGGTCCTATTTATAGCTGGGGGGGCTCCCTTGAGTTGAGGAACACTTAGGGTCAAATTATAGCCATTTTTGCACAAGGCAACAGATCTTTTTTCATCTGAAAAAGTCACCAACGGTTAGAATCACTTTTTTTGCATTTTCCATACAGTACATTTGGTCGAGATTCAATAAAGGTAACTCGATTGATTGGCTAAAAGTCAAACCCGATTTTCAAACTATTGGTCGAGTTTGTCCTGAGAAACTCGATCGATCAGTTAAAATCACATTTGGTCAGTAACCTGATCGGTCCAGTTCTGTGAATGCACAACTTGACTGATGCACTCATCAGAAAATTGATCCAAGGGATCGGTCGAGATTGTAAATCGACCGATCAATAGTCTTTGATCAATTTTCAAATGATGTTAAAAAGTGATTAAAACTTGGTACTAAGTGTATCCCATAATTTTCTCATCTTAGTTACAAGTCATATCATCAATACAAGTGATTACAAATTTATTCTAAGATCGTTTGAATGGATTTCCTAATTGGCACACTTACATTGCTTTTGACTTGAACTTTAACAAACTAGGGCTAGTGTAAATTGATTCTTTTCATGTACCTAACACCTGAGATCAATCTTGAATGCACATATTAGATACATATGAATGGAATGGTTGAGTCATTATCAAAATATGGACAATGTATAAACTTTAGATCAACATTCTCCCCCTTTTTGACAATGACAAACCATTCCTCAAGCATATTGAAAAGAATATTTAAAGTATACCTTTGCGTTGTGAATCAAGGGGATTCAAAATTTGAACAATGTGAATTTCTCCCCCTCAATCAATGCTTACTTTAACCTGCATAATTTCTCTTTCTACACAAAGAAATATAACATGCATGTACTACATGATCCTTTAGCAAGTCACATGATAAAGCATATAAAGAACAAGAAAAAGAATCACTTAAGCAATAATAGCAATATGATTGAGTTTCAACACATTGAAATTTCTCTCCCCCTTTTGACATTATCAAAAAGGAAGGGGGGTTAGAAGAGCATAAAAACAGTCTTCTCCAAACACAACCAAGAAGATATTCAAACATGCAATCACATTACATATATCAAACAGAGACGAGAGGAACACACAAGCTAGGTCATAATCAAAATATGGTGAAATATGGCACCAACTCATAAGATATAACTGATCAAAGAGCAAGAGAACACAAAAGATACATTACAACCCATGAAGCATGTTCTCATAAAGACAACTACAAGAGATAATCGATGAAAGCTAAAGATAAAAAATACATCTCAGATAATGTGCCCAGATGTTCCTAATACAAAATATCCTAGAAAGATATATATGATCAGCAAACTAGACTAAAAACTAAGAAACAACTAGACATCTAAACTATCTATGTCCACAACATCATCATCATCCTCAGCATTAGGCTTGTAGTTGTCGTCTCCATATGAAGGTGCAACAGTAGTGCCTTCATCACCAGAGTCACCACCAGAGCCATCACCATCATCAACATCATCCTCACCATCACCAACATCCTCATCAGCATCAGTAAGCATCAACCTGGTTAGGCATCTCCTCGTTAACAGAAGGACCAAAGCCACGACCGGGCCAATGAGCATTCTGCTCATCCCAAGTCATACCAATAGGATAGAGCTCATTGGCCTGAGGGAAGGAGGGAGAAGAATCACCCAGACTGGCAAGCAAAGTGGACAAGGGGCTAGCAGGAAACAATAGGAAGATAGGAGTAGGACCACCAGTAGTAGGGGTGTGGGACCTGCAGCGGAAGGCTTGGGGTAGGGTAGAGGTGATGGTATACATAGGATGCATAATCACTACCGAGATAAGGCTGGTAGGAGGGGTATGGGTGTGCACAGGATAAGTTCATGTTTTACATGATTGAACATAAATCTTGGTGCATATGCTCCTGGACCTGGAGGTTGTATGCCTATCGGTGCATCATGTAACCCATGAGGGCTTCATTGGATACACAGAACGGGACATGGCTAGTTCGAGGTTCCTGAGGAGGTGGAGCTCAGGTAGAGGTAGAGGCAGGTGCAACAGAGGTAGAGGCAGAGGGTCAAGCACCGGGTGTGGTAGAGGAAAGGATAGGCACGGATTTTGAATTATGGTCTCACTGATACACACTCCCTTCCTAGTAGGTCTATAGTGGAAGTCAGAGAAGAGGGTTTTCTCAGTGGAGAACTGGAAAAGACTACAAATTAGGGCAGGATAAGGTAGATGGGTGCCACAGGTGTTCTTGCCAGAGTCAAAGCAAGTCATATGGTGTAGGATGTATCTAGACCACTTGACTCTGACATTCTCTATGATGAAGTACATGATCACCGCAGTGTTCTCTACAATATCCGTTTGATTTTTCTTTGGATGGATGTTGCAGTTGATCACTAGGGCTAATATACACTTCCTGAGATCTAAGGAGGAAGAGGGTAAGGATCTCTTCTTCTTATAGGGAACATCGGGTTTCTTCAGATAGCGATGGATATCAGGAAGAGTGATCTCATTCTTCTTGTAGAAACCCTCAGGATCCAAAAAGTCAAAATACTCACCATAGTCCTTACGCCAGGTGTCTTTCTCATCGGCTCCTGAAAAAAACATCTAGGATATCCTTAGAGATTTGGAATATCTTCTCGACTATCATAGAGGTAAGTATTACTTGAGTATTCGGAGGGGGTACAAGGGAGTCGTATCTCCAATGCAATTTTGCATAGAATTCATAAACTACTTTTGTTCTTGACATCAAATTATGAATGCAATCATGCTCGACAACTAGGGTAGATAGGTGATGAATGGATAGAAACCTCGCCACTTGATTGATGATGGCTTGACGCCTAGGGCTAGGCTCAAACAAAGCTCTAAAAGGAAAAGGACTCCTAGAAAGAAGGTCCTTATACCTATTTATAGCCTCTATTGAGACAAAGAGGGTCTCATCAAATAAAATCAAGCGAGAGGACAAAGAAGAGGATGGTGCATTGCAAGGGGTGGGTCTCTTTCTTCTATGAGAAGCCATGGAGGTACAAAGAAGGAGAAGAAGAGAGCAAACGCACAAAACAAACCACCAAAACCATTCACACACCAAGGAAGAGCAAGGGGGTAGGTCTAGGATAGTCTATCTAGGTCGGATTAGGGCTAGGATAGGGAATGTAAGGTCTGGGGTTGAGAGCTTTGGGCTAGAAGAAGTGGAATCGGTCATCTATTCTCTAGTTGAGAAGGAGAATAGTTGGACGAATCCAACTTAAGTTGGCAACAGCCCACCGATCGGTTGAGTTCTGTGAGTCTGAAACTTGACCGATTGGTTGTTTTTTAAAAAGTTTGCGGATAGGGATCGGTCGAGTTTGTCCTGGGGGAAACTCGACCGATGGTCAACCTGACCTAAAACCATCAAACTTGATTTCTATCCATTTCAATGCTAATTAAATTTATTTCTCAAGTCCATTATGTACATTGAACATACTTAGGCACATATCACTCATCATTGGGTACTATTTTCCGATAAAACAAGAGTTTGCAAAAAATACCCAAAAATAAGAGAAAAACAAAGCAAAATGAACATGAAAAAGCAATTTTAAGCATATAAGCATTCAAAGATGATCAAGATAGATGCAAAACATATAGGATAGATGACTACTTTCTAGAAAGCATATCAGAATCAACCAAAGCAGCTATAAGCAATTTTGATCTAATAAAATTAAATTTCTCTCTAGCTAGAGGTTTAGTGAAAATGTTTGCCAATTGATTTTCTGTGTCCACATGCATGATATAAATATCCTTCTTAGCAATTTGATCATGAAGAAAGTGATGGCGAACCTCTATATGTTTAGATCTACTATGAAATATAGGATTATAAGACAAGTTAATTGCACTAGTATTATCACAAAAGATATGAGAAGCATCAAAATGAATGTTAAAGTCTTGGAGCATTTGCTTCATCCATAGGACCTGGGCACAACAACTCCGGGCTGCAATGTACTCAGCCTCGGTGGTTGATAATGCAACAGTGCTCTGTTTCTTAGAGAACCAAGACACCAAGCGTGGTCCTAGGAGGAAACAAGTGCCACTTGTGCACTTCCTATCAATCAAGCAGCCTACATAATCGGCATCACTATAGGTAGTAGGAGTAAAGTCCCTTGAATTGGGATACCATAGTCCAAAAGTTTTGAGTTTTAGCTAGGTACCTTAGAATCCTCGTAACAACTATAAGATGAGATTTCATAGGATTTGATTTAAATCTTACACACAAGCCAACATTATACATTATATCAGGTATAGAGGCAGTTAAGTAAAGTAAACTTCCAATCATACCTCTATAGAACTTCTCATCTACCTTCTCACCTTCTTCATCTTTATCAAGTTTGGTGATGTTTTACATGGGTCTGTCCATCGGCTTGGTATTCTCCATCCCAAAGTGCTTAAGTAGTTAACGTGTGTACTTGCCTTGGTTGATGAAGTTCTCATCTTTTGTTTGTTTGATTTGAAAGTTGGGGATGAATGTGAGCTCACCCATCATACTCATCTCAAATTTACTCTACATAAGATCACTAAATTCTTTGCAAAGATCAAGGTTAGTTCCGCCAAAAATGATATCATCAACATATATTTGAATGATATGAAAATTGTTATCAGTGTGCTTTAGAAACAAGGTAGAATCCAGTTTGCCCATGATATAACCATGATCTAACAAAAAGTTCTTTACTTTCTCATATCAAGCCCTTGGTGCTTGTTTGAGTCCATAGAGAGATGTTTGCAACAAATAAACATGGTTAGGTAGATTATCATGTTCAAAGCCCAGAGGTTGTGCAACATACACTTCCTCCTCAATTGTACCATTCAAAAACACACTTTTGAATATCCATTTGATACAAAAGAAAGTTTTTATGACTAGAAAAAGCAAGCAACATATGAATGGACTTGTAACGACCCCGCCTTCCAGTAACCCCCAATTAAGGGAGACTGAGAGGTCAAAGCCATTATCCTAATTTCCGGATCAAGGTTCGATAAATAAACATTAATAATTATCAAATTTTACCAGACTATACTGAAAAGTTGTAATAAATACAATTTTGCATACCTTTGAAAAATTGGATTTCTAAACTTCTATCCACATATGAATTCTACTCTAACTAATCCTCCTTGATCTTTAATTCACGTATTTCACAATATGACGTTTTACTGTTTGTCCTTTTTGGTTTTTGTACCTAAAACACTGAAAAACAAAACATCATTCAACACAAAGCTGGTATGTGGGGAAAATAATAAACGTGTAATTAATCATAACAACTTAGTGCAGTCAATTACAGTTTAACAAACAACTTTACATTTTAAATATAATTGCGCGATCCATGCATACCCTGTCCGCTGCACTGTCCCTCTAGTGGACCTGGATGCTACCTTCCTTATGGTAGATCCCCATTATACCCCTCATGATCCCACCTAACGGGTGAATCAATTTCTAGGGTTGAGTCACATGGCACTACCCATAGGTAGCCCACTCCTTAACTCATGGTGTGCTATAGAGTCTCATGGCACTACACGTGGGTATCCCAATTTCTAACTCATGATAGCCTAGACCTTAATCTATATTACCCTTTTTAGCATTTGTAAAGCACCAGAGGAGGATCCGGATCTAAGCCAGTTATATATATATATAGTGATAATCATAGTCACTTTATAGTTGCATGAAATAAAAGTCATCAAAGCAGTTTATTTCAAACAACCGATAAAATCTCCGAGAATCATCGTGAAACTAAGGTGGTTAATCATAAATGTAACCCCATACCTGTAACGGTAGTTTTGGTGACATAATCAATTAAGTAGGGAAACCCAACCAAGCAAGCAAAGATGAACAGAAATCCTAAAATAAACATATAAACTTCCTTTTATCATTATTTATCCAAACTCATCTTATTTCTTAGGATTTCTATTCCAATTTTAAGGTTTCCTTGGAAATTAGGGTTTTATCTCCACTTTTAACATTATGAGTCCTTATTTAGCAAAACTATATAAAAACCCTAAATTAACCACCTTACTACTCCTAATCATACTTAGGATCATTATTTAACAACCTTTTTCCATAATTCAAAATCAACAAGGTTTTTCTCTCCTTTTACCCTAAATTAGGGTTTCTATACATATTATCCTTCATTTAATGATTAAAACTCTAAATTAGCCAATCTTACATTCAAAACAGATGAGAACTCTATTTTAATAATAAACAGGTTAATACTTTTCAAATTAACCTATTGATCCACAAAGATTCACCTTTTATATACAATTAGGTTTTCTAAATCCCTTTTAATACCTTTATCTACCAAATATAAGGTACTTTTGTAAAACGAGATAGAATCATGCCATCAAACTATTTTTATCCTATTTCTCGTATTTTTCTAAGCAACTTTAATATACAAAGTGTTTCCATCGGAGATTCCTAGCTATTTTTATGATTTTAGCAAGGAAAACCCTTTTTTCTATAATTTCAATTAGAGATGAAGAATTACCAAATTTCGGCCGCCATTCAATCAGTGCGCCTCTAGTCCGCGCCTTGATATGACGTTCCTCGTCAATCATCCCAACTAACCTAGTTGCATGCCCTGCTGCTTGCTGGCGATCGTCAGAACTTCTTCATGTCCATGATGGACTCTGATCAAACGCTCCACGTTAACCCGCTCCACTTACTCGAGTAAGTTAGGCACGATGTACAGGGATCGTTGGATCCTCGTGCGGGTACACAGTAGATCTCAATCCAGTGGTGCCTGCTCTTCGTCATCCTCCCTTTTCTTCTCAAGATGACGTGGTGCTGCCGCGACGGAGCCTTCACCGGAGAGAGTTCAATTGAGAGAGGGGGAGGGTGTGAGGACCTAGGGATCAGCCGCCAGGGTTCGTGAGGGTGAGAGTAACCTCATGAGGGTCTATTTATAGTATATGGAGGTTATGCTTTAGGGTTTCTGATCCCCGTCACAAACTATTTCCTAGCCCAATTGGGCATTTTGCGCAGACACGATGAGAGGTCATCAATATATGGTCGAGAAGCTTCGTCTCTTTCTCCTGAACACAATGGGACACCTGCCATGAGTGCACATGCACTGATGCGGTCGGAATCAAAGGGGAAAGTTCCCCCTGCAACTCATCCACAGTCTGCATCCCATTGGGACTTTGACGACGAGCAGTGTCAGTTGGATCAACATCAAACGGCCACCATCTTCCGCGCTCAACCAAATAGGAAAAGATTTCCTAAATTCCAAGATAATTCACAAATTTGAGGATAACTTTAAAAAACAATAACTCCCAAATTAGAACTCCTTTTTATCTCAAGTTTTAAGGTAATCTTTTTTATGCTTTTATCTTTCATCCTGCAAAAATTGGGATCATTATCTAAAGAAAATGAGTCATTTTCTTCAGTTGCAAGTTAACACTTATTTATTCATATTTTCCATATATTTTCTATTTCCCTTGCCATTATATTATTATCCTGAGTTCCTTGAACCTCAAGGAACCTTAATATCTTGAAATTCCATTTTGGAAAATATCCCTTAGCCTTTTATTCTTCTTTTAACTATTTTATTGTTTATTCCTTTATCCAATTGAATTCCTTTTTCATTTCTTTTTCTTTTTCTTTCAATTGGGCTCAATAGCCAATAAAGCCCATTAATAAAGCATACCAGGATATTGTATACAAAATTCATTCAAATCAAACTATTAAATCAACCATTGATTTCATTTATCTTTTAAAAGGAGATTTACAAACCTCATTACATGATTTAGAAAAAAGGGGTTATAACATCCTCCCCTCCTTATTGGAATTTTGCCCTCAAAATTCATGAATCAAACAAACAAATTAGGATATGTCTTTTCCATGTCCTTCTTCAGCTCCCATGTGGCTTCATCCTCTCCATGGTGCTTCCAAAGAACCTTTACCATTTCTATTTTCTTATTTTTGAGCTCTTTTACCTTGGTATCTAGAATCCGCAAATGTAACTCAGGATAAGTTAGCTTCCCTTGAATCTCAATGGGTTCAATGTTCATCACATGGCTCAGATCTTGCACATATCGCTTCAAATTAGACACGTGAAACACATCACGCATCATACTATATTGAGGGTGTAACGCCAATCGATATGCAGCTTCACCAATCCATTCTAGCACTTCAAATGGACCCACGTATCGGGGACTCAACTTTCCTCTGTTCTTAGCTATTTCTCGGAGCTGTCAGATTTTTAGAAAAACATGTTCTCCCACAGTGAAATGCACATCAGTCTGCCTCACATCAACATATGACTTCTGTTGATCCTGGTATCTCTTTAGCCTTTGTCTAATCAAAGCGAATTTATCAGCATACACTTGGAATTCATCTGACCTCAACAACGTCCTTTCACCAACATCATCCCAGTGAAGTGGTGAATGACACGGTCTCCCATATAGAGCTTCACACGGAGGCATCCCAATATTGGCTTGGTAACTGTTGTTGTAGGAAAACTCAGCTAAAGGTAAGTACTAATCCCATGATCCAACCCAATCCAGCACACAAGCTCTCAGTAGATCTTCTAAGGTCTAGATTGTCCTTTCTGACTGACCGTCTATCTGGGGGTGATAAGCGGTACTAAACCTCAACCTTGTACCTAGTTCCTCCTGAACTTGCTTCCAAAGTTTGAAAGTAAACTTTGCGTCTCTATCGGAGATGATGGAACCAGGCACGCCATGCAAACATACTATATCTCTGATATATAGCTCAGCTAAATCTGACACCTTGGTAGTGGTCTTCAGGGAAAGGAAGTGTGCTGACTTGGTAAGGCAATCTACCACAACCCATATAGCATCATGACCTTTATTAGTCCGAGGTAGACCCACCACAAAATCCATGGTGATATGCTCCCATTTCCATTCTGGAATCTCTATAGACTGTAACAGTCCACCGGGTCGTTGGTGTTCAACCTTCACCATTTGGCACGTAAGACAGCCGGCCACACATGTCGCAATATCTCTATTCATTCCTGGCCACCATAAAAACCTCTGCATGTCCTCAAACATCTTAGTTGTCCCTGGGTGCACCGTGTACTTAGAACCATGAGCCTTTTGTAGGATACATACCTTCAACGGTGAGTCTTCAGGAACCCATATACAATTCTCAAATTTGATCTCTCTGTCTATTCCCAATGAAAGATAGGTTTGTGGCTTCTTCATCAAGCCCTTCATCTTATCAAGTTCTCCACTGGCCAACTGTGTTGCTACGATCTCATCCAATAATTCATACTGTATCAGGATGTTGGCCAATCGAACCCGGTCATCTAAAACTCACATTTAGAGAATTTCCCATAAAAATTCTGCTTTCTCAAGATATCTAGGACTTTACTTAGGTGGTCTCAGTGTTGATCTAAGTCATCCGAATAAACTAGTATGTCATCTATGAAAACAATGAAAAACGAGTCAAGGAAGGGTTGGAACATACTATTCATAAGGTTCATGAACACACTGGGTGCATTGGACAACCCAAAAGGCATAACCACAAACTCATAGTGGCCATAACAGGTTTGAAAATCTATTTTCGAGATATCCTCACTCTTGACTCTCAACTGGTGGTAACCTGATCTCAAGTCAATCTTGGAAAAGACTCGAGCTGACTTAAACTGGTCAAAAAAGTCATCTATCTGCGGTAAAGGGTATTTGTTCTTAATGGTAGCCTGGTTGATCATCCGGTAGTCTATGCACATTCAGAGTGAACCATCCTTTTTATTTACAAAAAGAACCGGTGCTCCCCATGGTAATGTGTTAGGACGGAAAAACCCTTGTCTAGCAATTCTTGCAATTGTTTCTTCAACTCAAGCAACTCCGCAAGGGCCATTCTATATGGTGCTCGTGAAATAGGGCTTGTCCCAGGAGCTAGCTGTATGGAAAAATCTACCTCTCTCTCGGGAGGAATCCCAGGTAGATCATCGGGAAAAAAATCTGCATAATTCCTAACTACCTCTATTTCCTCTAAGGGTTGCACCTTGGGTTCTGGCTCAGTGACTACTGCCAGGAAAGCTTGACACCCTTTACTCATCATCCGCTCTATTTTCAAGGCAGACACATATAGGTTGGTGGTGGCATCTTTCCTACCCTTAATGATGAAAGGTGGGTGACCTGGTTTCTTAATGATCACTTTCTTCTCCCTACAGTAAATATTGGCCCTATAAGTATAAAGCCAATTCAAACCAATGATCACATCAAAGTCATTCATATCAAGAAGGATAAAGTCCGTAGGAAACTCATGATCTTGATATCTCACAGGTATCACTAGATCATTCAAAAGGGATGTGAAGATCTGACCACTCGGGGTTGTAACATCCAAGACATACCCTAAATCCTTGATATCCAAACAAAGCATAGTTGCAAGATTTCTCGAAATGAAAGTATTAGTAGATCCAGAGTCAAACAACGCTTTTACATAATGTCCCATAACTTCAAGCTTGCCTACATTGGTTTTCACCATACATTAGACCATTACATGCTTAAACTTAAAACATAAAAGAAGCTCTGAGGGTTATTACCCTCGATCAACCGATTAGCATTAGCTTGAGCCTCCTCATTATCAATGGCAAACACTCGAGCTTGTCTTCTTTCTCCAGCAGGTGCGGCTACAACTATGGGTGGAGCTGCCACAGGTGGAGCTGCTACTGGTGGGGCTGCTACCTGTCCTGGTCCTCTTGGATCTGGCAGAGGGAAAACAGATTGTAGGTGTCCTTCTTCATGGCACCAAAAGAATGTCTTCTTCTTGTAGAGGCACTCACCGGCGTGCCCCTTTCCGTCGGTGCGACAAGGAGGTCGGTTGTTCTCTTAACGGGGTTTCCCTTTTACTCCCTGTCTTCCTTTAGCATGATGACGTCCTAGACCTTTCTTGTGGTTGTTCCTCTGACCTTGATTCCTTCATTGAAACCCAAATACCCCTTGGGTGGAAGATGGGCAGGCATCACAGTCCTCTCCATGTCTAAAGCAGTGTTGTAAGCCTCGATGAAGGTTTTGGGTTTACTTTCCATCACATTGGGCTTGATGGCAGGGTGAATATGCTCTATGAAGTGATCCACCCTTCTTTCCTCATCCATCATATGCCCGAAATGCTCCAACATTCAAAACCTGTGCCCAAAGTCTACCATAGATGATTTTTTTTTAATCATGTTGGTGAACTCCCTTTCCTTTTCCTTCTTAGCTGAGAAAGGGATGAATCTGGCGACGAAGATCATCTTGAAGTCAGCCCATGCCATTGGTTCCTCAGTCAGATCTCAGCCTATGATGTGAGTCTCCCACCATATCTTGGTTTCTCTTTCCAGGAGATGAGCAGCAAAGAGGACCTTCTTGCTCGGCTGTAACTCAAGCATGCGGAATCCATTCTCGACTGTAAGCAACCAAGCTTCCGCCTTGTCATCTACCTCAGATTTATCTTCTCCCCAGAACTTCTCAATGTTCAGCTTGACGAAGTCTAAGATGGTGTCTCCCAGTCGAGGACGAATAGGAAGTGGCTTACCATTTTCACCTCTAACTAAGTCTCGGAGAGCCAAGGCACTTATGGCCTCTGCCAGCTTCTTCTGTTGTTCCATCCACAAAGCATCAGGGGTGTGGATTATCATGGTTCGTTCGGGACCACCAGCTTGATCTTCTTCCATTTGGGCCACCTCCTCGTACTCATGTTTCTCCTCGTACCCTTGGTCTTCTTCTTGATCAAGGTTGCTGAAGGGTATCGGGTCAGGGTTAGGGACCTCATGCGTGGTTTCTTTGGGTCTCTTCCTATTCTTAGAGGATTCACCATCATGGTTTCTCTTTCTCTTCTCTGAAGACCCCTTTCCCTTGTGGGGAGGCCAACCACTCCTAGATGGGTTCCCAGTGCCCTCGGGAATAGAAACAGTCTTTGTACGAGCCATCTACATAAGCATAACAAACAAACCTTTAGTTTATATTTAAATTAATTATACTTATGTCAATGATGTCTCATTATGTATCTTTTATTAAGTTGATGGAAGATTCCTTAATCCTTACTTACCCATACCACATGAGGGTGGGGAAGAGAGAGAAAAACCCTAACTCTTAAAATCCTTAATAGAATGTGTGATGAGAAGGGATGAATAAGAGGAGAGAATCCTAAAGGTATCTTATTTTGAATCATACCCTAAGACTTTGGCTAGGCAGTCACACGGATGTGGGAGTCCTTGTATTCTGACTAGCGATGCGGAGGAAAATATTGCCAGCCCCCGATCGTGATCCTTTTCTAGACACCTTGGTCTTTCGAATCATCCTCTAATAACTCCCTTTGGTTCTATTGACTTTGTAAAATTTAATAATTATTAATGGTTAAGTGAGGAACCTTGGCTCTAATACCAAATGTAATGACCCCGCCTTCCGGTAACCCCCAATTAAGTTAGACTGAGAGGTCAGAGCTGTTATCCCAATTTCCGGATCAAGGCTTGACAAATAAACATTAATAATTATCAAACTTTACCAGACTAATCTGAAAAGCTGTAATCAATAAAATCTTGCATACCTTTGAAAAAATGGATTTCTAAACTTCTATCCACATATGAATTCTACTCTAACTAATCCTTCTTGAACTTTAATTCACGTATTTCACAATATGACATTTTACTATTTGTCCTTTTTGGTTTTTGTACCTAAAAGGCCGACAAACAAAACGTCAATCAGCACAAAGCTAGTATGTGGGGGAAAACAATAAACGTGTAATTAATCATAACAACTTAGTGCAGTCAATTATAGTTTAACAAAGAACTTTACGTTTTAAATATAACTGTGCGATCCATGCATACCCTATCTCCTACGTTGTCCCTGCAGTGGACCTGGATGGTACCTTCCTTATGGTAGATCCCCATTATACTCCTCATGATCCCACCTAACGGGTGAATCAGTTTCTACGGTTGATTCACATGGAATTACCCATAGGTAGCCCACTCCTTAACTCATGGCATGCTATAGAGTCTCATGGCACTACACATGGGTAGCCCAATTTCTAACTCATGATAGCCTAGACCTTACTCTAGGTTGCCATTTTTAGCATTTGCAAAGCACTAGAGGAGGATCCGGATCTAAGCCAGTTATATATATATTTATAGTGATAATCATAGTCACTTTATAGTTGCATGAAATAAAAGTCATCCAAGCAGTTTATTTCAAACAATCGATAAAATCTTCGAGAATCATCGTGAAACTAAGGTGGTTAATCATAAACGTAACCACATACTCGTAATGGTGGTTTTGGTGACATAATCAATTAAGTAGGGAAACCCAACCAAGCAAGAAAAGATGAATAGAAATCCTAAAATAAACATATAAACTTCCTTTTATCATTATTTATCCAAACTCATCTTATTTCTTAGGATTTCTATTCCAATTTTAAGGTCTCCTTGAAAATTAGGGTTTTATCTCCACTTTTAACATTATGAATCCTTATTTAGCAAAACTATATAAATACCCTAAATTAATCACCTTACTACTCCTAATCATACAGAGGATCATTATTTAACAACCTTTTTCCATAATTCAAAATCAACAAGGTTTTTTTCTTCTTTTACCCTAAATTAGGGTTTCTATACATATTATCCTTCATTTAATGTTTCAAACCCAAAATTATCCAATCTTACATTCAAAACATATGAAAACTCTATTTTAATAATCAAAAGGTTAATACTTTTCAAATTAACCTATTAATCCACAAAGATTCACCTTTTATATACAATTAGGGTTTCTAAATCCCTTTTAATACCTTTTTTTACCAAATTAAGGTAATTTTGTAAAACAATATAGAATCAGGACATCAAACTATTTTTATCCTATTCCTCATATTTTTCTAAGCAACTTTCATATACAAAGTTTTTCCATCAGAGATTCCTAGCTATTTCGATGATTTTAGCAAGGAAAAACCTTTTTCCTATAATTTCAATTAGAGATAAAGAATTACCAAATTTCAGCCGCCGTTCGATCAGTGTGCCTCTGGTCCGCGCCTTGATATGATGTTCCTCGTCGATCATCCCCACTAACCTAGTTGCACGCGCTGCTACTTGTTGGCGATCATCGAATCTTCTTCAGGTCCATGATGGGCTCTGATCAAACGCTCTGCGTTAACCCGCTCCACTTACTCGAGTAAGTTAGGTGCGTTGTCCAGGGATCATTGGATCCTCATGAGGGTACACCATGGATCTCAATCCAATAGTTCCTTCTCTTCGTCCTCCTCCCTTTTCTTCTCAAGATGATACGACGCTGCCGCGGCGGAGCCTTCGCCAGAGAGAGTTCAATTGAGAGAGGGAGAGGGTGCGAGGACCTAGGGATCTACCGCCAGGATTCATGACGGTGAGAGAAACCTCATGAGGGTCTATTTATAGTATATGGAGGGTCCTCTTTAGGGTTTCTGATCCTCGTCACAACCTGTTTCCTAGCCCAATTGGGCATTTTGCGCAGACACAATGAAAGGTCATCAATATATGGTCGAGAAGCTTCGTCTCTTTCTGCCAAACACAATGGGACACCTCCCATGAGTGCACATGCACTGATGTGATCGAAATCAAAGGGGAAAGTTCCCCCTGCAACTCATCCACAGTCCACGTCCCATTGGGACTTTGACAACGAGCAGTGTCAGTTGGATCAAGATCCAACAGCCACCATCTTCCGCACTCAACCAAATAGGAAAAGATTTCCTAAATTCCAAGATAATTCACAAATTTGAGGATAACTTGAAAAAGAAATAACTCCCAAATTATAACTCCTTTTAACTCAAATTTTAAGGGAATCTCGTTTATGCTTTTATATTTCATCCTGCAAAAATTGGGATCATTTAGTTGCAAGTTAACACTTATTTATTCATATTTTCCATATATTTTCTATTTTCTTTGCCATTATATTATTATCTTGAGTTCCTTGAACCTCAAGGAACCTTAATATCTCAAAATTCCATTTTGGAAAATATCCCTTAGCCTTTTATTCTTCTTTTATCTATTTTCCTATTTATTCCTTTATCCAATTGAATTCATTTTTCATTTCTTTTTCTTTTTCTTTCAATTGGGCTCAATAGCCAATAAAGCCCATTAAGAAAGCATACAAGGCTATTGTATACGAAATTCATTCAAATCAAACTATTAAATCAACCATTGATTTCATTTATCTTTTAAAAGGAGATTTACAAATCTCATTACATGATTTAGAAAAAAGGGGTTATAACAGGACTCAAGTCTAGCTACAGGAGCATATGTTTCATCAAAGTCAATACCTTCAAGTTGATTGTAGCCTTGAGCCACTAACCTTACTTTGTTTTTTACCACTTTGCCGCATTAATCTAGCTTGTTGTGGTAGACCCATTTGGTGCCAATGATCTTTCTATCACTTGGTCTTGGCACAAGGGTCCAAACTTTGTTCTTCTCAAATTCTCCATCCTACACTTGCATAGCTAGGATCCATTCTTCATCCCCAAGGGCTTCCTTGACATCTTTAGGCTCTAGTTGTGAGATGAAGGAATCGTTGGCTTGTTCTTTATTGAATGCAGCCCGTGTATTCACTCTCTCAAATGGATCACCTAAGATCATCTCCTTAGGATGATTCTTTGCAAATCGGGGAGTTGGATTCTACTTTTCATCATCTTTTTCTTCTTCCTCAGTAGCCTTCTCTTTTCCCTTTTGGGTGATGTTGAGTTCTTTGAGAATAGGAATTACCTCATATGTAACATCATCAATTAAAACAATATATTTGGGAATAGAGGGGTTAGTCTCAATAAACTTTACATTTATAGATTCTTCTACTTTAGCAAGCTCAACATTATAAACTCTATATGCCTTGCTAGTAGTGTTATAGCCAAGAAAAAAAAGCCTTATCTGATTTCGGATCAAAATTTTTGAGAGAATCCTTCATGTTCAAAACAAAACAATGACATCTGAAAACATGGAAATACTCAATAGAAGGCTTCCTACCACGCCATAGTTCATTGGGGGTTTTCTTAAGCGATGGATGCGTGAAAACACGGTTTTGTACATAACAAGAGGTATTGATAGCTTCAGCCCAAAACTTCTTAGGAGTACCAAACTCAAGAAGCATGGTCCTAGCCACCTCCTGTAGAGACCTATTCTTCCTCTCTATAACCCCATTTTGTTGAGGTGTACGAGGTGAAGAAAAGTTGTGTGCATAACCCGATTCTTGAAAAAAATGCTCAAAAAGCTCATTTTCAAATTCTCCCCCATGGTCACTGTGGATGGAAACAATCCAGCAAGAAGCTTCATTTTCAACTCATTTACAAAAACTAGAGAAAATATCAAGTGTATCACTCTTTGAAATGAGAAATAAGTTACAAGTATATATAGAGAAATCATCGACAATAACAAGCCAATACTTGGAACCATGAAGCAATTGCATTCTCATTGGTCCAAACAGATCAATATGAAGAAGCTCAAGAGCTCTCTTAGTGCTAAGGATTCCTTTTGTACAAGGTTGGCATTCATCATCCTTTTCAAAATCCAATTTTAGAAGTCCCTTGACTAAGTCCTTTTTCCTCAACTTCTTTAATTGATGCATATTTACATGACCAAGCTGGCGGTGCCAAAGAGAAATATCATTCAAATTGGCTACTAGGCATCTACCAACCACATGCTTAATAGTGTTTAGAAAAATAACATAAAGATTACCACTTCTAGTTCCCTTATAGATAACTTGGTAGGTGAGGGAATCTTGAATCAAACATTCAAAAGAAGAAAATTGAAAAAGGTAACCATTATCACAAAGTTGACTAACACTTATTAAATTGTGATGTAGGCCATCCACAAAAAGAACATGCTTTATGCATAAGGATTCACCTACATCACCCTTACCTTTGATTTTACCTTTCTCATTGTTCCCAAAGGTGACAGATCCTCCTTTCTTCTTTGTGAAATTGTTGAAATGGCTTACATCACCTGTCATGTGTTTTGTGCAGCCACTATCAACAATCCATCTATCTTTTCCCTACAAGAAAGGACAATGTTAGTTCCCAACTCAAACTTTGGGATCCAAAGTTACCTTGGGGACCCATTTCATATTTGGGTTGGTCACCTTAGGCTTGTAAGGACAATAAGTAGAAATATGGTCATCACATTTGCAATAAGAACAAACCATAGGACTCTTAGTGCCCGAAGATTCTCCTATAAAGAAAGAGATCTCCTTGCTCTTTTTCTTACCTTTGGCCTTACTCTTTCCCTTTTAGGCTCCCCCTTCAAATCCCAAACCACTAGTACCCCTTTGTTGGGTAGAATGATCAAGGATTTCATTTAGGGAGTTCTTTCCTTTGAGGAATTTCGTAGGGATGCTCTTAATCTATGGTTATCATCATTCAAAGAAACAATAGTAGAAAATAAACTAGATATATCATCCCTAGCATGCACAAGGTTAGTCTCAAGACATAAAGCTTTAGTAAGATATGAATCTTTTCAAGAGAGATAGAAACCACATTAACACTAGGCAACAAAGGTCTAGAAGATAAATCATTTACTTGACTAAGCAACCTAGCATTTTCATATTTTATCATTTGAATCTCTTTGAGATAAACATCTCTCTCTTCTCTATGAGCATCAATAGGCAACTTAAATTCAGCAGTTTCAGTTTTAAGCAATTCAATTTCTTTTAGGCAATTTTGGTTCTCTTCCTTAAGATTTTCAATGTTCTTAAGGTAGACACCATTCTCAACTTCAACCCCATTGTATTGGAGCTCAAGATCAAGGTATTGCCCTTGGAAGTTATCAATACTCTCAAGATTGGTTTTCTCATTCAATTCCAATATTTCAAGCTTAGCATAAAGATCATCAATGGTTTTTCCTAACCGTTTTCTTTTAGATTTACATTTAGAAAAAGAAGAGTGGGTGGTAACAATCATGTCAATAATAGCTTCTTTAGGAAGTTCATGCAAGCTTACCTCACTGACCTCACCAATGTCTTCACTTGTAGAGGCTATGAGAGCAAGGTGGCACTCTCCATCTTCTTCAGAGCTAGAGCTACTTGAAGATGAAGCTTCCCAAGCTGCATTGGCTGCATTCTTGTATCTCTTTTCCTTCTTGTCCTTCCTCTTATGCTTGCTCTCCTTCTTGTGATCTCATCTTTCCTTGAGCTTCTCTTGTGGTGAGACTCTCTTGACTTTGGGCATTCACTATTGTAGTGCCCCTTTTGACCACACTTGTAGCATCTTAGAGTAGAGGAGGAGGAGGCATTCTTTCCCTTGAAGTATTTTCCCTTGATGTAGTTGGCTTCATGCTCACTAGGGCCTTCATCTTCACTAGAGGAGGGAGAAGAAGTCCGGCAAGAAAGTTGTTGTTGAAGGATGACAACCTCCAATTGTGCTTTGAAAGCATTATCTTTGATCTTCTTGTCTTCAGTCTCTTCTTGGTTAGCTTCTTCTTCTTGCTTGTCAAGTCTTGGCTCATGGGCTTGAAGATTGCCAATGAGTTCTTCAGTTGGGATGTCACCAAGGATCCTCACTTCTTTAATGGAGGTAACCTTTGACTCCCATCTCTTTGGAAGATTTCTCAAGATCTTTGAGTTGATGACACCTCTTTCCAAAGGAGTGCCCAAAGTAGCCAACCCGTTGACAATGACATTCATCCTTGAATACATCTCCACAATGCTTTCTTTCTTTCCCATATTGAATTTCTCTAGGAGGTTGCCCAACATGTATATATTTGCTTCCATGACTTGCTTTGTGTCTTCATATGTGATGCACAGCTTGTCCCAAATCTCATAGGCGGTGTCCCATGATGAGATCCGGTTGAACTTTGTGGGAGTGAGGGCTGCGTAGAGGATGCTAATCACCTTTGCATTGAGTTGAGCTTCTTTGAGAGTAGCTTCACTCCATGTTGCAATAGCTCTGGTTGTCTCTTTGTAAGGTGTGACCATCACCTTCCACATGTCAAAGTTCATCCCTTAAATGTTGAAGTGCATTCTTCTCTTCCAATAGAGGAAGTTGGTGCCATCAAAGACCGGAGGACGCATGGAGAAGCCTCCCTCTAGGTTGAGTGAACCAAGTAGGTTATCGCCCATCTTCTCATCTCGTGAGAGATTGTGGGATAAGATCCTTTGCTCTGATACCACTTGTTGGATCTAAGGGCTCTAGAGGGGGTGAATAGAGCTACAAAATTTCTCACCAAACATATTAGACCTTCAAATTATATCAATTGGGAGCATTAGCTTAATGGAAATTTGAAGTCCTATCAAACAAGCATAGAAAGGATGAGAGATATTGATAGCAAGCACTTGAAAAAGGGATGTAGAGTGGTTCCACACTTCAAACTAAAAGTGACTCAGTCCACTACCTAGAGAGGTCAACCTCTAGGACTTTGCAAGTGCTTTTATCTATTATATCACCATGAAGATTACAGAAATAGACCACCAAAGGACTTACCCATTCAATCACAAGGAGATCTCCACCTTAACAAGGAACTTACCCACTTAGCTTGAATCTTCATCCTTCACCTAGGTCTTACCCATTCAAGCTCAAGTCTTCTTCTTTGAAGGAATTTTCTTCTCCTCTTGGATCTTCCTCCTTTGCCTTCTCCTTCACCCGGAGAAGAACACCACCTCTTCATCAACCTTGAAGAGGACCGACTCCAGATCCTTCTACACTCAATGGAGCTTTCTTCCTTCAGCATTTCTTCATGGAAGAAGGGGATAGGGAAGTAGTGGAAGATTGAGAGCTTTACATGCACAAAGGTGGAGCTCTCTTACAATAATCTTAAATCACTCACAAATCATGAAATGAAGTGTAAATGAGAGAGAGAAAGGGGCTCAAGGGGTGGTAGCACACTCAACTATAGAAAGGACCTTGTGTGTAGTGAATGAGTAGACTTGGAATGAACTCCAAGTGGTCCTATTTATAGTTGGGGGTGCTCCCTTGAGTTGGGGAACACTTAGGGTCAAATTATAGCTGTTTTTTCACAAGGCAACGGATCTATTTTCATTCAAACAAGTCACCAATAGTTAGAATCACTTTTTTTTTATTTTTCGTACAGTACATTCAGTCGAGATTCAATATAGGTAACTCGACCGATCGGCTAAAATGACAAACCCAATTTTCAAACTATCAGTCGAGTTTGTCCTAGGAAACTTGACCGATCAATTAAAATCACATTTAGTCAGTAACCCAATCAGTCCATTTCTGTGAATGCACAACTCGACCGATGCACTCATCAAACAATTGATCCCATGGATCGATCGAGATTGTAACTCGACCAATCAGCAGACTGTGATCAATTTTCAAATAATGTGAAAAAATGATTAAAACTTGGTACTAAGTGTCCCACATAATTTTCTTATCATAGTTACAAGTCATATCATCAATACAAGTGATTACAAAATTATTCTAAGGTCGTTTGAATGGATTTCCTAATTAGCACACTTGCATTGCTTTTGACTTGAACTTTGACAAGCTAGGGCTTGTGTAAATTGATTATTTTCATGTACCTAACACCTGAGATCAATCTTGAATGCACATTTTAGATACATATGAATGGAATGGTTGAGTCATTATCAAAATATGGACAATATATGACCTCTAGGTCAACATTCTCCCCCTTTTTACAATGACAAACCATTCCTCAAACATAGTGAAAAGAATATTGAAAGTATACCTTTGGCTTGTGAATTAGGGAGATTCAAAATTTTAACAATGTGAATTTCTCCCCCTCAATCTATTATTACTTTAACCTGCATAATTTCTCTTTCTACACAAAGAAATACAACATGAATGTACTACATGATCCTTTAGCAAGTCACATGATAAAGCATATAAAGAACAACAAAAAGAATCACTTAAGAAATAATAGAAATATGATTGAGTTTCAAGACATTGAAATTTCTCTCCACTTTTTGACATTATCAAAAAGGAAGGGGGTTATAAGAGCATACAATAGTCTTCTACAAACACAACTAAGAAGATATTCAAACATGAAATCACATAACATATATCAAATAGAGACGATAGGAACATACAAGCTAGGTCATAATCAAAATATGGTGAAATATGGCACCAACTCATAAGATATAATTGATCAAAGAGTAAGAGAGAACATAATATAGATTACAACCCATGAAGCATGTTCTCATAAAGACAACTAAAACGAGAATCGATGAAAGCTAAAGATAAAATAGTACATCTTAGATAATGTGCCCAGATGTTTCTATTACAAAATATCCTAGAAAGATATATATGATCAGCAAACTAGACTAAATACTAAGAAACAATTAGACATCTAAACTATCTATGTCCAGAGCATCATCATCATCCTCGATATCAGGCTCATAGTCATCGTCTCCATCTAAAGGTGCAGCAGCAGTGCCTTCATCACTAGAGTCACCACCAGAGCCATCACCATCATCAGCATCATCCTCACCATCACTAGCATCCTCATTAGCATCAACAGTCTCAGCATCAGCCTGGTCAGGCATCTCCTCGTCCATGGAAGGACCGAAGCCACGACTGAGCCAATGAGCATTCTTCTCATCCCAAGTCATACTAAGAGCATAGAGATCATTGGCCTAAGGGAAGGAGGGAGCAGAATCACCCAGACTGACAAGCAGAGTGGCCAAAGGGCCAACAGGAAACAGTAGGAAGAAGGGAGCAGGACCACCAGTAGCAGGGGGTGTGGGAGCAGCAACGGAAGGCTTAGGGGTAGGGTAGAAGTGATGGTATGCATAGGATGCATAATCACTACGGGGTTAAGGCTGGTAGGTGGGGTATGGGTGTGCACATGATAAGTTCATGTTTGACATGATTGAACATAAATCCTGGTGTAGATGCTCCAAGACCTTGAGGTTGTATGCATGTTGGTGCATCATGTAACCCATGAGGGCTTCAATGGATACACGAAATGAGGCACGGCTAGGTCGGGGTGGCTGAGGAGGTGGAGCTCAGGTAGAGGTAGAGGCGGGTGTAGTAGAGGTAGAGGCAGAGATAGAGGTAGAGGGTGAAGCATCGGGTGTGGTGGAGGAATGGATAGGCACAAAGTTCTGAATTGTGGTCTCATTGATGCACACTCCCTTCCTAGTAGGTCTGTAGTGGAAGTCAGAGAAGAGTGATTTCTCAGTGGTGAACTAGAAAATACTACAAATTAGGGAAGGATAAGGTGGATGGGTGCCACGGGTGTTCTTTCCAGAGTCAAAGCAAGTCATATGGTGTAGGATATATCTAGACCACTTGAATCTGACATTCTTTAAGATGCAGTACAGGATCACCGTAGTGTTCTCTACAATATTTGTTTGATTTTTCTTTGGATGGATGTTGCAATTAACCACTAGGGCTAATATACGCTTCTTGAGATCTAAGGAGGAGGAGGGTAGGGTGCTCTTCTTCTTATAGGGAACATCAAGTTTCTTCAGATAGTGACGAATATCAGGAAGAGTGATCTCATTCTACTTGTAGAAACCCTCAGGATCCAAAAGGTCAAAATACTCACCATAGTCCTTATGCCAGGTGTCATTCTCATCGGTTCCTGAAAAGAAAACATTCAGGATATCCTCAAAGATTTGGAATCTCTTCCCGGCGATCATCAAAGTAAGGATTACTTGAGTATTCAGAGGGGGTACAAGGCAGTTGTAATTCCAACACAAATTTGCATAGAATTTGTGAACTGCTTTTGTGCTTGACATCAAATTATTAAAGCAATCACAGTCGACAACAAGGGTGGATAGGTGATGAACGGATAGCAACCTCGCCACTTGATCGATGATGGCTTGACGCCTAGGGCTAGGCTCAAACAAAGCTCTAAAAGGACAAGGACTCCAAGGAAGAAGGTCCTTATACCTATTTACAGCCTCTATTGAGACAAAGAGGGTCTCATCAAATAGAATCAAGTAAGAGGATGAAGAATAGGATGGTCAATTTCTAGGGGCGGGTCTCTTTCTTCTGTGAGAAGCCATGGAGGTGCAAATAAGGAGAAGAAGAGAGCAAATGCACAAAACAAACCACCAAAACCGTTCACACACCAAGGAAGAGCAAGGGGGAAGGTCTAGGATAATCTATCTAGATCAGATTGGTGCTAGGATAGGGAAGATAAGGTCTGGGGTTGAGAGCTTAGGGCTAGAAGAAGTAGAATAAATCATCTATTCTCTAGTTGAGAGGGAAAATAGTCGGTCGAATCCAACTTAAGTTGGCAACAACCCACCGATCGGTCGAGTTATGTGAGTCTGAAACTCGACCGATTGGTGATTTTTTAAAAAGCTCTCGGCTAGGGATCAGTCGAGTTTGTCCTGGGGGAAGCTCGACCGATGGTCAACCTGACCTAAAACCATCAAACTTAATTTCTATCCATTTGAATGCTAGTTAAATTTATTTTTCAAGTCCATTATGTATATTGAACATACTTAGGCACATATCACTCATCATTGGGTACTATTTTGTGATAAAACAAGTGTTTACAAAAAATACCCAAAAACAAGAGAAAAACAAGGCAAAATGAACATGAAAAAGCAATTTTAAGCATATAAGCATTCAAAGATGATAAAGATAGATGCAAAACAAATAGGATAGATGAATACTATCTAGAAGGTATATCGGATTCATCCAAAGCAGTATTAAGAAATTTTGATTTAATAAAATTAAATTGCTCCGTAGCTAGAGGTTTTGTGAAAAATGTTTGACAACTAATTTTTTGTGTCCACATGCGTGATATAAATATCCTTCTTGGCAATGTGATCACAAAGAAAGTGATGGTGAACATCTATATGTTTAGCTCTAATATGCAATGTAGGATTATAAGACAAGTTAATTGCACTAGTATTATCACAAAAGATAGGAGAAGCATCAAAATGAATGTTAAAGTCTTAGAGCATTTACTTCATCCATAGGACCTAGGCACAACAACTACCGACTGCAATGTACTCAGCCTCGGTGGTTGATAATGCCACAGTGCTCTATTTCTTGGAGAACCAAGACACCAAGCATGGTCCTAGGACGAAATAAGTGCCACTTATGTACTTTCTATCAATCAAGCAGCTTGCATAATCAACATCACTATAGGTAGTAAGAGTAAAGTCCATTGACTTGGGATACCATAGTCCAAAAGTTTTGAGTTTTAGCTAGGTACCTTAGAATCCTCTTAACATCTACAAGATGATATTTCTTAGGATTTAATTGAAATCTTGCACACAAGCCAACACTAAACATTGTATCAGGTCTAGAGGCATTTAAGTAAAGTAAACTTCCAATCATACCTCTATAGAGCTTCTCATCTACATTCTCACCATCTTTATCTTTATCAAGTTTGGCGGTGTTTGACATGGGTGTGTCCATCGGATTGGTATTCTCCATCCCAAAGTGCTTAAGTAGTTCACTTGTGTACTTGCCTTGGTTGATGAAGTTCCCATCTTTTGTTTGTTTGATTTGAAAGCCGAGGAAGAATGTGAGGTCACCCATCATACTCATCTCAAATTCACTCAGCATAAGATCACTAAATTCTTTGCAAAGATCAAGGTTAGTTCTGCCAAAACTGATATCATCAACATATATTCGAATGATAAGAAAATTGTTAGAAGTTTGATTTAGAAACAATGTAGAATATACTTTTCCCATGATATAATCATGATCTAACACAAAGTTCTTTAATTTCTCATACCAAGCCCATGGTTCTTGTTTGAGTCCATAGAGAGCTTTTTGCAACAGAAAAAACATGGTTAGGTAGATTATCATGTTCAAAGCTCGGACGTTGTGTAACATACACTTCCTCCACAATTGTACCCTTCAAAAACTCACTTTTAACATCCATTTGATACAAAAGAAAGTTTTTATGACTAGCAAAAGCAAGCAACATACAGATGGACTCAAGTCTATCTACAGGTGCATATGTTTCATCAAAGTCAATACCTTCTTGTTGATTGTAGCCTTGAGCCACTAGCCTTGTTTTGTTTCTTACCACCTTTCCGCTTTGATCTAGCTTGTTGCGGTAGACCCATTTGGTGCCAATGATCTTTCTATCACTTGGTCTTGGCACATGGGTCCAAACTTTGTTCTTCTCAAATTGTTCCAGCTCCTCTTGCATAGCTAGGATCCATTCTTCATCTCCAAGAGCTTCCTTGACATCTTTAGGCTCTAGTTGTGAGATGAAGGTGTTGTTGGCTTGTTCTTTGTAGAATGTCGCCCACATCTTCACTCTCTCCAAGGGATCACCTAAGATCAGCTCCTTAGGATGATTCTTTGCAAACTGGGGAGTTGTATCCTTCTTTTCATCATTTTTTTCTTCTTCTTGAGCAGCCACCTCTTTTCGCATTTGGGTGATGTTGATTTCTTTGAGAATAGGATTTACCTCATCTACAAAATAATCATTTGAAACAATGTCTTTGGGAATAGATGGGTTAGTCTCAATAAACTATACATTTATAGATTCTTCTACTTTAGTAAGATCAACATTATAAACTCTATATGCCTTGTTAGTAGTGCTATAGCCAAGAAAGAAAGCCTTATACAATTTCAGATCAAACTTGTCGAGAGAATCCTCCGTGTTCAAAACAAAACAAGGACATCCAAAAATATGGAAATACTCGATAGAAGGCTTCCTACCACGCCATAGTTCATAGGGGGTTTTCTTAAGCGATGGATGTGCGAAAACACAATTTTGCACACAACAATTGGTACTGACATCTTCAGCCCAAAACTTCTTAGGAGTACCAAACTTAAGAATCATGGTATTATCCACCTCTTGTAGAGACCTATTCTTCCTCTCTACAACCCTATTTTTTTAGGTGTACGAGGTGAAGAAAAGTTGTGTGCATAACCCGATTCTTGACAAAAATGCTCAAAATCTCATTTTCAAATTCTCCCCCATGGTCACTATGGATGGAAAAAATCCAAAAAGAAGCTTCATTCTCAACTCATTTATAAAAACAAGAGAAAACATCAAGCATGTCACTCTTTGAAATGAGAAAGAAGGTTCAAGTATATCTAGAGAAATCATCAACAATAACAAGGCAATACTTGGAACCACAAAGTGATTGCATTCTCATTGGTCCAAATAGATCAATATGAATAAGCTCAAGAGCTCTCTTAGTTCTAAGGACTCCTTTGGATTTGAAGGAGGACATGGTTTGCTTTCCTTGTGTACAAGGTTGGCATTCCTCATCCTTTTCAAAATCCAATTTGGGACGTCCCTTGACTAAGTCCTTTTTGCTCTACTTCTTTAATTGATGCATATTTACATGACCAAGATGGCGGTGCCAAAGAGAAATATCATTCGAATTGGCTACTAGGCATCTACCAACCATAGGCTTAATAGAGTTAACAACAATAACATAAAAATTACCACTTCTTGTTCCCTTATATATAACTTGGTAGGTGAGGGAATCTTGAATCAAACATTCAAAAGCAGTAAATAGAACAAGGTAACCATTATCACAAAGTTGACTAACACTTATTAAATTGTGATGTAGTTCATCCACAAAAAGAATATTCTTGATGCATAAGGATTCACCTACATCACCCTCACCGTTGACTTTACCTTTCTTGTTGTTCCCAAAGGTGACAGATCCTCCTATCTTCTTTGTGAAATTGTTGAAATGGCTTACATCACCCGTCATGTACTTTGTGCAGCCACTATCAACAATCCATCTATCTTTTCCCTACAAGAAAGGAGAATGTCGGTTCCCAACTCAAACTTTGGGATCCGGAGTTACCTTGGGGACCCATTTCATATTTGGGTTGGTCCCCTTAGGCTTGTAAGTACAATAAGTAGAATAATGGTCATCACATTTACAACAAGAACAAGCCATAGGATTATTAGTGCCCAAAGATTCTCCTACAAAGAAAGAGATCTCTTTGCTCTTTTTCTTACCTTTGGCCTTACTCTTGCCCTTTGAGGATCCCCCTTCAAATCCCAAACCACCAGTACCCATTTGTTGGGTAGAATGATCAAGGATTTCATTTAGGGAGTTCTTCCCTTTGAGGAATTTTTGCAGGGATGCTCTTAATCTATGGTTATCATCATCCAATGAAACAATAGTAGAAGATAAACTAGGTATATCATCTCTATCATGCACTACGTCATCCCTAAGACATAAAGCTTTAATAAGATATGAATCGTTTTCAAGAGAGATATCAACCACATTAACACTAGGCAACAAAGGTCTACAAGATAAATCAATTACTTGACTAAGCAACCTAGAATTTTCATATTTTAGCATTTGAATATCTTTGAGATATACATCTCTCTCTTCTATATGAGCATCAATAAGCAACTTAAATTTTGCATTTTCAGTTTTAAGCAATTCAAGTTCTTTTAGGAAATTTTGGTTCTCTTCCTTAAGATTTTCAATGTTCTTAAGGTAGACACCATTCTCAACTTCAACCCCATTGTATTGGAGCTCAAGATCAAGGTATTGTCCTTGAAAGGTATCAATACTCTCAATATTTGTTTTCTCATTCAATTCTAAAATTTCAGGCTTAGCATAAAGATCATCAATAATTTTTCCTAACCATTTTCTTTTGTATTTACATTTAGCAAAAGAAGAGTGGTTGGTAACAAGCATGTCAATAATAGCTTCTTTAGGCAATTCATGCAAGCTTACCTCACTTACCTCACCAATGTCTTCACTTGTAGAGGCCATGAGAGCAAGGTGGCACTCTCCATCTTCTTTAGAGCTAGAGCTGCTTGAAGATGAAGCTTCCCAAGCTGCATTGGTTGCATTCTTGTACCTCTTTTCCTTCTTGTCCTTCCTCTTGTGCTTGCTCTCCTTCTTGTGATCCTCATCTTTCCTTGAGCTACTCTTGTGGTGAGACTTTCTTGACTTTGAGCATTGACTCTTGTAGTGCCCATTTTGACCACACTTGTAGCATCTTGGAGTAGAGGAGGAGGAGGCTTACTTTCCCTTGAAGTGATTGCCCTTAATGTAGTTGGCTTCATGCTCACTAGGGCCTTCATCTGCACTAGAGGAGAGAGAAGAAGTCTGGAAAGCAAGTTTTTGTTGAAGGATGACAGCCTCCACTTGTTCTTTAAAAGCACTATCTTTGATCTTCTTGGCTTCCTTCTCTTCTTGCTTAGCTTCTTCTTCTTGCTTGTCGAGTCTTGGCTCTTGGGCTTGAAGATTTCTAGCGAGTTCTTCAGTTGGGATGTCACCAAGGCTCCTCACTTCTTTAATGGAGGTAATTTTTGACTCCCATCTCTTTGGAAGAGTTCTCATGATCTTTGAGTTGATGATGCCTCTTTCCAAAGGAGTACCCAAAGCAGCCAGCCTGTTGATGATGCCTCTTTCCAAAGGAGTACCCAAAGCAACCAGCTCGTTGACGATGACACTCAGCCTTGAATACATCTCTGCATTGCTTTCTTTCTTTCCCATCTTGAAGTTCTCTAGGAGGCTGCCCAACATGTAGATCTTTGCCTCCTTGACTTGCTTTGTGCCTTCATATGTGATGCACAGCTTGTCCCAAATCTCATAGGCAGTGTCCCGTGATGAGATTTGGTTGAACTCCATGGGAGTGAGGGCTGCGTAGAGGATGCTAATGGCCTTTGCATTGAGTTGAGTTTCTTTGAGAGTAGCTTCACTCCATGTTGCAACAACTCTGGTTGGCTCTTTGTAAGGTGTGACCATCACCTTCCACATGTCAAAGTTCATCCCTTGAATGTAGAACTGTGTTATTCTCTTCCAATAAAGGAAGTTGGTGCCATCAAAGACTGGAGGACGCATGGAGAAGCCTCCCTCTAGGTTGAGTGAACCAAGTAGGTTGTCGCCCATCTTCTCATCTCATAGGAGATTTTTGGATAAGATCCTTTGCTTTGATACCACTTGTTGGATCTAAGGGCTCTAGAGGAGGTGAATAGAGCTACAAAATTTCTCACCAAACATATTAGACCTTCAAATTATATCAATTAGGAGCAATAGCTTAATGGCAATTTGAAGTCCTATCTAACAAGCATGGCAAGGATGAGAGAGATTATTTGCAAGCACTTGACAAAGGGATGTAGAGTGGTGCCACACTTCAAACTAGAAGTGAGTCAGTCCACTACCTAGAGAGGTCAACCTCTAGGACTTTGCAAGTGCTTTTATCTATTATATCACCATGGAGATTACAGCAATAGACCATCAAAGGACTTACCCATTCAATCACAAGGAGATCTCCACCTTAATAAGGAACTTACCCACTTAGCTTGAATCTTCAACCTTCACCTCGGTCTTACCCATTCAAGCTCAAGTCTTCCGCCTTGAAGGACTTTTCTTCTCCTCTTGGATCTTCTGCCTTTGCCTTCTCCTTCACCTGGAGAAGATCACCACCTCTTCATCAACCTTGAAGAGGACCAACTACAGCTCCTTCTGCACTCAATGGAGCTTTCTTCTTTCAACTTTTCTTCATGGAAGAAGGGGATAGGGAATTAGTAGAAGATTGAGAGCTTTACATGCACAAAGGGGGAGATCTCTTACAATAATCCTAAATCACTCACAAATCATGAATTGAAGTGTAAATAAGAGAGAGAGGGGCTCAAAGGGTGGTAGCACACTCAACTATAGCAATGACCTTGTATGTAGTGAATGAGCAGCCTTAGAATGAACTCCAAGTGGTCCTATTTATACTTGGGGGTGCTCCCTTGAGTTGAGGAACACTTAGGGTCGAATTATAGCTATTTTTGCACAAGGCAACATATCTATTTTTGTCCAAACAAGTCGCCAATGGTTAGAATCACGTTTTCTGTGTTTTTCGTACAGTACATTCAGTCGAGACTCAATAAAGGTAACTCGACCGATCGGCTAAAAAGCCAAACTCGATTTTCAAACTATCAATCAAGTTTGTCCTGGGAAACTCGGCCGATCAGTTAAAATCACATTTGGTCAGTAACCCCATCGGTCAAGTTCTGTGAATGCACAATTCGACTGATGCACTCATTAGAAAATTGATCCAAGGGGTCGGTTGAGATTGTAACTCGGCTGATCAACAGTCTGTGATCAATTTTCAAATGATGTTAAAAAGTGATTAAAACTTGGTACTAAGTGTCCCACATAATTTTCTCATCTTAGTTAGAAGTCATATCATCAATACAAGTGATTATAAAATTATTCTAAGGTCCTTTGAATGAATTTCTTAATTAACACACTTGCATTGCTTTTGACTTTAACATTTACAAGCTAGGGCTTGTGTAAATTGATTCTTTTCATGTACCTAACACCTGAGATCAATCTTGAATGCACATATTAGATACATATGAATGGAATGGTTGAGTCATTATCAAAATATAGACAATGTATAACCTCTAGGTCAACAAACATAAAGGTGATGCCCAGATACATTGTGACACATGGGGTTGAATTTGAGTGATGTAGATGGGATTTTCCCATCCTACTGAAGTTGATATCAAGGCCATTTGATAAAAGAGACTGATAAATGTATGGACATACTCATGTGAATAAATATATGCTATGTGAGCTCACATGCATCTCAAACAGTTTGCTCTAGTTCAAGGAACTTGGATTGAATGTTGAAGAGGGTGACAATTTCATGCCTCAACTTCGACCTGGATATCAGAGACAAAGGAATGTTCAAGAACTTCACACTAATCCCAAAGTGTAGGTCGAAGTTGTTCTCCAACTTTTCAATTAAGTGGGTAGCAATGATGTGTTTCTATATGTTGTTCATTGCTTGTGATATCATAAATTAGTTATAGACATTCACTGCCAACGTAACTTGGGACCTATAGCGTCACTCACATATGATTTACCTAGAATAGGAGTTTATTCATGAATATTTTTTAAAGTTCATTACTAATGGGTTAGGTATTCAATTTAAACAAGTTTGGTTGTCAGAAATATGAAATGACTGGTTTAGCAAGTGAATTTATTAGTTCAGATGTATGAATCGACCGGTTAAGGTTGTGAACCGGTTGGTTGGATGATTAATACGATCGGATCAAGGATTGAAGTTGACGTCATGTTGTGAACTAATAATAATTAAAATTACATGTGATTGTGAATAGCAAACAAACTGAATCGACCAGTTTAAGGGTTGAACCGATTGTCTCACGTATGAACTGATGCTTCACTGATGAATCGACCAGTTAAGGGTTTGTAGGTTCTAGAAAATTCATGAGAATCTATCTCTTCAAGTTGTAGACGATATGGAAACCCTAACCCCTGGTCATCCTATATAAAGGGGGAAATCTAGGCTTTCAAAAGACACAATAATAAGATTTGATAATTATTTTCTTCTCATAGTTGTGGTAACATGAGAACCAAGGCAAGTCTTACCCGTCAAAGGGAGAGACAGCAAAGGAGAGATAATAATGGAGAGAAAGTCAATGCTAGCATGTTGACAATCGAAGGGACAACTCCTTCCTTTCTGTTCCACAAGAATGATAGGTGTTCCTGGTGGTCCACCTATACTACATAGAGGAAAGGAGGCCTTAACCATCCTCTAGGAGGATACATCAAATGTCATTTGTGGTGCCATGCCAGGAGGCCATCAGTGACACCCATCCATGTGCTACTTGATAAAGAAGCATGATGCATCAAGGATAGTTGTTGGACTTGCTCGTGGACCACATATATGCCTTGAAATCATCCTTCCCCATCTATAGTTGGTGATGTAATTTGTTGTTAAAGGAGAATATGGCAAGAAATTTTTATGTTTTCTGCCATCTCTGTCGACATATTTTCCTACAGTGATATTTGAGCCACGTCAATTTACTATGTTTTGGGATTTAATCAATACGATAAAATTTTTTTATATCATTTATTTTATTGTATACAATGTCAATATTTAAAAGGATTAATGTGCATATCCGATATATATGATGTGATTTATATGCAATTGATATGTGTTTCTCTAAAATTGTTTTAATGGTGGATGTAAGTGTGTTATGGCCAATACCCTTGGACTTGTGTGCTTGGTTGAATCATCTTTTTCCTACCTTTTGAATTTAGTTTGCATACCGAGCCTCTATCTTCTTTTCCATATGTAAAGGTATTACTTCTTTCCCTCCTATGCTCCCCTCAAATTTAGCTCCAGATTTTCCTATTGCAATGTAATAAGTTAAATAGGAATAGGATCGTCTATTTCCTATTATGGAAAAGAAGATTTTGTGCACCAGATGAACCGACCGACTCAGAAATTGTATTGATCAACTGGAGGACTGAGGAGGCTGGATGATAGGAGGAACTGATTGAACGACTGATGACCCAACTGATCGACTAGAGAATTCCAGACATTTCTTGAACTGAAGAGAAATTGACCGATACAAGAGACCAACCGACCGACTAGGCGGCCAACCGATTGGCTCAAGAGTTGAGTCAATCGACCCAAACTGATTCCATCATAGATCTTCTTCAACAACATGTTGCTACATATGATGTGGACCTTAGGTGGTAGTAATTCCTTATGGCTCCAAGGAATTGCATTAGTGTGGACACTATTCTGGCAACCCACCATGCTAAATGAGATTACTCTAAACCAAAATGGGACTGATCACTAATTAATCACATCACTAAAAAGGTGCCCAATTAAAACTAAATAAAACTTCTTAAATGTGTCCACAATCATTTACATAGAGGTTTGTAATTCTGCACAAAAGAATATACCACACCAGGTATCTTACAACTGTTTCATGGCCTCATCCACAACCTGTATACATAAGGTATTATCCACATATTTGCATCAGGTGCAAATTTTGGTACGCTACCAAAAACTCAAGTCGATGAAGCAGCATCTGCAAACCTTTCTCAGCTAAACTTATGAGTATATAGATGACTCTAGGACACACTAAACAACTAACCAACCTTATTCATCTATGGTTCACCGAGTAGCTCCTCCTCGCTGCCATGCGCCTGAATGCACTACTAACGATCACCTAAAAAGATCCGATGACCCACAAGGTGAGACCCATGTCCCAGTGAGAGATATAACTCTCAACAATGTTTTTAGCTTACAACAGAGTATATAATTAAATAGATAGATAAGATAATATTACAAAATTCAAAGATTTGCATAATATTCAAAGGAAGAGATAGAGCTAACACAATATGTACAGTTGAACTCTCTTATTGCATTATTCATCATCTAAATATTAAAAGAAACAAAGAATGGGTTATCATCCAATGTGAGTGTGAGTCACTGAATAACTCTAATAGATATGCTACACAACTGAATTACATATTTTATTAAGCTCTGAGGAATTTGAGGCATACCAATCAAACTTCCAGATGACCGCTACAAAGTCACAATCAGCTCTGTACAAGATTTAGGAGATCTAGAATCCTAATATCTCTTCCCCTCAGTCAGTAAGAGTCCACCGTAGTGCCATATCAGTCAAACTACAATCAGCCTAGTACGCTCTGGGTACTCAAGCCACAACACTAGAAACCAGGGTATTCAACCCTAAAATCCGAGGTACGACTACAACCATCCTCAATCACATCACATATACATATTCATTCGAGACATGGTTTCTATTTTTCTCCAAAACCTTGGTATTAGAATGACAAGGATATACCCTCCCTACACCCGCATATACTCAATCGTATGCGAGTCTAAGTTTCCCTTTTAGAATACTCATTTTACTATCTAGAAAGTCCTGACACTAAAATCATTCTACAGCACAGGGCACTACATGATTAGGGTTTCAATTGATTAGTTAAGCCAATTGGGTGATTTCATGATGCATCAAACAAGTTACATACAAACAACTATATTGTTTCTATAAAATTAGTGGTACATAACAACTCCTGAAGATATAAAATGTATGAGACATATTCCTTATCACAACATCATATTATACAAGTCCATTGTCACCCATGAAGAGGATTAAACTTACATTAGGGTACAAACATTCCCAAAGGTCTTTTAGACCATTCAACAATACTTTCCTATAAGAACATCATTATCCTTCAATACTTTTGCAGAGGGTTCAACATGTCACCAACACATTTGTTGCATACAGACATAGCATAAGGATTCATCAATAATATGAGTTATGATATTCTCAAGAGCAACATAGTAGCATTACCATTAGTAACATGAATTGAGTCCATTCATCATTTCAACATTAGTAGAAGATTAAAGTACTAAACCCTCATTAGTTAACCATTACAAGAAGGATACAAAGCATGGGTTGGATTTGTACTACCACAACAACATACATAGGTTTATCATCGGTTGATTAGCACACTTAGACAAACACTTGGGCAAACACTAAGGCATACCCATAGTTTCTTTAGCACATTTAGGTTAAACACATAGGAAAACCATCATTTCTTTAGCATGTTGAGTGAACACTTAGGCAAACCATCATTTCTTTTAGGAATTTAGCCAAACATCAAACCATTGGTTCATTATTGGACTTAACCAAAAACCAAAGCCATCATATTATTTAAAGACTTAACCACAAAATCTATTCACATGACCAACATATCCATCGGTTCATTCTTGTACTCAGATAAACCATCGATTCATTTATGGACATAACAAAAGGAAAACATTGGTTCAAGGATAACAAAACCATAACATTATGTGCTAGGTAAAATATCATTTTATTCACCAAGTTAACCCATTGGTTCATTGATGTACATAGCCAAAAACAAAACCATTGGATCATTAGTGTACTTAGCCAAAAACAAAACCATCAGATCATTACTAGACTTAAACAAAATCATTGATTCTTTTATGAACTTAGAAAAACATCAAATCATATACTAAACATTCCATTGGGTTATTGACTTACATAGCCATTGTGTCATTTATTAACTGATGTCATCGATTGTCCCACTAAGTAACACCATCGTTCCTACTCTTAGAAAAAACATTGCTCCCGGGACAAAGTAGAATCATCGATTCATAGGTCAAGTGAAGTTGTCGGTTTAAGCACTAAGTAAAACCAATACTATCTACACTAAGGGAAAACAAATTATTTACACTAAGTAAAACCCATCATTCCATATCTTCAAAAACCAAGGTATTTCATCATAGAAAAAGAGACGTACACATGAGATAAGGATAGTATAATAACCCACAACTATCATGCATGTATAAAAAGTAGTGCACATAAGATCATCTATTTCCATTATACCACGTTTTAGGGCAACATCTATATAGAACTAGTTAAGAGCAAGCAAAAAATTAGTTGAAGGTTATACAACTTGCCTCAAGATGAAGATAAACGTTCAAATAACAAGATGTCTCAAGGAGAGAAAATGGAAGCCCTAGCTTTGCACTGCCAAAGCTCCAAGGTAGCTCCTTTCTTCAAGAACAAGGATAGATCTATGGAAAACGAGAGAAGAAAAGGGTTTCTTCAACCACATGCACAAGTTTTCATCATGAACATTACGGTTTCACCCATGGATGAAGAGAGAAAGAAAAGAACAATAAGAAAACTAGTTTAGAGAAGAAGATCTTACTTGATTAGGGCAAGAAACTAGGTTAGAAGGATTCAAACGACCTTAGAGGTGCTAGATACAACCCTAAAGAAACATGCATACATGATCCATCCAAGATTCATCCTCAAGGAGCTCTCCTTCCACCAAATGATGGTCTTGGACCTCTCAGGCAGCAAGGAACAAGATGAGGGATGCAAAGTGTTCATTTGGGAGATGTGTGGGGCATATATATCCAACATGAGAGAGAAAGGTGGTAAAAAGGTTGAAAAACTAGCTTGCCATGTGTCAAGCCCCAAAATCCATCTTTTCCATGCATGTCAGAATTCCCTTCAAATCATTTACCAAAGTCATCCATCAGTTCATGCCTTAGTGAAATCATCAAGATGTATCATCAAAATACCCATCAATTCTAGGACCTCAAGGGGGAACCATCGGATCCTCTACCATAAGGATAAACCATCGAATCATTCTCTCACATAATGAAACCATCGAATTCTCATCACTCAAGGTGAGACTATCAATCTCTACACTCAAGTGAGAAACCCTAAGTTCTCAACCCTAGAGGGAGAGACAAGTAGAACATTTGATGGTGCATCCATGCATCAAAAGGTGCAACTATATCAAGCATTATGAAGAGTACTATGAAGAACAACATGCATGTGCGAAAATTATAGATAAACCTGATGAATGCATATTCATCCGAGTATTATCGCCTCGTTTGGCCCAGTTTTGCCCTGATTATTCGCCTTTACTAGCTCTATCTTCTTATATGCAAGATGTCTTGGTTTAATTGCTTTAATGAGCCTTTATTGGCCTTATCTTCTCATATGCAACTTATATTGGCTTAATTGATTTTACTTCTATTTTTTTATTGAATTTTTGCACCTCTGTGCAGGTCACTTTGGGCATTTGGGCCTTGTCTTCTCGGCCCAATACTCTATTTTGGGCATTCATCTGTTCGAGCACGCTTGGTGGCAGCAGCAGTCAGCGGGTCCCCTTCTTCTCCCAGCATGACCTAATCGCGATCGCGATTCAGAGCCTGGTCGCGATCTTTTGCTAAGCCACCTATCCATGATTCCATGATCGTGCCCGCGGTTCTACCCTTCTACAATCGTGACTCCACTCGAGATCTTCCCCGCGGTCCACAACTATCCAACCACATCCAAGAATAGTCGTGACTATGGGAGCTCTGCTACATCGCGGCCAGGTCATTTGCCCGTGGCCATGACCTGCTGCTGGCCGCGACCACGACAAATGCCACGACCTCAGAAAAGGCCGCGACCACGACAAAGGCCGCGACCACGACAAAGGTTGTGACCACGACAAAGGCCGTGACCTCAACAAAAGTTGCGACCACGATAAAGGCCGCGACCTCGACAAAGGCCGCGACCATGAAAAAGGCTGCGACCTCGACAATGGCTGCGACCTCGACAAAATCCGCGACCACGACAAAGTCTACGACCACAACAAAGGTCGCGGCCTCGACAAAGGCCGCGACCACGACAAATGTCACGACCTCGACGACTGTCACGACCACGACAAATGTCGTGACCATGAAAAATGTTGCGACCACGACAAATGTCGCGACCTCGACAAATGTCGTGACCCGCTACAGAAATGACAAGTTCGCGATTTTAAGTCGGTGCCCAGTCTGCCTATAAATAGAACACGACTCCAGTCAGTCATATCATCATCTCCAGACGTCGTTAGGCTGCAAGTCTATCTTGGGCCTAAGGAGACGATCTCCATAGCCAAGAACCTGCCCCCGTGGTGGTTTTGCAGCTTGTTCACCCAGATCTGGAGTGAAGACTCAGATATGCAAGCCACCTCGTTCAGATCTAGATCTAGATCTGGGTCTAGATTTGTTGCGTCTATGCCATTTCTATGTCGCCATCTCGTCCACGAGATGCTCCTCCTACTGCGAGCAAGATCCACAAGAAGAAAGAGAAGGTGGAGAGAGAAGATCTACCCTGTCTGTCGTGGTGTTCTTCCCTCCTCGTCTAGATCTGCCTCGACCTTGTGTAGAAGACCATTCCTCCACAGAGCTGCAATCATCTTCCTCACCATGCTCATGGCGGAATCCTCTCTTTCTCTCGTTATTCTTGTTTCTCTCACCATGAGCGAGTAGTTTACTTTTGCTGGGGTGCGGGGACTAACCCCGCTGCCCATAATTTCATATCTCATTGTTAAACATTCCATGGCATGTATATAATCTTTCATTTCGTTGTTAATCATCGATGAGTACTTGTGGATTGATCACCTTCTTGCATATATCTTGTTCGTTTCCTATGATGTGAGAACTTCAATGCGTAGGTTTTGAATGTCGATTAACGCGGTTGACTCCCAAACTAGAAATAGAATGGGATTCCTTGTGGTCGTAAGTGTATGATCCATGTGGTGACGAGCCATCTAGCCCACGGTGACACTTCTGTGTGCCTGACGCCTGTATAGGGGGCCCACAACTTCATTTGGATTTATGTATCTTCGAAGCCGTAAGTATGTGATCTGGATGGTGACGAGACATCTGATACCTAAGCTGATGCTTACGCGAACCTGACACCCTACAGCATCTCTATTTGAATGGTTATATCTTGCCTGGATGTTTGATGATTGGATGTGATTGCATGTGTAGTGGTGGTGAAACCCGGGACCATCCCGGCAATTTCCATCATTAATCTTTAATCAACCTTTAATCCTGCTCTTTTACTTTTCTCACATTTAGTCTAATTAAACTAAAATCAACCAACCTTGTTTTAAATATTAGTCTTGATTCAACTAGATTCGACTATAGAAAGATTCTTAAAAACGTTGTCCCTTGGGATTCGATCCTCAACTATACTGCGATAAGACCCGTCTGCTTGCGGGTGGTATTATTTCACGTTGTTTTGGTTAAAAACTTAGGGATTTCAACCCTAAGTGAGTTTGTTAGTGTGATAATATAAGCCACGTCAAATTCTGGTGCCATTGCCGGGGACAACGGAATCATCTAGTTAAATCTAGTTCATTTGAGGCTAATTTAGGTTTTTCTTTTACTTTTGATACTAGCGATCATATATACTTGAATTCGGTTCTACTCTGTCCATCTCATCAGCAAAAGATCTTTTATCCTAGGTACACACAAAGTCTAGTGTATGCGTCGCTCAGACAGTCCCGGACTCGCTACTAGCTTTGACCCTGAGATAGACAGAACCTTTCGCCGTCAGTACAGAGAGAACCAGGCAAGAATGGCTCAAGAGGAGGAAATTGCTAGAAGGGTAGCTCAAGCCCTTAATGCACAAAGAGATAGGCTTATGCAAGAAGCCCGATCTGCAGTTCAAGAAGAAATCTAAGCATCTCAAGCAACAACTCAACAAGAAGAGTTACAAAAAGACCTTAGGGAGTTCTCAATCACTAAAGCTGCTGACATTCATCACCCAGTGCAACCTCCTCCCATCAACGCTCCCAACTTTGAGATATAAGCACATTGGATCACTTTGCTTCAAAATAGTCATTTCTTTGGTAAGCAAGGAGAAGATAGTCAAGAACATCTTCTGCGGTTCATAGATCTATGTGCCATGACAAAGCAAAATGGAGTCATGGATGATGCCATCAGACTCCGTCTCTTCAAATACTCTCTTACCAATAGAGAAATGAGTTGGTATAACTCCTTGCAATGCGAACCCATCACCACTTGGGAACAACTTCAAAATGTTTTTCTAGAAAAGTTTTATCCACCTTCTCTCACCTATGAAATTAGGGGCCGAATAACGCAATTCACCCAGGCCCCAGGAGAATCCCTAGCTGAATCATGGGAAAGATACAAAGAGCTTCTACGCAAGTGTCCACGTCATGGCATTCCAAAGAATCAGCTCATTGAAATCTTTTATAGAGGTGTAGATGATGATATTAAGAGGTTTTTAGATTCCTCATCTGGAGGAAACTTCATGCGTCAGAGTTATGATAGCGCATGGAAGGTTGTCACCCTTGGAGCTGAAAACCAAGCCAACTGGGGTAGACCTGTTGGCAAAGGAGTGTTGAAGGTAGCTATGGCTGAAGCAACACCCGAGTACAAGTCTATCGCTGAATCTCTCAAACTCCTAGTTGCAAAGCAAGACCATCTAGAATCATCTCTCGCAGCTTATGAAAGAAGACGTTCGCCCCCTCGACAACAAGAGCAAGTCAAGTTAGCCTCACTCTTCTACGAAGCATGCAAAGGAACTGACCATTCTACTCTAGCCTGTAACATTCTCTATGATGTTGTTTTGAGCAAAACATGTGCCCAAGGAGATAATGGTCAAATGGAAAATCTGAATGCTGTCAACACTATCCCTGGTCAAGGGTACTATAATCTGAATCAGAATAGGAACCATCCACGTTTTCAATATGGAAATCCTTCTGGAGCGGAGAACTCACGACAACTTGGTTCAAATACTCAACAACGAGGCCCACCAGGATTTTAGTATAACCAACAACCAAGTTTCGGGAATCAAGGAAACTTTAGAGGAAACTACCAGAATAGAAACTACAACAATTATCAGAACAATTCTTAGTTTCTGAACCCCAACCAAGTCCCATGTCAACAGCAACAACAAGGGCAACAAGTCGGTCCCATCCATCCTGATGAAAAATTGTCAACTATTGAGAAGATGCTACAATCTCAACAGACTATGATAGCTAACCAGCAGGCCCATCAAAAGGCTATTGAATCTCAACTAGCTCAACTTGCAGCTAGCATGAAGCCACCTGATGGAACTTTTGCCGGACAACCAGAGAACAACCCTAAGCACCCAAAGCAATTGAAGGCTGTCACCACCAGGTCTGGGAAAAACTATTCTGACTCCCCTACTAAGATACCAATAGAGGAAACAAATGATGATCACTTTGCAAATGTCCAAGACTCTGCAACACCTGAGTCTCAACCGAAAGAACAACCAACCGATGATAAGACAGACAAAGCAAGATTGGAGGAACTGTTGACTGCGGAGGCTGAAGACACACCTGAGTCGGATGTGCCAGTATACAAGCCTCGTCCTCCTTTCCCAGCTCATTTGAAGCAGACAAAGCTCGATACTCGATTCAACAAGTTTAAAGAAGCTATGAAGAAGCTTCATGTAGATATACCCTTTCTAGATGCGCTGGCCGAGATACCAGCCTGGACTAAGTATTTAAAGTCTCTCCTCACAAGGAAGTACATAACTAAAGAATACGAGACCATTAAGCTAGCAACAACCACTTCTGATATCATCCAGAGCAAGATTCCCAGGAAACAAAAAGATCCAGGATCCTTTGGGATTTCATGCCATATCGGTGACTCTTCATGTAAGAAGGGATTAGCCGATCTCGGTGCTAGCATATCTATCATGCCACTTAGCCTTTGTAAGAGGCTAGGGTTTGCAGAACTTCTCCCAACAGGAATGACCATACAACTTGCAGATAACTCTATGACTCTTCCTTTGGGAATCATCGAAGATGTCCCTGTCAAGGTTGGAAAAGACTCTTATGTCCTATGTGACTTTGTCATCATGGACATAAAAGAAGACGCCAGATACCCTCTTATCTTTGGCCATCCGTTCCTTGCCACTGCAAGAGCCTTGATTGACGTTGAAGCAGGAACTTTGCTGCTCAGACTAGGGAAAGAAACCCTTGAGTTCAAAGTTTTTGAAAGTATGCGAAGACCGAGCATGCAGGAAGAAGTCTATTTGATTGATTGCATTGAGCAGATGTCTCTCCTCACACAAGAGGAATATGAACAAGACAATCCTTTAGAAGTGGCTCTAACAAACCCATCTGCTGAAAACTTCATCAACGAACAAGTTAAGGATTGTGTCCTTCACCTCGACTCTATAGAAGAAGATCCTGAAGCTAGGGTCGAGGAAGTCAAAGCTTTTAATGTATCCGAAGAGCCATGTGAGAAGCCAGAATCCCCTGAAATGAAGCCCCTGCCTGAGAGACTTAAATATGTGTTTTTTGATGATCTCAAGGTTTGTCCAGTTATTATAAATTCTGATCTAACGAATGAACAAGAAGATAAACTCCTGAAAGAATTAAGGAAAAGAAAGAAAGCTATCGGCTACAAGATGAGCGATCTCACCGGGGTCATTCAAGCGCTTTGCATGCATAAAATCCCGATGGTGGAAGACCAAAGGCCGACTGTTGAGCATCAATGGAAGTTGAACCCTAATATGAAAGAGGTGGTCCGCCGCAAAGTCATCAAGTTGCTCACTACCGAAACCATCTATCCAATATCTGACTCACCTTGGGTGAGTCCTGTACATGTTGTTCCAAAGAAAGGTGGCACTACTGTGATACGGAATGAAGAAAATGAACTCATCCCCACTCGAATAGTAACCAAGTGGAGGATGTGTATCGATTACAGAAAATTGAACAAAGCCACACGCAAGGATCACTTTCTGATGCCTTTCCTTGATCAAGTCTTAGAGAGATTGGCTCATCAGGAATATTTTTGCTATCTTGATGGTTACTCTGGATTTTATCAGATCCCTATACATCCAGATGACCAAGAGAAAACTACGTTTACCTGCCCCTTTGGAACATACGCCTTTAGAAGGATGCTGTTTGGACTCTGTAATGTGCCTGCAACCTTCCAACGCTGCATGGCGGCCATATTTGCTGGTTTAATCGAAACCATTATGGAAATTTTTATGGATGATTTCTCTGTATATGGGGATTCATATGATTCATGCCTAAGGCACCTCTCCCTTGTCCTCAAACGATGCGAAGAAACACATCTAGTGCTTAATTGGGAGAAATGTCATTTCATGGTAAAAGAAGGTATTGTCCTTGGCCATAGAGTCAGTAATCGAGGAATTGAAGTGGACAAGGCCAAGATCGAAGTGATCTCCAAACTGTCAATCCCTACCAATGTAAGAGAAGTCCGTGCATTCCTTGGTCATATGGGTTTCTACATAAGGTTTATAAAGGTTTTCTCCAAGATAACCAAGCCCATGACAAACTTGTTGCTGAAGGACGTTGATTTCCATTTTGATGAAGAGTGTATCAAGAGTTTCAACAACCTAAAGCATGCCCTTACAACAACACCCATCATTCGTGCCCTGGATTGGGACAACCCATTCGAAATTATGTGTGATTCCAGTGATTACGCTGTGGGTGCCGTTCTGGGCCAATGTATAGATAAGAAACATCATGTCATCTATTATGCATCGAAGACCCTTGATGAAGCTCAGAGGAACTACGCAACTACTGAGAAGGAACTCCTAGCAGTCGTTTATGCCTTTGATAAGTTTAGATCCTACCTCATCGGTTCAAAGGTGATTGTCTACACCGATCATGCTGCTATCTGTTATCTTCTAAAAAAGAAAGATGCAAAACCAAGGCTAATAAGATGGATTCTCCTATTTCAAGAATTCGATCTTGAGATTAGAGTTAAAAGAGGCACAGAAAATATTGTAGCAGACCACTTAAGTCGTACCCACACTCTGGAAACTGAGAAGGTCCCAATCAATGACTCTCTTCCAGATGACCAACTTATGAAAGTATCAGAAGCTACTCCTTGGTACTCAGACTATGTGAACTACCTTGCCGCTGGTGTCATCCACCCTGAGTGTACCGGAAATGCTCTAAAGAAATTCATGCATGATGTGAGGCAATATCACTGGGATGAACCGTACCTCTTCAAGCTCTGTGCAGATGGTCTCTACAGACGTTGTATCGCTGAGGAAGAAGCCCAACTTATTTTAGAGCAATGCCACGCAGGCCCAGTCGGAGGCCATATGAGCTCAAAGAAAACCTCTTTGAAGGTTCTGCAATGTGGGTTCTTTTGGCCAACCATATCCAGAGATGCTTACAATTTTGTGTTGTCATGTGACAAGTGTCAGAGAACAAGAAACATTACGAAAAGAGATGAGATGCCACTTAAGCTATGGCAAGAAGTTGAGATTTTTTATGTTTGGGGAGTGGACTACATGGGTCCATTCCCATCCTCACATGGATTTTCCTACATCCTAGTCGCGGTTGATTATGTCTCCAAATGGGTGGAGGCAATACCAATGGTTACGAGCGATTCAAAACCCGTCATTAAAATGTTCCAAGATATCATCTTTCCCCGTTTTGGAGTTCCACGCACTGTGATCTCCGATGGAGGTTCTCATTTTCTAGAAAGAAGCTTTGAAGCGTTGTTGAGAAGATATGGTGTAACGCACAAGGTAGCTTCCCCCTACCACCACAAACGAGTGGGCAAGTAGAGGTTTCGAACCGTCAACTCAAAGCTATCCTAGAAAAGACAGTAGGATGCAACCAGAAGGATTGGTCAGTGAAAATCAATGACGCTTTATGGGCCTACCGAACTGCGTTCAAAACTCCTCTTGGAACAACACCCTTCAGACTCATCTATGGAAAATCATGTCGCCTGCCTGTGGAACTAGAACATAAAGCATGGTGGGCAATCAAACAACTGAATTTAGACATGAAGAAAGTAGGTGAAGCCAAGATTCTACAATTTCAAGAGTTGGATGAACTCTGAATGACAGCTTATGAGAATGCATGAATCTACAAGGAACGCACGAAACTTTGGCATGATGGTCATCTGAAGAGAAAGGACATTCAAGTGGGAGACCAAGTTCTGCTATTCAACTCGAGACTGAGGTTATTCCCAGGGAAACTCCGCTCTCGATGGTCTGGGCCATACATTGTCAAGAGCATCTACCCACATGGTGCATTTACCTTATGGAGTGAGAAGTCAGGTGATTTTATGGCAAATGGACAATGCTTGAAGAGATATTTCACCACAGCCGATACCAGCACTGAGGAATTGATGAATCTATCCAAACCGACATATCTACCCAAAAACTGAAGAAATCACGTCGAGCCATCGACGTAAAACAAAGGCGCTTGTCGGGAGGCAACCCGGTCTTTAACTTAGCTTTACTTTTAATTTTGTTTTTAGAAAATTTTGCACCTGATAGACAATGCATCACAAGATGCAGTCTTAAGTTCTGATAGATTCCATTTTGAGATTTCATATGGAGGACGCGTCGCCGAAAGGAATGCAACCACATCTGGTGGACCAACCGGCACGAGTTTTCCCCTCCATCTCGGATTTAGAGTTTGCTCGGGACGAGCAAATTTCTAAGTTCGGGGTGGAGGGTGGGTGGTACGTACTTTACTTTCCACCCTCTCCTATCCGTTTGTGACTTAAGATTTCATCGTTGAAATTTTGTCGCAATTTTGAGCAAATTTTTCAAAATTTTCAAAAGATTCAAAAGTTTTCATAGAAATTTGTATAGAAACTTGATGAAGTTGTGACGCTTTTGTTTCAATCAAAGCCTCTACCTAGATGGCTATCCCTTTTTCCCATGCAGTTTTGAATCATTATACCCTCCTTATTTGAAGTGAAGCCTCAAGGAGAACAATTTCTGAAACTAGCCTATGATTAGAAATCACCGTGTGAAGCTTATGAATCCTAACATCATGATCAGTAGATATGGAAAGTATCTGTCAAACTGAGAGGGATCAAACACGTTGTGCTTCCTATCTGACTAGTGGAACAATAGCATGGAATCTCCACCGGATCCTCATCAAGTCATTATTTGAGCAGAGTATGACAAGGAGAACAACCCGGTGCACTGAATTGTAAATCAAGTTGCATTCCGATCTGAACTCTTTTCTACACTTCTTCTATCATCTTCTTACCCCTTCGTTCATCAAAAACAAACAAAAATAGCCAATATAGTGCCAAACCCCAAGTTCGGGGTGGCACATCCTCTCTCTCTTTTCACTTCTTCCATACCCCTCACTAAGAAATAGGGGCGTATCACCAAGAAAAGATGCCTAAGCGCACACAAAAAGAAATGCAATCTCAAGTCGAATAGAGGAGAGATTCGCACACAAAAAATGCAATCAATGAAATTGCAAATCATATAATAAAAATCTCGAGTCGAATAGAGGAGAGATTTATTTCTTCCTTCCATACCACCCTTCACTCCCTTTTCCACCTAAAGGCACAATGAACGCCTCCCTAATCCTAAAAACACCAGTGTCTGATCAGGTGCACACTTGTCGTTCTGCGGGTATCTCTGGACTCTTACGAAACTCTCTGACATGCTTGATTTTGGAAAAAGTAGATAGGAAGTGATATTGGGAAGCGAACTCAGAACAAAGATATGGTAAAATGTGTTCTGTGATCTCAGGATGTTGAGACACTTAGTCATACCGAGCAGAAAAGTAATAATCGTGATGAGAAGATGAGGCAATCACACGAGTTGAAAGTACTCATCCAGCGAGTGTTTTAGATTTTGTGTTACTCGAGGACGAGCAATGTTTAAGTTCGGGGTATTTTGATGAATGCATATTCATCCGAGTCTAATCGCCTCGTTTGGCCCAGTTTTTCCCTGATTATTCGCCTTTACTAGCTCTATCTTCTTATATGCGAGATGCCTTGGTTTAATTGCTTTAATGAGCCTTTATTGGCCTTATCTTCTCATATGCAACTTATATTGGCTTAATTGATTTTACTTCTATTTTTTTATTGAATTTTTGCACCTCTGTGCAGGTCACTTTGGGCATTTGGGCCTTGTCTTCTCGGCCCAATACTCTATTTTGGGCCTTCGTCTGTTCGAGCATGCTTGGTGGCAACAGCAGTCAACGGGTCCCCTTCTTCTCCTAGCATGACCTAATCGCGATCACGATTCAGAGCCTGGTCACGATCTTTTGCTAAGCCACCTATCTGTGATTCCATGATTGCGCCCGCGGTTCTACCCTTCCACAATCGCGTCTCCGCTCGAGATCTTCCCCGCGGCCCACAACTATCCAACCACATCCAAGAATAGCCGCAACTATGGGAGCTCTGCTACATCGCGACCAGGTCATTTGCCTGTGGCCATGACCTGCTGCTGGCCATGACCTGCTGCTGGCCATGACCACGACAAATTCCGCGACCTCGATAAAGGCCGCGACCACGACAAAGGCTGCGACCTCGACAAAGGTCGTGACCTCGACAAAGGCCGCGACCATGACAAAGGCCGCGACCTCGACAAAAGCCACGACCATGACAAAGGCCACGACCTCGAAAAAGGTTGCGACCTCGACAAAGGTCGTGACCTCGACAAAGGTCGCGACCACGACAAAGGCCGCGACCTCACAAAGGCCGCGACCTCGACAAAAGCCGCGACCACGAAAAAGGCCGCTACCACGACAAAGGTCGCGACCTCGACAAAGGCCGCGACCATGAGAAATGCCGCGACCACGACAAATGTCGCGACCATGACAAAATCCACGACCACGACAAATGCCGCGACCTCGACAAATTTCGCGACCTCGACAAATGTCGCGACCCACTACAGATATGACAAGGTCGCAATTTTAAGTCGGTGCCCAGCCTGCCTATAAATAGAACACGACTCCAGTCAGTCATATCATCATCTCTAGACATCGTTAGGCTGCAGGTCTATCCTGGGCCTAAGGAGACGATCTCCATAGCCAAGAACCTGCCCCCGTGGTTGTTTTGCGGCTTGTTCACCCAGATCTGGAGTGAAGACTCAGATCTTCAAGCCACCTCATTCAGATCTAGATCTAGATCTGGGTCTAGATCTACTGCATCTACGCCATTTCTACGCTGCGATCTCGTCCACGAGTTGCTCCTCCTGCTGCGAGCAAGATCCACGAGAAGAAAGAGAAGGTGGAGAGAGAATATCTGCCCTGTCTGCCGTGGTCTTCCCTCCTCATCCAGATCTACCTCGACCTTGTGTAGAAGACCATTCCTCCACGGAGCTGCAATCATCTTCCTCACCATGCTCATGGCGGAATCCTCTCTTTCTCTTGTTATTCTTGTTTCTCTCACCATGAGCGAGTAGTTTACTTTCACTGGGGTGTGGGGACTAACCCCGCTGCACATGCTTTCATATCTCACTGTTAAACATTCCATGGCATGTATATAATCTTTCATTTCGTTGTTAATCGTCGATGAGTCCTTGTGGATTGATCACCTGCTTGCATATATCTTGTTCGTTTCCTATGTTGCGAGAACTTCAATGCGTAGGTTTTGAATGTCGATTAACGCGGTTGACTCCCAAACTAGAAATAGAATGGGATTCCTTGAGGTCGTAAGTGTATGATCCGTGTGGTGACGAGCCATCTAGCCCACAGTGACGCTTCTATGTGCCTGACGCCTGTATAGGGGGCCCACAACTTCATCTAGATTTATGTATCTTCGGAGCCGTAAGTATGTGATCTAGATGGTGACGAGACATCTGATACCTAAGGTGATGCTTACACAAACCTGACACCCGTATGGGGGGTTCTACAGCAGCTCTATTTGAATGGTTATATCTTGCCTGGATGTTTGAGGTTTGGATGTGATTGCATGTGTAGTGGTGGTGAAACCCGGGACCATCCCCGTGATTTCCATCATTAATCTTTAATCAACCTTTAATCCTGCTCTTTTACTTTTCTCGCATTTAGTCTAATTAAACTCAAATCAACCAACCTTTTTTTAAATATTAGTCTTGATTCAACTAGATTCGACTAGAGAAAGATTCTTAAAAATGTTGTCCCTTGGGATTCGGTCCTCAACTATACTGCGATAAGTCCCATCCGCTTGCGGGTGGTATTATTGCACGTTGTTTTGGTTAAAAACTTAGGGATTTCAACCCTAAGTGAGTTTGTTAGTGCAATAATATAAGCCACGTCAAAACCCTAGAAAGTGGAAAATTGCATAAAGGTCCACATGAACACATAATTGCAAAACGTAAGCAAACAATGACCAAACTATACCAAATTTAAAAGATAGCTTTATAGCTTGATATCAAAGCATGAGACTAGGTTTGGTTAAGGAATTAAACACCCAATTAAGTTAATCAATCATGATTAACCATAAAGACAGGTCAGGGATCTTACAATAACCATTTCTTGTATTTTATAGTTACATGTTTGTTTGTGGATATAGTATGTATATGATACACTTTTTGTATGTGGTGATTGGATATGTATATTTATATAAATATAAACCCCTCAATGTAATATTAAGTCTTAAATGCTCTTCATAAGAACCACACATGAAAAACTTGATCGACTATGTGCGGTGCGTCATCTATCTTGTGGAACTGTGATGATAGTTATGTGGTCCTGTTAAGCAGGGTGCATGTGACAACTCAATGCTACACGAGTGATATTACTCAAAACAAAGTGTGGAACAAACACTAAACATCCAAATTACCAAAAAACATGGTAAAATAAAATCGATTTATATGATCATAAATGAAGAACATATTACATCCAAGTCCACATACTATGCCACTTGTATTGCATATCATACCACAAGGGTATATATATCATTGTATAATGGCCATCCTGCCACAAAACCTATTACAAAAATAACATGTTCATATATATAAAAGCCATACATGTAAAACCATGGCATACAACCAAAATCACCTATTGATATACATCATCTGCAAAACCTCCCCAAGGACCTGAGAGTATAGGGGCAACATATAGGACTCTACTACACATACTAGAAGCATATCCAACCTTCAACAACTACTGCTCTCCTTGTTGATCTTCCTCAACCGCACAACTCTGCCTCATTGTGCATGAACACCTAAATGATGTGGAAACCCACAGAGTGAGACCAACGTCCTAGTGAGAGATATAACCCTTTGTCAATAACTATTGCTAGCACAGATAGATTATAGAGTAGGAAAGTAATACTACTAACATGATGAGTAGATTTAGCTAAATGAATAAGTAAAACTTGTATTGTAGGTTAAGAAATTTATGCAATTACAAATTGATCAGCAGATTATCATATATTTATCAGAAGGAATATGAAGAACATGTATACAAGATAACAACTAAGTAGTATAAGAAACAAGGAATAGGGTCATCCAATGTGAATCATGTTTAACTATAATCAAATATACTACAAGGTTGTATTACTACTTTTATTATTCCTGGAGGATTTGAGTCGTACCACCCCAATCCAACTGACCACCTCTAAATCAAAATCAGTGCCATACAAGATCAATGGAAGAGTAAAACTCCATGATATCACCCACAACTCCTGGTCAATATTAGAGACAACAAAGAGAGATAATAGTCAATTGCCAATAATGACATATGGTCAAGCTGAAAACAACTAGCCTACCTTGGTACAGGTCACGATGCTAAAGAACAGGTCATGCATGCCTGTTCTATCTGATTCATCCTATAGTTGTACTCACTGCTACCTTTCACATATCACAATATATGAGGCATGACCACATTCATCCTCCATAACGTGTTGACACGCCTTAAACGTGGATCCAAGAATGGAGTCATGTCTAGGTTATCGGACTTTAGAAATTTATAATACCAGAATGTTTAAGACATCTTGCAACTAGCACAGGTTCGAACACAGGGATAGGAAGAATGACACTTTAGAACTCAAGTTTTACTTGTCTAAGCATGTCGAAAAAGGTTGAAGGATAAGGTTTTGATATAACAAGAAAGAAGTATAAAGAATGAAACAAAAAGCCTATCTCCAAGGGGAGTTACCAACAGAATTAGTGTTTTAAGGTTTAGCAGTTTTATAGAGGTTTTTTATATAGGAAACCGAGGAGATAAAACTATCGTCGAGGTAAAGCACAAAGGAGGAAAACTTAAACATAGCAAGTGGTAGCAGAATACATCATGCACCCTCTTCTCTCAAATAGGATGCCTCTGACTATGGACCAATTCTCTCTCTCAAGAGTATTGAACATAGACTAGAACGGAAAGATATGGCGGGGCAACCCTGATCCTGGGTACTCTCATACACCCGAATCAGACCAAACTCTAGAGTTTATGACATCCTTCTCTCAAAGGAGTCAAAATGAGAAACACGATTCGATAGCTAGTTAAAAGCGTGATCCAAACACAAGAGACCAGAGTTCAGATGTTGTAAAGAATCATCCAACAAAAAGGAACCATACACAGAACAATATGAGATAAACTCCATAGATTCCATAAGCATAAATAGATAAAAAGTTTTAGTTACAATGCAAGAGTATTTGAAAGTAAAGTGCTGAAAAAGAAAGGGAAGATAGGTATCAGCCTCCTTGATGTAGGAGGTCGATATACATAGCAGCTGACCCCTAAGGTAACGCTAACCTGGTACCATGCAGGAGCCCTATCAGGATACGACTGTGTCAGGTTCTTGATTGTGTCGGGTCACAAACCGCAACAGGTAAAGTGTGTATCAGGATAGGACTCCTTACCTGATATGGTCATGTCGGGCGGCAGACCCTGTCAGGCTGCAGCTGTGACGGGTAGGCCATATCAGGTTAGGTATCACGTTGTGTTAGGATGTGTATCGGGTTAGCCTTCTCTTAGGTTCTCGGGTTCCTCGTGTCGGGTATAGATGGACAAGCCATCTCGGGTTGAAGCCCAATAAGAGACCAGACATGTTTGAAGTAGCCTTGAAAGTCATGTCACGCTGCTGCTGCTATCGGGTTGAGTTCGAAGTGAACTCCTCCCATCCCTCTCGGGTTGGGGGTGTGCTCACCTAGTATAACTCAGTAGGCCTGGGGACTCGATGCAATAGCTCCTTTATGCTCTCAGTGTTAGCTCTTCTAGGGTTTTGACCCATCCCATCGGAGTCCTATAGCTGCTATTTATAGGCAGTGGCTGGTGGGAGTTGCGGCTATTGTTGTGCCACATGTCCTTTGTCTACTCCGTTCACATGGCTTTGGGAGAGGATCGCCACGTCTATCACCCGGCAAGGCTGGCGGGGGCCGTGTCATGCTAGGTTGTGAGTAAATCACGCTCGATCGTGTCGGGTAAGGATTCTGGTGGGCTGCTGCACCGAGGGGTGGCTATGTCACGCGATCAACTCCGTCGGCCGAGGAACCGTGGCGGGCAAGGCTCCTTTTTGGGTAATAGTGTGTAGTCTTTCAGGGCTTCTGCACGACACACCCGCGTCGGTTGGTGCCATATCGGGAACCGACCATGACGGGTAAGGGGCGTATCGATTCACCGCTTGATGGGTCGGGGCAGTTAACTTGTTGTGGATGGGCTGGGATGGGCCCATTAGCATTCTTTTGATGGGAAAATAAGAGAAACTCTGCAAAAGATAGGAAATGTTGTCAGGAGCATAGTGGGCATTATTTCTATTCAACAAATAAGATAAAACAGAGAGGAAGTAAGGTGTGGAGGCAGTTTTGATAATTAAATATAAGCTCTAGCAGCCATAAAATGAGTGTTATCAACTCCCCCAAACTTAGCATTTTGATTGTCCTCAATCAATCTGTACTTATTTTAAAACTTCGTTTGCGGTACTTTTCAAAACCAGATGTAGTCTTCGGACAAGGGGTTAAGAGAATTTTTGAGATGTCCTGAGTAAAATTATGTCTGGCTACGAGAAATGGACTTTATTTTTCCTGCCTTATTTAAGAAAAAATATTCTCTTCAGCATCGACAAGATTTTTTGTGCATGATTTTGAAGTTAGCTTTCACACCAAACATCTTGGGAGTAGAAGGTGGGGTTTTTGGGAAGGCTTAATGCTTTTTGGGTTTTGCTTGCTTCCCATTGGTCCATCCAGGTATCGGTCCGTTAATGGGCAAGTGGTCCCTGCAATCCAAGCCAGTTGGCTTTAGAGCAGTGATTTCACATCCTACGTACCACTGCCCCAGATCTACCATGCCTAAAGATGGGTACTTTTGAGAAAACAAGTGTTTTTTTTTTGGAACAACTATCATGATTTTATTCACTCTCATAAGGCTTTCCTCTCTTTTTGGGATTTTGGTAGGTAGGTAAAAGAAAAAGAGTTTGTTGTTTCGGTAGCTTTTTCTTTCACATGCACATCTCTTAGCAGTTGTGAGATTATTTTTCAAAGTTGGCATAGAAAAGTTGTAACCTTTGTCGTTTGAGACTGCATTTTCAAAAGAGTATAACAAAAATGTGCACCGCCTTAGATACAGAGAGAACAAACTGGAAGAAGTTGTACCAAATGTTTACTATAAATTGATTTGTACAGTTTTTGAGAAACAAGCAGTTGTGTATGTATTACTTTCTATCAATCATAAATATATATGTATTCACAGAGTATGATAAGAAAAAGAAAAGGGAAAAAAGGGTAAAAAGGGGGGAAATTTTTGAGTACTTCCCTCACTAATAATATGGAGTACCCCCCCCCCCAAACTTACCTCACACTCTGTCCCAGAGTTGTGAGATAAATAGGAAAGGATAGGCATAGATCCCTGAGGGTTCAACAAATGTGCGCGCCCTCGGCAGATAAGAGCTCCATCACATACTCTCCATTTTGACTATGGTAGCCTAGGTGGTGGAGCTTATCTGGCATCTGTTTGAGGGCTACCGTGCAGTAGATCCAGTGCAGCACGTAGATATCACAGTCATTTGATAACTTAACTTGTTGTGGGCTGCGGCGGCAGTATTCAAGTTTGTGCCACTTGGCCGCCGGGTCTTCAAGGTATGGCTGGATCAGAGACACCACCTCGATGTAATATTTCCTTGCTAACCACTCGAGGGATGTTGTCTGTGTGGATGTACACTCCGTCAGATAGTTGTTGTTAGCGTCGGAGCTGTTGTAGAAGAAACTCGCACGCGGACGGGTGTACACCATCAAGAGTGTCTAGTGGTTGTCATGCAGCATAGGTAGGAAGATGACGCGTGGTATACACTTCTTTACTTGGAGCTGAAACAGCTGGCCTGCTCCTGTTTCATCAGCAAGGCACAATTCATTGAACAGCATTGGATGGGCAATGTAGGCATGTTCAATCTTCTTCTGTAGGATGGGGATGTAAGATGATGCCACCATCATTGCTATACATCCTCCTTCCTTGACTAAGTCCCACAAATCATTGAGGGGGACTACTGCGTTGTCTTTTTCATATATGATGTCTACAGTGTTGGAATCAGTGAGTCTGAGAACAATTTCATTGACCTATTCCTGAGATAGAGAAGTGCATGTGGAACAATCGAAATTGTTGATTAGAGATTAGGAGACGGCAGGCAAAGCAGACTCGCCTTCAGTAGAATCACCTATAGTGGCGAGTGCGGTTTATATATTTTCTATCCGCTTGCCTATCCCATAGACGTCTGTGCTCTCGACTTCTTCCCTTAGAGGATTTCTGGGTTGAGAAGATTCATATTCAGCATATGTCTCCAACTCCTCTGGAAGCTCTCTGTCTCAGAAATAGCACTTGTCCTTGATCAGCAACAGTATGTATATGCTTCTTAGTCGATAGAAGTCTTGGTCCTGGAGCTGCCTTATGTATCTGAAGATGTTTAGCAGCTCCATAGCGCGTAGGACGCTCTTTCTGCTTCCCGACTCTTATTGGACTGGGAAGTCTCAGATGGCGTAGAAGTTCTAGATGCTGATGTGGTGTTGGATTCCTTGCTTGATTACATGGTGAAGACACATAGGAAGAAGTCAGATGTGCTTGTCTTTGGGGAGTACTTACGTGGTTCTTACTGCACTAACAAACTCACCCAGGGTTGAAATACCTAAGTTTTTACCAAAACCTTGTGCAATAATACCACCCGCAAGAGAACGGGTCTTATCGCAGTATAGTTGAGGATTGAATCCTAAGGGACAACATTTTTAAGATTCTTTTCTAGTCAGATCTAGCTCAATCAAGACTAATATTTAGAACAAAGATTGGTTTGCATTTAATTAAACTAGTTGCAAGGAAAGTAAAGAGTAGGATTAAAAGTTGATTAAAGATTAATGATGGGAATCACTGGGATGGACCCAGGTTTCACCACCGCTACACATGCAAACATATCCAAACACACACATCCAGGCTAGATATAACCATCCAATAGGAGCTACTGCAAACCCTCCATATAGACATTAGGTTCGTGTAAGCATCACATTAGACATCAGATGTCTCATCCCCATCTAGATCACACACTTACAGCTCTGAAGATATAGATATCCAACTAAAGTTGTGGGCGTTAGGCACACAAAAGTGTCACCGTAGGCTAGATGTCTCATCACTTCACGGATCACATTCTTACAACTTTAGGGAATCTCATCACAAGTTCTCATCAGGGAGTCAACAATGTTAATCGACATTTGAAACCTACGTATTGAAGTTCTCACCACATAGGAACAAAATAGATCATGCAAGTAGGTGATCAATCCACAAGTACACATCAAAAGATTAACATTGAAATGAAAAGTTATATACAAGTCATGAAATGTTTAATGAAAGGACATGTGAGCATGGGTAGTGGGGCTAGTCCCCGCACCCCAGTGAAAGGAAACTACTCGCTCATGGTGAGAAAAACAAGAAAAACAAGAGAGATGGAAGATTCCGCCATGGCCATGGTGGAGAAGATGATCGTAGCTCAGTGGAGAGATGGTCTTCTACACAATGTCAGGGTAGATCTAAACAAGGAGGCAAGAATACCACAATAGAAAGGGTAGATATTCTCTCTCCACCTTCCTTCTCTTCTCGTGCTCCTTGCTCGTAGCAGGAGGAGCAACTCGTAGATGTGATGGCGTATGCAAGTGTTGGAGATGTAGATGGATGGTTGTAGATCTTGGTTTCCACATCAGATCTGGAAGAACGGAGGCGCAAGAACACCACAGGGGTCGCTCTTGGCTGTGGCTCAGACTCCCCAGGGGTTGAGCGCTTCTTGGGTGCAGCTTGGAGGTGGTGGAGTCTCCCCTTTGAATGGTGGGCGTAGGTGTCTATTTATAGCAGTCGGTGATGATTTTGCTTGCTAGGGTCGCGATCCCACTCTAGTTGGGGTCGCGCGGCCATTACAGTTCAGATGGAGGCATGGAGGCACGATCTACAGAGGGTGTGGCTGAAGGAGGCGACGTTGTTTGGAGGCTAACATCGCGACCTAGAGGTAGGTGCGTTGGAGACCATCGTAGGTCAGGGTCAAGGTCAAAGGTAGGGTTGTTGCGATGTTGACGTGTTGTCGATCTCGAGTCAAGGTGCTACTGAAGAGGAGCATGATCGCGACCTAGTATAGGCAAGTGTCAATGCAGGTCGTGATGTTGACGTTGATGGAGAAGTCACAGTTCAGGCAGAGAAGTGCAGATCACGATTAGTAGGAGGGGGTATGATCATGATTGGAGGATGGGCTGGCGTCGATGGTAAAGGCGTAGATTTTGATGATGGTGGAGGTGGACCACGACCAAGAGGATGGTGCTGATGGTGGATGTAGGAAGGTCGTGGTGATGGTGGGAGCATTGTCGTGATGCGGAGGAGTTTGTGGAGGCTGCGATCTGGAGTACGTGTTGATCGCAGGAGGAGAGGGGAGACCGCAGGCGTTGGTCGTGATCTGGCAGGAGTGGATGGAGGTGGCAACATTGAGGACCCCAGGTCGCGATGGTGGTGGTTGCATTGAGGAGGAAAGGGTTGTGGACACGCTCTATAAGAGACGATGTCATCGAAGGAGATGATTGTGATGCGGTTGGTGACAGGGAGTGTCTGCTGACCGCGGTGGAGAAGAGTTGGTAGACAGATCGCGGTTGGGTTTTATCTGGGAGAGGACTGTGGTCTGGAGGTGATGGTGCAGATCACAGTTAGGTGGGAGAAGATCATGATCCAGTGAGGGGGAGTCTAGGTGTTGATCGCGAGGGTGAAGATGAGGACCAATAGCAATGTTGGTGGAGACAAATATGCGACCGCGGGTCATGGTGCGATGAAGGGGGAAGTTGATCACGGTGTGATGGAAAGGACCGCACGCGCGGTGTAGAAGGGATTGTGGTCCTGTTAGGGTTAGAGGAGAAAGGGAGTCACATATGACTATCATGATCAGGCTATTAGAGATGAAGAGGTAGGCCAGAATAAAGATGGGGCCCGACATTTGTAGATGGGTCGCATCAATTTTCCTACTATACCTGCATAAAAACATGTAATCCCTAGTAAGAAGCCTTGATAATCCAACCAATTTAGCAAGATTGCATATTGTAAGATTTAGGAGATAAAAGAGAATGTACTTAAGTGAAAATGGGTCAAAGATGGTGACTAAAATCATGATGAATATGCATTCATCAATACACCCCAAACATAAACGTTGCTCATCCTCGAGTAACAAAAAATCTGAAATAGTCACCAAATGAATAATTTCGACTCGTGTGATTGCCTCATCTTCACATCATGATCGTTTCTTTTCTGCTCTATATGACTAAGCATCTCAACTTCCTGAGATGACCGAACACATTGTACAATATATTCGTTCATGTGTTCGTTTTCCAACATCACTTCCTCCCCACTTTTTCCAACATCAAGCATTTCTAAGAGCTTCGTAAGACTCCAGAAATACACGTAGAACAACAAGTGTGCATCTGATCTGACACTGGTGTTTTTCAAGATAAGGAAGGCATTCATTGTGCCATTAGGTGGAAAAGGGAATGAAGGGTGGTATGGAAGGAAGTTGTATATATCTCCTCTATTCGACTCGATATTTTTATTATGTGGTTGCAATTACATTGATTGCAAAAAAAATTGTGCAAATCTCTCCTCTATTCGACTTGAGATTGCCCTTTTTTTGTGCGCATTGGCATCTTTTCTTGTTCATTTTGGTGATATGCCCCTTTTTCATAGAGACAGGTACGGAAGAAGAAAATAAAGAGGGAGATGGTGTGCCACCCCGAACTTAGGGTTTGGCACTATTTTGGCTATTTTTGTTTCTTTTTGATGGACAGAGGGGTAAGAAGATGGTAGAAGAAGCCTAGAAGAGAGTTCAGATTAGAATGAAACTTGATTTACAATTCAGTGCACTTAATTGTTCTTCTTATCATACTCTACTCAAGTAATGACTTGATGAGGATTCGGTGGAGATTCCATGCTATTGTTCCACTAGTCAGTTAGGAAGCACAATGTGTTTGATCTCTCTCAGTTCGACAGATATTTTCCATTTTTACTGATCATGATGTCAGGATTCATAAGCTCCACATGGTGATTTCTAACCATTGGCTAGTTTCAGAAATTGTCCCCCTTGAGGCTTTGCTTCGAATAAGGAGGGTATAATGATTCAAAATTGCATAAACAAAGAACTAGCCAGCTAGGTAAAGGCTTTGATTGAAACAAAAGCGTCAAAACTTCATCAAGTTTCTATACAAACTACTTTGAAAACTTAAAATTTTGAAAAAAAATTGATCAAAATTGCAACAATGGAATCTTAAGTTTGAAACAACAAGGAGCGGGTGGAAAGTAAAGTATGTACCACCCACCCTCCACCCTGAACTTAGAAATTTGCTCATCCTGAGCAAACTCTAAATCCGAGATGGAGGGGAAAAATTGTGCTGGTTGGACCACTAGATGTGGTTGTGCTCCTCTCAGCAACATGTCCTCCATCTGAAGTCTCAAAAATGAAAACTATCAGAACTTAAGATTGCATCTTATGATGCATTATCTACTGGGGGCAAAAATTTCTAATTCAAAACTGAAATGTAAAAGCTAAGTTAAGGATCAGGTTGCCTCCCGAAAAGCGCCTTTGTTTTATTTCGATGGCTCGACATGTTGATATGATCACCATGATGGGGCTCTAATTGGGGCTTTTCTAGATTGAAATATACTTTTGGTGGTTTCTTTTTCAGCCATTCCTTTATCCTTGATTTGATTCTTGCTTCTTGTATTCTCCCCCATATGGAGTGACCATTGTCAGAACATATTGGGAAACAACTTGAGTTATGTTGAATTGTTCTTTGTTGCTCAATGTGGGGTGGAGAATAGTTGTAGGGGATTTGAGTGGTGTCATCGATGGTGTAGTGCTGATGAGGCGTGAAGATAAAGTTCATTTGTTGATGCACTATCACTTCATCATAGAAATTCTAGTCACTGATGTCTATCAAATATGGATTTAGGGGATGGTCTTGGTAGAAACTACACTATGCTCACCACTTTGGACATTTGTTATAGTGACAAGAATTGTGGGTTCTGGTAAAACAAGGCTAGAACGGGTTGTCACAACCTTAAGTTGTTCCACGTGCCTCAGATTGTCTTCTGGTTGGCCAGCCAAAGCTCCAACATGTGGCTTGAGGCTAGTTGAAAGTTGAGCAAGTTGAGATTCGATAGTCTTTTGATGGGCTTGTTGGTTTGCTATCATAGTTTGTTGTGAATAAAGCATCTTCTCAATGGCTGATAGTTTGTCATCAGAAGAGATGGGGTCGTCTTGTGGCCCTTGTTGTTGTTGTTGATAGGGGACTTAGTTGGGATTCTAGAACTGATAATTATTCTGATAATTGTTGTAGTTTCTATTTTGGAAGTTACCTCTAAAGTTCCCTTGATTCCTAAAATTTTGTTGTTGGTTATATTGGTATCCCAGCGGGCCTCGTTGTTGATTATTTGAACCAAGTTGTCATGAGTTTTCTACTCCTGAAGGATTACCATATTGAAAACCTGGGTGGTTCCTATTCTGATTCATATTATAATATCCTTGACCAGGAATAGTATGGACAACATTTAGATTTTCCATATGACCATTACCTCCTTGGGTACAAGTATTACCCAGAACGACATCATATAGAATGTTACAGGCTAGAGTAGAATGATCAGTTCCTTTACATGCCTCATAGAATAGTGAAGCTGACTTGACTTGTTCTTGTTGTCAAGGGGGTGAGTGCCTCCTTTCATAAGCGGCAAAAGATGATTCAAGGTTGTCTTACTTGGCAACCAGAAGCTTTAGAGATTTGGCGATAGACTTGTTCTCAGGAGTAGCTTCTTCCATAGCAACCTTCAACGCTCCTTTACCTACAGGTCTACCCCAGTTGGCTTGATTTTCAGCTCCAAGGGCGACAACCTTCCACACGGTATCATATCTTTGACGCATGAAGTTTTCTCCGGATGAGGAGTCTAAAATTTCTTGATATCATCATCCACACCCCTATAAAAGATTTTGATGAGTTGATTCTTAGGAATGCCATGGGGTGGACACTTGTGTAGGATCTCCTTGTATCTTTTCCATGCTTCTGCAAGGGTTTCACCAGGGACCTGAGTGAATTGTGTTATTCGGCCCTTGATTTCATAGGTGAGGGAAGGAGGATAGAATTTCTCTAGGAAAAAATTTTGAAGTTATTCCCAGGTGGTGATGGGTTCGCATTTCCAGGAGTTATACCAACTCATGGCTCTATCGGCAAGGGAATATTTAAAAAGACGGAGTATGATGGCATCATCTGTGACTCCATTATGATGTCATAGCACATAGTGTTGGTATGTATGCCCATAGACAAAGTCATATGATGATTGTAATGGGATGCAATGTAAATGATTTGAATAATAATAAAGGCAATTTTCGATCTATATGTTTAAACTATTTCTGAGATGATAGTGTAACATGATAGATGTCTAAAGAATGATTTTACTCAATGACGTATGCTTTTAGGTTAAGGACCTAAACGATGAGATCATGCGGATGTCAAGAGTATACATTCTTGTTTGGTCCCTAGTCGGTTGTTATTATGGAAATAACCATAGACATCAATGACACTAAAGACTAGATTGTGTGTTGGTTGATTATAGAATCTCATTAGTCATGATATAGTGATATCAAACCAAGCACATAGGTACTTGTTAGAGAACAAGGTACCGGACAGACCCACCGTGAGAGTGACACATGGAACCATGACTTGGTAATCACAGTCAGCTCTCACACTGATGGTGGTGAATGTGATTCTTAGACCTGAAATCACTACACTCAACACATGTCGTTGGGTACACTTTGACATCATCAAAGGCAGTCCTGAAACATGGGTTGTTATAAAGGTGATGATTGGGTGGCTTTGACACATGGGGCTTTTGAGGGGTGAGTGATAGATATGGGATTTGTCCCTCCTAAGGGAGTTCGATGTCCTTGGCCACTTGATGAGTAGGATTGAGAAAGGCATGTGCATGCACGTGTGAATCAATATGTGATATTGACGTCACACACATCTCACCCAGTCTGCTCAGAGATCAAGGAAATGAATGAACATTGACAGGATGATTGTTACATGCCTAGAGTTCATTCAGGATATCAGTGACAAAGGAATTATACATTCACTGTAACACCATTCACGAATTGTAGGATTGAAAGTTGTTCTCCAACTTTCTATTCAACTTGGGTAGCACTGATGTGTGACTAGGCACCTCTCTTTGCTTGTGAAGTCATAAGTGTTATGGACTTTCACTGCCAACGTGAAATGGACCTGTAGGGTCACACACATAGGATTTAACCTAGAATAGGAGTTTGCCCACAAACAATGTTTAGATTGATTACTAAAGGAGTTTAGTAGTTCAATTAAACACTAAATCAATTGATAGCTCAGTATCATAGTGTTCAAGGTGTTGGACTGATTGATTAGAGTATCGGATTGATTGAAACTGTGATTGACTGATTCTGCACAATCTGCACTCCCAACCAATTGACTCATGTGATGAACTGATCGGCTGAGCTTGGTGAACTGATCGGCTCAACTGGTGAGTCGATCGGCTCATGGATAGGGTGAAACGATCAGTTCAAGTGTTGAAATGATCAGTTCAACTGGTCCAAGCGAGCAAGTTGGGAAAGTAAGATTGGTGAGAAATTTCTTTTCGTTTCACTTGCCCAATTTGATTGGAACAAAGATTGGTATTTGATACCAATTCGAAACAAAAGAGGAAACGTCAATCGGGAACTGATCAGGACCACGAACTGACCGGTTCAGAAGTGAACCGACCGTTTCATGGGTCCCAACCGATGGGTTGAGGAGTCAACCGACCGGCTCAGAGTCCCAACCGACCATTTTAGTCGTGAAACGATCGGTTCAGGTTACGTAGTTGGTTGTTTTTGTGGAAAATCTCGAACCCTTCTACTCCTGCTTTAGTCCCGCATTGCCTGGGATAGAGAACCATGTCCCATAACCCTCCTATATATATAGGGGTATTAGGGGGCTTCTCAAAGTACAACTCAGTGCAACCAGTTGCTCTGTAAAGTTGTCATTCTCTCTGGTTTTGGTATCCGAGAGAGCCCGAGCAAGTGCTACCCGATAAAGGAGACACAACAAGGGAAAGACAACTGCAGAAACCGACTGGTGGCAGGAGAGTGTGTCGGCGACTAGTACGCCGATAGGAGGGTGAGACTCCTTCTGATTCCTTGTGGGACAAGGAGATTGGAGTTCCAGGAAGTCCGAGTGGACGACTATAGAGGCGGGAGACCTCTGTCGCTCGGAGGACAACTATCAATCCTAAAAGTTTCGGTGAGACCAGGTGTCTTCAGTCCCGATGTGACCAGGAGCTGCACAGACACCGTCCAAGACCAGAGGTGAAGACCGTACAAGGCATGAGGTACTATCACCGAGCAAGCCTCTGGACAAGGTATGCATCCACAAACCATATTTCCTATTGTGTAGACGTTGACGCGATTCCTTTTGTTCTGGGTTTTGGGGAGAAATTTTTTTTGTTTCCACTGCTTCTCTGCCTCCTGTAAAACCCAACAGTGGTATCAGAGCCACGTCAACTGCTCTATATTTTAGGATTATCGATATGATAGATTTTTTTTGTCGCCTTTATTTATTGCATACGATGCCAATAAAATTGTCTTTATGCATGTCCAATCCACAAATCTGAAATATACATATATGATATGTAATATTAATGCACTCGATACGCGTCGCCCTTAAACAAGTTTTGTGGTGGATGTGTAGCATGGTTATGGCCTATAAATCCTATATCTGTGTGTGGTTTTATGTGGTTGCTTGCATCTCGGTGTGCACACCGATTCCTTTTCTCCTATTCCTGATGTAACTCGAAATAATTCAAGATTTCTTTTCCTACCTTTGCTCCCCCCGAATGTAACTCGGGGTTTCACAATTCAATTGTGAACAGGATAGTTTTTATTTCTTGTTATGTCAAAGAACGGCGGACGATCTGAGATGATCGGTTGAACCGATCGGTTGGTGTTCCAGACAACCGGTTCGAGGAGAGAGACAAGCGGGTGGCGATCTGAGGAGATGCATGATGATTGGTGAACCGATCGGCTGGAGGCACCAGTCGATCGGCTGGTGGCACCCAAACGACCAACTTGATGGTGAGCCGATCAGTCATGAAGATGCGTTGATCAAACCCAGAAAGGCAGGCACATATTTCATCTTGTACATGTTGCATGTGATGTAGACCTAGATGATCGTGATTCCTCTTGGCTCGAGGAATCACAATAGGATGGCCATAATCATTGCTTTTATCATTTTGCATGTTTTCTATGGGATATAGCATGTATATGATACGTACTATATATTGTGGTGATTGGATATGTATATGTATATAAAAACCAAATCCCTCATTAAATATTAAAGTTTTAGATGCCTTCCAAATGTGACACACGTGAAAAGCTTGATCGACCAAGTGTGGGCACGCCCAAGCATGGTGCACCGTCTATCTTGTGGAAGCGTGAAGGATGAATGTGTGGGTCTGCCCAAGTAGGGTGCATGTTCATCGTGTTGGCTTTGGGTCAGACTTAACAAAGTGACCTAGATAGGATCTAGCACTTTGAGGCATGGAGATGATCATGGCAAGGAGTTGCATATGACATCTTTCAAGAGTTGCATATCATGCAATTGGCAAGAGTTTCCTACCTGGAAGATCTGAGTTGTGGGTGACATCCCAAGCTGGTCCATGCTTCAGAGGATTTCAGGATCTTGACCCACTAGAAGATTGTGCGCGCAATATTCTGAATTGATGGTGAGGGCTGTCAATTTGAGTCAAAATAGTGGGAGCGGTAATTAATTAAAGGCCTAATTAACTATTGTCAAATTTAATCAAATCAAATCAAAAGGAGTTTTGACAAATGCAATTTTCTCTTGTAGAATGGAAAAAAATCATCTTTTAAAATGGGCAAATTAATTGTGAACAAATTCCATAATTGGTTGAGGACTGTGAGAAGTGTTCTGCACAATCCAGATATACCAGGAGCCTTTGAATCCACTCTATGTACGCTTAATGTGTTGGTGAAGAAGAAAGAAAGTTCATTGATAGAGATCAATGGAACGAAAGGTAAGGGAGAGAAGGGTTCTCTCACCAAACCAATTTCTTCTACATGGAGAGGATGGAAGGAACGATGGAAGAAGAAGTCAGAGATAGAGATCTCTACTTTTGGTGTATACGTGATAGAGATTAACTTTACTACTTCTTCTTCATGGGTACTTGATATCGGATGCGGATCTCACATTTGTTCAAATGTGAACGATCTTAAGAGAAGTAGGCCTTTGGGGAAAGGCGAGGTTGAACTATGTGTTGCCAATGGGGCAAGAGTTGTCACCAGTGCCGTAGGAACCAATGAGTTAACTCTAACAAGTGGGCTAATAATAGATTTGAAGAACCGCTATTATGAACCTTCCATAAATAGGAATATCATTTCCGTCTCTTGTTTGGACAAGGATGGATTTGAATTTCTTATTAAGAATGGAAATTGTTCCATTTCTAAAGATGGGATCTTTTATGGCAGTGCCCCAATGTCTTATGGTCTATACTTGATAGATCTAGAGACAACTGTATACAACATAAACACCAAAAGGCAAAAACTCAACAACTCAAATGAAACGTATCTTTGGCATTGTCGTCTAGGGCACATAAATGAGAAGCGCATTTCTAGACTCCATAAAGATGGTTATCTAGACTCTTTTGATTATGAATCAATAGAGACATGTGAATCTTGTTTGTTGGGAAAGATGACCAAGACTCCCTTTTCAGGTAAAGGTGAGAGAGCTAGTGATCTATTAGGACTCATACATACTGATGTATGTGGGCCTTTTAGAACTAATACCAGAAATGGGTATCAATACTTCATTACCTTCACTGATGATTTCAGTAGATATGGCTATGTGTACCTAATGAAGCATAAGTCAGAAACCCTTGAAAGGTCCAAGGATTTCATGAATGAAGTACATAACCAACTTGGTAAAAGTATTAAAGCACTTCGATCCGATCGAGGTGGAGAATACTTAATCCAAGAGTTTGAGGACCTTCTGCGAGCCCGTGGTATTGTATCACAATGGACTCCGCATGGAACACCACAACATAACAATGTGTCTGAAAGAAGGAATTGCACATTGTTAGATATGGTGTGATCGATGATGAGTTTTGCCGATCTTCTGATTTCTTTATGGGGTCATGCTCTTGAAACCTCCACGTTTACACTTAATCGAGTACCATCTAAATTGGTTCAAAAGACACCATATGAGATATGGACTGGGAAGCATCCCGATTTGTCTTTTCTATAGATTTGGGGTTGTGAGGCTTATGTTCGGAAAATGTTTCGTGATAATCTTGGACCCAAGTCTGATAAATGTTATTTTGTTGGATATCCCAAGGAAATGAGGGGATATTATCTATACCACCCTACTGACAACAAAGTGTTTGTTGCCAGGACAGCTGTGTTCCTAGAGAATGAATTTATTTCTAAAGGAAGCAGTGGGAGGAAAATAGAGCTTGAAGAATTTCAAGCCCAACAAGAAAACATAGAACCGGTAGATGTACAAGAGGAAAATGGAGATTCACAAGGTGTTGTGGAATCTCAGTCTCCTTAGGTAACACAAGGACCTCGTAGATCTAGTAGGACCCGCCTTGAACATGAGAGGTTTGGATATCTTGTGACTCAGGAAGGTGGTGAGTTGATCATAGATGATGATCCAACTACCTACGTAGAATGGGATGTTGTGTATAATATGATGATTGTAATGGGATGCTATGTAAATGATTTGAATAATAATAAAGGCAATTTCTGATCTATATGTTTAAACTATTTCTGAGATGATAGTGTAACATGATAGATGTCTAAAGAATGATTTTACTCAATGACGTATGATTTTAGGTTAAGGACCTAAACAATGAGATCATGCGGATGTCAAGAGTATACATTCTTGTTTGGTCCCTAGTCAGTTGTTATTGTGGAAATACCATAGACATCAATAACACTAAAGACTAGTTTGTGTGTTGGTTGATGACATAATCTCATTAGTCATGATATAGTGATATCAAACCAAGCACATAGGTACTTGTTAGAGAACAAGGTACTGGATAGACCCACCGTGAGAGTGACACATGGAACCATGACTTGGTAATCACAGTCAACTCTCACAGTGATGGTGGTGAATGTGATTCTTAGACCTGAAATCACTACACTTAACACATGTCGTTGGGTACACTTTGACATCATCAAACGCAGTCCTGAAACATGGGTTGTTATAAAGGTGATGATTGGGTGGCTTTGACACATGGGGCTTTTGAGGGGTGAGTGATAGATATGGGATTTGTCCCTCCTGAGGGAGTTTGATGTCCTTGGCCACTTGATGAGTAGGATTGAGAAAGGCATGCGCATGCACGTGTGAATCAATATGTGATATTGATGGCACACACATCTCACCCAGTCTTCTCTGAGATCAAGGAAATGAATGAACATTCACATTATGATTGTTCCATGCCTCAAGTTCATTTAGGATATCAGTGACAAAGGAATTATACATTCACTGTAACACCATTCACGGATTGTAGCATTGAAAGTTGTTCTCCGACTTTCTATTTCACTTGGGTAGCACTGATGTGTGACTAGGCACCGCTCTTTGCTTGTGAAGTCATAAGTGTTATGGACTTTCACTGCCAACATGAAATGGACCTGCAGGGTCACACACATAGGATTTAACCTAGAATAGGAGTTTGTCCACAAACAATGTTTAGATTGATTACTAAAGGAGTTTAATAGTTCAATTAAACACTCAATCAATTGATAGCTCAGTACCATAGTGTTCAAGGTGTTGAACTAATAGATTAGAGTATCAGATTGATTGAAACTGTGATTGACTAATTATGCACAATCTGCACTCCCAACCAATCGGCTCATGTGATGAACCGATCGGCTGAGCTTGGTGAACCGATCGGCTCAACTGGTGAGTCGATCGGCTCATGGACAGGGTGAATTGATCGGTTCAAGTGTTGAAACGATCGGTTCAACTGGTCCAATCGAGCAAGTTGGGAAAGTAAGATTGGTGAGAAATTTATTTTCATTTCACTTGCCCAATTTGATTGGAACAAGGATTGGTATTTGATACCAATTCAAAACAAAAGAGGAAAAGTCAATCGAGAACTTATCAGGACCACGAGCCGACCGGTTTAGAAGTGAACCAATCATTTCATGGGTCCCAACCGATCCGTTGAGGTGTCAACCGACCGGCTCAGATCCCCAACCGACCGTTTCAGTTGTGAAATGATCGGTTTAGGTTTATGCAGTTGGTTGTTTTTGTGGAAAATCTCGAACCCTTCTACTCCTGCTTTAGTCCCGCATTGCCCGGGATAGAGAACCATGTCCCATGACCCTCCTATATATATAGGGGTATTGGGGGGCTTCTCAAAGTACAACTCAGTGCAACCAGTTGCTCTGTAAAGTTGTCGTTCTCTCTGGTTTTGGTAACCGAGAGAGCCCGAGCAAGTGCTACCCGATAAGGGAGGCACAACAAGGGAAAGACAACTGCAGAAACCGACTGGTGGCAGGAGAGTGTGTCAGCGACTAGTACACTGACAGGAGGGTGCGACTCCTTATGATTCCTTGTGGGACAAGGAGATCGAAGTTCTAGGCAGTCCGTGTGGACGACTGTAGAGGCGGGAGACCTCTGTCGCTCGGAGGACAACTGTCAATCCCGACAGTCCCGGTGAGACCAGGAGTCTTCAGTCCCAGTGTGACCAGGAGCTGCACAGACACCGTCCAAGATCAGAGGTGAAGACCGGGTAAGGCGCGAGGTACTATCGCCAAGCAAGTCTCGGGACAAGGTATGCATCCACAAACCATCTTTCCTATTGTATAGACGTTGACGCGATTCCTTTTGTTCTGGGTTTTGGGGAGAAATTGTTTTTTTTGTTTCCACTGCTTCTCTGCCTCCCATAAAACTCAACACATAGATCTATAAATCTCAGAAGATGTTCTTGACTATCTTCTCCTTGCTTACTGTAGAAAGGGTTGTTCTGAAGCAGGGTATCCCAATGTGCCCTGATCTCAAAATTAGGAGTGTTGATGGGAGGAGGTTGTACTAGGTGTTGAACATCAACAGCCTTAGGGATTGAGAATTCTCTAAGTTATTTTTGTAACTCATCTTGTTGAGCTGGTGCTTGGGCTGCTTGGATTTCCTCTTGAACTGCAGCTCGGGCTTCTTACATAAGCCTATCTCTTTGCGCATTAAGGGCTTGAGCCACCCTTCAGGCAATTTCCTCCTCTTGATCCATCCTAGATTGGTTCGCTCTACTCTAATGATGAAAGGTTCGTTCTATCTTAGGGTCAAAGCTAGCAGCAAGGCCAAAACTATTTGAGCGGTGCATGCACTAGTCTTTGGGGGTACCTAGGATGGAAAGATCTTTTGGGAGTAAGATGGATAGAGTAGAATCAAATTCAAGTAGATGATCGATAGTATCAAAATTAAAAGTAAATCCTAAATTAATCTCTATTGAACTAGATTTAACTAGATAATTATGTTGTCCCCGGCAACGGCACCAGAATTTGACGTGGTTCTTACTGCACTAACAAACTCACCTAGGGTTGAAATCCCTAAGTTTTTACCAAAACCTTGTGCAATAATACCACCCGCAAGTGGACGGGTCTTATCATAGTATAGTTGAGGATTGAATCCCAAGGGACAATGTTTTTAAGAATATTTGCTAGTCGGATCTATCTCAATCAAGACTAATATTTAGACTAGAGATTGGTTTGGGTTTAATTAAACTAGTTGCAAGGAAAGTAAAGAGAAGGATTAAAAGTTGATTAAAGATTAATAATGGGAATCGTTGGGATGGACCCGGGTTTCACCACCGCTACACATGCAAAGATATCCAAACACAGACATCCAGGCTAGATATATTCATCAAAGTGCAGTTGCTACAAACCCTCCATACGGATGTTAAGTTTGCGTAAGCATCACCTTAGGCATCACATGTCTCATCGTCATCCAAATCATGCACTTACGGCTCTGAAGATACAGTTATCCAACTGAAGTTGTGGGCTTCCCATACGGGCGTTAGGTACACAGAAGCATCATCGTGGGCTAGATGTTTCATCACCTCACGGATCACACACTTACAACTTCAAGGAATCCCATCAGAAGTTCTTGTCAGGGAGTCAACCGCAGTAATCGACATTAAAAACCTACATATTGAAGTTCTAGCAACATAGAAATGAAATAGATCATGCAAGCAGGTGATCAATCCACAAGCACACATCAAAGGATTAACAATGAAATGAAAAATTATATAAAAGCCATGGAATGTTTAATGAAAGGATATGTGAGCATGGGCAGTGGGGCTAGTCCCCACACCGCAATGAAAGGAAACTACTTGCTCATGGTGAGAGAAACAAGAAAAACAAGAGAGAGGGAAGATTCCGCCATGGCCATGGTGGAGAAGATGATTGCAGCTTGGTGGAGAGACGGTCTTCTACACAACGTCGGGGCAGATCTGTATGAGGAGGCAAGAACACCACGATAGATGGGGTAGATCTTCTCTCTCCACCTTCCTTCTCTTCTCGTGCTCCTTGATTGCAGTAGGAGGAGCAGCTCGTGGACGTAATGGAGTCTGCACACATTGGAGATGTAGATGGATGGCTGCATATCTGGGTTTCCACCTCAGATCTGGATGAACGGAGGCACAAGAACACCACAGGGGTCGCTCTAGGCTATGGATCGGACTCCCCAGGGGTCGAGCACTTCTTGGGCATAGCCTGGCGGCAGTGGAGTCTCCCCTTTGAATGGTGGGGGTAGGTGTCTATTTATAGCGATGGGTGATGATTTGGCTTGCAAGGGTCATGATCCCACTCTCGTTGGGGTCGTGCAGCCATCGTGGCTCAGATGGAGGTAGGGAGGCGCGATCTGCGGAGGGTGTGGCTAAAGGAGGTGGAGTCATTTGGAGGCTGACATCGCCACCTGGAGACGGGTGCATTGGAGACCATCGTGGGTCGAGGTTGAAGGCAGGGTTGTCGCGATGTTGACGTGTTTTCGATCTCGAGTCGAGGTGCAAGTGAAGAGGAGCATGATTGCGACTTGGTATAGACAGGTGTCGATGTAGGTCCTGATGTTGATGTTTGTGGAGAAGTCATGGTTCGGGCTAAGAAGTGCAGATCGCGATCAGTAGGAGGGGGTGTGATCACAGTTGGCAGATGGGTTGGTATCAACGGTGAAGGTGTAGATGTTGATGATGGTGGAGGTGGACTGCAACCAAGCAGAGGGCACTGATGGTGGCTGTAGGAAGGTCACGGTATTGGTGGGAGCACTGTCGCAATGTGAAGGAGTTGATGGAGGTAGCGGTCTGGAGCAGGTGTTGATCGTGGGAGGAGAGGGGAGACCATGGGCGTTGATCGCGATCTAGCAGGAGTGGATGGAGGTGGCGACGTCAAGGAACCCCAGGTCATGATGGTGAAAGTCGCAGTGAGGGGGAATGGACCGTGGGCGTGGTCAAGAAGAGAGGATGTCGTCGAAGGAGATGATCGCGATGCGATTGGTGGCAGGGAGTGTATGCTGATCGCAATGGAGAAGAGTTGCCAGAGAGATCGTGGTTGGGTTTTATCTAGGAGAGGACCAAGGTCTAGAGGTGATGGTGCAGATCACAGTTAGGTGGGAGAAGATTGTGATCCAGTGAGGGGGAGTCGAGGTGTTGATCATGAGGGTGAAGATGAGGACCAGTAGCGATGTTGGTGGAGACGAAGATGCGACTGGGGGTCACAGTGCGACGGAGGGGGAAGTTGATCACAGTTTGATGCAAAGGACCGCGGGCGCGGTGTAGAAGAGACCGCGGTCCTATTAGGGTTAGAGGGAGAAAGGGAGTCGTAGATGACTATCGCGATCAAGCTATTGGAGATGAAGAGGTGGGCCAGAATAAAGATGGGTCCCGCCATTTGTAGATGGGCCACATCAATTTGCCTACTAAGCCTGTATAAAAACACATATCCCTAGTAAAAAGCCTTGATAATCCAACCAATTAAGCAAGATTGCATATTGTAAGATTTAGGAGATAAAATAGAATGTACTTAAGAAACAATGGGCTAAAGATGGTGACTGAAATCATGATGAATATGCATTCATCATGTACTAAGATGTGCCCTCTGTGTGCGACCTCCACGGTGCAGTAGTTGAGAAGTGTGATGTCATGGTTGCGGAGGTCTGCCACACAGAGGAACCAATGCTTTATAAGCTTGTAAGGGGCCAGCACCAAGCCTGGATTGTGCTCTTTGATATGTTGCAGCATGTCGGCCACCTACTTTGAATTGTATGCCCCTGCTAGTAGTCTTCTTGCCAAGGTCGGTGTGGCATTGTAGAATGGTTGTCAGCCTGTCTTGATGGCAACATTCTTGAGCATCGCACCTTCCAAGACCCTGAATAGAATCTTTCCTATGACGGTTTCTGGTAGAACATGTCTTGAAGTGCTCTACATCGTACTGAGAAGTATTTGTCACTCTAGACTACGGCTTCTTCTTCTTCCTGTGGCCTCAAGACCATGTTCAGTAGTTGTTGGTCCCAGATAGACAGGTAGTCAATGGAGAACCTATCAAAATCGGCAATCTCAAAGACAGGGATCTCCGATGATGCATAAAATGCATCTTCAATTGAATTCCTCACCCTAGGGGGTTGCTCAGCAACTGAGCTATATATATCCCCCCTTCTCCCTCAGATTTTTCAAATGAACCCTTCGCTCGGCATATAGATATTTCTTCTTCGTCTTCAGCTGGGTCTAGCGAGGGTGAGGGAGCAGATATGTCGATGTTGTGGGCACTCTCTTGTCCTTCGGGAGTCCCGTCGGTAGTTTTGTTTGTCGTCTCTTCCTCAGGCATTGTGGAGGGACCGCTAAACGTGGATGATGACGATGAACCAGAGGAGGAGGATGATGATGATGGTGGGGATCCACATGCTGGCGGTGATGGCGATCTCCTGCGACACCTTGAGTGGTGGTGGTCATCCCTTTCGTCCAGCCTTTGCTCGATGGCATCGATCCGTTGGAGCGCCATCTGCATCATGTTATTCAATGCCTCTAATTTGTCAGGGATACCAACTAGAGTTAGTAGCTGACACTCCTACTTGTTCAACCTCCTCTAGAAGACCTAAAACTTGTGGGTTAGGGAAGCAAATGTAGTTGTGTGGTTGCTTGTTACCTCCCACAAGTTGTCAAACTCAAAGTTGAAGGCCTATCCCAATGACGAGGGGACTGCCACTGATTGGCTTTGTCTTCATGACGTGCTCCTCACATTGGTAGTGCAGCCCGATGAATAAGCATCGTCTATTGGTGCCGAGTCGACCTGGACTATCCTCGAGGGCATAGCTTCCGGACGGGGTGTTGTCACCCTTTTGGTTGTGTCTACCTCTTCACCTTGGGGTTGTGGAGAAGGTTGCAGAATAGCCAGATGTTGATCGACCATCCGGATCTCGACGTCCTCCTCCATAGCGATCACAGACATAGATGGTTGCAGTGTCAGCTTCAGTTGTATGGCCCTAAGCTCCGCCTCCAAGAGCTCAACGAACACCTTGTCGCTATTGTGGGAGACGTATGGCGGTACCAATGCCTTTGCTTTTTCTAGCAGGCCTAAAGCTTTAGGAGCTACGGCTATTTCATCTGTCGTAGTGGTCTGTGGGGTAATGACTGTTGTAGCAGCCTTGATGTTGTCGACGATCTCCCTGATGGTCGACACTTCTTCTGTAGTCGTGGCGGGTGTTGTTGTGGTTTCCGTGGCTAGTTCGGTGGCTGCAGTAGTGACCATCAGAGTGGTGCCTGCTGGTTGTGTGGCGATGGTGGTCGGCTCGACAGTGGTGGCGACAGGCGAGTCTTCAATGATGATTGTTGATGATTTGTCCCGCCGAGTGTCAAGGGGTGTGGGCCTCCCAATAGCGGCCATCCTTTCTTGGATGGTTCTGTTGGCGGCATAAGCGACTTCAACAGTCACAACTTCGATCTATGTTGTTGTGAAGACCAGCTTTTCTACATCGTAGTAGACGTACAGTGGGAGGGGTAGGAGGGTGTCCGTCCTCGTGAACTTATAGTTAGATGATCCTCTCTAGGCATATAAGACTGCCTACAAGACGCTGCTCGACACTACACCGTATCGCCTGATATATGGGAAAGTTTTCCACCTACCCTTCGAGTTGGAGCATAAAGCGTTTTGGGCCATCAAATGCCTTAACATGGACCCAACGCTACCTAGAAAGAAGAGGTTTCTTTAGCTACAAGAACTTGAAGAGCTTAGGCTTCACGCCTACAAAAATGTAAGGGTCTACAAGCTAAGAACCAAAGTCTAGCATGATTCCCATGTGCGAGCAATGTACGTCAAGGAAGGTGATAAAGTCTTATTGTTTAAATATTCTATTCATCTTTTTCCAGGAAAATTGCAGACCAGGTGGTCCAGACCATTCATAGTAGCAAAGATATACCCATCTGCGATGATGGAGCTATATGATAAAGAAGATCCAACAAAAGTTTTTCCAGTCAACAGACACTGAGTCAAAAGGTTCTATGAAGATGATACCTTTGTGAGGAGATCCGAGATACCCCTGGAGGATGCCGAAGTTGCACTTACCAAAGAAACACAGTAGGATTTGAAGATGTCGAGCTGATGACATGAACCACAATGCTCCTCAGGAGGCTGCCCAAGCTTTTACTTTCCTAGAATAGGATGTTATTTCTTTTTCCTGCAAAAAACATTATGAACAATCTCATTGTAATAAGGCCCGAGTCTGTGCCCGCACCACGAGCACAAACTCTGTTTCATGGGCCACCGACTTAGTTTTATTGACTTGGTGAGTAATACTATATGAGGCTGAAGTTTACCCTTAGGCCTATGATGTTTTACCCATCAAGTGCCTTATGATCTTTAGTTTTTCTACCCTTGTTTTTGTTTTTCCTTTAAGCCCTTTACTAGCATACTGGGTACGCATCATACCTTTCCTTTACCTTTGCTCAGTGCGACAAGTTTTGTGATACCCATGTCGCCCAACCCACGTTGATGAGTATTGGGAAACCCCTTGGATTTAGTTTTGCATGATTTTTGTAGAGGCATTCCGTGTAAGAGCTATGACGTGCGATAACCGTGTCGGGCTACCATATCGCCTAGGCCATATCAGCTTGCATGCCCCATGCTTGTAAGATTTAATTGCCTTCCCGAAACTCATGCCGGGCAGACCTATCACCTAGGGAATCATGCGTCGTGCGACCCATGTCACGAAAGGAGTGCACTGGGCAATGCTTATCGGGCACCACGTCCTTGCCGCCAACATGCATGCCGCATGACTCTCAGCCTCCTCGAAATCTTTGTGAGAAGATGGATTAGACTGATTTTACCATTCTTTAGAAGGCAATTTGCCTTATCGTAAGACACATGTCCCAGTTTTACCCCTTTTACCCCACTCGCGACCGGCTATATATAGTAGCCTGAGATTTTCTGTGTCGGGTTACCAAGTTACCTGCATTTGCTCCCGTATCGCGCATTCTTTTCCCCTTTCAAAACTCCCATGCCATCCTTTGCCTACCGACTTTCGTGTCACGTTAAGGATCCCTTTGCCCGATATAGGTAAAATCTGTGACGCCCTTCTTATCGCGTGACTATGTGTCACATAAATCACATCGGCCAAACCCTATCGCGTGCCACCCTATCACATTCTTGCCCCTATCAGGCAGAACATTTTAACGTGTAGTTTCTTCTTGTCACACGATAAACGTGTCGGTCTTCCTTACCACTTTGTTTTACATCGGCCTTTTTCTTGTACCGCGTGACACCCATATCACGTGACACGATGACCAACACATCTTATCGGGTAAAGAACTCGAGCTTGCGATGATGCCTATGTTGCTCGGGTTGTTTGCAATGCTTTCATCCGTGTTGTGCGACAGCCATATCGCGCGACACGACGCATCACACGCCATTCCTTTTATCGTGTAGAGATGTTATAGTGTTTTCACCTTAACCGTGTGACACTCATATCACGCGACACATCTACTGATTATCTCATGAAGGCCCATTAGAGGAATTACCCGATACTCGTTTGTCACGTAAGTCATATCGACCAAACCTTATCATTTCCTCGATGCTAACTTTAGCCCGATACCGGTTTGCCCTGAGTACACTTTAAAAACATATCAGACTTTTGGTATCAGGCACTTACGTACTACGTACCATGTTTTCTATAAGTGCCCCACCCGATATCGATTTCAAAGCATATCACCCAGCTGTATCGAGCGAAACACTCACTCTCGCCTTCTGCCTGATATCGGGTAAATGCAGTTTGATCGAACAACTTCTTTTTACTTAATCCCTTTGTTTAATCATTGCAGAAAATGGCCCACACCAAAGAAACGGTCGTCCAGGTTGACGACCAAGGCTGGAGGATCAACCCCGAGGCCAAAAATGAAGCCACCACTGGGCGGAAACACCCAAACCCTGAGGTGGTTGGGCCCTCTGAGGCCGAGAAGCGGCCTAGAATGGAAGCAACACCGTCCCCAACAATGACAGCTGAACTGGAAGTCCTAGAACACTCACCAGGCTAGTTTGTTCCTAGAGACAAGGAGAACCAATGATGTTACACGGAGTTGGCGACAAAAGTCTATCAGCCAACCCAGTTCTGCCATCAAGCATCCTTCCATCATATCGTCATCTTCAATAGATTCGAGAACGTCTTAGAAGACACTAGACTGCGGAAGATTTGCTTCATCTACTCCGCCTCCTACACCGAGCTCACCAAGGAGTTCATCTCCTCCCTCCACCGAGTCCCAAATACCCCTGAAGAGACCAAAATGTTCGGCGGAGCGGATAGAATACAAGGGCGCCTCTACAACACCGAGCATGGCATCTTAGAGAGGCTGCTCAACGGGATATTCTCTTCCAATGAGGCTGAGAGAGAGTTGCTGAACAGCGGTGCCCGGATCACCGAGGGTGACGGCTTCGACCCAATCACGCTCTGGAAGAAGTTGACTGGTGAATAATCCTTCAAACCAGGGAGCAAGGTGGCAGTTGTTCACTCGTGCTTCTGGAAGATTATACATAAGATCGTGGCAAGCCTCCTCTTTAGTAAATATAAAACCAACAACTTATATACTGAAGAGCTCCATCTTATCTGGTACATGATGGAGGGCAAGATGATCAACTTGGGGTGATTCCTGCTAAACCAGTTGCACCCAATAAAGAACACCACCAAGGAGTACAACGTGGGAGGGGTCATCAACCTGATCATGGTAGGGCTAGGGTACCCTAAGGAGTCGCTCAGCCGATCGCGCACTCGGGCCAATGACAAGATCGACATCAAGTTCCCCATAAGGGCAAACATCATCATGAAGGAGGGCCATCGCTTGGTTGACCAGTCCTTGTGAGACTTATTGACCATTTTCGCTAAGATCTGTTTGATCTGTCTGTTAGAAACTTCAACTTGTCTGGACGTCTGCGGGTGGTAAGGCGTGGCGACTTTGGGACAAACACCATATCTGTACAAAAGCGATTCAAACTACCTTTCTACAAAGTGAGATCCACCATCACTGATGATGGTTCTCGACACTCTAAACCTTGGAAAGATTATCTTAGTGAAGATCTTTATCACTGCTTTGGTGTCACAAGTAGTGCTGGGTATAGCCTCTACCCATTTGCAGACGTAATCAACTACAACAATGATATATTTGAAACCATAGGAAGAGGGGAAAGGTCTCATATAGTCTATCCCCCACACATTGAAGACTTCTACTTCAATCTATTCTGATAGTGGCATCTCATTTCGACGGGAAATATTCCTGGTTCTCTAACATTCATTGCAAGCTTTGACATAGGCTTGTGTGTCTTTGAAGATATTTGGCCAATAAAAGCCTGACTAGAGTACCTTAGTTGCGGTCCTTTCACCTCCCAGGTTCCCTCCATAGGGGGAGGAATGACACTCAAATAGAATCTTTGGGGCTTCATCCTCAGGTATACACCTTATATACAAGCCATTGGCACAACACCTAAACAATAGAGGCTCATCCCAGTAATAGTTCTTCAGATTAGAGAACAATTTATTATTCTTATTGTAGGACATTTCTGGGGGTAGTTGTTTGCAGGTCAGGTAATTACACAAGTCTGCATACCATGTCCCTTCAAGGTTGGCCACATGGGCAACATAGATAGATTCATCAGCATAACTTTCATTGATTGGTAGTGGGTGGTCATCCTCCACTCGGATCCTTGAAAGGTGGTCGACGACCACATTCTCATAACCTTTCTTATCTATTATTTCATGATCAAACTCTTGTAACATCAACGCCCAACGCAACAACCTAGGCTTTGTGTCTTTCTTCTGCATTAAGTACTTGATGGCCCCGTGGTCGGTGAGAACTATCACCTTAGAGCCCACGAGGTAGGATCAAAACTTAATAAAAACATATACAATTGCCAACATCTCTTTCTCGATAATAGTATAATTTAGTTGTGCCTCATCTAGGGTCTTACTTGCATAAAAGATCATGTGGTGCTTTTTATCTTTTTTCTAGCCAAGGACTACGCCTATGGAAAATTCACTGGTGTCGCACATGAGCTCAAAAGGAAGATTCAAGTCGGGGGACTAGAGAATGGGTTTGGATACCAAAGCGTCCTTCAGAGTGGAGAACACTTTCATGCACTCATCTATGAAATCAAATTTCACATCTTTCATCAACAGGTTGGAAAGGGACTGTGCTATCTTTGAAAAGTCTTTAATGAACTGTCAATAGTAACTGGCATGACCTAAGAAGCTTCAAATACCTGTAACAGATGTGGGAGGAGGAAACTTGGCTATCGCCTCCACCTTGGATCGATCGACTTTGATACCTTTGTTGGACACCTTATGTCCTTGGACTATTCCTTCCTGAACCATGAAGTGGCACTATTCCCAATCAAGGGTAAGACTCTACTCTTCACATCTCTTCATCCCCAAAGATAGTTTATTAAGGCAATCATCGAAGGAGCTACCATAAACACTGAAGTAGTCCATAAAGACTTCCATTTTATCCTCTAGAAAATCGGTGAAGATGACATTCATGCACTGCTAAAAGGTGGCAGGTGCATTGCAAAGCCCAAAGGGCATTCTCCTGAAAACAAAAGTTCCATAGATTGATGAATGTATATTCATCATGAAATCCAATTATCACTTTGGGACCAATTCAACTCTATATATACTATTTCACTCAATATGAATCATAATGTGCAAAAATACTTACTTGATTCAATTATCAAGGTTTTAACTAAATATTGTTGATTTAATGTAGGTTTTGACAAAGTTGAACAAGTAGTTGGGGTCCGCCTTCATCTCTGGATCTGATCAAGAAATCTAACCAAGCAATTCCACCCATTCGGTCTCAAGACCATTTGAGCCCATTCGGTCTCAAGTCTGTTTGAGCCCATTCAGACTCAAGACCGTTTGAGCCCATTCGGTCTCAAGACCATTTGAGCCCATTCGATTTCAAGACCGTTTGAGCCCATTCGGTCTCAAGACCGTTTGAGCCCATTCAGTCTTAAGACCATTTGATCAACAGAGACCGATTGGAGGCACCACTCAGCCGCAAGGGATCGAGTAGTGCATGAATTCAAGATCTCAAAGCAGAGCCTATACCACGGCCGTGGTGGTTCAAAACGACCGTGGTGCCTCACCACAGCCGTGGCACAATGCCATCAGAGCCCGATTACTCACCCACCACGCCCGTACAAGGCGGCACGGCCGTGGGACCGTAGCATCACCATGACTGTGGTGCCTCTTCACGACCGTGGTGCGTCATCTTCTACCTCTACACCTCTGTCGAGCAGCACTTCTTCTCTTCGATTCTTTCGACTACCACGATCACGTCGGCCCTCTTTGTTACCTTCCTCGGTGCCGCACAATTGTGACACAGACTGCATAGCTGCCGCATTTGGTCTCTTGAGCAGCTTGCTTAATCAAATAGAGCAAACCAGTTGGATCGGTCAAACCTATTGCGATGACCGTTTGTAGGAAATGTCAAGACCATTTGAGAAACTGAAGAACCGCTTGGACGGATTTGAAAACTGTTTGGGCATCTGGTGAGACTCTAGACCGTTTGCCCAAAGCCGAAGACCGTTTGGGGGGGGGGGGTATGTGAAGACCGTTTGCCCCTTTAGCACAAGATCGATTGGAGGACACATTGCAAGATCGTTTGGTCTGAATACAGCAAAATTGAATGATCCCAACACCGTTTGATACTCCTGCCTGAAGACCGTTTGTACAAGATCGTTTGGAGAAGAGCAAATGGTCTGTGAGACCGTTTGGTCTCGTGCGGTTTCCAAACCGTTTGTTGCTCAAGACCGTTTGGTCTTATATGGTTTACAGACCGTTTGCCCAGGATATGCAAGACCGTTTGGTCAGATTCTACAGACTATTTGGGCTAAATTAAGTGAAACCATTTGGGCAAAAATATCTCCAGACCATTTGGTTTCTTTTAATCCAAGTTCGTTTGGGGTCAGTCTTGTGCCTATAAATAGGACCCCAAGGGTCCTCACTTGGACATCGGTTCCGGGACACCGACAGGCTGCCAGTACATAGGTCCGATCCGAATCCAGTGTTGTCCACGCCAGTTTCATTCCACCTACTGTCCATGTTACAACCAAGGAGGCTGAGGAGAGAAAGAAGACGGAGCGAGGGAGACTGTCCGGTCTGTCTTGGCATCTCCCATTCGCATCTAGATCTGCTCCGACGTGACGTAGAAGGTTGTATCTTTTCCACCGAGCTGTGACTACCTTATGCACCGAGTTCATGGTAGATTTATATCTCTTTCTCATCCTTCTTGTTTTTCACATCATCAGTGGGTAGTATCTTTTCACTGGGATGAGGGGACTAGCCCCGCTACCCATGCAAATCATGTTCTTTTGCTAAACTCTCCATGCCAATGTATATAACTTCCCATTTCATTGTTATTTGGTATATTTGTAGTCGATTATCTCCTTGCTTTCATCTTGTTCTTTCCTATATTGAGAAATCTTCTATGTATGGGATGGAATGGCGGTTTACAAGTTCAACTCCTTGACGAGAACTTCTGAAAGGATTCCTTGAGGTTGTAAGTGTATGATCCGTGAGGGGACGAGACATCTAGCCTACATTGATGTTTTTGTGGTCTAAGCATCCCTCAGGGAGTACGACAACCTTAGTTGGATTTTGTATCGTCTTTTTTTATCGTCGATGTTAGTTTGTAGATCTATCACCTTCTTACTTATCAATTAATGTGGTTGACTCCCAAACTAGAAATAGAATGGGATTTCTTCGAGGTCGTAAGTGTATGATCCACGAAGGGACGAGCCATCTAGCCTTCGATGACGCTTCTGTGTGCCTAATGCCTGTATAGGGGGCCCACAACCTTCATTGAATTTCTATATCTTCGAAGCCAAAAGTAAGTGATCCGGCTGGTGACGAGACATCTGATGCCTAAGGTGATGCTTACGTGAACCTAATGCCTGTATGGGGGGTTCTGTAGCAACTCTATTTGGATTTTTATATCTTGTCTGGATTGTTTTGCAATTGAATTTGTTTGTGTGCATAGCGGTGGTGAAACCCGATACCATCCCAGTCCACAGCTTATAGGAACCAGCTATCCTGTCAGCACCAGAGTTCATTACCTGTTTATACATACATAATGGGCCACGTAAGGCCAATAACAGGATATAACAAAGGTACAACAGCTATACATCGTGAAACGTCGACAAAACACCTTTGAGGACTTGAGAGTACATGGATGACTCTAGGACTCTACTACAAAACAACTAAAACAGTAACATATCCATCTCTTGCTTCCTACTCCTCCTCTTGCTGCACGGCCGCAACCTCACGACCACCACCACATCTAGCACGATCACCTAAAAATGTTGTAAACCAGCGGGGTGAGACACACAGTCCCAGTGAGAAACATAACTCCCCGCCGAAACTATAAAACCTTACAAGGTTTAAAGTAGGTAAAGTAGATAGATGGTAAAGACATATAATAAGAGCAGCATACTGAACAAGACTATCATTACCATCAATCTTACCAAGATATTCATGAGGCCTACATCCAGATCTTCTTTATGGAACATGATTGACAATATAAGCTTTATGATAACTTATCACAAGATATTAAGATCGTACAAGTAACTGTAAGAGATAACTAGATCATCTATACAAGCAACGCCTCAACCAATGTTCCGTGTTTTGCTCTAAGAAGTATATACTTATTCGGCTGGATTACATTTTATTATGCCCTGAGGAAGTGAGTTGTCCCTGCTCAAATCCAACCTTCGGCTGCGAAGCCCAAAAACGGTGTCATACAAGGTCAATGGGAGAGTCAGACTCCATGACCTCATCTCCTCGTGGTCAGTGCATGAAAACCAAAGCAGGACTGTAGTCTCATGCTTATACGGCCTCAGCCTCAGGGTTAGCTCCATAAGCTACCCATATCTCTAGCTCACCTTGATACAGGTGCTAGTATACTTTTGAGCCACATGCCTGATCATTGTGCTCTTGAGCCATGAATGCATTCATGATCTATCACACTGAGCCATGGGCATGTTCACCATGATCTATACACAACCGTAGTTGTACTCCAATCCTCCTACTTTTGGCTAGGAGAAAACCCCACATATTCAACAATATGCACTCCAAGTAATCCCGCAGGATAAACCTATTTCACCATCACCAATTACTAACGATGATGGATCTATAGCCAGGGAAAACTACATGACATGTTCCACTATAATTAATTAGTATATTTTAGGTGAGTTGTTGAGGCAACCAAGTTATTAAATGTAATAGCATTGAGTTACATTAATACTATCATTATCACATTACCATGGGATCTCAATCCCTCATCACAGAATGTCACTGCCTCTCAAGGCTTGCATTATCACCATGGGATAGCAATCCCTTATCCCAACATCAGAGGATAACACCTCAACTAGGTACTCATCCTTTACTAGGTCAACAGACCTTTCTCATCATACAGGTGATGCAGGTTATGTCATCAGCAAGGATTATCATCATTCAGTGTTATTCAAAGCACATATACATCATAGCTCTTACCTGGCTATGAATCCATTTAATACACCTGCATGGTTAGTATTCATATCAAGAGAGGTAACTTAAAATATCAAACATAGATATTTATGATTATCATGCTATTAGAGATGTAGATGCACGATGTTTGGAACAACCATTTATGGTCATAATCATATGAGGCACAAAGCTGTATCTATTACATGGAGCATAAAGCAGTATCTTGTAATCTTTATTAGCATCATCTTTAAGCATCAAGCATTGCACTAGTTCACAACCCATCATTCATAGTACATTAACATCATAGGTACGGTTACAAGATAACGGATTCATCCACTTAGAGTTTCTAGGTTAAGCCTAACCCTCACTAAAGGTAGTAACAGGCAGGGTAACAATCCTCACAAAAAGCATGTCGGTGAAGGCACTTAGCCACACTATCGATCAACCCAAGAATAAGAGCACATTGGGCAACCAGGTCTATGGTGTGTCGTGCAACTAGATGTAAAGGATGTGTCATGCAACGAAGATCAAGGAGTGTAACGTGTAGCTGGGTCAAGAGGACATATCATGCACCCAAGCGAGATGTGTATCGGGCATCTAACTATATCGACTAAGGCCTTATCGCCCATCTAAGGTTAAGCACACCATATTGGTCACCACCAAGGCAACTATTAGGGTTCCACTCCTCATTACTGTATCGGGCAGCAACCCTACCAACCTGTGTCGCCCAAGGCACAGAGCAAGGGCACCTAGTGAGCACCCTATCGGTCAGGGGGACATCTAGGGTTCAATACTCCCAAAGCCATCTTGGTCAAGGCATATCGCCCAAGGTCTCCAACAAGATCGAGAGGATCATATCGGGCACAAAGCCAACAAAACTCATCTTAGTATAACGGCCAAGCCAGAACCCTAAATAGGGGGGGGGTATCGGGAAACCTCATTACAAGAGTGCATCGTGCAAAGCATAGGATCCATAACGGCTTGGTCACCACTAACCTCAAGATCACCATCATCAAACCCTAATCGATCAAGAGAGTTGGCTCACCTCTCAACAATCAAGAGAGAGGGGTTTTGCACAACCTCTATCACATATCAGAAACATGTTGGATCATCTCCATATCGGTCAAGATCCCAACCTCTACTAGGTCAACATCCCACCAAGGCTCACCTCTCAAATCCATGGTGAGAGAAGGGTATCGCCCAAGAAACTAGGGTATAGACTCACCTCTCAACAATCAAGTGAGAGGGGTTTTTCCTATACCACTAGAGCTCAGACTCACTTCTCAAAACCAAATGGAGAGAAAGGAGTTTTGCCCAAGAAAAACCCTAACTCATGGTTCGGCCACCAAGGTCAAGAATACATCAACAACAAGATCAAGGTCGATCAAGGTGAAACATAAACATGCAACAAGAAAGTGTTGGTATGTATGCCCTCAGAGCCAATCATGGGATGATTGGTGGGATACATTAATATTGATTTGATAAACATCAGAGGCAAGCTTCCAATTCTTTCTAGTTCATTCATATGAGATAGTGATAGAACATATTGAATGTCTAGAGAATGACAACACTCAATGACGTATGCCTTCAGGTTCAGGACTTGAACGATGAGATCATACTGATGCTAAGAGTTTGTACATTCTTGTTATGTCCCTAGTCGGATGTCATTCTAGAAGGTAGATAGACAGCAATGACACGCAAGACTAGATTGTGGTGTTGGTTGATGACAGAATCTCATTAGTCATGATATAGAGATATCAAACCAAACACATAGGTACTTGTTAGAGAACAAGTGTACCGGGCAGACCCACCGTGAGTTTGACATATGGAACCATGACATGGTAGTCACAGTCAGTACTCACAGTGATGGTGGTGAGTGTGATTCTTTGACTTGAAATCACTACACTCAACACATGTCGTTGGGCACACTTTGACATCATCAAACACAGTCCTGAAACATGGGTTGTTATAAAGGTGATGATTGGGTGGCTTTGACACATGGGGCTTTTGAGGGGTGAGTGATGGATATGGGATTTGTCCCTCCTGAGGTAGTATGATATCCATGGCCACTTGATGAGTAGGATTGAGAAAGGCGTGCATGCATGTGTGAATCAGTATGTGATATTGATGTCATACATATCTCTTCCAATCTACTCTGAGATCAAGAAAGTGAATGAACATTGACAGGATGACTGTTCCATGCCTCGAGTTCATTCGGGATATCAGCAACAAAGGAATTATACATTCACTGTAACATCATTCACGGATTGTAGGATTGAAAGTTGTTCTCCAACTTTCTATTTCACTTGGGTAGCACTGATGTGTGACTAGGCACCGCTCTTTGCTTGTGATATCATAAGTGTTATGGACTTTCACTGCCAACGTGAAATGGACCTGTAGGGTCACACACATAGGATTTAGCCTGGAAAAGGAGTTTTGTCCACAAACAATGTTTAGATTGATTACTAAAGGTGTTTAGTAGTTCAATTAAACACCCAATCAATTGATACCTCAATGTCATAATGTTCAAGGTGTTGGACACATTGATTGGAGTATCGGATTGATTGAAACTACAATTGACTGATTCTACACAATCTACACTTCCAACCGATCGGCTCATGTGATGAATCGATCAGCTGAGCTTGGTGAACCGATCGACTCAGGTGGTGAGTCAATCGGCTCATAGACAGGGTGAAATGATCGGTTCAAGTGTTGAAACGATTGGTTCAACTAGTCCAACTGAGCAAGTTGGGAAAGTCAGGTTGGTGAGAAATTTCTTTTCATTTCACTTGCCCAATTTGATTGGAACAAGGATTGGTATTTGATACCAATTAGAAACAAAAGAAGAAAACTCAATCGGGAACTGACCAGGACCACGAACCGATCGGTTCAGAAAGTGAACCGACCGTTTCATGGGTCCCAACTGATTGGTTGAGTGTCAACCGACCGGCTCAGGTCCCCAACCGACCGTTTCAGAAATGAAACGATCGGTTTAGGTTGCGTAGATGGTTGTTTTGTGGAAAATCTTGAACCCTTCTACTCCTGCTTTAGTCCCATATTGCCAGGGATAGAGAACCCTATCCCATGACCCTCCTATATATAGGGGTATTGGGGGCTTCTCAAAGTACAACGCATTTCAACTAGTTGCTCGGTAAAATTTTCGTTCTCTCTGGTTTTGGTAATTGAGAGAGCCCGAGCAAGTGCTACTCGATAAGGGAGGTACATCAAGGGAAAGACAACTGCAGAAAGCGACTGGTGGCAGGAGAGTGTGTCAGTGACTAGTACGCTGAGAGGAGGGTGTGACTCCTTCCAATTCCTTGTGGGACAAGGAGATTGGAGTTCCAGGTGGTCCGTGTGGACTACTTCAGAGGCGGGAGATTTCTGCTGCTCGGAGGACAGCTGTCAATCCCGACAGTCCCAGTGAGACCAGGAGTCGTCAGTCCTGGTGTGACCAGGAGCTGCACAGACACCATCCAAGACCGGAGGTGAAGACCGCGCAAGCCGTGAGGTATTGTCACCGAGCAAGCCTCGGGACAAGGTATGATTCCACAAACCATCCTTTCCTATTGTATAGACGTTGACATGTTTCCTTGTTCTGGGTTTGGGGAGGAGAAAATTTTTGTTTCCGCTGCCTTCTCTGCCGCCTGTAAAACCCAACAGTGGTATCAGAGCCACGTCAACTGCTCTATACTTTAGGATTATCGATATGATCGATTTTGGTTTGTCGCCTTTATTTATTGCATACGATGCGAATAAAATTGGCTTTATGCATGAATCCTAAATCCGCAAATCCCAATATACATATATCATATGTATAATGAATGCACTCGATACGCGTCGCCCTTAAACGAGTTTTGTGGTGGATGTATAGCGTGGTTATGGCCAATAAACCCTATCTATATAAGGTTGTATGTGGTTGCTTGCATCTCGGTCTGTGCATCGATTCCCTTTCTCCTATTCCTGATGTAACTCGAAATAATTCGAGATTTCTTTCCTACCTTTGCTCCTCTCGAATGTAACTCGAGGTTTCTCTTTTTACAATGTAAAATAGGATAGAATTTTATTTCCTGTTATGTCAAAGAATGATGGACATCCTGACGACAGATGAGACGTTCGGTTCAAGGCATGAACCGATCGGTTGACGTTCGAGACGATCGGCTCAAGGAGTGAGCCAATTGGTAGATGACCGGTTTGAGGAGCGAGACGAGCGGGTGGAGGCCATGATGAGATGCACGATGACCAGGCGAACCGATCGGTTGGAGGAGCCAACCGATCGGCTGGTGGCACCCAGCCGACAGGCCGGATGGCGAGTCGATCAGTCATATGATGAGTAGATCAAACCCAGAAAGGCAAAGCACAGAGTTCATCTTGTACAGGTTGCATGTGATGTAGACCTAGATGACTGTGATTCCTCTTGGCTCGAGGAATCACATTAGGATGTCCATAATCATCGCTTTTATCGTTTCGCATGTTTTCTGTGGGATATAGCATGTATATGATACGTACTATATATTGTGGTGATTGGATATGTATATGTATATAAAACCAAATCCCTCATTAAATATTAAGTTTTAGATGCCTTCCAAATGTGACACATGTGAAAAGCTTGATCGACCAAGTGTGGGCACGCCCAAGCGTGGTGCACCATCTATCTCGTGGAAGCGTGAAGGATGAATGTGTGGGTCTGCCCAAACAGGGTGCATATTCATCGTGTTGGCTTTGGGTCGGACTTAACAAGTTGACCTAGATAGGATCTAGCACCTTGAGGCATGGAGATGCTCATGGCAAGGAGTTGCATATGACATCTTATCAAGAGTTGCATATGATGCAATTGGCAAGAGTTTCCTACCTGAGAGATCTAAGTTGTGGGTGACGGCCCAAGCTGGTCCATGACTTAGAGGATTTTAGGATCTTGCCCACTAGAAGATTGTACGCTGCAATCTTCCGAATTGATGGTGAGGGCTATCAATTTGAAGTAAAATAGTGGGAGCAATAATTAATTAAAGGCCTAATTATATCGTCAAACTTTTCAAATCAATCAAATAAGTCAAAACTGAGTTTTGGACTAAAATTTCATATATTTCTGTTTGTACAATAAATGGTTGATCAACAATAATCGCTTATTTGCGATCAGTCTTTGAGACCAAAAAATTAAATGGGAATTTTTCCACGACTGGTTAGGACATTGAGAAGTGTTCTCAATCGTAGAGTGAAAACTCTAAGTCCTAGTTATACCAGAACCAGATGAACTCGATCCCACCATATCAATGGCTGAAAGTATGCTTATGGAAGCATACCGAGGAAGACATTGATGAGGAGTGCTTGACGTTTTGGTCTCTGAACTATGAGTTGTAGAGACAACATGAGACATATGATGTCTCCAAGACACTGTCCTATTATGTCATGACAGAAGGAGATCCAGTAAGGTATTCACACACTCAATGTGATTGGGTATGTGGAAAACCTGACTAAGAAGGATTCCCTCTGAGCCAAGAGTTGGCTATTGGTATGATACTACAAATGTTGCGAGAATCATACAATTCATGATAAGCTACAACATGAACAACTTTGACAAGCGTTGACAGAGTTGTTGGACATGTTAAGGATAGTAGAGGCAAAGATGAAGAAAGACAAACCATAATCTTTGATGTGATCAAAGAAAAGGTAATTCTTAAGGGCAAGGACAAGGGCAAAGCAAAGAAGTGTTCTGATGCTAGCCAGCAACCCAAGCCGTCTTCAGCCTCAAGGCACATGGGGAAAGGGTGTATGAGGGATTGCCCTCTATACCTGGAACAACAAAAGAAGATGCAGGAGGGGATGGAGATCTCCACCTAAGGTATCATGAAATGAACCGCTTCTTTATATGAGGTATATGATACCACGATATGGATATGTCATATATGATATGCAATATCCACAAAGAAGTGATGGCCTTTGTGAAAGGACCAAGAAAGGAGTACCCATCATTGGAGCAAGTGTTGCGGCCATAGATAGGAGTAACTTTCAGTTTATTTCATCCTAAAGGGCACGAAATAGAGTTGAGAACTGCTATTTCATATTTTCCAATATATAGAAACACTTTATTTTTGCATATTGTATGACAATGATGGCAATCAATAAAGAGATGTTTCAATTTATAAAGATATGATCTTTGTGGCAATGCCTTGTTTATCTTGTGGTATTTGATATGCATAAGATAAAATGATGCCTAAAAGTTATAGATAACTCAAACAATCAAATTAGTATCCATCATGAGAAATTCATTTCTAGTTTCCATGTGATGGATAAATCTAGACTCTTTTGGTTAGAGAACCAGTAAGAGACATGAATATCTTGGACATGATTAATCAGTCTTCACTAAAGGTAGTGGGAGAATGATTATCCTATTAGGTATGATACATGTGATGTATTTACATACCTATTGGAACAAATGCTAATACCTCAAATGGTGTTTAGAGAAATACCAATATGAATATCTTGAAGTGTTCAAGATTATCATAGATGAAGTGCAAATTTGGTAAAGTGTTAATTCTTGATGAGATCAATGAATGAAATACTTAGACCAAATGTTTGAGATCCTTATGAGTGATTATGATAGTGTATCATAGTGAACTCATGATTAAGACATGGTGATGTCTAAATCAAGAAGGAATCATACTCTAAGGAGTTAGAGAATGATTATCAAATAACTGAATTCTTCTTAATAAAAGAATACCCCACACTAACAAAGGACATTAAGAATCACAAGGAGTTGTAAGTTCTTATATCCTTGACGGATACACATTGTTTATCTATGTGATGAGTTGTTCATGTGATGAGTCCACTATCTATATGAATATGAGGAACCGAATTTTGAGTTATGGTTTATGACCATTACATCCTAAATGACATCCATGTGAACCATAAGGTATGACCTTGATGGTAGCACCCATTGGATGAAATTCATAAGTGCAAATGAATCTTAAGTGTTAAGACACATGGATAACATTTTAAGAAGGATGATGCTTGTTGATTGCAACTTAATGACTAAGACATTTGGCATATGGATACTAAAACTGCATTCCTATGGGGAATAAAACAAGGATGTGTACGTGACACAACCTAAAAGGTTTATGAATCCACTAATGCAAATGAAGTCTATAAGTTACAATGGACTAATAAATGTGATTGATTATAAGCAACTCAGAATTGGATCTTTACTTTGATGATATAGTCAAAGGGTTTAACTGATATGTCAAAGATAAAGAAGGATCTGTGATTTAGTGAGAGCGTGTTCACATTCCACATGTTGATGTGAAATGGAAATGTTCTAGAATGGAAATCCAAAACTGGAAATTATCTTTAAGGAATATAGAGATGTTTCCTATATGATAGGAATAGAGATCTATAGAGATAGATCTTGAAAACCTCTTGACCTGAAAAGAGAAAGCATACATTGGAAATATGTACTGAAGGGTTCAGTATGCACAGATTCAGTGGGAGAAAACTTGTCCATGTTACATGGAGTTAATATCCCAAGGCCAAGTGTCCAATTCTTATGAAGAATGGAAACACTAAGAATAGATATGGATCTATCATGTATGTAATTATCCCATTATCTTGCATGTATCGACATGGAAAGAACAAAATGCATTCATCATCTTGTATGTGGGACATGACAATATGATGTGCTCATCCTAATAACTCGTATGTGGGACATGACGAGTGGATGTATGTCTGGTTCCAGTAAGGGTTACTGGAATACCAGGAGAACTTGATAAGTACTTGTGAAGTACTAGTTCTATGGAGATAATGAAGAGTTCAATGTAAAGAGTTACATTGATGCAAACTTCCGAAAAGGACAGAAAATTAATCACAAAATATATATAGGATATATAAAAGTGAAAGTTTGTTGATAATTGGAAGTGTTCCAATAAAACCATTTAAAAGGGGAAATGTCGAGTATCCGTGTGTTAAAGAACAACAGTGGAAATTATATGGGTCTGGAAGTTCATGAGATGAACTTATAGATATTCCACTCATTGATGACAAGTATGGAATCCTTGATCATGCAATGTGGCTAAAGGTTAGCAAAGGATACTAGATCACATATTACGAAAACTCCATCTCATACGTGTGACGCACAACGAAGAGATGAGAGACATGCAGTTAAAAACTGACTTTGGCAAGGTGTTGCCATAACTCACTATGTTCGCACTAGAGCACAGTAACATGTGGGACATGTTTGAAGATCACTATGAATACGATTCAAGGGTGATTCGCTCGTAGTGCAAGTGGGAGTCTGTTGGTATGTATGCCTTGAGAGCCAATCATGGGATGATTGGTGGGATACATTAAGATTGATTTGATAAACATCAGAGGCAAGCTTCCAATTCTTTCTAGTTCAGTCATATGAGATAATGATAGAACAGATTGAATGTCTAGAGAATGACAACACTCAATGACATATGTCTTCAGGTTCAGGACCTGAACGATGAGATCATACGGATGCTAAGAGTTTGTACATTCTTGTTATGTCCCTAGTCGGATGTCATTGTGGAAGGTAGATACACAGCAATGACACGCAATACTAGATTGTGGTGTTGGTTGATGATAGAATCTCATTAGTCATGATATAGAGATATCAAACCAAACACATAGGTGCTTGTTAGAGAACAAGTGTACCAGACAGACCCACCGTGAGTTTGACACATGGAACCATGACATGGTAGTCACAGTCACTACGCACAGTGATGGTGGTGAGTGTGATTCTTTGACCTGAAATCACTACACTCAACACATGTCGTTGGGCACACTTTGACATCATCAAACGCAGTCCTGAAACATGGGTTGTTATAAAGGTGATGATTGGGTGGCTTTGACACATGGGGCTTTTGAGGAGTGAGTGATAGATATGGGATTTGTCCCTCCTGAGGGAGTATGATATCCATGGCCACTTGATGAGTAGGATTGAGAAAGGTGTGCATTCATGTGTGAATCAGTATGTGATATTGATGTCATACATATCTCTTCCAATCTACTCTGAGATCAAGAAAGTGAATGAACGTTGACAGGATGACTGTTCCATGCCTCGAGTTCATTCTAGATATCAGCGACAAAGGAATTATACATTCACTGTAACACCATTCACAAATTGTAGGATTGAAAGTTGTTCTCCAACTTTCTATTTCACTTGGGTAGCACTGATGTGTGACTAGGCACCGCTCTTTGCTTGTGAAGTCATAAGTGTTATGGACTTTCACTGCCAACGTGAAATGGACCTACAAGGGTCACACACATAGGATTTAACCTGGAAAAGGAGTTTTGTCCACAAACAATGTTTAGATTGATTACTAAAGGAGTTTAGTAGTTCAATTAAACACTCAATCAATTGATAGCTCAATGTCATAATGTTCAAGGTGTTGGACACATTGATTGGAGTATCGGATTGATTGAAACTGCAATTGACTGATTCTGCACAATCTGCACTTCCAACCGATCAGCTCATGTGATGAACCGATCAGCTGGGCTTGGTGAACTGATCGGCTCAGGTGATGATTCGATCGGCTCATGGACAGGGTGAAATGATCAGTTCAAGTGTTGAAACGATCGGTTCAACTGGTCCAACCGAGCAAGTTGGGAACGTCAGGTTGGTGAGAAATTTCTTTTCGTTTCACTTGCCCAATTTGATTGGAACAAGGATTGGTATTTGATACCAATTAGAAACAAAAGAAGAAAAGTCAATCGGGAACTGACCAGGACCACGAACTGATCGGTTCAGATAGTGAACCAACCATTTCATGGGTCCCAACCGATTGGTTGAGTGTCAACCGACCGGCTCAGGTCCCCAACTGACCATTTCAGAAATGAAATGATCGGTTCAGGTTGTGTAGATGGTTGTTTTTGTGGAAAATCTCGAACCCTTCTACTCCTGCTTTAGTCCCATATTTCCCAGGATAGAGAACCATGTCCCATGACCCTCCTATATATAGGGGTATTGGGGGCTTCTCAAAGTAAAACTCAGTGCAACCACTTGCTCTATAAAGTTGTTGTTCTCTCTAGTTTTGGTAACTGAGAGAGCCTGAGCAAGTGCTACCCGATAAGGGAGGCACAACAAGGGAAAGACAACTACAGAAAGCGACTCGTGGCAGGAGAGTGTGTCAGTGACTAGTACATTGACAGGAGGGTGCGACTCCTTACAATTCCTTGTGGGATAAGGAAATTGAAGTTCCAGGTGATCTATGTGGACTACTTCAGAGGCGGGAGATTTCTACCGCTCGGAGGATAGCTGTCAATCTCGACAGTCCCGGTGATACCATGAGTCGTCAGTCTCGGTGCGACCAGGAGCTGCACAGACACCGTCTAAGACTGGAGGTGAAGACCGTGCAAGCCACGAGGTATTGTCGCCGAGCAAGCCTCGGGACAAGGTATGATTTCACAAACCATCATTTCCTATTGTATAGACGTTGACGCATTTCCTTGTTCTGGGTTTGGGGAGGAGAAAATTTTTGTTTCCACTGCCTTCTCTACCTCCCGTAAAACCCAAAAGAAAGGAAGTATGCAACCTCCTAACAACCAATACAAACCCCATATCATCTAAGGGAACATCAAGGTAGCCACCCACTGCATCGCCCAAAGAAAACAAAGAGGCATCAAGCTACCCTATCTCCCAAGGCAACTCTAACGTCTGAGCTAGGGTTATATCGGCCAAAGGTTAGAGCTCATCTCACAACTCAAGGTAGGAGGGGTGTTGCTCAGTCATCAAGGCATGGTCTATCCATGTTGTCTAGGTGATAGTAGATGAAGAAGAGAAAGAAGAAGTAAAGAAGGATCCAACTCCCCGCTTTGCAAAGCATCATCCAAAAGAGCTCATAATAGGTAATCCCCTTGAATGGGTGAAGACGTGGGCTGCATACAACAAGGAACAAGCCGACAATTCCTTCATCTCTCAACTAGAGACAAATAACATCAAAGATTCTCTCAAGGATGATGAATGGATACTATCCATGCAAGAAGAGTTAGACAGTTTGAAAAGAACAAAGTGTGGCCCTTAGTGACAAGACCAAATGATAGAAAGATCATTGGCACCAAGTGGGTCTACCACAACACCCTTGATGAAAGTGGGAAAGTGATAAGGAACAAGAAAGATTACTAGCTCAAGTTTACAACCAACATGAAGGTATTGATTTTGATGAAACTTATGCACATGTTGCTAGACTTGAATCTATTAGAATGCTACTTGCTTTTACTAGTTACAATAATTTCCTGCTTTATCAAATGGATGTTAAAAGTGTGCTTTTGAATGGTACAATTGAGGAGGAAGTCTATGTGGCTCAACCTCCCAGATTTGAACATGATAAATTGCCTAACCATGTTTACTCTTACAAAAAGCTCTCTATGGACTCAAACAAGCCCCTAGAGCTTGATATGAGAACGAAAGAACTTTTTTCTAGACAATGGCTATGTCATAGGCAAATTCGATTCTACTCTATTTCTAAAACACACTTCTAGAAACTTTTTGATCATTCAAATTTATGCCAAGGATATTATTTTTGGCCGATCTGATCTTGATCTTTGAAAGGAGTTTAGTTCTCTTATGCAGAGTGAATTTGAGATGAGAATGATGGGAGAGCTTACTTTCTTCCTCGGCTTCCAAATTAATCAAACCAAGGAAGGTAACTTCATCAACCAAGACAAATACACCAGTGAACTTCTTAAACACTTTGGGATGGAGAACGCCAAGCCGATGGACACCCCAATGCCAAACACTGCCAAGCTTGACAAAGATGAAGAAGGTGAGAAAGTGGATGAGAAGCTCTATATAGGTATGATTGGAATTTTATTACATTTAACTTCCTCTAGACATGTCATAACATTTAGTGTTGTCTTGCGTTCTCAATTTCAATCAAGTCCTAGAAAATCACATCTCATAGAGGTTAAGAGGATTTTGAGGTATCTAGTCAAAACTCAAAATTTTGGACTACGTACCCCAAGTCAAGGGAATTTACTCTTATTGCATATAGTGATGTTGATTGTGTAGGGTGTTTGATTGATAGAAAGTGCATAAGTGGCACTTTCTTCTTCGTAGGACCATGCTTGGTTTCTTGGTTCTCTAAGAAACAAAGCACAATAACTCTTTCAACTATCGAGGCTGAATACACTACAGTTAGGTTGTTGTGCCCAAGTCCTATGGATGAAGAAAATACTCCAAGACTTTAACATTCATTTTTGTACTTCTCCTATATATTGTGACAATACTAGAGTAATTAATTTATCTTATAATCCTATATTGTATATTAGAGCTAAACATATGGAGGTTTGTCAACACTTTCTTCATGACCACATTGCCAAGAAGGATATCTATATCACACATGTTTACACAAAGAATCATCTTGCATACATTTTTACAAAACCTCTATATAGAAAGCAATTTACATTCATTAGATCAAAACTACTTATAAATGTTTTTGATGATACTGACATGCAATCTAGATAAATGTTATCATTCCTATATGTTTCTTGCTTATAATTGGTCATTTTTTTACTTGAAAGTGCTATAATTGCCATGTTTTCATGCCTTATTTCGCTTTTTTGGCTATCTTTTGTAAATGCATGTTTCATCGCAAAATAGAAGCTAGTCATAAGTGGAATGTGCCTCAATATGTTTAAAATATATGATAGTATAGAAATATAAATTTATATAGAACTCTATAGGTTTAGAATTAAATTTTCTATGTTGTTGATAGGCTGACCATTCGGTCAAGTTTAACCTGGTACAAACTCGACCGCTCCCTAGATGAGGATCAAACTATAATTCAGTACTGGTTGAGTTTCTTAAACACAAAACTTGACCGACATCGCTGCTGGACACAAATTAAAAAGGGAAATGACCAACTTTTCTCCCTCTCAACGGGAGAAAGTCGATCGGTAGCCAACCTCCAACATTCATCCTCCAACCCTAGGCTAAACCAACCTTTCCTTCAACCTTCCTAGCCTCCAATCAGCCTTGATTGCCTCTCCCAACCATGACCCAGGTGGTTAGGTGACCTATTGATTGTGTTTTCCCTCTTCTTTGATGGTCATCTCCTCTCAATCCGGCCTAAACAACCTCCAATTGTAGGAAGAGAACTGAACCAGCTGGAGCTCCATTCTCCTCCACTGCTCCAAAGCATGTCTCTTTTGATAGCACCTCTTTCATCTCAACTCAAGTTGTGAATAGGTACAAGAAACTCCTTGCTAGGACTCCCTTTCCATTCTTTGCTTTGTGTGAACCTCGTTTTGCAATAAGTGAGGTGGTCAAATAGGTCGCTAAGGTGTTCAAACCACACCATCCTAGTGTTTTGTGTGTACAGTGTTTGTGCTTCTCAAATTCCATGTCTAGCAAAAAGGAAGTCCATTTTTACACCAATCTTACATGGAATTACAACACCATCGTGCCACCACCTAATACCCAGGTCATCTTGATTTCAATGATAGATGATACCAAAATAAAAATATATAAGGATTCATTGAATACCTATTTCTCTAGTACTAACTTTATCGCTTCTTGGTTGGCTTCCTATCCTTCATACCATGACATATTGGACCCTGAGAGTTTCTACAAAATCTTTAACCTTATTCTTACCCTTTGCGATATCCATAAGTTTTTGAAGAAACTAGGTTTCACATACTGGAATAAGTACACCCTACGCTCCTCTTCCCTTGATATCAAGACACATATGATTGCTTTAGTAGTCAATTACAATATCCATGAGGAAGATTGCAGAGAATATGGTAGTGATCATGTATTGTCTGTTGAATGATAGCGGAGTCAAGTGGGCACATTGTACTCTTCATCATATGACTTTCTTTGACTCAGGGAAGAACACCACCGATACCCATCTCCCTTATCCTAACTTGATATGTGGTGAGTTTGGTCACCATGCTGCAAAATCTCTCTTCCATGACCTTGGATACAAACCAATACGGAAAGGAGTTTGCATTAGAGAGACTACCAAAAAGGAAACCTTTCTTCCTACCTCCTCCACCACACCAGGTGCCTTTTCTTCCACCCAGGACCCCCACCACCAAGAGGCTACCATAAAAGAAACCTTTCTTCCTACCTCCTCCACCACACCAGGTGCCTCTTCTTCCACCCAGGACCCCTCACCACCACTACCACCTAGACCTGACCTCGTCTCATTTTCTGTATCAAATGAAGCCCTCATGGGATATATGATACATCAATAGGTGTATAACCTCAGTGTTTAGGACCACATCCACCAGGACCTTGTTCAAATCATGTCACACATGAACCTGTCCTACAACCATCCCTACCCACCCTACCAGGCTTACCCAGGTGCTGACTATGCATCTTATGAATATAGTCAGTTCTACCCTGACCCACCACCTGCTACTTATGTTGTACCCCATTTTGCCTTTGACGGTGGACTTGCCCCTGGTGCTCTTCTACTTCTGGTTCATCTCATTGGCCCTTCCTCCACTCTACTTGTTGGCTATTATGGAGTTGATACTCCTTGCTTCAAGCAAGCAAATGCATTACATGCATGTGGCATGTATTGGGTTGTGCAGAATTCCAGGTGGCATGGTACTCATTCTTTTAGACCTACTGTTGATGAGGTGATGCCCAACTAGGATGATGAGGTAGAAGCTGGAGATGGTGATTATGCCGAGGATGTTGATGGTGATAATGGATCTTTTGATGGTGATGATGGTGAGCCTACACCTACTGTGACAGATGCACCATTTGATGGAGATGAGAATCACCAGCCAGAGGATGAGGATGATGATGTTATTGATGTATATGGCCTAGGTATTTAGTTGTATAGTCTATTAGGTTGCCCATACACATCTCTTTTTGTATACTATAATGTACTAAACATTTGGGCACTATATCTGAGGCATACTATTTTCTTATATCATCATTTTTTGTTGTCTTGTAGTTTTCCTATCAAGAGGACATATATAGTGTTTTAATCTTAATCCTATGTACCTTAACTCTTTGTTTGGTTACATCTTATGAGTTGTTGGTATCTGCTCCCATATTTTTATTATGACTTTAGATTGCTTGTTTCTCTCTACTTTGTCTCAGTTTGGTGCTTGCTTTAGTGGTTTCTTATGTGGTTTGTACCTATGCCAAAGACCTATGTTTTATAGCTCTTCTACCCCCTGCCTTTTTATATGACAAAGGGGGGAAATGAGCTCATCCATATTGAATTTATTGCTCATATGATCATGTTCTAGTCAATTATCTGAAATATTGTGTGACTTGCTATAGGACCATGTAGTATGTATATGTGCTATGGTTGTTTCTAGAAAGACTAACAATGCAGGAAAAAGTAAGCATGAATTGATGGGGAGAAATTAACATTGTTTGTTCATATATCCCCTTGCAATTCACTAGGTAAAGGTTTACTTTTCATATCCATTTCAATATGTTGAGGAATGGTTTGTCATTGTCAAAAAGGGGGAGAATGTTGACCTAAGAGTTATACATTGTCCATATTTTGATAATGACCTAACTGTTCCATTCATATGTATATAATATGTCTACTTTAGATTGATTTCAGGTATTATGTACATGAAAATGATCAATTCAATCAAGTCCTAACTTGATCAAGTTCAAGGCAAAAGTAATGCAAATGCACTTTTGTGGGAAACACCATAAAACCCTTAGGATGATTTTTGTAACCATTTGTATTGATGTTATGACTTTTAACTAAGATGAGAAAAAATTAGGAGCAAGCAATTAATTCAAATGATTAATCACTCTAATGACATTTTCCAATATACATCAAAGAGTGTCTATTCAGACGAGTTTCTCATGTGACAAACTTAACCAACACCCTTGATGCATTTTGAGAATGTCCAGGTTTGGTCAAGTTTCCACTACACAGAACTCGACCGACACCCTGCACTGGAAAAACTAATTTTAAGCGATTGACTGAGTTTCATCCAGGAGAAATTTGACCGATGCTTCAAATTTGTTTTGTCATATAGTGCAATCGGTCGAGTTAACTTTATTAAAACTCAACCAACTGTACTGTATCAAGTGTGCCAAAAAATTGATTCTAACTATTGGAGTGTAGAAAAACTCAAAATTATATCCGTTGCAACACCCCAAACGGCTAAAAAACGTTCCTTAGTGCTCCTAAACTCTAGTGGACACCCCCAACTATAAATAAGACATATTAGAGATCATTCCAAGGTTGCTCCTTTATGCTATTCAAGCTCCTAGCTATAGTTGAGTTCATCCAGTCCACTTGAGCCCCTTTCTCTCTCTTGTTTGCAAATCAAAAGATCCATATGAGTGAGATAGGATATATGTAAGAAAGATGCATCATTGTATACTTGTAAAGCTCTCAAAGCTTCCCATTCTCCAACTCCTTTCTTCAAGTGCAAGTTGGTGAATCCTACAAGGAAAAATACTACAAGTGCAAAAGCTTCTCCAAGTGAAGGAAAAGGTCAAGGTTGAACATTTGAGAGTAGAGTGGGTGAATCCTACAAGGAAAAATACTTATTTCAAGAAGGAGATCTCCTTGGTGAAGGTGTCCAGCTGCTTACAAGAGTGGGTAAGATCTCATAGAGGTAGAAAACTCTAGATCATTGGGTAGGTAAGTCCTTGGTTGGTTATTGGATCCCTTGTCCTCAAAGGAAAGGTTGGGTATCATTGGATGGGAAAAGGAAGGTCATCTTATATGTCTTATGGAATATAAGTATACACTGGTTGCAAAATCCTAGTGCTTGACCTCTCTCAGTAGTGTACTGACTTTCTCCTAGTTTGGGGATTGGAACCACTCTACATAGATTGTTCTTGTGTTTGTTCATTCGCTCTTATCCTTGATATGCATGCTTAGTTGCACAAAAAATTCAATATTTGCAATCCCATATCTTGTAGTAACTTGAAGGTCTCACGAATCTTGTTCAAGTGTTTTTAGCTCTACCCCCCCTAGAGCCCACTGATCTAACATTTTTTACTTTTCTTCTTATCGAATTACACGTTGATCGACTTTGTAGGTAGTTTGTCAAACTTCTGGGGTTGGTAGAACCAAAGTGCTCAAAGTCAGAGTCATTTTAGAATGAGTTAGGTGGGAGCCTCACAAATCAGTTTGACCTGTGGGAAGTCGAACTGACTAAGAGACCCGACTTGTTAAAAGTCAATCTGATTTGTCAACATGTCTTGTTGTGCATCGATTATTGTGGTTACTTCGACCAAAAAGGTCGGTCTGACATTTGCAGAAGTCATATGACAAAATAAAATCAAGAACTACAAAATACCATGCAATGATCTACAGAACCTAATTTGATTCCCATATCAATACCCACTCCCCTAACCTACCAATTATCATGTTTATCATCTTGAATTAGATTTATAAGTGATTCTCATGCACTTCCTTTTATAATTATCATGACCACTCAAAGTATTTAACTTTCACCGTCCCTTCATATTAATCTAAACAATTCATTTCATCATTTATGATTCCATTACAAATTATCTCAAGCCCTACATGGAACATAAATATCATGATTTCTAAACATCATCAATACATAACATATGTTTCCATCAAATAGGGGTTTCATCACATATATTCATTCAAATAAATCCCATTACACAAACTAGGCTTTTTTATTGTCACATATATGAAAGATATTATTTAATAATCATGGAGATTAATCTAGGATGACAAGTAACATGTGTAATATGTCATTACAGACGTGAAGGAAATATTATTAATTAATCTTCAGGATGAAACCATCAAGGAGAATGTTAGATCAAAAACTCAAATTTTGCAGTATAGAATATAGGGTTATGATCATGATAATGAATTGAATAAGGAATTTCTACATAACAACAACAATTGAATTACAATAAATGTAATGATTATTACATATCTAAAGTAATAAAAAGAGAGTAGAGAGAAACCTGAAGCCTAAAATGATGATATAGTTGTAAGTGAATTGAAATAATGACATCCATTCAATTTATATTGTGGGTGAAATGTGGGGAAATGTATATAAGATAAATAGGAATAAAAACAAAATAAATAGTAAGGATAAAGAGAGAATCATAGAATAAGCAATAATACACCATATATTCAGCGGATTGGTATTTATGGAAACTATTGAATAAAGATAGAGATATACTAAGGTTGTATAAAAGATCAAACAAACCAAACAAAAGTTGAGAAAACTAATTATATCCTATATCTATTGATGTTTGGGAACCAAGTATTCTTGAAAATTCTAGAACCTTTTGAAGTTTCAAAGAATTGTTTTTCCACATTTAGATAAGTATTGTAACTGTACTTATTTACGAAAGCCTTAGTATAAACCATATATAAGAGGAGTTCTTATTTGTAATATAAATATACAACATCATCTTAATCTCTATTACTCATCAATTGCCCAAACTTTTCTTTTCTTCTTATTGTTAATTATAAATTATAAAATTGTTTTCTTACCTCCCAATACCATACAAAGAAGAAATAAATAACAATCTAATCTTCTCAACCAATTTTCATACTAGGGTTCCATGTCAAAACAATGGTCAACTCAAGTTTGTTTGGTTTATCCATCTTCTTGATTGTTGTACAAAAATCAATGAAGGAGATTATACTGTGACCAACTTTGAGGAGAAATCATGAAATCTCTAAAAATGAAGAAGATGATACTTTGAGTATCTTCTAATGTTGTCTTTCCATATCAAAATGTTAGTAAGGTCACAAACTAGAAAGCTTTGTTAGACCCTCCTGAAATAGAATACTTTTGCTATTATGAAGAAACTTCAAACAAAGAAATGATAGTGATATCATACGATAAGGAAAGAGACTCTCAGACATCCCAATAACCTATGAAATGGTCTACCTTTCAAATTATATATTTCCTTTATATGATCAAAGGGACAAAAGAATGTAGGAAATTCAAGTAGTAATGATGTTACAACCTTAATTTTGCATATGTTTTCATAATTGAAATGTAACGATTTTATGAATATGGACCTAATTGAAAAGGTTGTATGCTTTTCTTCAAAGAAGGGATTTCTTTGCAAATATCCCTTTTGATAGGAATTTTGTCGTTCTTATTACTATATTAATTCAATAATGGATATAAAAGAGAAGAAAAGTCCAAATAATGGAGAAAGATACAAGATAATGGATATTAAGAAAAATAATTGGAAATCTCTAGAAAGTGGCATTAATGGCCACAATTGAGTAAATTTCCTTTATATGTGATTTCTAATGAAAGAAATAGGAAAAGAGGGAAAGGAAATAAAAGATAAAGAGAAATCCTTGAAAAGAAATCTTTTAATGAAGAAATAAGTAAGATAATGAGAAATAATGGATGTAGATGCCTGTAGAAGGATAATAAGTATCCTTCAAAAAGATTTCGAAATCTTAGGATTCCTTGGGGTCCAAGGAGTCCAATATAGCAAGATTTTGGTTTAAGGAAAGAGAAAATAACCATTATTTAGATTTGTTTAAAGAGTTAGTTTCCTATGAAGAGATAGTCCTATTCTTTTGGAATTTGAGACTCAAACTTGACATGCAAGTAGATAAAGGCAAGAGAGAGAAACCCTTAAAATTTGGTTGGAAAATAGTGCACGATTTCTGAGTTATGCAATTTGAAAAATTACCAAAAGTGTAGTTATTAATTTCCTAAGAAATCGATGTCACACTTTAATTGGATAATTCAGGATTCCAGGCTTTATGTTGACCATTGGATCACAATCGAACGATCAGGGATGAATCCCTTTTGGTGCAAGGAGTCTGTGTTAGGCAGACTTGCGATGATCCAAAGTAGGATCATTGCGGGAAAAGGAAAGGGAGTTAGATCATGAGAATAGCACCGTTAAACTCGGGAGAGAAGTCTGAAGAGGACCATCCCTACTTTGTAGGGGTTTGGTAGATGATTGGGAGATTTCCCAATTCACCTGATCCCTGCCTTCGACCCTATATATAGGGGAAGGTGAGAGATGGTACCAACGTGCTATCTTGCTAACCTAAACTCTACGGAGGACCGAGAGGAGTGTTTTCGTGCTTCCAATTCCGTCTTCTACCCTGAACTTCACCCCCATCTTCTCAGAAAGCCTCGCCGGAGTCCGTCGAGTAGGAGGAGGTCGTAGCGTGGTCGTGGCGAGCAATTGAGGGCCTAGTCGAGTTCAGTGGAGGAAGATGGAGCATCTTGGACCTTCTTTGCGCTCGCTAGTGTTCGGAACCTTAGAGTCAACCTCTAGGTTGACCGTGGGCTCGCTGCTGTGCTTGGCGCGAGGAAGAAGAAAATAGGCAATGTTTTTACCAAAAAGCCCCTCTGTGCCTTCAGTTCAGGTAAGGACAGTATTGTCCTTTGGTTATTTCTATCGCGGGTGAGCCATGTAGCTGGGGATCGTTGGATCCTGCGTGGTCCAGTGGATCATCAATCCAACGGCCTACGTTTTTCTAAAAATAATAGATGATCCAGAAAAGTGTTTCTCTTTGCAAAAATCATAGAAATTTGTAGAAAACTCCGATGAGAAAATTGTATATATGAAAGTTGCTTAGAAAAATACAAGGAACACATTTAAATTGGTTTGAGAACCTGAAACTATTTCCTTTTGCAAAAATGTGTTGATCTAATGAAAAGTGCATATGTATTAGATTAAGAAACCCTATTTGAGCATATTGGTTGAGTTCATGGTACTTTATTATTGAAATTGAGTATTTGAAACATGTTGGTTAGTTAATAACGAACTTGAACCTGATCTAGATGTTTCTTGCATGATTTAGGGTTTTACACCAAATAACAATGATTTAGCACTTAGAAACCCTAGTTTAGGGTAAAAGAGAAAAAGATCACTTTTAATTTGATATATGTGATAGTATGTTGCTGGAAGATGATCCTAAGTCTGTTAAACGAAATATGTTAGAATCATTACGGTTTAAGAGTAATTTTGCCTAACTAGGGTTTGTAGTGATAAAAGTATAAGAAAAACCCTAACTGCAATGGAAACCCTAAAAGTGGACTAGAAACCCTAGGAAGCAAGCTAGGTTTAATATATCTTGATGAAATGATTTATGATAGGAAATTATATGCATATTTCAGGATCTCATTGTGTGCTTGCTTGCCTATTGGATTTCTTACATTGATCGGATTATTTATGTCCCAAATCAGTCTGACAGGTATGTGGTTATTTATGGTTAACCACTTTAGTTTCACGGAGATTTCTCAGGTGTTTAATCGAATTGAATGTAACCTATCTATTTGGATGTTCATATATGCAAATCATAAAGTCAATATGATTATCACAATTAAGATATAAGTGTGTATTCTCGCACCTACATGCCACCCTGATGTAAGATGCAATGAGGTTAAGCCCAAGAGGGAAGACCCATGGGCACCATGAGAGGTGACCCCAGGCACCAAGATCAGGATAGAGAAGGTGGCCTTATGATATTGCATGAATAATGGGCACCATGAGAGATGACCCCAGGCACCAAGCTCAGGATGGAGAAGGTGGGCTTAAGTCAATGGCAAAAGAGAAACCCTGAGGAGAGTATTCCATGGTTAGGGAAAAAGCGGTGGACATTGTCACATTGAAAGCGTAAATTGGCTTGTTAATTAATTTAGATTGTGATATTTATATTGTTAGCCATATATGTGAAATTTTGGTTGTCCTCAAATACCGGAATATTCATTTATGCTGACCAACATTTTGTTTGTTGGCGTTTTAGGTACAATATGGAAAAGGACAAATAGTAAAGTGTTACATTGTGAATTTATGAATTAAAGTGCAAGGAGGATTAGTTAGAATAGACTGTTGTTGTGGATAGAAGTTAGATATCCAAAGGCTTTTAAAAGGTATGCAAAGTTTTATTTTATTCCAGCTTTCAGTATAGTCTGGTAGAATTTTATAATTATTATTGATTATTTGTCGAACATTTGATCTTGTTTATTGGGATAACGGCTCTGACCTCTTGGTCTCCCTTAATTGGGGGTTACCGGGAGGCGAGGTCGTTACATTTGGTATCAGAGCATTGGTTCCTCATTTAATCTTTAGTAATTGTTAAATTTTACAAATTCCATAGAACCGAGGGAGTTATTAGAGGATTTTCCGAAAGACAGAGATGTCTAGAAAAGGATCACGTCTGGGGGCTGGCAATATTTTCCTCCGAATCGCTAGTTGAAATATGAGGACTCCCGGATCTGTGTGACTACATGGCCAATGTCTTAGGATCTGACTCAAAATAAGATACCTTTAGGACTCTCTCATCTATTTTTTTCCCTTCTCAACCCTAATTCTGTTAAGATTCTAAGGTTTAGGGTTTTTCTCTCTCTTCCTCACTCTCTTGATGATAGGGTATGTATGATAAGGTTAAAGAATCCTCCACCAAATTAATGAAAAGCATGTAAATAAGATGACATGGACATAAGCATAATAGTTTAAACATAGACTAAAGATTAGTTACATGCTTAGAGTCGTATGACATGTGTTGTCGTATCCTTAGGAGAGATCTGAGGTTAGATCTTCTTGTCAGGAGGATGAGTAAAGAGTGGGTCTTGGAGGCAAAGATCTCCATTAAAGGTAGAGACATGGTGCATCCTCTGAGGATGATGCTAACCCTAACCCTAAGTGGTGGTTAGAGAGAGAGATGGCATGATGAGATGGATGTCATGGTCGACCATTTGTGTGGGTTGACATGCTTTTGGTTTTGGATACCTACGATAGTGTGAGCCATGTTAGGTTGGCTGACCTAGTACCTTTGGTGACCCAACCCTGGGGAAGGTCATGCAAGTTAGAGTGAAGGATAACTCCTTCATCATTGAGGTTAGTGAAGAACCTATAGAAACCTTATGAGCTTATATGAGCATGGCATAGTATGCACCCAAAGTACATTAGTAGTGCTGGCAGTAGGTTAAAACCCAGGCCTGAAGGGCATATGGGATAACTTATGAGATAAGCATAAAGAGTTATGGATAAACTTGAGTGAACGTAGGTTTGATCATACGTTTCACCCCTATAGGGGTATGCATGAGAACTTGATCCACATTCATGGAGAGAGAACCTCTAGAAGTAAGGTTGGTTGTGGGGTTAGCTCTAGAGAGAGAGAGAGTAGGATCCAAACAAGAAGGTTGGAAGCTTAGACTCCAAGATATGAGGAACTGTGAGAAGTTGGGTATGTTTTAACCTAGAATGGACTATGTGGATGGTTGTGGTTGCCTCTTGCACAATCCCTGGAGGCCTATGGTATCTTGGTTGCCTTTAGAGGAACCAAACCTTAGAAGAAGGATGAGGCCTCTATGTGTAGATGATACAGGTGCTTACCTTCTGAGGATAGGAAGAAGAGTTCCTTAGACCCTGAGGAGGTTTAGTAATAAGTTGTGAGGCCTTATACCTAGTGGGTTTTCCTTGAGGAGGACTCATATCTGAGGTGTTGTTCATAAGGAAGAATTATAGAACATGCATATTATACCTCGTACATGTATGGTTCATGGTTGGAATGTTGAGCATGTAGTTGGACAACTCCTGTAGGAAAAGTAAACCTAGGGTTCCTTGGCCTAAAGAAGGGAAGTAGTAGTACCTGGTGTGCCTAATGCTCATGATGAGATTTGAGTTTCTATAGATTCGAGCATGGCACTCCTCATGTTTAGAGGAATGGGAACCCCTGAGATTAAGGTATATGTTTGATGACCGCCTCATATATAGGTTTGTGACATGGGCATGTATGATGTTGGTCCAATGTTAACGAATGAGAACAAGTAGGACCTACCATGGAGACCTAGCATGGTTTAGTAGGTGGTATGTTGGTTAGCTACGTGTCTTAGTAGCTTGCTAGGGTTAAACATGCTCATGTGGATGTAAACCCTGGACATAGGGACGTTTTTCACCCTTGCTGCTATCAGGATATAGTTTCCTCCCATCCTGGGAGAGGGACCCTTCTGTAGGGTATGTACCAGCTTTTGTTGGGTTTGAGATAACCTAAAGAGGTCTTCTAGGATCTTGAGAAGCTAAGTGGAGAGTATATAGTATGAGGATGAACCTACAGACCCATAGATAACCATCTCTAAGTGCATGTAGATGGGGCCTGACCAAGGTAGGTAGGTCACCATGATCCCTATGAAAGGATGTAAGTCAGACCACGAATGTTGAGAGAGATGATGGAGACTTGGGAAAGGTTTCAAGTTGAATATGTACTATGTTAGAATCCTAAGTCTATCCTAGGGTTAGGTAGGGATGAGACAGATGGGAGTAGGAGTTACCTAATTCCCTATTTGCACATGACCATAGGGTTGGGAGGTAACAACTATCATTGTCTGACGGCCATGTGTTAGGAGATTGATCACCTCCATGAACTCATGGGACCCAAAGGGCAAATGAGGAGGGAACTCTCTGATGCATAAGGGAAGAGGGATGACCCCAAAAGTACCAGCACCCTATAGACCTAGAGGAGATGACCAAGGATGGTATGATGACCCAAGTGGGTTCGAGACTAGTTTTCCATGGAAGTAACCCTGATATCGAGATGTTCATGATGTAGAGACATGTTATGCATGTTTCAACCTAGATTTGAAGGTGTATTGGCAATGTGGGATGTACCATCTCTACTCTTGGAATGGGAGGAAATTTGTGTTCGGACGGCCGCCAAATGCTTATTTCCTCTTGTTATGGGTGTGAGAGATAGGGAAGTATGTATGCCATACACTAAGGATAAAGATGATGTAAGTGGAAATGTTGCTATGATGTATGAGAATAGAGATAATAGTGTACCCGTTTGGAGTGTACAATGTGTGGATGGTTTACAAACACCAAAATAACTAAGGTAGTCATCTTATAAGGACGTTATTATCATGAGATGTATGGAATTTATGAGTTATATAAGTTGGAGTTTGTTTACGAAGAAGATGAGCTCTGAGTTTTCTTGATGAAGATAGACCGAAAGTCCAGGATGAGACAATAAGTGGAATACCTGGAGGTGTATGTCTTCAATGTTACCTAGCACCTAAAGATGAAAGGTGGTAATGGATGCTCTTGTTGAGATGCAGCTACCTAGTTTAGCTAGTGGAAATGCTGGAAGAGGTGGTTAGGTAAACCCTAAGTTGTGAGATATGTTTGCCTAACACTCAGATGTAACGAGATCCATTGATCGGGTTTGTTGTTGCTTGGTTAGCCAGCCTAGGGCTTGTTGTGATAGAAGGATGGTTGTAGAACCTCAGATGCACTTCTCTGGAAAACAAGGTGATGAAACCCCGACTAGAGTGTTTTAGGGTTTCTGAGGAATCGCCCGTGAGGAATCATGACATACAGGAGATCATGATTTTAAGTTCATCATACACCGTGGTACTACTAAGATAGTAAGTTGTAGTAGTATTTTGGATGTATAAGATGAAGAAGTGTACATAGTTGCATGTGTCTTGTCGCCATTCATGCCAAGAGGTGAAGGACGAACACTAGTAACCCATTGAGTCGATATAGAGGATAAAGAGTCCCCGAGGGGGAATGGGAGTTCATCACTATGGATGTTGTGGTAAGTCTCCCATGGACCGAGGAAAGTCAAGATGCAATATGGATTATGGTAGATTGCCTTACCTAGATGATATAATCTAAGAGGAAGAGAGAGTACTGTCAGGAGACAGATCCGGTTGAACTACATGTAAGAGAGATGGTTCAACTACACTATGATGCGAGTTCAAAGGTTCTTGAGTATGACCTAAAGATTCACTTCCATGAGATGGAAGTAGATACATGAAGAACTCGATGTGAGTATAGCTTATCACCCCTAACTGAAGGTTAGCATGATCCAAACTAGAGGGTCTGATGAGAGCGTGTGTGCTCGTTCAGGGTGATATATGGGGACAGTTCTTGTCCTACAAAAGTAGTGATGATAGCCACCATAGCCAGTATCGGGATGTAAGAAGTTCAGTAAGGGAGGTTGTGTCAGTCACTGCTTTATGAAGATGATGTAGGTGGAAAGACCTTGTAAATGTCAGAGAGACCATAGTGAGTGCAGATGAAGTCGCTTTGATCATGCAATGGCTGAGAAAGCCCAGGGGTGACATGAGTCGTGAGTTGATGCGAAGTAGACTGACATGCAGTTCACTGTGGGAGAATATGTGATATGATAACCTGACCCCTCTGAGCTATAGCTGAGAAATCTGAGTCCCCGATACATGGATCCATTTGAGATGGATTGGTGGAGATGCTTGTGTGTATCCTTACCCCTCAGGATAACATGATGTATGATGTGTTCCACGAGTCCGATCTAGAGCACTATGTGAGATACCCGAGCCATGTGCTGAACCATGAACCTATTAAGCTTCAAGAGAGAGGCTAAAATGTCCTGAGTCACATGCGAGGGTACGGGATACTAAGGTGAGAGAGCATGAACCTTTGAAGAAGATGATACATTGAGTATCTTCCAATGTTGTCTTTCCATATCAAAATGTTAGTAAGGTCAAAAACTAGAAAGCTTTGTTAGACCCACCTGAAATAGAATACTTTTTCTATTATGAAGAAATTTCAAACAAAGAAATGATAGTGATCTCATACGATGAGGAAAGAGACTCTCAGACATCCCAATAACTTATGAAAATGGTCTACCTTTCAAATTATATATTTCCTTTATATGATCAAAGGGACAAAAGAATGTAGGAAATTCAAGTAGTAATGATGTTACAACCTCAATTTTGCATATGTTTTCATAATTGAAATGTAATGATTTTATGAATATGGACCTAATTGAAAAGGTTGTATGCTTTGCTTCAAAGAAGGGATTTCTTTGCAAATCTCCCTTTTGATAGGAATTTTGTGGTTCCTATTACTATATTAATCCAATAATGGATATAAAAGAGAAGAAAAGAAGAAAAGTCCAAATAATGGATAAAGATAGAAGATAATGGATATTAAGCAAAATATTTGGAAATCTCTAGAAAGTGGCATTAATGACCACAATTGAGGAAATTTCATTTATATGTGATTTCTATTGAAAGAAATAGGAAAAGAGGGAAAGGAAATAAAAGATAAAGAGAAATCATTGAAAAGAAATATTTTAATAAAGAAATAAGTAAGATAATGAGAAATAATGGATGTAGATACCTCTAGAAGGATAATAAGTATACTTCAAAAAGATTTCGAAATCTTAGGATTCCTTAGGGTCCAATGAGTCCAATATAGCAAGATTTTGGTTTAAGGAAAGAGAAAATATGACTATAATACATAGTTAAGGTTGAAAAATATGACGACTTTTTCCTATGTGAATTTTGTCATGTAGTAAATTGCATGTCAAATTTTGGAGTTGTTTTCAAGTACATCATAATAATTTGTGAATCCAACTATTGAGATAAAATCTATGATATCTATTGAACTTTTTCCCTCAGATACGATGATAAAATCTATGCCAAAGATTGGGGTTTATAAAAGTTTAGCCTACAACTATGATCTAAGTAGTAGACTCTTCAATGACCATGCCCATGGGGATCATTGAAGATCTCACAATCACACTAGGAATAGATTATCATGTGTCATTTGTCTTTATTGTTACAATATCAAATTGGATCTCAATTATCATCTCACTTTGGTCATCCCTTACTAGCTACATGATGCACTCACATTCAAGTTGAGGCAGGTACTATGCTAATATGGTTAGGGAAGGAAAGAACAAAGTTATATGGCTTTGATAACTTGAAGGGACCTAATTTACAAGAAGTTGTCTTTCTACTTGAATGTATAGACAACATGTTCTAGATCAATCAACATATTTTGGTGGTTAATGATCACATACTAAAAACATTGAATAACCCAAAAGCTTTAGAATAAGGAGATGCAAATGTGGATCAATGTCTAGTTTACCGTGATATGTTTAAAGAAGACCTAAGCACTAGTTTTTAAGAATTGAAACATGTTTCTATTGTTGAATAGGAAGCATCACTACCTAAGGCACCAGAAATGAAATCCCGACCATAGGGGTTGAAATATATCTTTCTCAGTGAGAAAGAAGTCTACCCCATCATTATAAACTCTGACCTCACCAAAAAAATAGAACAACAAACTATTGATTGATATTAAGAAGAGGAGGTTAATCTTGGGGGTGCATGATGATACATCTCATAGGTTTTAGCCATGCCTTCTACATGCACAAGATCTCCCTAGTGGAGGATGACATAACTTAAGTGTGTGTGGTAAATGCATGTGTAAGTGTTACAGTAATAAATGGATTCAAAGAGGCCCAGATATCAAGTTGGGATAGCTAAAGACTACTAATAACTAAAACATGTCAACTAGGCCTATTGAAGAAGTTGATTGATTGATTGAAAACTAAGAACAATAATTAGAAGTATAGAAAGCAATTGTTGATACATTGAATGATTGGATTCTTTAGGATACCAATTTTTCCTTGGTGTCAACCTATGCCTGTAATCTATTAGACAAATACATTTTATTTTAGATTTAGAATATGTATCTTCTACAACCCACTTTTGCAGTGTAGTACAATATTTAGCCTAGTTATTAACCCACTTTCACAATGTTGGTATAAGAGACTGAATGGTGAAAACAATATATGGATAATTAATTCATAATGGTTAGCCTACTTTCTTGGAACATAATCAATTGTCATGATAATGGCTTCTCCAACTATTAAATCTAATTTCACATTAGTTAACAATCTATTATAGCATAATGTTCATCATAAATAATAAATGAGTTCTATAATTGTTAACCCCACTTTTGTAGTAGTTAACAATAAATTATTAATTTATGGTGATCAATCATAATTAAGATAGTTAGGTTTTTCCATTATAAAAATATGAATCCAAAGAATATAATGTAGTGAATCTAGTTATGAAATATTCATAGAGTTAACACTGGGCTACTCTTAGGTCCTAAAGTGTGGGCGTTTAGCCCGTCATTCTAAAAAAGGAATTATAAGAAGAGAGGAAGGAGAAAGAAAACCATTGAAAACTCCTAAAAGGTTTCTCTAGACTCTTCATTTCCCCCTTATTGGCTTTGGTTCCTCCAAGGATTAACATTGGGATGGCCACCATATGTGGTCTTCCCTCACAAAGGTGGTCGTATGAGCTAAACTAAAATGAGATACCTCCAGGTGACTGCTCCCCTTTGGTTTATATATGGAGAATTAGGGCACAATTTTCTTGTGGATCTTCACATGTGGCCTGACTTGATCAAGTACATAAGATAAATGTCGATGCCATCCACTTATCCTTTTGTTGTGCTTTAGGGTTTCAAACTTCAGTGACACTAACTTGGTCATTGGTACTGAGATACTTTATTTCTGCTACCCATCCTTTCTCCTTGATCTTTTCTTTCAAGTTGATGGTTCCTATCCTCTGGTACCAACTTTGTACTATATTCTTCTTTTCCAAGTCTAAAAATTAAGCAAACATATATTAAGATATCATAAAAATAAATCAATTTCATCCTAAATACATGTAAAATGTGACATATTAATGCACACGGGATATTTTAGGTAATTTAGAAAAATCTTCATAAAACATATAAAAATGAGTAAATTCATACTAAATCATATGTAAATAAACCCCAATTCTAGTAGATAAATCACATTCTTAAAAATCCTCTAAGTTTGAACATTTCACGTCCTCATGAAACACTACTTGGAATTTGGTTGAAAAAGTCAAAAGAGAGATACATCTATGAATTAAATCATAGTAATAATCCTTACCTCAACAATCTGAAACATGTCCTCTCCAACCACATAGAAAACAACTACTTTACAAGTGATCATTTAGGAGAAACAAAACATCAAAATCTGGCCTCTTAACATAGAAGTCGATAAAAGTATAGAGATATCATGGAAAGTCTAATATTTACTAACTATGTTACAAGATGCCTCATCTACACTACTGTATTCAGAAATTTCTACCATGGATGTAGTTCCCTGAGTTTGATTCAAACAAGGGAATAAATTCTTTAGTGGACTATCATATGGAGCAGTGGGTGGATGGAATGGGTGGCTTGAAAATAGAAATCATAATTAATCTAAGTATTTAGTGAAAAAGAACAAAGATAATCTAACTATATGATGTACGAAATTTTAGTTGAATGCGTCCTACTAATATTATGTTTGGTGGAATGTTGAATGCTATAGATGCCTTATCCTATTGATGAGTGAAGGTGGAGAGTGTTTTAACATAGAATTTCACAATCCTTTTCCTTATAAAAGAGATATATGATGTTTTCTGCGACACACCATCACACTAAACAAGATTACTCAAAACAAAAACATGCGATCAACTATTAATTAACCACATACCCTGAAAGGAGGCTAAATTAAAATCGATTTAAACATTACAAAACATGTGCATAAACTTTTACATATAAGTCCAACAACCTACATACAAGAATATACCATATCAGGTATTTACATATTCGTACAGTGGTTGAGGCCACAATCATGTATATAATCGCAACCTCAAGTTAGTTTCACAGGTTTTCTTTCTCGACCCCGTTCTCTCTCGTCCCTCGGCCGTTTCACAAGATATCTTCTTCGTCGACTTCGCCTCAACTTTCCAAATCAAACGAGCCATTACTTGGCTTCATTTTTTCTAAGTACACGAAGCGCCCAAATTGGGGCTTGACTACCTCTCAACCCCGCCTTTACAGATTAAGGTAGATGCCACCCCCTGCATATATAAGGCCTAGTAACAAATTAGTGGACCTCAGACATTCCTCTTCCTCCCTCAATTTCTCTATTGGTGCCTCGATACTACCTAAACTACTCAATTTGGATCTTCAGAAATTATGACCCATATCTCACAACTCTGGGCAACCCAGGCAAATTATGATCACAGTAAGCATCCTTGAACACTCAACTATCATTTCCCATTATCTGTTTTCCCTATGGATGGCTCAACTGATGTATCCTATAGACCTTCATCAGACCTCACTAGTGTGACTATGTCTCACTGACTTTGTGCCCCTTCGACCCATCCGTCATTTCCTTTTGACTCGCCATGCCCTCTAGAATATTTCCCGAGGCTTTTGGGCACATAACCACCTTCTCTCCTTGGTTTCCAGTCTGCGAGGAGTTCCCCTATTTATGCCTCTCTTTATGGTGCTCCTCATGCTTCAAGTCGTGTCCAGATTCACTTGTCTGCTCAAGGACTTTGTCAGAAGGTGAGGAACCAGTTGATGGTGTCAGAACTGTGTGAAAATGCGAGTTGACCATAGTAGCATCTCAACTTCTTGTTCTTGGAGGAAATCTTGAGGCATGTCTTGCGGGGAGCAACAAACCCGATCATCATTTAACCTTGTTGCCCCTGAGATATTAATCACTCTATTAATGTTGAAAGGGAAACAAGGGTATTCAAGTTCCTATTTTCTATTTTTGTGGGTTCTTAAATAAGTTGAAATGACAAGACTTCCCCAGCCTAACAGATTATATGAAGCACGCGCCTAAGGTACTTTAGTACTTTCGTATTATATTTACATTGAATTAATTGTTGATTTAGATTGATGTTACTGTATGGTCATGTATTCTAATTGGTCGATTATATAATATTCATAGTGAATCATAGAATGCTAAAAAAATGCAAATAAATAGTCGTTGGAAAGAGTTTTTCGAGTGGACCATGATTTTATAATTTTCAAGATATGATTTTTCTTTCTATTATGATGTTTTATTAGAAACATTATTTGGACCCATGAAACCCTAATTATGTGTGCATGTAATTAATATGATCTAAGTTAACCAAGTGAGCCTAACCCTAAAGTAATCAAACCCTAATTCATCATAATTCAACCTAAGATCAAGGTATTGATTTATGATGCTTATGAATAGGTGTTTAGGGCCTAGTCAAGACAAGAGGTAGTTTTACCCAAATTTGACTCAAGGACCAGGAAGACATTTAGGATCTACATTGCTCCAAGGTAAACAGGTCATGTTGTTGAGTACAAGTAATTATGATTGTTTGCATGTTAAGTTCAAACTAGACATTATAATTGCAAGTTTAATGTTTTAATCATGATCACTCTATATTATTGCTTGATGATTGATATATGTTATATCATATGATTAAAATGTTCATTATGATTAAAGTTTATGATTAATGACTCATGAAATTCATGTTAATGATCAAGAGAGAGAAATCCCATCATGTTAAGATATCATGTTCAGAGGGAGAAATCCCATTATGCTAAGTTCAAGATTAATGATAATGTAATGTTAATGACATGTTAATGATCATGTTAAATGGAATTGAAATAGTCTTTATATGCTCCCAAATCATGGACCTCAAGGGGTCATCAAGGGCTTCCCTAGTATCAAGGGCTTTCCTAGCAATCATGTGCTCCTAGGGGGGTTATAGAGGGATGCATACATTTTCTATTCAAATGTTTAAGATAATAATGATTTAAGAATTCTTATAGTTAATTTACATCAAGATTTCATACATGTCAAGTATATTTACTTTGCTCATATTATAAAGCCATGTAATGTTTCCTGATGTGTTGTTTTTCCCCTTTGTATGGATGGGGATGTGATGTCCCCAGGAGTTGGATCAAGTAATGACTCAAGAGGAGCCAGCAAGGATTAGTAGACCTTCACGAGCTAAATGGTGGGGTGCCATCCATACTAGGCGATCCAATCATATTTACGAATAGTTTTCCATGTTTAGAAATGTTTAAACATATCACAGAACTCAATAATAGTTTCCTATTCAAACAAAAATGTATGAATCTCACTGGTGATTTATTTATTTATTTGTTATCATTGTTTTAATGTGACATCCCCCTCCAAGATAGATGCTTCTGCTCATATTCAAAAGGTGGGGTGTTTACAACCCCTCAAACGGTAAAAAAAATAATCTATCCTTGGTAATAGGAACTTCTTATCTATCGTCACTACTACAGAAATGGCTTATTATGTCACTTTTAAAGGCATCAGTTGTACAAATACACCGACACCTAAAACCTAAAGCGTAGGTTTAATAAAAAAACTGACATCTATCTGTGAAGGGTGACCATACACGTGTATCGCTTTTATTCAGTGTCAGTTCCCTAATAATAAACTGACGCCTAAAATTAACCGCCAAATCCAAAATTTCCAGTGAAAAAAAATTACCTCCAAAATTTAACATATGGTATCAGTTATTAACTATTAAACTGACGACTAAAGGTTATTCGAGAGACAGAAATTGGGCACATTTTGGTCGTCGGTTTTACTACAATGACCGACGCTTATGGGTTTTCTCGCGTTGTTCCCGGGAAATTTTTCACACCCTTTGAGCGTCAGTTTTTTAAAGAAACTGACAACTATGGTCATTAAGTGAGATTTTTTTTAATCGGCATATGTAGATAGACGTCGGTTTTTTTCTAGTAAAACCCGATGACTATCATTGAGAATAGGTGTCTGTGTGTTTAGAGAACCGACACCTTTAGTTTTATGTGTCAATTTTGTTGAATAACTGACGCCTATGGTATAGTTAATGGCCCCATGAAACAGAGAACTTTTCCCCATTATCTTTGTTTCATTGTGAACCTGCTAGGTCTGGCGATTGTTTTTGGTGCTCCCCGCCGCCATTGCTCCCACTTTCATTGCCCCAGCGGTCATTGCCCACGCCGTCGTTGCTCCCCCGCGCCACCACCACTCACTACTGCTGCTCCTCTCCTCGCCGACGTTGCCTCCTGGTCGCCCGCTCTTGGTCGATCACTGCTCCTCTCCTCACTAATGCTCTGCTCCTGGTCACCCGCTCATCGCCTCCTGGTCGCCCGCTCATCGTCGCCGCCCGCTCACCGCCACCGCCCTCTCTCCTTCTTGCTGCTTCGGCCATTGGCTCACTGCACCTGGTACCCTTCTTCCTCCTCTTCTTGCTCATTGCTCCTGCTCCTAATCCCTACTCCTTGCTCCTGCTCCTTGCTCCTTCTCCTGATCCCATTCTTGTTCAATGTCCTCCTATTCCATAATATACAAGACAATTAATGCCCATTTGCATGTTCAAAATTTATCACAAGAAAAACAATCTTATTGATCTCGAAATGAATGGAATGTCGATTACATAATATATAATAGAGAATGCCCATTTCCATGTTCAATTGTAATACTTTTAGAATTAATGTATTGTGTACAGAGTGAAACCAAACATAAGAATGCAACAAATTTAAGAATGGTTCCATTTTGTCCATCATCTCATCCATCTAAGTAGTAGTCCTTCTGCTAGTGCAAAAATAGAAAGTTTTGACCAAAAAAGAAGACTCCTATATTCCAACATAGTTTGATTCAGTATCTTGATTCATGGGATTGCTACATATATTCAATAAAGCTCAATTTATCCATACATTTAATCCAGTTCAACTGATCCATACATGTAATCCAATTCAACTGATCCATATATTTAATCCAAAAAGATGAAACATAGACATGATCATTCACTCATTCTAGCATCCTAATTTGATTTGATTAAACTTGTACATTCTAGCATCCTAATTTGATTTGATTAAACCCTAACATTGACGAAACCCTAACATCAATTGTGATGTAACCCTAACATCAATTGTGATGAAACCCTAACATGTACATATCTATCATTGTGTTTGTTGGCCTAGAAACCCATCCAAGATTTACTCATTAGGAGTAAATCTTGGATAGTCCCCGGTTTGGGACTGTTCTTGAACACCTAATCTCACTTAGGATGTAAGTGTATAATGTGTATTGGCTTTTCAAGAAAATTTTGGTAGCATTTCCCCATTTGTTCTCTAAGTACATATGTATTTAGAGAACAACGGGGAAATTCTGCCGAAATTTTCTTGAAAACCAAATACACATTATACACTTACTAGTGAGATTAGGTGTTCAAGAATGGGATAGGTGGTACACATTTATTATATATAAGAATGACAACACATGTATTTGTTGGCCTAGAAACCCATCCAAGATTTACTCATTAGGAGTAAATATTGGATAGTCCTCAGTTTGGGATTGTTCTTGAACACCTAATCTCACTTAGGATGTAAGTGTATAATGTGTATTGGGTTTTCAAGAAAATTTCGACAGCATTTCCCCATTTGTACTCTAAGTACATATGTACTTAGAGAACAACGAGGAAATGCTGTCGAAATTTTCTTGAAAACCCAATACACATTATACACTTACTAGTGAGATTAGGTGTTCAAGGATGGGATAGGTGGTACACATTTATTATATATAAGAATGACATTACATGTATTTGTTAACCCTAGACCCTAATCTTGTTGTAATATATACTTGTTTTCTCTTTGATCATAGAATGGATAGATCATGGATGTCCATTCACAATTGATGCACCCCAAAGTTTATATCTGGTCTTGACCAGTTTATTAGATTTGCTGAGGAACATAGGAAACAACCTGGAGATAGGTTCTACAGTCCATGTAGGCATTGCAGTAACAATTTGAAAGTCAGCACTGGTGACAAAATCAAAAGTCATGGCATGTGCAACGGGATTATACAAGGCTATACAGAAGGGAACTGGCATGGAGAGATTTCAAACCCGAAACCAGTGGATGTTGATAGCAGTGCTTGTGTGGAAGAAGAAATTGCCTCTGATGATGTAGATGTGAATGACCCAGTTCCAGTAGACATCGTTGATGCGATGTTGTATAGTTTTGGGGTAGAGCACACCGATCCACCTCCCATTTTTAGAAACATTGTGCATGATGCTGAGATATCGTTATACACAGGTTGTACTAAGTTTACGAATCTTAGCACTGTGTTGAGATTGTATAAGCTGAAAGCTAATAATAGATGGAGCGACAAAAGCTTCACGTCATTGTTGTCTTTGTTGAAAGAAATGCTTCCTGAAGGAAACGAGCTGCCAATCTGAACATACCAAGTAAAGAAATCATTGTGCCCAATGGGAATGGATGCCAAGAAGATACACGCATGCTCGAATGATTGTGTATTATTTCAAAAGGACTATGTGGATTTGAAAGATTGTCCAAAATGTGGTGTGTCACGGTATAAATTGACGACTTCGGGGGAGTCTAAAACTGGTTCTCCAGCCAAGGTGATGTGGTATCTACCTATAATATCACGGTTTCCACTCTTGTTTGCCAATCTGATAGATGCAAAGAATTTGAGGTGGCATGCAGATGTTAAGAAAAATAATGATGGGATCCTACGACATGCGTCTAATTCCCCACAGTGGAAGAAGATTGATCTATTGTACCCTGAATTTGGTGAAGAAGTCAGGAATCTAAGACTTGGGCTTTGTACAGATGGGATGAATTTGTACGGGACATTGAGCAGCCAACATAGCACTTGGCCAGTCATGCTTGTTATATACAATCTTCCTCCTTGGTTGTGTATGAAAAATAAGTATGTAATGTTGTCGTTGTTGATATCGGGCTTTAAACAACCTGGAAATGATATCGATGTTTATCTTGAACCTCTGATTGATGACTTAAAGAAACTCTGGGGTGAAGGTGTGATGACCTATGACGCTTCACGAAGAGAGACATTTTGTTTGCATGCTATGTTGTTTTGCACTATTAATGACTTTCCAGCATATGGGAATTTGTCTGGATATAGTGTCAAAGGAGCTAAAGTGTGTCCTATATGTGAAGAGAACACTAATTCAACAAGACTTAAACATGGCGGTAAGACTATATATATCTCGGTCAGCAAAGGTTTCTTACAAAATTACATCTGTATCGTAGGAAGCGCAAATCATTCAATGGATTGAATGAGGAACGGAGTGCACCTAAACCTATACCAGGGGAGGTTGTTTATGAAAGAGTAAAAGACTTTGTCAATGAATTTGGTAAGAGATCACAATGTACTATGGCCACACGGAGTGACAAATCTTTATTCAAGAAGAAGTCAATATTTTGGGATCTTCCTTATTGGAGTTCTTTGACAGTCAGGCATTGTATCAATGTCATGCACATTGAGAACAATGTCTGTGATAGTGTCATTGGTACTTTGTTGAATAAACCAGGTAAGACTAAAGATAGGATGAAATCCAGACTGGACCTACGTGAAATGGGAATAAGATCATAATTAACAAAATTACGTGAAATGGGAAATCGGAGAACATACTTACCTTCCGCTTGTTACACATTGTCTAGAAAGGAGAAGAAAGCTTTTTGTGAATGTTTGGTAAATGTTAAGGTGTCACAGGGTTACTCATCCAACATCCGTAGATTGGTATCAATGAAAGATCTGAAGTTGATAGGTCTTAAATCTCATGATTGTCATAATGCAACAAATATTACCTGTGGCAATTCGATCTATATTGCTGAAGCATGTAAGGTTTGCAAGCACCAGACTTTGTTTCTTTTTCAACAGTCTGTGCAACAAAGTTATTGACCCTGATACTCTCGATAATTTGCAAAGAGAAGTGGTTGTTACCCTATGTCAGCTTGAGATGTATTTTCCTCCGTCGTTCTTTGTTATCATGGTACATCTTGTTGTCCACTTGACTAGGGAAGTGAAAATGTAGGGACCAATTTTCTTGCATTGGATGTATCCCTTTGAACGATACATGAGCATTTTTAAAAGTGACGTTCGAAACTGTTATCGGCCTGAAGGGAGTATTATTGAGGGTTATGTGGTGAGAGAGGTTATGGATTTTTGCAATGACTTTCTCAGTGGTAATGACACTCCTGGTAATGACAAGAATATTGAGGAGCAATTTGGCAAAGGAATTTTGGGATCACGGGTGAAAGTAATCAGCCGTGAGCAGTTGGAACAAGGTCACTTGTATATTTTACACAACATGGACGAAGTGAGTGTTTATATCGTGGAACATACCAATTTCATCAAGAGACAATATCCTCAAGCCAATACAATGTGGCTTGCTAGAGAGCATAACAAGACATTTATTAAGTGGTTTGAAGATAAAGTCTTACATCAACTATATCAAACACCAGATGATATTACTGAAACTATAAAATGTCTCGCCTTTAAACCAAAATTGAATGCTATGTCTTATGAAGGGTATGACATTAATGGATTCACATATTACACAAAGCGCCAAGATGATAAGAGTGTTGTCCAAAACAATGGGGTCACCCTTCAAGCGTCGACTATGTTTTTTGCAAGTGCAAAGGATAAGAGTCACATGAAGCTAAAATGCCATATTACGGTGTCATTGAAGACATATGGGAGTTTGACTACATAGATTTCAGGATTCCGCTCTTCAAATGTAATTGGGTTGATAACACCAAAGGAGTTATAGTGGATGAATTGGGTTTCACTTTAGTGAACTTTGAAAAGATTGGCGAGAAGGGTGAACCATTCATATTGGCATCACAGGCGAAACAAGTATTTTATATCGATGATCCTGCAAATGATAAATGGTCAGTTGTTCTTCATGGTAAAAGACAGTTCGTTGAAGATCCCATAGATGAAGAAGAGTACTATGATAAGTATGATGACTCCAGTCCATTCTCAGTTGGGTTTCCAACAACAAAAAATATTGAAGCTAATGATGACTTGTATGTGCGCAGAGATCACAATGAAGGATTGTTAATTGATAAAAACTCGCAATATTAGAGGCATGTTTATATTTTTTATATGTTTTATTTTTCTGAATGTGAACTTTACAATGTGAATTACTTTACAATGTGAATGTGAACTTTACAATGTGAATTACTTCACAATGTGAACTTTACAATGTGAATTACTTTACAATGTGAATGTGAACTTTACAATGTGAGCTTTACAATGTGAATTACTTTACAATGTGAATGTGGACTTTTAGATGGCTGAGCATTCTCATGATGAGCGTGCTGATGATTACCGTGAGGGTGACAACATCAATGCGCTGCCTCACAATGTAAGTTTTAAAAATATATCATATATTTATATCTACATGTCCATTTATAGTTATATCCTATAAGTGTGTTTATTTTGTCAATTTTAGGTTGATGATGCACATGTACCCTCTAAATCACTTGAGGCACTTGATGAGAAGCACCAAAAAGTTAACAAGAGAAGGGGCATCACTATGATGAAGAAGTTAATAGCGCAAAGGGGCAATGGACCCAAACTTGTTGTGGATTTTGATAATGCAGGAAATGCAATTGGAGTGAATCACAATTTGTTTGTTTCATATCTTGGGTATGTTACTTGTAGCCATTGTGGTTTTAAGATAGATTCTTGGCATAAAGTTCCTAAGGGGAAGAAAGACGTAATATGGAAGGATTTATGCGTGAGTTATTATTAATTTGCAATTCTATTTTGTAGATTACTAATTTATTGGATACTAGTTAATAGCAATTCTATTTTGCAGAGTATATTTGAATTGGATGAAAACCTGCATCGTAAATGCGTGATGCAACACTGTGGGAGAGTCCTAAGGAACTATAGGACAAATCTCACCTGAGAATACATAAAAAAAGGTGACAAGAGGAAGAAGAAAGCCACTGAACAGTGGAACTTCCTGGACCAAGAAGAATGGGACGCGTTTGTTGCTTCAAGACAAACTGATGAATTCAATGTATTAGACATCACTCTCAATTTAATTAATATACATTGTATTCACCTATTCAAGATTAGCATTTAGTGTTACTAACCAAATCACTAATGTGCATACTAACTAGGCCCTCAGTGAGGCACAAAAAGCAAGGCATGCACTGAATGTGCATGACCACACAATGGGTCCAAAGGGGTATGCAGGCATTCCCCAAATACTACAGGCTGAGTCTAATACTCAGTCTGCTTCTACTCAGGAGTCCTATACTATAGGTAGCACACCTGTGCCTCACCATGATGTCTGGATAGCTGGGAGGCAAAATAAGAAGGGAGAAATAAGGAAGTCCGCAACTGTTGAGGCGGCTGCAAAAATGGTAAAATACAACTCTTAGAGCAATCGTTCGAATATTGATTATTTGTGGTGTTTACTTAATTACAAATTTTTGTTTTGGCGATTAGCGGGAGCTGCACGTGCTGAGGAAACAAGGCAAGTTCATCCCTGAGGGCACAAGGGATGAATTGACAGTTGCTCTGGGTAACCCAGAGCATCCTGGACGTGTTAGGGCTGCAGGCGTTGGTGTGGGCATCAAAGCGTTCTTTGGGCCATCCCAGCGCAAACATGTCCCAAAAGTAGGAATTTCACAAGAAGAGGTGACCTATTCTTTCTTTAGAATGTTATTGTAAAAGAGAGTTCAATAATCATAAGCTAACATTTCTTTTATCCATGTATAGGTAGATAATATAGTTGATAGGAGAGTCGATGAAGTAGTTGATAAGAGAATCAAGGAAGAAGTTGATAAGACACTCCATGAAGCAATGAGCAAGTGGCAGGCATCTCTGACTGCCACTCAGCAGACAATACCTATGGCGTCCCGCTCTACTCCTACTACAGAGGTTGGGAGTAATCCTATAGACCCACCACCTAGCACATCTGCTGTAAGTATTTTAATGACATAGTAACTAGTCTTTTCAGGATGATATGTATATATGTATATAACATTATTTACACAAACATTTGTAGGGGTTGAAGCCATGCCGTCTAAAAAGTAAAGAATTTGTCTTTGTAGAGGCGTCGGCTTACCCATATCTACAAGGGGAAATGTTTCAGGGGTCTCCATTACCAGCTGGTTGGGTTCGTGTGAGCCCGGTACATATATTCCCCAATTGGATGGATCTTCCATTACCATATGCCCACCCAGATTGTGAAACACTTGGTGAGGCAGAAGGCGGAGTGATATTGTGGCCAAAAGCGGATGTCCTCTGTACTGAAACTGTAAGGTAAATTTACATTACGTTAAATTGTTAGTGTGTGTATATGATGTCAATTGATCTGAAATTATATACATATACAGGTTAAAAAGAAGACACCCTGAGCATCTAGGCCTCCACCTCCACCTCCTACATTACCAAGTTGGGTTCCACATGACCTACCTGTCCCATTAGGTCATAATTGTAGGTGTATGGCAATATGGTTAGGCGAACATGATATAAATTGCCCTATAACTGTTTATATAGATGCGGATGCTGCATGTCAATCATACGAAAGAAAACTATTTTTACAAGATATTTTGGAGTTGTTTTATATGATTGGTTGAATACATCTGTGATAGAGCTATGGATAAGGTGAGATCTTCTTTATACATCCATATACCTTGTGTAGGATCTGGTGATCTGGTTTCTTATTTATTAATGCATATGTAATACATGTTTTGTAGCTACTTAGATAAGATATGTGTAGATTTTTCATTCGAACATGTAGGATTTTTGATACCATCTTTGATTAGTCTAGTAGCTAAGGACCCTCCATCAGTTCAACAATACTGCTGTGATGCTTTTATAAATTTTGCTCAAAATAAGAAGACGGTGATAATAGCTCCATTCAATGTGGAGTAAGTTTACTTCGCTTATAATTTGGACTTAAGAAAATTAGATTTTTATTATGGATTTTGAGTTATTAATTTTTAACTTTTTTACCTCTAGTGGTATGCATTGGGAGTTACTAGTTATTGTCCCCGAGACGTTCACTGTCTATTATCTAGATCCTAAGGGGACTAAATTGAATTCAAAATATGGACACAAAATGAAAATGGCACTATTCCGGTGAGAAATATTTCATTTTCATATCCGTTAACATATGTTATTACATTACTATTTAATTATGCAATGTACTGTGTTACATTAACATGTAGGGGTTTAGATGAGTTCAAAAAGGCTGGAGGAACGGTCCCCAGGAAAAAGAACCAGCCAATAATTTGGAAAAATGTGGAAGTAAGTTCCCGACTGCAATGTATATATTATTCATGTGAACAATGCTTAATTAGTTGTATTTTTTAATATTTTGTATGTTTCAATTTATAGTGCACTACACAAGACAAAAGATGGGCATGTGCATACTATGTGATGTGATTTATGCACATGATTATCAAATATGCCGCAGTGGACCTCGATACCATTCCTGAGGTATTAGATATAGTCTCATTAGATAATATGAAATATATCAATCTTATTTATATATTATTAATTATATATATACATCATTCTCTTTGCAGGTGTTTAAAACTAACCACACTACAGGAAATGCCTTACCAGATGTACATGCTCCCTATACGACGAAAGAATTAAATGATGTAAGAGAAGAATGGGCAACAACCATACAAGTAGTGGGGGTTTTAACATATAATTGGGATGTTGATAGCGAATAATGACTAAAGAATGACATTTTGTAAATGAATTTCTAAATTATAATATGTGTGAATGTCTCTACATGTCTGAATGTTTCTACATGTGTCTGAATGTTTATACATGTGTGAATGTGAAAATGAATGAAACTGTTGGTTGCTATATGAATGTTTCTACATGTGTGAATGTGAATGGAACTCCAGTTTGCTACATGAATGTTTCTACATGTGTGAAAATCGAATGGAACTGCAGGTTGCTAAATGTGTGAAAATTAATGTTGTTAATTTTGCAGGTTTGTGGCCTGTTATTGGCTGATATCAATGGATGTTGTAAAACCTACAGTTCATAACTGAACTACACGTTTCTCATCTTGCGACCAGCCACAGCAGGTTTGTAGACTGACATGAAAAAAAATTGAAATAGGCGTCAGTTATTTGTTTAAAACAGACAACAAATGATTACAACGTCGAATAAATAATTATAACCGACGCCTAACGCATATGATGTGGCATTGGTTATCAATACTAAACCGACATTGATGGTTCTGGCGTCGGTTTCCCTACTAGTAACCGACGTCGATTTCCCTAATGAGGCCAGACAACACGGCCGTGCTGGCCAGCACAACCGTGGCAGCGGGCCAGACAACACAACTGTGTTGGCCAGCACGACCGTGGCAGCATGTGAGATGGCGTCGGTTATCACTAATAAACCGACGCTGATAGTGCCCCAGATGGCACCCTTTCTGTGGCGCGAAGGTTTATGGCGTCGGTTTCAAAGCTAATAACCGACGCATATACCCCCCTGCTAGCGCCTACTGGCACATTTTCGGTGGCGCGTGAAGGGTTGTGGCATCGGTTTGAGAACTGACGCCTAAGGGTTGGCCTTTTTGCGGAGCCCACATAAGTGTCACATTATAACTGACACTAAAGGCCTTAAATAACCAACACTAAAGGCCGATTATGTACTAGTGTGTGACCTTGTTCAGTTGTCGGTAGTCTATGCAAACCTCATTGAACCATCCTTTATTCACAAAGAACACATAAGCACCCCAAGAAGAAGTGCTTGGTCTGATGAAACCCTTATCTAACAACTCCTCCAGGTGCTTCTTCAACCTATGGTTCTCTTTTGTTGCCATCCTATAAGGTGCTTGTTCTATGGGTTATGTTCCAAGAATAAGATTGATCTTGAAATCAATCTCTTTAGGATTGGGAACCCCAAGAAAATCCTCTATAAAGAATCCTCAAAATCTCACATGACGGTAACCTCCTAGATACTAGGACCTCTCACCTTTTATATATAACATGCACCATGAAAGACTCACACCCTTATCTCATCATCTCTCTGCTATCACAACTGACACCAAACTCATAGGAAGAATCTTCCTATATCCTTGCAAGATCCAAGAAACATCTCTATCATAGAACATCGCCACTATGGAACTACAATCCAAAACAACCTTGTACTTTTCCGAGGTATCCATCCCTAGGATCACATCAAATCCATACATGTGGCATAAGATCCACTTGGATGAAATATTTCCATAAAGAAAGAATGAAAGGTGGGCATACCTCCCACAACTCAGAAAAACCAACTAAATGGGTTTCTAGATGAAGACTATTAGATCTACTACAAATAGGAAGATTACACTTACTTATTGCCTCTCTGGTGATAAAAGAGTGCATCACACCCAGGTCAACAAAAATAGATACAAAAGAAGAAGCAGATAAGTCAAAATGAAAGAGTTCCATCTGACCTATCATGACCCGTCAATTGACGACTCCCTGTAGTTGGCTCATAGTGTGTATAATCTAACTGTCACGTCTTGTCATCCACTACCTCTTCTAGATGGTCTAGAAGATCCTGCTCGTATCGCCTAATCGCATCCTCTACATCCACCACTACTATAGTATTACTTCTGCAAACCTCATTGACACTGCCTCAGCTATTGTGTTACTTCCTCATCCTTCTTAGGGAAAAACCACTTCGTATGTCCAACCTTCTCACACTTGTTATAGGTTTTGGTATCATATTGTGGCCTAGATGGACCTGTCACTAACACTGATGTTTCACTATAGGCTCCTAAAGGTAGAAAACTTCAACCTCTACCATTACTCAGAGACCATTGTGACTTCACTCCTGATCTCAATTCGAAAAAAGTTGATCTCTGTTGTGATTGTTGTACTATCATGAAGAAAATCAGCTTCTTGAATCCACCAGATGAATGTCCCTGAAACTGAGCTGACCTCTTCTTAGCATTAGCTTCATGCTTCTCTAGACTAGATCTCTCAATCCTCTTCACTAACTCCACAAAGGTAGAGAACCTCTCTCTATTCTCCAAAGTTGATGTTGTGGTGGATAAATTTAAGCTCAAATCCTTCCCAAACCTGTGGATCCTCTCTTTCTCCGTTGCCACCATATGAGGATAGAACCTCAAAAGTTTCATAAACTTTGCCTCATACTCATTGATAGACATCGAACCCTGATGTATCTTCTCAAATTGAGCTACCTTCTCATTCAGGTACATCTCTAGAAAGTAACAAATCACGAGTTACCGCCAAAAGTATTATGAACCTATCAGAACTCCAGGTCTCTTATCCTCCTCTATGGCCAACCAGTGGCCAACACTACCCTTCAATAGGTAAACAATGTGCTTCACCTTGTCCTCCTCTGGGATGTTCAGGATCTTGAATGCCTTCATGAGCTCTGTCAACCACATGTTGGCGTTCGCGGGTCTGCCGTACTCGCATACTCGATCACTCCAACATGTCTCATCCTCTCAAATGTCTTCCCAGAACCTTGGGATTCCACATTAGGGACGGCTGCCGTAGATTGAGGAACGAGTGCCCTTCCGCTAAATGTGTGATTGTGGCCATAAGATGTCCAAACATGGATTGAAATGTTGGATAACCATGGTTTCCAAGTCAAACTGAGGCATCATGGGCTGCTCCAGCCCCACCCTAGGCACTCTTCCATCATGTGCTGGCCTCCTAACACCACCTCCTAGCGTGACATAGCTACTCTCTACGTGCTTTCACGTTCTCTATACATATCTTCTTAAGCAGAAGAAATGATCAAATTTTTTGGACTATGTAAAAATAGACACAAAAACTAAGTCATATGTCCTTGTAGACTCAGTGAACCTAGAGCTATGATACCAACTTAATTGTGACACAACGTAAGCTAAATGAGATTACTCAAAAAAAACACAATCAAATACTAATTAACCACATAGGGAAAAAAATAAGATAAATTAAAACGAATTTACACATTACAAACAGTCCATAAACTTTTACTTATAAGTCCAACAACCTACATACAAGCATATAACATATCTGGTATTTACATATTTGTCTAGTGGTTGAGGCCACAATCTTGTATACAAAAGATGTGATCCACATATACATGTCATATACAAACATCAATATATTGCCAAAAACTTGAGTCGATCTACATATCATTTACAAAACATCCCCTGCCCAGATGTGAGAGTACAGTGACGACTCTAGGAAACTACTACTACTACTAGCCAACCTTCTGCTCTTAGTGCTCTCCAGGCCGATTTTCTTCACCTCCACAAACCTGAACACATCATTGACAACCACCTAAATAGATGTGGTGACCCACGAGAGTGAGACCCATGTCCCAATGTGAGATATAACTCTCAACAATTATTGTTAACTACAACATGTCATATTATTAAACAAGTTAAGCAGATTTAGATAGTTTAAACTAGTTAAGAAAGTTAAAGAGATATGCATAGAAACATGCATGATTAACGAGGTATATAAAGAAACAGATAAATCATCATTTACTACCTATTGACTTCTCATGGTGCATTATATAACATGTAGCAGTATAAGAAACAAGGAAAGGGTTAATATCGAATGCAAAGAACATTTCACCCTAGCAGATATACTACACGGATGCATTATATCTTTTATTAAGCCCTGGGAAATTTGAGTTGTACCGCTTCAAGTCCAACTGAGCACTGCTTGGTCACAATCAATTATGTATGATATCTAGGAGAGTCGAAATCCTTTGATCTCACCCCCTTGGTTAGTTTGATTTAACTGCAATGGCATATCAGTCAAAATGCCTGTAGTGAAATATAGTTAAGCTACTAACAACCTAGTTCGTCCTTCGTACAGGCCACGACACTAGAAACCAGGGTATACAGAACCAAATCATATGAGGTACAACCACAACTGTCCTCAATCACATCACATATGCACAAGCATCAACTGTTCCTAAACCGAGGCATGACCACAACCATCCTCCATAACCTTGGGATAAGGATGTCAAGGATGTACATTCCCTGCACTTGCACATACTCAACGGTTATGTATGTGCTCCGAGCATCCCTTAGGAATACCTGTTTCCCCATCTAGCAAGTCCTGGCACTGAATTGTTCTACAACATTGGGCACTACATGTTTAGGGTTTCACTTGATTAGTTAATGTTAATTGGGTGAATTAAGGCTGCATCAAACAAGTGAGCATACAAACCCTAATTCATTTCTAACTAGCATTGATAAGTAGCAACTTTAGAAGATATAAAATGCATGAGACATGTTCTTGATCACAAAACCACATTTGTAGTACTTCATTTCCATTTGTGCGACTATGAAGGCCATCAATCCACAACAAGAAACCAATCCTTATCACATTATGAAGAGGATTAAACCTCCATTAGGGCTCAAGACTTTCCCAAAGGTCATCAAGATCATTCCCATAATCACCTACAAAAAATTGTTTTCTTTACACACCTTATAACAAGGTTGAACAGACCATTACCATACTTGTGATACATAGGTTTAGCATAAAACTTCATTAAGAAGCTTATGATGTTCATATGGCAGCACACTAGGGTTACAAATACATTGAGAGAGAGTATTCCATAGTCATACAAATTACACAAGGAAGCTAAGTATGATAAACGATCATAACCTATTTGTATTAGAGTTAGGTGTAACAAGATAAGTTGGATTAGTGTTATACATTAACTCATTTTGGTGATTGTTAGTTTATATTCATATGAGGGAAAAGGTAAGACTACAAAGCCATGGGCATCGAATCATCGATCCTTTAACATCAAAACCAAACCATCAAACCATGAATTTCACCTAAAACCATTGGATGTTGAATAAGAAAATCCATTGGATGAAATACTAGTAAAATCTTGAACCATATTTCTAATTGAACAATCTAGTTGTAATATAGGAAGACCATTGACATTGAAAGCAGGGTAACCATTGGTTGTTGAACCATCGAACCAGTCCAACCATTAGTTGATGAACCGTCAAGTTAAGGAAATCATTGGTTGATAAACTATCAAGTTAGGGAAACTATTGGTTGATGAACCATCGGGTCAGGTAAACCATTGGTTGATGTAACGATCCCACCCCTCAGCAACCCCCAATTAAGGAAGGCCAAGAAGCTAGAGTCGTTATCCCAAAACAAGATCATATGGTTTTGCAAATAATAATAAAAAATTAATAAATTCTACCACAACTAAGCTTAAAATAGGATAAAAGTTTTCTTTTCACATTCCTTATGAAATATAGGAATTGAGGAACAATCTCTAATAATTATTAAATTTTACAAATACATTAGAGCCCAAGGGAGTTATTAGAGAATTTTCTAATGATGGAGGTGTCTAGAAAAGGATCACGATCCAGGGTCTGGCAAGATTTTCCTCTTCCCTTTAGTCAGTCAAAAATCTGAGGATTGAAATTGAAAAAAATACATCTGGGTCTTCTCATCTTCTTTTGTCCTTTCTTTAATCGTTACTATCGAAGCAGTACAGAAACGCTACGTCTGTGGATTAGTAGGCGTCTTCTACTCTCCTTCGAAAAATCCATTAAACGTGTGTTGGTCCTCTGTTCATACAATATCTTCAGGCATTACATCTTTGAACTTGATGCACCTAGAGTCCACATCATCAACGACACATGCATTGAATCAGCCCCTTTTCAGAAAAATCCATTAAACACATGGTTGACGCTTACAGATCTGAGGAAAGATCGTTACAATCTTCGGTGTCGTTGACGTCAGTGATCCTGGCCGGGGTCGGGGATTCCAACCTCGTCTGCAGACATGACAACACAAAGAGGAAGGGCTTCTGGACATCCTCCCCATCGGTGATGTTTGAACAGTGGGGTGCAGCCACGACTCGTAGATGTGGGATCAGAATATGTGCATCGTATTTAACCCCGCATCCGCATTCCACCATTAAGTTAGATGTGGTTACAGCCTGCCTCCTACGCCGCGGACCTGATATGTTGTCCTTGACTCCGCCCAACTACCGATCAAGTCCCAGCCTTTCCTAACAAATCCATCCTAACCTTGACCGGAAAGACGTGTAGAAGCTGCAATATATATCCCTTTAGATCTAAGACGGCGTAGTAGTTTGGTATCACAAAACTTGAGTGCTTGGGCATATATGAGAACCTCGTGCCTATTTCTAAATATGACACTTTAGATGCTAATTTCATGTAGATGCTAATTTCATGGCGCTGAAGTATCGTGAACAAAAAGGGAAACAAAAACGTCAATTGAGTAGGTTAATATAATTGGGTAGGGGATATACAACAGAAATGAGTGTAGTCTGAGTGCAGCTGCGCGATAGAGATAATGTGCAAAGAGTCTGACTGGTTCTTGGGCAAAGAGTCCCGCTGAAGCATGTAAAGTAAAAGGACGGAGACGAGTATTGGCTCTTAGATTGGTAATAATAATAATATAGTAGATATAGGACGAAAGAGAGCTCAAAACAAAGCTATGGTAAAGTATAACAACTCTTTTGCTTTAAAAAAAAAAACTATTTTGCGTCAAGGATCCGTAGGTGTCAAGTTCCTATTCGGTATAGGACCCACCCATGACATGGCACCGTCTCCTTCCCCCTCCTAAACCTCCCTTCAGATTTGCTGTTCCTGGAATTTCACGAGCAGGCTGCTCCGCACGTGGTTGTCAATATTGACCGTGACCTTTTGATTGTAACTACTCCAAAAGATGTACGTATCAACAGAAGCAGCGTGCTCCTTTTTAGATTAGGAACAGCAAATCTGCGCTCCCTAAACCTATATATACCACGATATAGAGCTCAAAACAAAGCAATCGAGGCTGAAAAGGTGAAAACTCGTTGTGATCCTGAAGAATAAGCCTGAAGAATCGAGAAACAGAGAGGGGAGCGGGAGCGATGGGTCGACTTCGTCGTAGAAGCGTCAAGTTGCCGATCCAGTGGTTCCTAGCGGGGCTTCTGGTGTTGTTTGCAGGTATGATTAACGACGGAGCAAGAGATGTTGCTCCGTCTTTACGATGTATGTACTAGCGATGCTCGTATAATTTTCGCTGACTCTTCTGTTCGCTGTTTCCACCAGGTTCCTTCTTTGCCCCTGCCGCCGCCGATGCTGCCGAGGAATCGTCCCAGAAACTAGGGACCGTCATAGGTATCGACCTCGGGACGACGTACTCGTGTGTGGGTGTCTACAAGAATGGGCGTGTGGAGATTGTGGCGAACGACCAAGGGAATAGTATAACCCCGTCATGGGTGGCCTTCACCGATGACGAGAGGCTCATCGGAGAAGCCGCCAAGAACCAGGCGGCCGTCAATCCGGAGAGGAGCATCTTCGATGTCAAGAGGCTGATTGGAAGGAAGTAAGTAGTTTTATCTGGTTCGATGTATTTCCACCAACTTCGTCAACGGACTTCCCGAGAGCGGACTATAATGTGTTTCTCAATTTCTTTACAGGTTCGATGACAAGGAAGTCCAGAGGGATATGAAACTCGTCCCTTACAAGATTGTGAACAAAGACGGCAAGCCCTATATCCAAGTCAAGGTCAAAGACGGCGAGACCAAGGTGTTCAGCCCTGAGGAGATCAGCGCCATGATCCTGACCAAGATGAAGGAGACGGCGGAGGCGTATTTGGGGAAGAAGATCCGTGACGCCGTCGTCACAGTTCCGGCCTACTTCAACGACGCGCAGAGGCAAGCCACAAAGGACGCTGGAGTCATGGCCGGTCTCAACGTGGATAGGATCATTAACGAGCCCACGGCTGCGGCCATCGCCTACGGCCTTGACAAGAGGAGCGACAAGGAGAAGAACATCCTCGTGTTCGACCTCGGCGGCGGTACGTTCGACGTCAGTGTGCTGTCGATTGACAACGGTGTGTTTGAGGTTTTGGCTACCAACGGAGACACCCATCTGGGTGGGGAGGATTTTGACCAGCGGGTCATGGACTACTTCATCAAGCTCGTGAAGAAGAAGCACGGCAAGGATATCAGCAAGGACACCCGTGCACTCGGGAAGCTCCGGAGGGAGTGCGAGCGGGCGAAGAGGGCGCTCAGCAACCAGCACCAGGTACGGGTGGAGATTGAGTCGTTGTTCGATGGGGTCGATTTGTCTGAGCCGTTGACGCGGGCGAGGTTTGAGGAGTTGAACAGCGACCTCTTTAGGAAGATCATGGGGCCGGTCAAGAGGGCTTTGGAGGACGCCGGGTTGGAGAAGAGTCAGATTGATGAGATTGTTCTCGTGGGAGGGAGCACCAAGATCCCCAAGGTTCAGCAGCTCCTAAAGGATTACTTTAACGGTAAGGAACCCAGTAAGGGGGTCAACCCGGATGAGGCGGTAGCTTACGGCGCCGCCGTCGAGGGTGGGATCCTCAGTGGAGAAGGCGGCGAGGAGACCCAAGGCGTGCTGCTGCTCGACGTTGCACCTCTGAGTTTGGGTATTGAGACTGTTGGGGGAGTCATGACCAAGTTGATTCCAAGGAACACAGTCATCCCGACGAAGAAATCCCAGGTTTTCAGCACATACCAAGACCAGCAGACTGCCGTTACCATCAAGGTGTACGAGGGGGAGAGGAGCCTGACCAAGGACTGCAGGCTGCTTGGGACATTTGACCTGTCTGGAATCCCGCCAGCACCAAGGTACGTATGTACATATATCGATCAGTTTTCAAAGGATACTTCATCATGATGATTATACAGTCAAGTTTGTTCCTCTGAAGCTAATTTTGTGTTAATTAACCAATTTGACGCTTTTTACGAATATCTCAACTCCTGGACAGAGGTGTTCCTCAAATCGAAGTCACGTTCGAGGTGGACGCCAACGGCATCCTGAGCGTCAAGGCGGAGGACAAAGTGGCCAAGAAGTCAAAGCATATCACCATTACAAACGACAAGGGCCGCCTGAGCGAGGAGGAGATCGAGCGCATGGTCCTGGAGGCAGAGGAGTTCGCCGAGGAGGACAAGAAGGTCAAGGAGAGGATCGACGCTCGTAACGCCCTTGAAGCCTACATCTACAACATGAAGAGCACCGTCAGCGACAAGCTCGGGGAGAAGCTGGAGAGTGACGAGAAGGAGAAGGTGGAAGAGGCGCTCAAAGAGGCCATGGAGTGGCTCGAGGGTGAGGACAGCCGCAGCGACCTCGACAAGGAGGACTACCAGGAGAAACTCAAAGAGGTTGAGGCCGTGTGCAACCCCATCATCTCCTCCGTCTATCAGCGTTCGGGAGGACAGCCGGAGGGCACGGCGGAGGACGACGATGATCACGATGAGCGCTAGGCGTTTCCATCGGTTTCGCCTCGCATTCTCTATTCTTCTAGACTTCGCTACGTTTTAACAAGCAAAGTTACCTTTGGACATTATTCTTCTTACCCTTTTCAACTTTAGACTCTTTTCCTTTTCCTTTCCCTTTTTAGATTATGTGCTTTGGACATTATTCTTCTTAGGCCCTGTTTGGTAGGGTGTAAAAAGAGCACAAAGCGAGTTTTCTGATTCATGAAGCCCGTAAGGCGTGAATTTCGACTACACTTGTCATTTGGTAGAATGCGGTACGAATCCATTTTGTTTTCTGTTTCATTTGGTATAGTTCGGATTGAACTATGCAGCAGCCGTGTGTTTTTACTTGAGAGAGAGGTGCGCTATACTTCTTTCACGGAGAGGGAGATCAAGTTTGTGGGTTAAAAGCGTCAAAAGGCCATGCCGGACTGCTGCTGCACCCGACTCCCCTGTATTCGGGTGCAGTACTTGTTCTGGGATTTTCGGCAAAAAGTTGCGCCGCTGGTGAGTTCCTATTCCGGGAATTGGTGTTCACTGCAGGCAACCAAATAAATTTCTGGCCTAAATTCAAGGAGTTAGTTTTTCGTGGCATGAAGTTACATCCAACCAAACCGGCCCTTACCCTTTTCAACTTTAGACTCTTTTCCTTTTCCTTTCCCTTTTTAGATTACTAGCAGAGTGCACGTGCTAAGCACGTACATAACTTATAATTGTGCAATCACGAATACTACAAATACTAAATCAAACATTGATATTATGTTAGAAGTATCAATATGTTCATTCCAAAATACTTTGGTCTTTATTTATATATAGAACATTACAAAAGAGATAGAAAAACTCAGTATCATATTAAAAGGCTAAGCATTGACTTCATGTTGGATAAAATACTTTATCCTTCATATTTACATACAACATTACAAAAAAGATAGAAAAACTTAGTTTCATGTTAAAAGGCTAAGCATTAGCTTCATGTTGGATCTTCAAGATTCTCAATTGGACGACACTTTTGTACTTCTTATCAACTTGTACTTCGAACAGTGGATGCATATCAGAGAGTTTATTTTGCCATTTTTCAGTAAGGTTATATTGCTCCTGCATGTTATAAAAATAAAGTAAAAGTATGATCATGGTAAGAAGACACATTACGAATACTTACCATAGGATCAAGTGTCATTAGAATGTCAGGATCACATGCAAGAAGGTTTTCTACTTGTTTTCCGAATAAAGTAGATTGTGTTACGTCGGTACAATCTTCTAGTTGAAGCTTGAGAATACACCTGAAACAACATAAAAAATATAAGATGTCATGTATATAGAAGTCAAATCTGGCTAAATATCATATTTTTACCATGGTCTTGCAGTTGATTCTTGGTAACAGTATTGGCAAAAGTACTTTGTAGCATATGTTGTGTTGGTTTTCTTATGGCACTTGCTGCAAGCCATGTACCAAAGGTCTTGCTGGGTTAAGATAGTAATTTTGGTTGGCTTTATTAGATATATACTCTCCTATATAAATTTGGCAAGTTAATATCACATGGAATATAAGAAGAATTGAATGTATGTGGTAAGAAATTATTCATTACCTGATTTGTGGAAGCTAGAACCTCTGTAATTGGTGTAGTCGTAAGTATTTTCTTATTATACTCAGTTACAGGATCTTCAAGTATACCAGAATGAGCTACTTTCCTGTATAAAAGTTTTGGTGTCAATATATCTTGTAAAATAACAATGTACGAAGTAACTAAAATACCATTCTTGTAGTTCTTTGACTTTTAGAATATCAGGATTTATTAGTATCTTTGTCTCTCTGCCAGTCGATAAAGTTCTTTTTCCTGTACACATATTATAAGTGAGTGGAAAATTATAAGTGAATTATAAAAATTGTTGAGGTTGATAAGTTTTACCATAAAAATCCTTTCAAATCAAATTTTTTGCAGCAATGATAGGCTTATTGTCTGCAAGTTGTACTAATGTTTCACATTGGTTTGGCATGAAATGCCCCCACATTGATAAGTGCACGACCTGCAAGCTGTATAAATGTCTAAGATATAATAAAAATTTACTTGATTAATAATAAAAAAATACCTAGATTTAAACTTACGAAGTATCTATTAGGAGAATATCCCGAAAGGTGACATCCTGTTGATCTCGTTTTCTCTTAGTTTCTTGCTTTGGAAGAACTTTGATGACCATGGCAATCATATCTGTGTAATTTTCCCCTATTAGCATGTTATTAGTAAAACATATACATATGTTTGTGTCAGTATAGTGGAATATTTAAATGAACTGAAATACCAAGTTCTGGTGGAACTGTTTCCAACTTCAAGAAATCTGCTAGAGATAAGTTCTCAAACTTTATTGGCTCTTCATATGATATATTTTCTTCTGCTCCTTCCACCATTGTAATTTTTTTTAATATCATCTGACATTTGTGATATGTTGGCTTGCCAGAATAGTACTCAGGTTTAAGTAAAGACAATGTAGCTCTTGAAATGTAGTAAGTTTCATCGATCACAAATTTGTCTTTGAATCTTTCAATATCATCATTGAATATCACTGCTTGTATTTTCATTCCCTAAAATGTAGGGAGACATATTTGGTTATTTAATGTCTAAATAAATTGGATAATTTAACATATCATAAATCATACCTTTTCATCCATGAAGCATAGTCTCCAGTATGAATGTCTACCATCTTTTGATGATGCAGGATTTGTCATGTCAGTAACCTTTACTTTCACTGTCCAAAATGGAAGACTTTGACTTATCTCATGTAGTAGTTTGTAAGCTTTTCCCATCCTTTAAAAAGTGCAAACATGTCAATGGAAATAGGTTACAGTACATGATATCACAAATGTTTAACTTATAGAGGGTGTATTTTTATACCTGAGCTATACCGGCAGTAGATAATATTTCAGTATACACTATATTTCTTGTCAGTGTACATTTATTCTGCATGCAAGATGGTTTGATTAGAAGTTTAAGATCCATTCGTGATTTTACTCTAGATAAAGCCACATAGAGTTGACCATGAGAGAATACAGGTTGAGGTAAATATATTCCAACTTTGTCTAAAGTTTGTCCCTGTGCTTTGTTAATTGTCATAGCAAAACATAATCGAACTGGAAACTGCAATCTTTTGAAGGAAAAGGGTAATTTGTCATGATCTTTCGGCATCAATGGAATCCTTGGTATGAATACTCTTTGTCCTTTCCTATGTCCCACTGATATTTCAACGTGGATGATATTTTTGTTGAAGCTCTTGCAAATAAGTCTTGTGCCATTGCAAAGACCAGAAAAGGGATCGATATTTCTAAGTAGCATTATTGGGCAATTTCTTTTAAGCACCAATTTGTGAGGAGGAAGCCCAGAAGGAGTCAATGAATTCAAAAATTCTTCTTCTTGGAATTGATTGGTACCATCAATAGCTGAATCAAAGCTGAAGAATTCTTTCCTTTCTCCTGGAAACACTTCAATCAATAAATCATTTATTTCATCAACAAATTCATTTTTTGTAGTCAAAATTGCATGATTTGTAAGGGAATACATTATGTCCTCATGTATAGTAAGTTGTGGAAAGACTGCCCGTTTTAATTCATTTTTTGAAGATACTTCATCTTTAAATGGAATCACCATGTAATCAGGAATTTCAATTTGATCCCCATGTATTGTCTTTGATGTGCCATTTCCAACAGAAAGTAAATATTTGCCAAAAGAGGTATCTGACATGGTTCTCATGTTTGTCTTCAGTTGTAGTTTTTCAACATGTTTCCATAGCTCTGATTTTGTAAAACTTGCTTCAATTGTATGCTCTTTTCCTCCTTGTGGAACAACAGGTAAAATTTGTCTAAAATCACCACCAAAGACAACAATTTTTCCTCCAAAAAGTAATGTGTTGCTTGTCATATCCTGTAATAAGGGATCCAATGATTCAATTGATTGTTTTTTTGCCATGGATATCTCATCCCAAACTATAAGTTTAGTTCGTCGAAGCAGCTCACCCAAACTACTTTGTTTTGAAATATTACATACTTTTTATTCATCACTATTCAATGGTATTTTGAACCTTGAGTGAGCAGTTCTACTAAAAGGTAACAAAGATGCAGCTACTCCTGATGATGCAGTTGCAAGTGCTATCTGTCCACGTGATCTTATTGTAGCAAGTAAAGCACAATATAAGAATGTTTTCCCAGATCCTCCTGGACCATCGATAAAGAAGACTCCTGAATTATTATTATTCACTCGATCGATAATGACGTGATAATCATAACTCTTATCATAATTTAGTTGTGAAATTGCTAACAAATCATCATCAGATACAACTATTTATAGTTCTTCTTCAACTTCTTTATATAATTTATCTTGTTCATCTTGAATGACAGATGGCAATTGGAAGTCTACTAAACTTTTACCCATTGACTCTAAACACATGTTGATGTGCTTTAGAGCATCATTATATGCTGTTTCACATTTCTCTTCATGCATTCTCAAAAAGTCTTCACTCATTTGGTTCTTGTATTTTTCCCAAAGAGTTATTGGACTTATTGATGCACAAAAGACAATTATAGTAGAAAATAATTGTCGTAGACTTGAAGGCATATGAAATAACTCAGCCTCATCAAGGCATTCTTCAATGTTATTGTTGGTATCCAACAAACCCATTTTTTCAACTGCTTCTTGAAATGTGTTGTATCAAACTCCATTTATAGTTCTTAAATGATCAAAAGATTTAGCACCTTTGACGTGATTCAATAAACAACGCAAGTAGTAGCGTTCACCTTCGAGTGGTTTGGCAAAAACAATCCGACCAATTGAATAACCTTGTCTCCTTCTATTCCAACATTTAGAGATTTTATCCCATACATAATGCTCAGGAAATTCCTTGTATAGATAATTATGAGCATCATCATCCACGTGATTTATTCTAAAATATTCTATAAGCATTGTTTTGGAAAAATTCTCATTGTCTATAATGGTCGATAAATCTTGGTTTTCATGGAATATAACAGTGTGTTTGTCCTCAAGATGCAATTGTAGACTTGTAACAGATGGATGCATTTCATTCAATGGAAATTGATAAATTTTCCAAGCTGCTTCTTGTGGAGATACCCATCGTCTAGACACAAATTGTGTAATCTCATCATGCATATCATTAGAATGTTTGTCATCCAATTGGAACAATACACAATCATGTCCTTTGTATATGTACTTGTATAAGTACTTCACTACTTTAATTGAAGAAGATTTCTTGAAAGCATGAGAGGTGAAAAATTGCGGCGAGGCGGCGGGCGTTAGGGTGTAGAGGCGATCCCGAGGCGATCGGTAGGTGACGGCGTCGTCGCTCCCTAATCACCGGTGTGGAGCTCTGCCCCCAGTGGTCTACATAGTCCATGACGCGGTGGAGATGAGCGACGCTCGTCCTGGGTGCGGGAGCCAGTATCGAGGAAGTAGCAGAGCCCGGGAGGCGGTCACTGACAGGAGAGCCGAGTTGGCGGCGCAAGCCGTGCAAGTGGACGATATCCTTCCTGACGTCAGGGTGCTGGTTCAATCGGAGTCGAGGCCATCAACGGCGGTCAACATGGTGGAGCGTGGAGAAGGATCAGCTTCTCGCGGAGAGGCGCATGATCATTTGCTGGGGGATGGGAACACGCCAAGACATCTGAACACGACTCCACAAGTGTCGGTGAGAGAGCAGATGGAGAATCACATGGCTCACAACTGTAGGTTGGCGTCGATTGTCCGTGTCCCACGCGTGGAAGAGGAGCGGCGCTATTACGGAAGGGGCAGCAATTCTATGGACAGTAGAAGCATGACGATGAACCCTAATCGGAGGGTTGAAGAAGATCGACCGAGCATGAGGAAGGTTTTCAATAATGATAGACGTACACAGGTGATTGGCGTCCCTTGGGACACGTGCTACAGATGCTTGGAGAAAGGACACTGGCAGTCACAATGCAATCGCGAGAAAGTGTGCTACAAGTGCCGCAGGCCGGGTCACCTTGCTAGAAGATGTAATGTTGATTTAAGCATCCGTCATCCTTCCCCCCCGGATATCATGTCGAGGACTGTATTCCCACCCTTGCACGTAGGTATCCCGGCTCGTGGTGCACCTCAGCATGTTCCGAAGAGAACAACCGTTGATTTAGGGCCAGATGATGAGGAATGTAAAAGAAAGGCTCAAGCTTTGTGCAAGGCGCTGGCCACCCCAGGTGTCTTGGACGGAGCTATCTCCTTTCTTGAGAATGTGTGGAAGCATGCCACAGATCTTTACAGATTTTCTAAGCGCAAAGCAGTCGTCTTTTTCGGTAGTGTGAAGGAAGAACAGGTTGTAGCCAGTTCCAAGGTGATGGGGTTCAAAGGGTTTGATATTAGCTTGCATGGCATGGAGGAAGGTGAGAAATGTGCTAGAAAGGAGGCGATCTGGTTCTGGATCGAAGACTTACCTATTGTATGTCGGGATGACAAGGCGATAGATGACATTGTGAATAGTTTTGGGAGATTGGTAGTGGCCTCTGGATGGATGAGAGGACCCGATGACATTGCTGGTATACTGGTGTTAGTTGAAGCTTTCAATGAAGATGTACCTCAATATGTTACTTTGACATATGGGAATAGAAGGTCTAGCGTGCACTTGCAGATGGTAGCTCGTGGGGAACCTGGTTCAAATCTCTTCTCGCTGACGGAGGTTGGCCGTGACCTTGACATTCCGTTGCATGCGTTGGCTATCAATCGGAATGGAGGCATAGCGGGATATGCTAGTGATGATGGACAGATGATGATATTGCATGATGGAGGCGATGGTGAGAATGAACAACATGATAAGGAACAGCAGATGCCGCCACAAACTGAACCACGTGTTGAGGAAGTTGAGTGTACAACACAGTAGGTAACTCCACGTAGGATTGTGTTTGATGAAGATGGTGCAAGGAAGATGCTGCATGATAGAAGTCTGCGTGACTACATACACATAGGCAATGAGGAAGATGGTAGATATCGTGAAGACTTCAGCCGTGAGGAGCGTATGGTTCAGCATGGACGTATGGGTGCTTCACACAGAGCTATTCATAGAAGAAGGTTATCTGAAGGTGAGCTTTTGTTTGCTTATGATGCTCGGGAGGACAGAGATAGGAATTTCTGATGGAGGAAGGTTTGTTGTCGATTGGTTTAGTCCATGGACTCAAACTACCTTTTCTGGAATATTAGGGGAGCGGAGAATAATAAGACGAGAAGGGTCTTGGGTAGGTTATGCAGGAGGCATAAGCCCAGGATTGTGTGTATTTTTGAGCCTTTTCTACATGCTCGGGTGGCGGAAGAACTTCTGGACATTGTTTATTTGGATTGGGCGACTGATAATTCAGCTGAAGGGGGTAAAATTTGGTGTTATGCGGATAGCACTCTCAAGCCGGAGGTTGTGAAATGTCATAGGCAGCATGTGACGATGAGATATACTGATGAGAATGGCAATATGTTTTTTGTTACTGCGGTCTACGCAAGTTGCAATTACATTTACAGGCGGTCTCTTTGGGAAGACGTTCTTGAGTTGTCGGGAGTCATTGGCGATAGTAGTTGGCTTCTAGCAGGTGATTTTAATATCATTAGAAGTGATCAGGAGAAGAGAGGGGGTAATAACATGAGCTTTCAGGAAATAGTTGACTTCAACTCTTTTATCCAGAGCGGTTGCTTTAAGGAGACGCAGTTTGAGGGTAGCAGATTCACGTGGGTCAATAAGTAGTACAATACGCCTACTATTTGGGAAAGACTTGATAGAATGTTGCTGAATGATACTTGGGTAGCTCTGCGACCGGATTCTAGTACGATTCATCTTACTCGCTATAGAGTGTCGGATCATTGCCCGATTTTGTACAAGTCTGGGAATTTGGCTATTGCCAGAAAGAAGAGTTTCTTTGCTTTCATGCAGACGTGGCTGCAGCATGAGGAGTGTCTAAAGATCATTGCGGATACTTGGGATGATTCCAGAGAGGGGCACCCGTCAAATATTTTCTACTATAAGCTTAGAAAGATGCGAGAGGTTTTAAAGTCTTGGAGCAGGAAGACCTTTGGGGACGTGACCCAAAAGATCCTAGATCTAGAGGATGTGGTCCACGTTACCCAAACTGCCTTTGATGAGTACCCGTGCATGGACAATGAGACCGCCTTGAGGATTGCGGAGTTTGAGCTACAAGAGGTTTTAGATATGCAGGAGAATATATGGAAAGAAAAGTCCCGGATCCAATGGTTGAAGGACGGTGAGCGCAATTCCAAGTTCTACCATGATGTTGTGAAGTCCCGTAGAAAGAATAAGAGAGTTAGATGCATCACTCTACCATCGGGGGACAGGGTGACTGACCCACAGAAGATTGCGTCGTGTGCTGCTGAGTTCTATAGGAATGCTTACAGTGAGATGGTACCTCATGATGATGATGTTTTGGAGGAGTTCTTAGCTAGTATACCGTAGGTTGTGACTATGGTTGATAATATGACTCTTACTATTGTTCCTAGTGCGGCCGAGGTGTTTGATACTATGAGCCAAATGGACAAGTTTTCTGCTCCTGGTCCTGATGGTTTTACTATTCCGTTTTATATGGCTTCCTGGGAGTATATAAAAGATGATTTTATGAGGCTCGCTGAAGAATTTTTCCTTAGACAAAATTGTCACCGTAGCTTGTTCTGTTGCCGTATTGTTCTTATTCCTAAGAAGGACGATCCGACACTCTTGGAGAGGGATTTCCGCCCGATTTCTGTAGAGAATGTGGCGCTAAGGATTCTTGCACGTGTTATTAGTAACAGGATGGTTTATTTGATGCCGGCTTTGATTTCTGAGGAGAAGGCGGCATTCATTAGAGGGAGGGAGATCACTCACCATGTCCAGTTGGTGAAGGAGATGATGCATGACATATACTATGGGGGTGAGAGGCCGAACATCATGATAAAGCTTGATATGTCTAAGGCTTACAATCGTATTAAGTGGGATGTCCTGGAGCGGATCATGGCGAGGTTCGGTTTTGTCAAGGAGTTCATCGAGTTATGTATTAGTTTCTTCTCAAACTCCTGGGCGACGGTTACGATTGGGGAAGAGTCCTCGGGTTTTTTCCCTTTGCTTAGGGGGCTGAAACAAGGTAATGCCATCTCTCCCTTTCTGCTCATTTTGTTTGAAGAAATCCTATGCAGAAGGATTGCGCTTATGGGGGACTTGAGGAGATTGGTGAGATTTCATACTAGGGGAAATGGGATTCCTCCTCTCTTTCTGAGTTATGTTGATGATATTATGGTCTGTGTGAATGCTACTCCTAACATGATGGATGAGATTCAGGTGCTTCTTTCTATGTATGAGAGTGCGTCGGCCCAGAGGATTAACAGGTTGAAGTCTTCTTGTGTTGTTGGCAGCAAAGACCTGGTTACTAAGATGGATATAGGTGCTACTATTCAGATGGATAATGTGGTTGATCATTTTGTTTACTTGGGAGTGCCGATTAGAGCTGGAAGGAATTTGATTTCTAACTTTGATTATCTTATTCAGAAGGTTTCTCATAAGATTGCTTCGTGGAAGTCCAGGCTGTTATCTTTTGCAGGCAGGAAGCTTTTGATTGCACATGTTCTATCTTCTACTATGGTGTATGCAGCGACTGCTATTGGTATTCCGGATGGTATTGCTTCTCATCTTGATGCCATGTTTTCTAATTTCCTTTGGGCGGATCGTGCCAACGTCCACAGGAAGGCTTGGGTCAGCTGGGACAGAGTGGCGGTTTCCATGAAACAAGGTGGTCTTGGGTTGTCTAATACTCGCAGCATTAACAATGCTTTTGTGGCCAAAGCGTGTTGGGAGATGATTGTTGGAGACACTTTATGGGCCAAGTTCTGCAGCGCCAAGTATGCGAATAGAGTGGTTGGTCGCTCAGCTTTATATCCCAATCATCTGAAGTATAGGTCGAATGCGTCTCCCTATTGGAAGAAAGTTTGGAATATGTTCCCGAGCATCTATCCTCACTGCCGTTGGATTGTTGGGAGGGGTAATTTTCCGTTTTGGGACTTCTTGTGGTGTGATGAGAGGTTGTTTGATCACGCACGGTTTAACAGTGATCACAACCAACCTTTTTTGGTGCATGATTTATGGATTCATGGTAGTGGATGGGATTGGCCATCTTTATAGCAGGTCCTCGACGAGCATGGGGTGGAGCTTATTAGGAAGGTGGGTCAGCAGGTATCAGACACAGATGATTATCCCATTTGGATACCGGATATGAGAGGACAGTTCTCCATTCGCTCTGTCAAGACGATCTTGGGGAGTACGAGTTATGATGGACTGCATGGACTTCACAGGATATGGCACGTCAATTCACCTAAGGCGTGTGCTTTTATTTGGAAGATGATGAAGAATGCTATCCCAACTGATGAGAATGTTGCCAGCTGTCGTATTGCTTTAGCGTCCCGGTGTGATTGTTGTGATGAGCCAAGTGTGGAAGATGTTGACCATCTTATGTTCCATAGTTAGATTGCCACATCTTTCTGGACCAGGTTCACTGAGATTACAGATTATCCTGCTCCCACGGATCAGATGTCTTTGATTGATGCTTGCTCTTTTGGTAGTTATGACGATTTGCAGCTGTGGCTTGTGGCGTGCATGGCCACCATTATTCCTTACTGTATTTGGCGGATGAGGTGTGCGGCTAGATATGATAATAGGAAGATTCTCTGGAACAGGGAGGTGGATTGGCTGATATATCAGATAAACACCTTGATGAAGCAGAAAAGATTCACCCGCATAGCTGATTCCTCTTTTCATAACAGGCTTAAGGCCTATGGGGTGGAGGATCCTATGTACATGTTGAAGGAGATTAGTTTGGTGAGGTGGATGAATCCTGACATTTATAATCTGAAGCTGAACATTGCGGTTGGGCAGAACCGTGACTTCTATGGACGTAATAGATGGTGGATGGCTGGGATTGTTAGGAACCATCATGATGTTGTATGTCATATTACTAGAGCTTGGTTGACGGCTGATAGTTACCAGATGGCGCTTGTACAAGCGTGTGCAGTTGGTGTTAAGTTTGCGGAAGATCAGTCTTTACACATCTCTAGTGTGGAGATTTATGATCGTTCGGTCTATGGTATGTTGTGGGGAGTTGATGTTGCCCCTTGGAAGATCGTCAACTTGATCAAAGAGGTGAAGGAGATCATTGCGGAGAGGGACATTGTTGGATCGTTAGTGCATAAAGTTATCAATTCGATCCCGAAGGAGATAGGGAGATGGGGTATGCATTTGACTGAACCGCTTGTTGTTTCTGATATGAGGGATGTTCCTGGTAGGATTAGGGGCATGGTGTTTCTTGAGAAACACAAGACGCCTTATATTGTGTTGCGGAGAGAGAGGTAAGAGGGGATGTGGGCTGGTTGTGTGGCCTAGTATCTTTTGTGGTGTTTGTTGGTGTGATATGTGGGGTTTTACCTACTGGTTAGCAGGAGCTGTATGTTTGTTTTTTGATTGTGCCCACACGAGGGGAGTGGGGTGAATAGATGGTCCCCTGGCTTATTTAAAAAAAAACTTTAATTGAAGAACATATTTCGGCATTCATATGGCAATTATATTTGGCAAGTAAGTAGGGATTGTAAGGAACAATCCAACGATTATCAACCATTGTGTATCCAACTCTTTCTAGTTGAGAAGTCTTCCTTCTTCTATATAGAGGGTAAGAATTCTTTGTCTGAGCTGTTAAGGAACAGAAATCCTTCGGATAATGTTTCTTGCATTTTCCATTTTGCATGCAAACATTAGTTGGGTTCAAAATTCCACATGGACCATGGACCATATGTTTCAAAACCATGGCATGCATATGTGGGTTGTAGTGTTTTTCAGGTATTTCAGCAGATATGTATCGATCATACACATCAGGTGTAGTTATCTTTTGACTTTTTTCTAGTATAATAAGAAAATGTGCATGTGGTAGTCCTCTTTTTTGATACTCTACAACGTAAACATAAGCGATAACATGCCCAAATATATCTCTTTTAAAAAGATCTACTTTTAACTCTTCTAATTTTGCTTTGAATATCCTAGCAAGTAGATCTGGTCTGTTTTGAGCCTCTTCAAATGGCAATAATTCTTCCTTTACTTCAGACCATGACGGATTGCATGTAAAAGTTAGAAATATATCAGGTTTTCCATATTTCTGAACTAATGACATTGCATCAAGATAACGTTGTCTCATATCTCTCGGACCACCAATAAAAGAAGCTGGAAGAATAACTCTTTTTCCAATTGAAACACCACTATTTTTTCCTTGATTAAAACCATCAACAATTCCTTGATATAGGTCTGCTCGGATTTTTTCTTGGTCTCGTCTAATTTAGTCTAAACCACTACTTTCAAGCTTGATGTACATATCAACTATGTATTGTTGAAGAAGTCTACCAGAGTGCAATAAAATGGATTTATCATCAGCTCTAATTTGTAACTTGTAACAGTAGTATTCACGACAGGACACTGCTTTCCTTCATTTTGGTTTACTTTCTAGAGCTAAAACATAAAAAATGACATTTAGTAAAATATATTAAAAATTAAGTAATTAGATACTCGAACTAATATGTATCTTACCTCTTTCTTCTAATTGAAAAAGTTCAGCTACATCATTGTAGCAAGATAGGTCCAATGATGAACCACTGATCATCCATCGACCGGTCTTTTTATCTTTTCGTGAAATTCCTTCGTGCCAACCAGTATCGCCATGGGGAAATAATAACGGGTATTGTAATGGATCATAACATCCATAATAATAATTAACACAATGGCTACTACCTGTGTGAGTGTAAACACGAATGTCCCTTTGAAGGTTTACACCAGTAGTGTTTTGCTCTTCATTTTCGATCCATATTGCGACTACTTGTGACAAAGTCGGGGCATTCTGAATTCCTTGATGCACATTAGGGTTTGACTTGATATATATCTCAACGTTATCAAAACTGTATAAACCCCTTAAGCTTCGAAAAAAGTTTGAGTATGGATTCTTCTGTAGTATAGTAACCAATCTTTTCACGACATCTTCTCTTAATCTTGATGACTGGTGCAGTCTATGTTGTATCTCATGATCTGTGTCATAAAAGTATAATTGTAGATGTGATGGATGTCCATATTCAGGTATTATCCTATTTATAAAATGATATATATGTCCTTGAACCTTGAAAGTATATATTCCTTTGTTTCTTTTTGAAAGTGTTCTATCTTCATTGACACCCATCGATGTAAAAGCAAAAGTATTGTTGTATGTTCTAACACATTGTCTGAAGTAATTAGATTCTTTATCAGATGAGGTGTATAAATGATGCAGTTCCACAGGGATGTCATTTACTACTAAAGCGACTTCTCCATCATAGCAACAGAATGTTCTGACCTCATATGGAAATCTTTTTGCATGACAATGGACACAATGTCTACAACTAGGAAGTACATATGGCTCTGTAGGTATCAATAACTCAGTTATGAACCTTTTCATCACACGACTGCTCCTTTTCTTCATATGTGATGAGCATGTTGAAGAGGAACTTATTTCTTGTCTAGTTGATGTACATCCATCTTCACACATAGGAGAAGGCTCAGGTTGTAAAGAACTCATTTCACAAATAGTTGATGTAGACCCAACTTCCCTTGTAATAGAAGATACTTCTTGAAATTGTTGTGTTTCTAAACATGTAAATGATGAAGTAACATGACTGTCAACTAAATCAAGATTGTTCCTTCTTGGATTTGTCTCTTCTAAGGTCTCATCAATCTTTTCTAATTTTCTCTTGGCATAATTTTGTCTACTTTTTTCACGCCTTGCTATCTTTTTCTCCTCTGATAGGTTCGCATAATAATCTCTTTTATTTTTTCGTATTAGTTCCTTCTTTTCTTCTGGTAGATTTGAGTATTTCATCCTATATAGATCAATGATTAACTATTCTATTAACTTTAGTTGTATTAAAACTATTTCTAAAAAACAATATAGTCACAAATATAAAGAAATGAATTTAAAACATTGTAAACCTTATATCTTGCATGATTGACATGTTAAGCATATTATGTCAATATTGTGTACAAAATATATATTTTATATTTTTAATCTAACATATGTAACAAATTAATTCAATAGAAGTACAAAGAAATATATTGAAATAAATTTTGACCTTCTATACAAAGTTGGTAGAGTAATTTCTCAGACAGGACAAACAAATAGAACTTGAAAAGGTTTGGTCTCATGATGAATATTAAATATATGTTGTCAATGTTGCATAAAAAAATAGGGACAATATATATATTTAATTTACTTATCTAGATGGAACCTTCTTCATACAAACTAAATTGGTATGTTGTGTTGAAATTATTTCTCTAGTTTTTATTTGTCATGATTTGACCAATGTATCGAATGCATAACCTAAATTAGACTCATATCGTATAAGTAAATAAATAGTTTAACTGACAATTTACAATTTGAATATTTTGATTATCATATATAACCCTCTAAAGAACATTCATGCATAGTAGAAGACTCCATTTGCAAAGAAAAATTTATTACTCAAACTGTTGATGTAGAGACAACTTCCCACATAGTAGAAGATTCTTATTAAGATTTTTAATATTTTTTATCACCATATAATACAATATATATAACAAAATATATGTAATGTCTTACATGATATTTGAATGATTATCCTAATATGATCTGACCAATGTATCAAATATGAGGTAACATGATCATCAATTTAATAGGGATGGTTTCTTCTTCTTTGTTGGCATACTAATCTCTTAACATTTTGATATTAGTTCATTCTTTTCATCTGATACATTTGAGTACCTCATCATGTGCAAATATGATAAACTATGTTAATAACTATGTTTCTTAATGGAAAATAACATCATAATAATAAATATAACTATAGGAATATAAAACACTCTAAATCTTATGTAGACGTGCTTTTATCAAATTAACACTCAAGTCTGTAGAAGCAGGGAGATAAAAAAAACTTTCCCATCTCATGTTGTTTTATGTTCTACAAAAATATATTCTATCATTATTCCATATGAAATATAGATAATATATAATTTATATAATCATACATACCAAAATATTTTAGTACAACTGCAAAAACATATATTGATAAAAATTTTGACCTTCTAGCATTATTCTAATGATCAATTTTCATGTGTATTTATTAAATGGATTGACGTATAACTTATCAACCAAAAATCGTGTAACATAAACAACATAACCAAATTGGAGTACTAAAAACATTGATTACAATGTTGATGAAATATTTGTTTATTTCTTGAGATCACTGTATATTCCAATATATATAATATTATGTTTGATATTCAAGAAACTCACATAACGTGATCCAAATAATGTCATGAATGGATAATAATCTAAATTAGATCTCATTCATACAAACTACATTAGTGGATTGTGCTTAGAAAAAGTTGGCCTCTTGATCAATATTAAGTATATCTTGTGAATATTGTATACAAAAATTGAGACCATATAACTTGAGTTAAGTTCATTTCTCAAAATAATTTTTGAAAACTTATAAAAGACTATAATATAAGAAAGGTTGCAAAGGGTTGAATGAATTTTTTTCTATCAATTTTTAGAATTACAAACCAGTTTGTGTGTACCTTTGTCTTTTATCTTTTATTATAAAAATATATGTTTTATTCAGAGAAGATTTGTAGCATTAAAAATATTATTTTAGTGACAAATTTTAACGTGCGTTTATTATATGTAATCACATATAATATATTGACCAAGATCGTGACCTTAATCATATAAGAAAAATATAGTATTGATATTATTATTTAGAGAAGATTTGTAGCATTAAAAATATTATTTTAGTGATAAATTTTAACGTGCATTTATTATATGTAATCACATATAATATATTGACCAAGATTGTGACCTTAATAGTATAAGAAAAATATAGTATTGATATTATTTTACTGCAATGTTGACAAAAAAATATTTTCAAGAAAATAGAAAGACCCATGATCCCATATAATTTGGCTAGAACTTTGACAAAAAAAATTATTTCTTGAGCTCGTTGAATACTACAATATATATAATACAATATTTGATATTCAAACGACCAACTCAAGATGATATTTCGAATAGAGGGGAGTGAATGTTCCCTATATATATTTGAGACAAAATTTATGACAATTCTTATGATCTATATGATGCATAACCAAAATATCGTACTAAAAATATTTGATTCCAATGATGACAATTTTTTTAATTTCTTAGAATCACTCTATGCCACGATAAATATGGAATTTTATCTGATATTCAAATGAACCACTCATTATGAACCCACTAAAATACCACATATATTATACATAAGGACTTTATACACAATAAAGATACACATAACCTTATACATTTGATCCACCATATAAGTACATTCTTTCATAAAGAACACTAAGACAACGTACTTAACCTATATTACATATCAAAGCATTATATATCCAAAAAGATATGCATAACCTTATACATGGTTCACACATGCTACTATACTTTCTTTACACATAACTTTATACATTGTTCATTCATATTTGGCCAAGCTTACATCATTTACAGTATCTGATGTGGTCATCATCATTATTGAAACCATAGAGAAGTTATCAGCCACCTCCTCTTTGTACTTAAGTTGATAATATAAGTCTTGTGTCTTCTTTAATTCCTCAAGTAATTTCTTTAATTTCTCAATTTTTTTGTTTAATTTTTCCAGTCGTTTTGCCCTTTGATATTCTCCTATAGTCACTTTTTCTTTTCCTTTTAGAGTTTTCATCATAATCCCCTTGCTATAATATGTCCTCGCCATCGACCTACATTGAAGAAATCATATAATTAAAATTTCCATCTCAATTAGAATTCTTATAAATTATGATTATCTATTTTTATTTATTTTATTAAAGTATAAAAAATAACCCAAAAATACATAATATAAGTCAGAAAAAAATTAGCATCATTACATAAAGTCTCATTTGTGGAAATTAACATTTATGCATTAAATAACCGTACTTCCTACATTCACGTCACTCAGTGGTACCCATGTATTAAACCTACCCATTTAGCAAACAGAGATTTTCACGTATAAATTCATTTTTAATGTGTGAGTAGATTTTCTAAAAGTGGAGTGAATTGGATTAATTTTGTTGTTTTTAACTTATTTTGTAACATCTCATGTGCACAGCGGAAATAATTATATATAAAAAACCATACTGTCAACAGTCAACACTGATATATAAAAAATCATACTGCCAACCTATTTTCTAACGTCTCTTGTAAGTAGAACCAACAAAAATTACAAAGTTTTTAGTTACAACAATTTTGAGAATGGGGCATACATCAACAAATAAAACACATTTAAAGTATGTATGCAATGAAATCGTATGAACTCGTGGAATTAAGAACCAAAGGCAGTAATAACATTTAAGACAGACGGATTTAAGGCCATCAATAGATTTTTTATTAGAGTATTTTGGAGAATGGGAGCATGATTGGACTAATTGGCCGTCAACATAATGTTTGAATGTAAGAATAGAATGTGCTAACTAACACTGATATACACTAATTGAACACACAAATAACTTGATTAATGAGCATTTACAATTGAGAATTCACCAACACATATTAGTAACCAATTGATTTTTCGAGAACTGCAATAGCTCATGTTCTCGAGAAAATGGTCATGCAATACGGCGCAATTAAGGCATACATTCACGACTCTTTATATTTGGCAGCTGCCCATGAGAATAGGAAGAGTTCAATTAATACAAAAATAACAGCCATATGGGTAGATATTATTGTGGAATGCATCAGCAACATGCATGCAGAAGACATTTAAGAACAAAAATTAATATATCCCACCTGCAAAGACGTTGTCGTAACCCAGATTGCAAGAAACGACGCTGGTCCCACACTGCTGAGAAACTCGGACTGTAAGGATACTCAAATGCCAACACTAAACTCGGACGGGAGAAAAGATCGCCTAGTTTGGAAAACCTACTGCAGAAAAGATCGCCTCGTTTGAAGAACGTACATGCAGAATAGACTTGAATACAATTAAAGACAATGAAATCAGACTCTGTCTCACACTGCAGACAAACTTGGAAAGCGAGAATACATAATTGGTGCCCCACATGTGAAGTGGTGGACTTGTGTGAAAGCAGCGATCAATTGGACGTGTGATCAATGTGAGGATAGAAAGGGTGAAAAATTATGCAATTTAATTAACGTACCAATTTTTGTTTAATGAGCCACACATTCAGACAGTAATCGTCATGAAATTATTTTTATAATTTGTGTGCCCACAGCCAACTAAGATTTGTAATTTTTCTTATCAGGTGTTACCTATTGTAATTAATCTAGACTACCCACAGTTATCTTCTCTCCTATTCATCACAAAGCATTCTTTGTACGCATTAATTCTCACAATAATGCAACATTTGTTTCTAATCAAGCAGCAAGAGCAATTAGCAAAATAGGAAATGGGGAGCCGGTGATATAATTCAGAAAGAAAATAGTCAAACAAATACTACAACACGAATTATCTCTCCCGCATAGTTAATGATCATGACTCTTTATATTTGGCTGGCCATGAGAACAGGGAGAGTGCAATTAATACAAAAATAACAGCCATATGGGTCAACATTATTGTGGAATGCATCATCAACATGCATGCAGAAGACATTTAAGAACAAAAATTAATATATCCCACCTGCAAAGACGTTGCTGTGAACCCAGATTGCGAGAAACGACACTGGTCCCACACTGCTGAGAAACTCAGACTATAAGGATACTCAAATGCCAACACTGAACTCAGACCGGAGAAAAGATCGCCTAGTTTGAAGAACCTACTGCAGAAAAGATCGCCTCGTTTGAAGATCGTACATGCAGAATAGACTTGAATACAATTAAAGACAGGTAAACATGTCCTACCTACAAAGAGGGTGCCAATGAAATCAGACTCAGTCTCACACTGCAGACAAACTTCGAACGTGAGAATACATAATTGGTACCCCACATGTGAAGTGGTGGACTGTTTGTGTGCGAACAACAATTTATTTCATCAAGTATAATGCACATGCAAGCTGTCAGATTTAGCATTGATATTTCAGTACGTGGCAGTCAACCCACGTAACATGGAATTTGTTTAAGGAGATCAAAAATAACGTGGCCACAAAAGCAGGCTCGTTAGTGGACATTAAAATAGAAGTCGTGTCATTTATTCAAAGAACTAACTTAATGTAACGTCGACTGTAAAAGTAAGAAGACAGGCAGGTAAGAATAGCACACACACAGGCTGGTCACTTCTCCTTATTCACAATAATGCAACATTTGTTTCTAATCAAGCAGCAAGAGCAGTTAGCAAAATAGGAAATGGTGAGCCGGTGATATAATTCAGAAAGAAAATAGTCAAACAAATACTACAACACAAATTATCTCTCCCGCATAGTTAATGATCACGAGTCTTTATATTTGGCAGCTGGCCATGAGAATAGGGAGAGTGCAATTAATACAAAAATAACAGCCATATGGTTCGACATTATTGTGGAATGCATCATCAACATGCATGCAAAAGACATTTAAGAACAAAAATTAATATATCCCACCTGCAAAGACGTTGCTATGAACCCAGATTGTGAGAAACGACATTGGTCCCACACTGCTGAGAAACTCAGACTATAGGGATACTCAAATGCCAACACTGAACTCAGACCGGAGAAAAGATTGCCTAGTTTGAAGAACCTACTGCAGAAAAGATCGCCTCGTTTGAAGATCATACATGCAGAATAGACTTGAATACAATTAAAGACAGGTAAACATGTCCTACCTACAAAGAGGGTGCCATTGAAATCAGACTCAGTCTCACAGTGAGAATACATAATTGGTGCCCCACATGTGAAGTGGTGGACTGTTTCTGTGCGAATAGCAATTTATTTCATCAAGTATAATGCACATGCAAGCTGTCAGATTTAGCATTGATATTTCAGTACGTGGCAGTCAACCCACGTAATGTGGCATTTGTTTAAGGAGATCAAAAATAACGTGGCCACAAAAGCAGGCTCGTTAGTGGACATTAAAAATAGAAGTTGTGTCATTTATTCAAAGAACTAACTTAATGTAACGTCGACTGTAAAAGTAAGAAGACAGGCAGGTAAGAATAGCACACACACAGGCTGCTCACTTCTCCTTATAAGCAAGCACACACACACAGGCACGTCACTTCTCCTTATTCATAGGGAAACAGATACAATAGGATGATGTATAGTATATCTAAATGAAATGTACTTTCACTCTTTTGTAAATAATTGGTTTACATATTCTTTATATGGAAAAAGAAACAATAAGTCAATAAATTTTCTTCTTACTTACTACACACGTACTACATTATTCTTTTTGAGAACTACTAATCTTATTGGTCGAGATTGAGTGGAAATTTCTTTGGAACTACTCATCATCGATGTTATTTTTCTTTTTTTATGGCACACTTTGAATAACTTAAGTAGTGTACCACCCTCTCATGTATTGTTTGGCAATTGAAAGAAACTTGCTTTATAACAACAAAATGAACTTCACTTAATGGGAAACTTATGGGGCACTCGCGTAGCTATCATCCTCCTTTGATGCATTAATATTTAGCTTCATATTGAACTATTGTTGTCTTTTAATTCCCACCTTGTGCCCTTGATAGCTAATATGGTAGTGACCGACCTAAATTGCGCGTCCTAAAATTGGAGGCCGATTTGAGGTAGTCGAGCTTTTACATTTATAACCCGAATCATTCTAGGCCCCCGCAACTTTGTTTACGGGGTTGAAGTAGATATACAGGGTCGAACACAGGGACAAGGGTGGTAGTATTGAGAATGCAGAATCGACACGCTACATTCCGGTAAGGATAATAGATGATAAAATTCCCAAAAGGGAACAGCAGAACAGGATCAATAAAACAAAAGAAAACCCTATCTCCAACTGGAGTTATGAGAAAAACTTAGATTTTAAGCATTTAGCATTTTTTAGGGATTTTCATGCAACAGGAATAGAGAGATAAAACTAAAACTAAAGCAAGGTACGAAGGAGAAAACTTCGGTAAAACAAGCGGAAGCAGCAAACATCTTGTACCCCTCCTCTCAGAGCGGGTACCTCTAACCAAGCATCAACACCCCTCTCGAGGTTGCTGGACTCAAATTAGAGTGGAAAGGTTACTACCACAACTCCGATTCCGGGCACTCTCGTACTCCAGAATCAGACCAAACACTAGAGCCACAACACCTCTCTCAAGGCAGTTGCGACGGGAAAACACGATTCGGTAGCTAATCGAAATGCGATCCAACGTGCAAGCTAGCATTCAGATATTAAACATGGAAATCATCCAACAAGGGTACCAAGCATAAAGTAGCAGATAATTAAACTCTTCTATTTCTATTAACATATAAAGGTCTGATTACAATGCAGAAGTAAAAGAATTAAATGACAGAAATAAAGATAGATATCGCCTTCTTGATATAGAAGGACGACAGGCTACAATGGACCATCCAGCCTGATACCGGTCAGAGCCTAGCCCGATACAACCGTGTCGGGCGGCACACCCTCTCAGGCAGCACGCCGTGACGGGCGGATTGCATAGTGCGAGAACCCTGGCCTGATACGCTCATGTCAGGCGGCACCCTCTCGGGCGACACGCCGTGACGGACGAAGCATATCGGGTTCAGTATCGTGTCGAGCTAGCTGCTGTATCTAGAGTCAGTCGCATAAGTCGGAGATACGTGTCGGCCGATATCGGCCTGCAGTTCCGTCCGGGATGATACTAAGTGAACCGTTCACCTCCCTCTCGGGATGGGGAAGAGCTCACCTAAGATCGCCCGGCACAACACTGAGGCGCAATACACTTGCTCTCGCAACTTTCCTCTCAATATCGCACAAGGTCCCGAACTGTCCCGACCGGACCGAACTGTCTTTTCGGCTTCCTGTAGCTGCTATTTATAGGCAGCGGTTGGGGGAAGTTATGGTGCATGGGGCGCCACGTGTCCCCCTTTATCATCGTGGAATAGGTGACGGTCGATATCGGTATCACCTGACATGAGGGTGTCGTCTATCGGTCACGTGGCGAGCGGCGCCTTCCGGTGGGTGGTCCGTGTCGGGTGACAAGCCTCGGCTGTCGGGCGAGCTTGGGCTCCCTGTAGGGTAGAAGGCGTATCGCCCGCCAGTTTCTTCCTGTGCAGCATCCTCACGTTGCACGTCAAAGTGTCGCGCATACCCTGTCGGGCAGTGGTCATATCGGCCATCTGGAAGGCCGATTGCAGGTGGAACTTATTTGTGGGCCGGGACGGCCTTATTGGTGCTAAATGGGTCAAAATAGGAGGAAAACTCTGCAAAAGTTGGAAATATTAAATTAAGAGCGTCGTTTGGCCAATTATTGCGAAAGTACCTATAAAAGAGAGGAAAATGGCTAAAAAGGGCAGTTTTGATAACAAAAAAGTAGTCTAAAACATCACAAAAATTGGTGTTATCAACTCCCCCAAACTTAGCGTTTTGATTGTCCTCAATCAATATTTAAACTTTATTTAGTGATGCTTCTTGTTGCGTAGTATAGCTTTCAGGCCAAGAGGTAAAACAAGTATTGTAACACCTTTAGAGATAATGCTGCCCCACTACGAACAAAAGACCTTGCATTTCCTGCCTTATTATTTCAGTAAAATTTTTCTCTACAGCTTCAGTGAGACTTTGGTGTATGATTCCGAAGTTAGCTTCCACACCAAACAACTTTATTTTCGGGGCAGAAAGTTGTGTATAGGGTAGGCTAAGGCTTTTTGGGCTTTCTTCTTGTTTCCCATCAGTCCATCCAGGTAAGGGTCCGTTAACGGGCAAGTGGTCCCTGTAGTCCAAGCCAGTTGGCTTTAGAGCTGTGATTTGACGTCCTATGTACCACTGCCATAGATCTACCATGCCTAAAGATGGGTACTTTTGGAAAACAAGCGTGTGTATATATATATATATATATATATATATCTTTTCTTTTATTGGGCACAACTCTCATGCTTTTATTCACCCTCATAAGGCCACTTTCTCTTTTTTTGGGATTTTTATTGGGTAAGGGGAAACAAAAGGGATTTTTGTTGTTTGGGCAGCTTTTTCCTTCTCCATACTTGTCTCTTAGTTGTTTGCGAGATTATTTATTTTTGAAATTTTTGGCACGAAAAAATGTAATCTTCTGTTTGTTTGAAGCAACATTATCAGAAAGATATAACAGAACTTGCATCACATTAAGCATACAGAAAACAAACTTGGCAAGCAGTTGCATCAGGTTTTTACTAATATAGCGACTTTGTACATACATATGGGAACAAGATAAGCAGAATTTTTCAAAAAAAATTGTGAGAAAGGTATTTTATACGAGCATGGGTACATACATATGATATAGGAGAAGAACAAAATGGCACAAGAAAACTTTTATACCTCCTTCACTGGTACATGGGTACCCCCCCCCAAACTTATTCCACACTCTGTCCCAGAGTAGTGAAGAAGAGGGTGAGGTCATGTTAGTCTAGTGAAGGTTATCTAGCGGGTTTGCTTATGCCTTGGAGAAGCTGCAATATGCTTCTTTGCTGCAGTATCCATTTATTTCCCAGCTGGATTCAGCCAGAACAGGCGCAAAGCTCCCGAGAAGGAAATGGGCCTATGGTAGATAGAGAGCTCTTGTGCTGTCCGGAGGCCACCGGGGCAGTACTCGTGTTGTCTCTGTAGATGGTCCTAAACCACCACAGAAGACAGACTATGATAAGGAAATGAACCTCTTTTGGGGCTACCAAATCAAGAAAATTTTCCCTTGCTCTCTTTTTGGCGGTTGGTGGCCCCTTATGACGTTTCTGTCCGACAGTTGTTGCTTCAGCTGCGGCTGTGATTCCGCTTCTCATGCCTTGTTTGTCAGCTCGACCGGAGGTTTGCTCCGTGTGAGCTATACTTGTTATTAAGTCCATTTATCACATAAATGCTAGGTCGGGAAAAACTTAAATCTCGATAAATCTTGACGCGATGTAAACCCCGGTGTATCGTTTATCAGAAGAAAAATCCGAGGTGATACAAGATCAGGCGATAAGGGGAGAGTCACACGGCACAACACACTGTCTGATACCGGTGTGTCGGGCGATAAGGTCGCAAGAAATAACGGCTCGACAGGACGTCACTACGGGAAAAACGTGTCACCCGATATGGCGTACCGGACAACTCGATCGGTTGTCGTGTCGTGCTTTACATGTGTCAGGCGATACGAGATAAATCGACTAGGATCGCCAACCTGACGAGCAGTGCGCGATACGAAACCCGATATGCCATAAGCGCAATATGAAACCCGTGCCAGTCAAAACAGACTGTCGGGCTATACCTTTGCTCTTTGGAGCCATCGCCCGATACACGGGCGAAGGCAAGCTGGCCGACAACCAAGCAAAAGTGGACTACTGCATGCTACGGGTGGCTGAAAAAGAGAAAGTGAGGTAGCTCGACACGTTGAGCCCTTCTTACTATATATAGAAAACTCGGCTGGGGGTAAAACGGGGAGTTCCGGGGCATGCGTCGGCCACTGAGACATGTCGTTCCCGAGACGACGGTCCCATCAGTCTTATTAAGGGCAAATTCACGCCGCCCAGGAATGCCATCCGTCACGGCCGTTGCGATGCCCGAGAGACTACAACCCGATACAAGCGGTCCTGTGCGCCAGCTGAGCTGCTGCTTGACACGGTTAAAAATAGGCGGCCAAAAACTAAAGCCAGACGAAGAAAAAACGATTAAAGGGTAAAACATCATCGGCCTAGGGTTAAGTCCCCGACCTCAGAAGGTATTACAGCGGTGGCCCATAAAATAGAGGAGCCGGTACACTCGGCGCGTGCACTGACTCGAGCCATATTACAGTCCATAATGTTTGTTTTACAAGGAATAAAAAGGCATCCTACTCTACGAGAGAAAGAAAAACTCGGGCTGCCTCCTGAGGAGCGCTGAAGTTGCGTCGCCAGCTCGACTGGTGTAAGCTTTTCACGTTCAGCCTTCGACTGTACCCATATCCTGCAAGTCGATTTATGCTCTCCTAACAAAAGCTTCATCTTCATAAAACCTCTTTACTCTGTGCCCATTCACCTTGAAGACCTTAGTCGGATCATCTTTGTCGTAGAGCTCCATCATTCCTGATAGGTATATCTTTGACACAGTAAACGGTCCCGACCATCTTGTCTGTAACTTTCTAGGAAAGAGTCGAATGGAGGATTTAAATAATAGAACTTTATCCCCTTCGCTCGAATCCTTTCTTCTCAGGTGAGCATCATGCCACACCTTCATTCTTTGTTTTTAGATTTTTGCATTTTCATAGGTGTTCATCCTCAGCTCTTCGAGCTCTTGAAGCTACAAAAATCTCTTCTCTCCTGCTTTTTCAAGGTCCATGTTTAAGAATTTGATTGCCCAAAGGGCCTTGTGTTCCAATTCCAGAGGTAGAAGGCAGGATTTTCTGTAGATCAGCCTGTAGGGGGTGGTTCCAATGGGCATTTTGTAGGCGGTTCTGTAGGCCCATAACGCGTCGTCAAGCTTCATAGACCAGTCTTTCCTCGTTCGGCTGACAGTTTTCTCCAGGATCTGCTTAATTTATCTGTTTGAAACCTCTACCTGCCCTGAGGTCTCTGGGTGGTAGGGTGTAGCGATCTTGTGCTTCACTCCATACTTACGTAGGAGTGCTTCGAACAGTCTCTCTCCAAAGTGTGACCCGCCGTCGCTTATTACTGTGCGTGACACTCCGAACCGAGGAAAGATCGTCTTCTCGAATAGCTTGATTACCGACTTGGCGTCGCATGTCTGGGTTGCTACTGCTTCCACCCACTTCGATACATAGTCTACTGCCATGAGTATGTATTGATACCCGCTGGAAGGAGGAAACGGTCCCATGTAATCAATCCCCCACACGTCAGAAGATCTCTACTTCAACCCAATTCGCCATTGGCATTTCATTTCTCCGCCCTATATTCCCCGTAGACTGGCACTCTTTGCAGACTTTTACAATTTGTGCAGCATCCTTGAACAGCGAGGGCCAATAGAAACCTGATTGTAGCACTTTTGCGGCCATTCTTTCGCTGCCCAAGTGCCCACCGTAGGGGGAGGCGTGGCACTTTTTCAGAATGTTCGCGATTTCTTCCTTTGGGATGCACCTCCTGCATAGATTGTCAACGCATCTCCTGAAGAGGAGAGGATCATCCCAATAGTAATTTTTAGCATCCGCGAACAATTTCTTTTTCTGATTGTAAGTAATGTCAGGAGGCAGATCTCCACAAGCTAGGTAGTTGCAGATGTCTGCAAACCATGGTAAGTATTCTTCTTTAGCATCTGCCAACATAAGAGCCTCATCGGCATAGTCGTCGTTGATCGGAGGTCCCCCTTGTCAGTCAACTACGATCCTCAATAGGTGGTCGGCAACCACATTTTCTGCACCCTTCTTGTCGATAATTTCATGGTCGAACTCCTGAAGCAGCAAGGCCCACCTCAACAGTTTGGGCTTTGTGTCTTTCTTTTGCATGAGATATTTTATAGCCCCATGATGTGTATATACCTTGACCTTTACCCCAACTAGATATGACCGGAACTTATCGAAGGCGAAGACAATTTCCAGCATCTCTTTTTCTGTGGTTGTATAATTTACCTGAGCTTCGTCCAACGTGCGACTAGCATAGCAGATCACATGGTGCTTTTTCTCTTTCTTCTGCCCCAGGACCGCTCCTACTGCATAGTCGCTAGTGTCGCACATCAGCTCAAATGGTAAATCCCAATCTGGCGCTTGGAGGATAGGTGGTGATACTAAAGCGTTTTTCAAAACCTGAAAATCATTGAGACAATCATCAGAGAAAACAAATTCAGCATCCTTTACCAGAAGATTGGACAACAGTTTTGAAATCTTCGAGAAGTCCTTGATGAATCTTCGGTAGTAGCCGACGTGCCCGAGGAAGCTCCTCACTCCCGTCACGGACTTCGGAGGGGGAAGCTTGGATATAGCTTCGACTTTGTTGGCATCCACCTCGATGCCACGCCTTGAGATCTTATGCCCCAGAACAATGCCCTCTCGTACCATGAAATGGAACTTTTCCCAATTTAAAACCAGGCTGTTCTCCTCACACCTTTGTAGAACCAAGGACAGATTCTTTAGGCAGCTATCGAAGTCTTTTCCATAGACTGAAAAATCGTCCATGAAAACTTCTATGATATCTTCTAGAAAATTTGAAAACATTGATATCATGCATCTTTGGAATGTGGCGGAAGAATTGCAGAGTTCGAAGGGCATCCTTCTGAAAGCATAAGTGCCGTAGAGGCAGGTGAATGTTGTTTTCTCCTGGTCGTCGGGCAGGATGGGTACCTGATAAAATCCTGAAAAGCCATCAAGAAAACAAAAAAAACGTGATGCGCTAATCTTTCAAGCACTTAGTCAATAAAAGGTAGTGAAAAATGATCCTTTTTTGTAGCCTGATTTAGCTTTCGGTAATCTATGCACATCCACCATCCGGTGACGGTCCTAACCGCCACCTCATCGCCCTTTTCACCCTTTACCACTGTCATCCCGCCCTTTTTGGGTACTACGTGGATCGGACTCACCCAATTGCTATCGCTGATTGGGTAAATGATCCCCGCATCCCTAAGCTTGATTACCTCTTTCTTGACGACCTCCTTGAGCATCTGATTTAGCTTCCTCTGGGGTTGAGCCAGAGGCTTGGTGGATTCTTCTAGGTTTATGTGATGCATTCACAAGGCGGGGCTAAGGCCTTTGATATCCTCAACTGAATATCCTATAGCTCCCATGTGGAGTCTCAACTCCTCAAGAAGTCGGTCCAGCTGGTTTCTCAAAAGATTGGCATTAACTATGACCGGGTTCCTCTCTTCTTTATCCAAGAATTCATATTTCAGACCCTCGGGCAACGGTTTCAACTCAGGCTTTGATCTAGGTGCCTTCTCTTGAGGCTCCTCCTCCAAAGAGGCATACTTCACAGACTCTACCACCTCATCCTCTTCATGCAGATCTTCGTCAGACAGGTCAAACAGGTCGAGATACTTTGCAACTTTAGGATCTTCAAAGTCAGAATCCTGGCAGCTCATAGCCCTCGCAAGGGGGTCCACCACCTGGATGTCCTCTTCTATCTCCTCACAGAATTTGTCGTAGCTATCCACAAAACATGTGGATTCAGACAGGGAAGGACTCTTCATTGTTTCCTTCATCTTGAAGTCCACGTGGTCGTTTCCGACCCTTAGCGTGATGATCCCTTCGGAGACATCGATCAATGCCCTTCTTGTTTCCAGGAAAGGACGTCCAAAGATGATCGGACAGCGGGGGTCTTCTGCTGTATCAATGACGACTATGTCGCAAGGAATGAAGAAATTACCAACCCTGATCGGCACATCTTCGACAACGCCGACTGGTCTCTTAAAGGTATGGTCCGCCAGTTCGATCCTCATGTTGGCACGAACCATGTCGGTTAAGCCCAACCTTTGCGAGAAACTCAGGGGCATGAGGCTGATGCTTGCCCCTAAGTCCGCAAGACCTTTGCGCTTGATGTTGTCCCCAATGGCAAATAGGATCGTAAAAGCTCCAGGGTCTCTTCTTTTATTTGGCAGGTCAGGCTTAACAAAATCCGAGGAAGTAGATGCTAGGTGTACGGTCTCAACCCTTCCTCCTCTTCTTTTCTTCGTGATAAGGTCCTTGAGGAACTTGGCGTAGGTCAGCATCTCCTCCAAGGCGTCAAGGAAGGGGACTTCAAGATGCAGTTTCCTGATCGAGTCCATGAACCTTTCGTGACGCTTTTTCAGATTTGCCTTGATAAGCTTATACGGAAACGACAGCCTTGGAGCATAAGGATTCCTCCCACCAGGTAGCTCATCGGAAGGCTTCTGTGCAGGCTCTTGAGCTTCTGCTTGTCCACCTTCATCCTCTGCTGGAATGGTACTCTCATACCTCGGTTCAGGCTCTGGTTCGGCTTCAGCAGTGCGCTCCACCGTCTTCCTAGACCTTAGTATTGCCATTCTGGTAGTTTCCGGGTAAGAGAGTGTCTTTCTAGTAGGGTTCTTCATCAATGCGGCCATCTGGGCCAATCGTTGATCGACCTCGCGTTGGCGCCTCTGCAAACTTGCCATCTGGTGTTGCATGGAATTCTGAGCTCCAGGGCTCGGAAGCGCACCCTACACCAGCCGGTTGATGATGGTGTCTTGTCTTTTTATGAAAGCATGCAACTGGCCAACCAAGTTGGGCTGGTGCAAAATCTCATCTCGGCCCTGACGTTCACCCTCAGACAGAGATTGCTCACAATGAGACATGGCATCAGATCTCGAAGGAACAAGTCACCGTTCTTCAGAGTTCCTGAAATGGCACAACAAATCAAGTCAGAAAATAGAATTATTTAGTTTAGGCAAAGAATAATTTAATAATAATAAAAGAAAGAAAAGAGTGTTGTCAAGATCATTTCTAATCTTGAGGCACGGGAGTGTAGTTAGTGGATTCGGATTCGTCAACAGTACCGTCTGCCTTGTCCCCAGCAACGGCGCCAAAAAGTTGACCGGCCTAAATCGCGCGTCCTAAAATTGGAGGCGGATTTCAGGTAGTCGAGCTTTTACATTTATAACCCGAATCCTTCTAGCCCCCCGCAACTTTGTTTACGGGGTCGAAGTAGATATACGGGGTCGAACACAGGGACAAGGGTGGTAGTGTTGAGAACGCAGAATCGACACGCTACACTCTGGCAAGGATAATAGATGATAAAATTCCCAAAAGGGAACAACATAATAGGATCAATAAAACAAAAGAAAACCCTATCTCCAACTGGAGTTATGAGAAAAACTTAGATTTTAAGTATTTAACAGTTTTTAGGGATTTTCATGCAACAAGAATAGAGAGATAAAACTAAAACTAAAGCAAGGTACGAAGGAGAAAACTTCCGTAAAACAAACGGCAGCAGCAAACATCCTGTACCCCTCCTCTCAGAGCGGGTACCTCTAACCAAGCATCAACACCCCTCTCGAGGTTGCTGGACTCAAATTAGAGTGGAAAGGTTACTACCACAGATCCGATTCTGGGCACTCTCGTACTCCAGAATCGGACCAAACACTAGAGCCACAACACCTCTCTCAAGGTTGTTGTGACGGGAAAACACGATTCGGTAGCTAATCAAAACGTGATCCAACGTGCAAGCTAGCGTTCAAATATTAAACATGGAAATCATCCAACAAGGGTACCAAGCATAAAGCAGCAGATAATTAAACTCTTCTATTTCTATTAACATATAAAGGTCTGATTACAATGCAGAAGTAAAAGAATTAAATGACAGAAATAAAGATAGATATCGCCTTCTTGATATAGAAGGACGACATGCTACAGTGGACCATCCAGCCCGATACCGGTCAGAGCCTAGCCCGATACAACCGTGTCGGGCGGCACACCCTCTCAGGAAGCACGCCATGACAGGCGGATTGCATAGTGCGAGAACCCTGGCCCGATACGCTCATGTCGGGCGGCACCCTCTCGGGCGACACGTCGTGACGGACGAAGCGTATCGGGTTCGGTATCGTGTCGGGCTAGCTGTTGTATCTAGAGTCGGTCGCATAAGTCAGAGATCCGTGTCGGCCGATATCGGCCTATAGTGCCGCCCGGGACGATACTAAGTGAACCGTTCACCTCCCTCTCGGGATGGGGAAGAGCTCACCTAGGATCGCCTGGCACAACACTGAGGCGCGATACACTTGCTCTCGCAACTTTCCTCTCAAGATCGCACAAGGTCCCGAACTGTCCCGACCTGACCGAACTGTCTTTTCGGCTTCCTATACCTGCTATTTATAGGCAGTGGTTGGGGGAAGTTATGGTGACGGGGCGCCACGTGTCCCCCTTTATCATCGTGGAATAGGTGACGACCGATATCAGTATCGCCCGACATGAGGGTGTCGGTTATCGGTCACGTGGCGAGCGGCGCCTGTCGGTAGGTGGTCCGTGTCGGGCGACAAGCCTCGGCTGTTGGGTGAGCTTGGGCTCCCTGTAGGGTAGAAGGCGTATCGCCCGCCAGTTTCTTCCTGCGCAGCATCCTCATGTCACGCGTCAGAGTGTCGTGCATACCCTGTCGGGCAGTGGTCATATCGGCCATCTGGAAGGCCGATTGTAGGTGGAACTTATTTGTGGGCCGGGACGGCCTTATTGGTGCAAAATGGGTCAAAATAGGAGGAAAACTCTGCAAAAGTTGGAAATATTAAATTAAGAGCGTCGTTTGGCCAATTATTGTGAAAGTACCTATAAAAGAGAGGAAAATGGCTAAAAGGGCCGTTTTGATAACAGAAAAGCAGTCTAAAACATCTCAAAAATTGGTGTTATCAGGTAGCATTGTGCCTTCTTTTCATCTTCCTTCCATAATTGTGTTTGTATGTCAGACAAGGTAACATAACATAATGAGAAAGTAACATTAAAAAATGAGATGATTCATGGATACTACTAGTAGGGTTTTGATTAGTATATGTCATTTTTTTCATGAAAGCCATATAATTACATCTAAGGAGGATATATAATCCTTAGTAGATTTTTTGACTCAATGCTTCTCTACATCAAATATTCCTTTAGCTTGACTTGCTATTTTATTAGGCATGCAGTCAAATCATTATTAAGATATGAACTATATCACAAAGCAACAAGTTTTTTGCCATCGCCTAATAGTTGGGTGTTAGTACTTTGTGTGCACCTTTTTTAATTCTTTCTCATGGTATAGTTGACTGAATAATCCTATGTGGCCCAAATTTGAGAGAACTGTAGTTGTTACTCGATAACTTAATTTGCTCTAACAGTTCACCATATGTGCATATATAACTGATCACATATAGTGCATTTGCAACAAAATTTTTAAGCATCAATATTACTTGGGTGTTCAGTTGGGTATACTAAAGGAAGTTGTGTGGTATTAAATAGATGTTCTTCTTCTTTGAGATCAACTAAAATAACTTTCCAATTTGGGATTTTTGTCATCTTTTGATATGCAAGTCCATTTTTGATTTATTCCAACCATGATCGACTAAACAATGTTTCTAGGCCATGAGTACAATCCAGTTGGATCTTGTGAGATGCATGAATTGAAACTTCTCAATAATAGCATATTTTTTTTTATTATCAAATTGATCCAGAGTAGGCTTAGGAGTTTTGGGAGAGTGGTTCAATAAGGAAACAAGGATAGAGTCACAATCCATGTATGTTAAACATGATTTGTAATGCAACGCTAGTGAAAGTGCCCCCAATTTGGTTGAGGGTACTAAGGTGATGCGGCCAATGTGTTAGGGTCATTGATGATGATGTATGACACTTGATGTCCATCTTGTCCATCTATAATGGGCCATATTTACCTATTTTGGCTACCTCTCCTACCTTATCCTTTATAGGTTAGGTCGAACACTAGAAACATATAGCTTTCTTTGTGATTCTTGACCAATAACATTGGTCTTTCTCTCCTCGAACATACCTTTTGGGTATATGTCCACCTGCCATAGAACTGTCTTGGCATATCCATAGTACTCATGGTAGGCAATAAAGAGATGTTTGTATTCAATACAAGCCACTTCTAGTCTATAATGGGCCATATAATGGGTATATGACACTTGATGTCCATTTTGTCCATCTATAATGGGCCATATTTACCTATTTTGGCTATCTCTTTTACCTCATCCTTTATAGGTTAGGTCGAACACTAGAAACATATAGTTTTCTTTGTGATTCTTGACCAGTAACATTGGTCTTTCTCTCCTCGAACATACCTTTTGGGTATATGTCCACCTGCCATAGAACTATCTTGGCATATCCATAGTACTCATGGTAGGCAATAAAGAGATGTTTGTATTCAATACAAGCCACTTCTAGTCTCCTCCACTAGCTAATCTTGAACTATGGGTTGGCTCCTCTTTCTAGATACCCTCTTCAATATTTGTGGTCACTATCCTTTTTGCCCAACTGTGAGATTGGGTGTCCTTATTTTGAACCAAAATTCTTTCTCATCCTGTTGGACTCACCATGTAGTCGAATATAAGATCCCCATGGCCCACTCAACTCATATAATAAATTGACATGGTCTCAAATATAAGTCCAAAACTTCTTCGAGACGTGATCCACAGACTTTTTTGACCTATAAAAAGCTTCACAATCCATATAACTTCACATATCACTTTGAATATGACAAGAACAACATCCAACACCCTCTTCTAAACCCTAGATCCACCACCTAACATGGTGCTTGGTGACTACCATTATAGAATCAAGGTTCGTCGACCCACCTATGACAATCTTACTCTTCCAGTCCAATGGTGTGACACACAATTGGATGCTTGCCATGTATGAGTCTGCATCTTCCGCAGCAGATATTACTTGTTTGTTCTATTTCAATGGAATAAGAGGAACCGCCTCAATGTTGTCAGGATGGATAATCTTGATGTGGAACATTGACCTTCTTTCTAGATGGTTCATTGAAATCTACTCATTTTATTTCAATGCATTTTCCTTGATAGTTTTTTGTGAACATGATCACTTCCTTCTTATTCCATCATTTTTCATCAGCAATGATGCTAAGGGGATTCCACCAACAAGATTCAACAATGTTCAACTTCTAACTCAACATGTTATGTATCGATAGGATCAAGGGCGTACCAACATCTTACTCCCACCACCATCACCTACTATTTAGATATCCCTCCATTCATTGTCTCTAATCCACCTTCTGTGCATGTGATCTCAGATATAGCAAACTCAGACAACATAGAGCATTGACACCACAACAATAGGTACAATACTTCAAACATGACTTGTTTTTCTTCTAGTACAAGAAGTGTCAAATACCACAAATTTTCTACACATTTCATCAATAGGGCCACTTTTCAAGTAAATACCCACTTAATCTCCATGTAATTAAGAAAATTAAAACCATTCACAATCAACCTCTTAAGTGCATATTCTAACAGTCTTCAAACACAACTTGATAACAAAATAATGTATTGTTGTCAATCAAGTTACAAAAGGCTTTCTTGATATTTGAATTGTTATATGAAACTATATATCTACAGTTGATGTCTCGTAGAAACATATGACGATACCATATACATTACACCCTCTGTCGCATAAAGCGATATTACTCAAACCTTAAACCACAATCAATCATAAATAGTGGATTCTCAAAAATCATAAGAAATTAAAAACATTTTACAACTAGCACCAAGACCTGAGAATTGTTACACAAGAACCAACATTTACATTTCATAATTTATGTTCAAGGTGTTACATCATCACATTCCAACATCTTATTACATAAAATAACATTTCCACATGTATATTCATACCACCAGAGGCACACAAGCCAAAAACCACATATCGATCATCAAGTCTACAAAACACATCGAGAACACCCCCAAGGACCTCAGTGTACAGGGACGAAACATAGGATTCTATTACTAGACACTATCCATATACCCGGTTTGCCAGGTGTAGTTTCTTCTTGTATTATCTTCAAATGCATGATCATTAACTTGGCATGCATGTCCACCTAAAAAGTTTTTTAACCAACGGGGTGAGACACATAGTCCCAGTGAGAGATATAACTCTTCACCAACTTTATTATTATCAATTATAATTAAGTAGATAAATTAACATACTGAGCAAGTTGAATTAGTATATAACCAATTGACATGTATCTCATGGGTGAAGTAACTAGAGTAATAACATGTACTTGTAAATGAACAATAAAACAATTAATAATTTGAAAGGAATATGAAGAACATGTATATTTCTTTTTTTGGCCGGCTAAAACTCGTGTTGCTATTTTTGTATTTTTCAAAGAAGTGTATGTACAAAACTTCTACTTTCAAAATGAAAGTAGAGGAAAAGGAAAGCTAACCTATACAACCTATCTTTACAATGAATAAGGAATATCCTTGTAAGCGTATACCAAACACCAGAAAGCTATATGTTTCTAGTGTTCGACCTAGGGTTCCATCTCCCCGGAACATCTCCTCTTCAACCTTATCCTTTATAGGTTAGGTCGAACACTAGAAACATATAGCTTTCTTTGTTATTCTTGACTAGTAACATTGGTCTTTCTCTCCTCGAGCATTGGTCTTTCTCTCCTCGAACATGAGATCGCCGGCGGCGATAAGGTGCATTGCGGAGAAGGTTGGGCCGGTGGTGAAGATGGACTGTGATGGTTTGGGATGGGAGACCTCTACTAGGGTGAGGGTTACAATCGATGTATCAAAGCCTTTGAAGAGAATCCAGAAGGTGCACCGCAATGATGGCAGCGTGGTGGTCGTCGACCTGAAGTACGAGAGGCTACATGTGTTCTGCTTCCAATGTGGGTTGCTAGGGCACGCAGACAGGGACTGCCTGAGCTTGGAAGAAGATGATGACAATAGAAGATTCTCGGGAAATGGTTGCGGGCGTCTCCCCGGAAGCCTAGAGTTCCTCTTGAAGACGAGCTCCTTGGGGGCGGCGCTCTAGGGCAAAGGGACATTTTTAGTTCCAGACAAAAAGCAAATCAACCTCTAGACAATCTTGGGGGTCGGAGGGATGGTCCCATGCTAAGAACAAGCGGTTAGCTACAAGTGCGCAAGGCATGAAGGAAACGATGGAGGCACAGAGCAAGAGAAGAGAGGTAAATGATGTGCAGGTAGGGATAGGAGTCAGTGGGGAAAACTTGCCTTCTCGGGCCGCTGCAAGACGGAACCAGTACACAATGGAGGACCTCCTCGCGGTGTTGAAAACCTCAGCAACGCTGCCGTGTGGAGAACAATATGCTGATAAAGACGAGAGTGCAAAATAGGTTGGAGGGAAGGAAGGGATGACAGCAATGGGGGTTGAGCCTCGGGAGGAGGCATCTGGGCACATGGGAGTGGGAGACGAGAGGGAGAAACCAATGGTGAGATGTGATGGTGGCGGGAGGGAACGAGCAGGGGGGATCGGGAAAAAAGAAAGTGTTGCACATACGAAAGGTGATGCTGCCACAAGGCCTGGCCCGTTTCCCTGGGAAGGAGGTGGAGGAAATGGAGAAGGAAAGAGGATGTGTGCTAGAAGAACGTAGACAGAAGCTGAAGCTGAGGAAGGAGAGGATACCAAAGGTTACTAATACTGAGGGGCAGGGAGAGCAAGGGAGCATCATGCGGGTCACCAGACAAAACAAATACAAGAGGAAAAGAATGAATGTTGATGAACATGGCAACGAAGCTATGGATATGGGTACATGCACAACAGGGGTAGCAATTGATGAAGGTTTCAAGCGACAGAAGACAGTGTACAGTGCAGGTCTGGGAGGCGATAACAAAGGTGAAACTCACCAAGTAGCGGGTGTTGGGGGAGCCCAACCCCGTGAACAACCATGAAAACTCTGAGTTGGAACTGTCAGGGGTTGGGTCGCCCCAAGACAGTGGATGCTCTTCGGGCATTATGCTGGAGCGAGAGACCCAATATAGTTTTCGTTATGGAAACTATGATGGAGGACATGTTACTTGAAAATGTGAAAAGAAAGTGCGGTTTTGTTGAGGGAATTTGCATCTCATGTTCTGGTAGAGCTGGGGGCATTGGCTTATGGTGGAAGGATGTGCAGGTGGATATTATCAGCTATTCTGACAGGCATATTCAATATAAAGTAGAGGACGAGAGATCTGATTTCAGCTGGGTAGCTTGTGGTATTTATGGATGGGCGGCACATGATAAAAAATATAAAACCTGGGATCTGATGAGACAGTTGTTTGGGAGTATAGATGGCCCTATTGTGTTCTATGGTGACCTCAATGAAATTAAACAAAATTCAGAAAAGCGAGGAGGACCGGTGAAGCCAGAAAGAGTTATGAGGCCGTTCAGAGAGGTTATTGGTGACTGTGCACTACTAGACATTGGTTTTGATGGCAATATTTTCATGTGGTGCAGGGGGAGGACGGCAGAGACTCTGGTGGAGGAGAGACTTGATAGATTTCTGGTGAGTGATGAGTGGCGCAATAAATACACGGGCTGCTCCGTAAAACACCTCCCTTTCTATATGTCAGATCATGCACCTATTATTCTGTCAGCAGTGGTAGGTGATCCGGTGAGAAGGAAACAACATGCTAGATTTTTCTTTGAACCTATGTGGCTGTCCGAGGAAAGCTGTGGCACGACGGTGCAGGAGGCATGGAGGGAAGGGGATGGGCTGGAACTGAAAAATAAGATTGAGAAGGTGGGTGGGTGTCTAGATAGATGGGAAGCTACAAAGTTTGGTGGGATCAAAAAAAGAATCAAGGAGACCACAAAATGTTTGGGTGAGGAACAAAAGAAATGGCCGGATGGGGAGGTGCTGAAAAGATGTGAAGAACTTGCAAATGAACTGCAAAAACTCCAAAGAGAAGATGAAATGTTTTGGTGTGCGAGGGCAAGAATAAAAGAGCTAAAAGAAGGGGACAACAACACAACATACTTCCATCATAAAGCATCCCAATGCCAAAATAAGAACACTATTACTGGTCTTAAAGATGAGAATGGGATTTGGAGGACAGCAGATGAGGAGATCCTAAAAATTATTGAAAATTTTTATAGAGAACTTTTCCAGTCTGGGGGCTCAATTGACAGTGAAGGGGCAGTGGCTGGTATCTAGAGGAGTGTGGATGGTAGGACGACAGCGATGCTAGAACATGAGCTATCAAATGAAGAAATTAAAAGAGATGTCTTCCAAATGTCACCAAATAAAGCACCGGGTTCTGATGGTATGAAGCCTATTTTTTACCAAAAGTTCTGGCACATAATTGGGGAGGACATTGCAAATCATATTAAAGGCTGGTGGAAAGGGGAGTGCTCAATAAAGGATTTTAATGATACTCTGGTTGTTCTTATCCCTAAGGTGAAAAGGCCAAGAGTGGTGGGAGAGTTCCGGCCTATCAGCTTATGTAATGTTATCTACAAAATTGCGACTGAAGTTCTTACAAATAGGCTGAAACCTCTCATGGATAATATTATTTCAGAAAACCAGAGTGTGTTTATACCGGGCCGAATGATCACAGATAATGCTTTGATTGCATATGAGTGTTTTCATGCTATGAAAGGTGGGAAGGGTGGCAAACAAGGGCAGATTGCTTTGAAACTTGATATGATGAAAGCTTGTGACAGGATTGAATGGGATTTCTTGAAGAAGGTCATGGAAAAGTTTGGGTTTGGCTGCAGGTGGATTGATAGAGTTATGGACTATGTTTCCTCGGTCTCTCACACTTTTACAACCAATGGGGAAAGATCTAACACCTTTCAGCCGTCTCGTGGACTTCGACAAGGTGACCCTATCTCTCCTTATTTGTTTATTCTATGTGTTGATGCGTTCTCTACCTTACTTAATCTCGCGGTTAGTGAAAATGCCATCCATGGTATGCGCATTAGCCGCCCCCCCCATAGATCTCACATCTCTTCTTTGCATATGATAGTATTCTTTTTGCTAGAGGGACTAGGAATGAATGCTTGAGAATAGCTGAAATTATCAGCTAGTACGAGCAAGCATCGGGTCAAAAGGTCAATCTATCCAAGTCTGAAATTGTCTTTAGCAAGAAGGTGATGCGAAGCAAGAGGGACGAGATCAAGGGTCTTCTGGGAGTTAGGGAGGTGGACAGACAAGCAACCTACCTAGGCCTACCTACAACCATTGAGAGATCAAAGAAGACTGCTTTTAATTACATCAGAGAGAGGGTAAGAAACAAACTTTTGGGATGGAAGGAAAAGCTGCTTTCTAAACCAGGGAAGGAAGTTCTGATCAAGGCGGTTGTACAGGCTATACCAACCTATGTCATGAGTGTCTTCCAACTTCCGACGGGTTTGATTGAGGACCTTAACTCCATGGTGGCAAGGTTCTGGTGGGGGGCGAAGGTGGGAGAGAGGAAGATTTCATGGATGAGCTGGGAAAACTTGTGCAAATCAAAGAAGGAGGGTGGCATGGGTTTCCGCGATCTATCTACATTCAACCAGGCTCTATTGGCAAGGCAGCTATGGAGGATTCTCACAAAGCCAGAAGCGTTGGTCTCAAAGGTCTTAAAAGCTAAATATTTCCCGAATCACAGCTTGTTAGATGCATGTCTTGGCCTTACACCCAGCTACACATGGCACAATCTTTGGGGGGGGGAATATCTCTTTGTGTAGGGCCTTAGTTGGACGGTTGGAGATGGAAGAAACATCAATATCTGGGAGGATAGGTGGATACTGGGTAAGGAGGAAATTCTTTCTAGATCGGGAGACGTGATAGCTGTTTGGCCCACAAAAGTTCATCAGTTGATGCGGACGTCTGGAAAGGAGTGGTATGTGGAAAAACTCCTTGACTTGTTTTCTAGGGAGACTACAGCGGTGGTGAAATCAATTCCTCTATCTGCATGGGACACGACAAACATGGTATATTGGTGGCTGCAACATGACGACATCTTCTCGGTCTGGTCGGCATATTGGTTGGGGAGGCTGGGGAGCGATGGATTTAGAGAAAGACAGATGCGAGTACCGCATGCCCTTTAGCATTTTATATGGGGGAAACACTGGCCTACAAAGCTAGCTCATTTTCTTTGGCATATTGCTACGGGTAGCCTGGCTACTAGAGGACGCTTGCATGATAGACATGCTACGGATGATGGTGTCTGTCCCATTTGTGCAATACAAGTGGAATCCATTCCACATGCTTTGTCAATGTTCTAGGGCAGATATAGTCAGGCGAGAAAGTTGGCTGGGAGATGCTAAACGACTTGGGGAATCTGGGAATTTGCATGACGATATGGTTGGGTTGTTCGAGTCTTGCACGGAGGCGGAGATGGATGAGGTTTCTGCTGTGTGGTGGACGGCGTGGACATGTAGGTACAATAAAATCTTTAAAGATGAGCCCCCTGCCCCATGGCCAATCTTACAGATGTATAGGGCGTTGATAGCTGACTATAGGAGGATGGCAGCGTGTGAGGGGGGAAATGTTTTGGGAAGGGGACTGGGCGGAGGGAGGGATGAAGATGGTTGGGGGTGGGGGCGGCAAGGTGTGGACCAGTCATGGGTGTTTATACACTTAGACGCAGATGTGTTGGAGGGATAAAAAAGGGGGCTTGGGGCTGTCCTTCGGGATGGAGATGGAAACTTTGTGGGAGCTATTTAGCAGCACATAATAGCCTATTGGGATTCGTCAGTAGCGGAAGCCGTAGTATCCAGGTTGGGACTTACGCTGGCAAAGGAAAACTGCCATCCAGACACGAAGGTAGTACTATGTTCAGACTCACTCTCTCTGGTGAAGGCGCTGAAGGACCCGGGTGGAAGAAGGGACTACTTGGGTCTCCTTGCTAAAGACATACGCAGCGTTGCTGCCTTTTTTAGTCATTTCCATTTTTTTCATGTAAGAAGAGCCCAGAATGCTCTGGCTCATTTTATCTGTCATGATGTTATTGACTCTGGAGGCCATACTATTAGACACGGTACTATACCGAGTCGTTGGTGTGATATCGCTGAGAGTGATAGTTTCTTTGTACCTTGATTTTACTTTTATAAATGATGATGGGGTTTTCAAAAAAAATAGAACAATCAATAATTTGAAAGGAATATGAAGAACATGTATATTTCTTATCAACAATATTGTATAAAGATCAAGCAAGGCCTCAACCAATGTTTACGTATTTGATCCTATATAATTATACTATACAACTAATTATGTATTTCATTATGCCCCGAAGATTTGAGTCGTACCACCCAAATCCAACCGACCACTGCTAAGTCAAAATTGGTGCCATACAAGGTCAATGGAAGAGTCAGAATCAACGACCTTCCCACACCTCGTGGTGAGTACACGAGAACACTACAAAGACATATCAGTCAACTGCTAAAGTGACATATAGTCACATTGAAGGGGTAGGCTCATGCATGGCCACCCATATAATATCTAGCCCACCTTGGTACAAGTACAGGCACTAGGAGAACATGCTCACGCATGGCCATTCTTAAAAGGAGGACTGGCTCATGCATGGCCATCCTTATAATATCGAGATTGACTCATGCATGGTCGTCTGACACATCCTATATTTAAGGATACAAGGGACTACTCGACTTGTACCCCGCATATTCAAAAATATACGCTTCAAGTTTAACTCATTTCACCATCCAACAATAAAATTGACACTGGAATGGATCTATGGCATAGGGCAAACTACACTATTATATTTCACTTTATTAATTAGGCCAATTTAAACATCTTTAGCATCAATCAAGTTACAACGTATAACCTCTAAACAAGATCCACATAAACAAGGCATAACTCATAACAAAAAACAATTGAAACATATTAGGTGTGGTCTCATCACATCATGTCTCTTTATGCATGTTATTCATCATATGTCCATCATAAGAATCAATGCCCATCACAAGGACCAATGTCAGTCACAAGAACCAATGTCCAACGGTTCATAACCACCATACCTCATACATGGATATGTCCATCAATTGGTATCACCTGCATGATTAGAAACTGATAACAAGAAGGCAATGCATCATCAACATCATCATCTTATAGGATTCATGCCATACATTTTACATCATACATTTTAGATGATTACAATTAGGGTTTCAGTTTACCCGATTAGGGTTTACACGGTTAAATCAACAACCATCCTTAGATTATCACTTTCATCATCATTATGAGACATGTTATAAGATAAAGGTTATAGGAGCATGACCCCTATCATCATGCACATGACCACCCCATAGGGTATTACATCTTATCATGTGACCCTAACATCAACAGGGTGTATCATAAACACCACCACAAGGCACCGATTACGGTTATACTTCATGGTTACACCACCAAGCCCTAATCACACCCAAAACCCATCTTTCTACTCCAATTAGTTTGAAAAACATTATTTAGATATGAATCTCTTACCATACCATCAATACCAATTATCACATATTTAATAAATGCATGTTATGTGTGGTTTATAATAGTGCATTAAAGTAACATTTTGACCATTGCACTAGTGAGACATTTCATCATTAGGTGACACACATATGATCATTTCTTACAAATTATTAACCACATATCATACTAAGGGGAGTTGAACCATAAGTTACAAAACTAGAGGGTATCACTTCATGCTATCCACAAGGCTCCTATAAAGGCTTTAGTCTTATTATACAATTTCCACACCAAGGTTTTCATCATGTATTTGAACAAGACTTATCACCACCCTCATGAGTATACACAGAATTGTATCATTATCCTCACTCCAAAAGTTAAGACTATATGAAAAAGAAATATCAAAGATACTTGCCATGTATTATAACCTTTCCGTAAGATGTGCACATGAGTCATATTATTCCATGATTAAGGTTATTATATGAATGTGCCACCATTAAACCCCACATCCATTACTACTCACATAGATGGAGAGTTTAAGGCTAAGCTCTTTAATTGAGGATGGACCACTCTTAGTAACATCATTCTATGGTGTACTAACTTTAGGAGAGCAATTAACATCACTAATACATTATCCAAACAACACTCTTCTATATCATGTATTGCTCACATGTGTGCATCATTAAGTAACCAAGCATACCCTTCAATCCTCATCATGTGACCTCGGTTTCACCTTACCAACCCTAGGTATCAGTTTAGATTCTATTTTGGTGTATTGGTTTGGACCACCATAAGGAATGTCGGTTTAGGGTATCTTATCCAATCATGTAGGGTTCACCATTCACAAGGGGTGACGTTTTAGCTACAATTGAGGTGTCGAATTATCCACACATTTGTTGTATCTATTTATCTCCTTGATAGTGTAATGGGAAACCCTTCTTAATGGTGTATCGGGCAACCAAACAAGGGTGTATTGGGCACTACAACACTTAAGTTGTGATGGGCAATGACAACATGTATCAAGTAATGTCGAGGTGTTAGGGTTTGGCTAGGCTACACAGTTCTAGGGTATCGAGAAACACCATCCTAGAGGTGTATCAGTCTCTACTCAGACAAGGAGTCACTATTACTCTCCAATTCCTTGTGATGCTTCCTTAGTCATGATGGGTTAACGCAACTACAGTGCATGTTGGGCAGCAACACCAAATGAAGGCATCCGTTAGCAACGCGTCTCCATCTACATCGTGTCTCGGTTTAGGGTTCCTCTAGGTTGTGATGAGTTAACATAATCAAGGCATTACAACTAACACCCTTCAAAGCATATTGACTTAGCAACCACACAATGTGTCGACTTAGGTCTCTCTAAGCCGTGATGGCTACACACTCTAACATGTCGACCTAGGCCTCTCCAAGGTCGTTACGATCCATCACAAGGGTAATGGACAGGTGCATCATAGATCGTGATGGTCACCCAGAGCCCAACAGTCTAACCTATGTGTCAGCCTCCACATACATATCGGCCTCCACATACATATCAACCTCCACATACCTATCGGCCTCCTCATCTTCAACCCCAAGACAGCGTTATAAACAAAGTAAAAGAAGGTGCAATACTAGAAGCAACTAAGAAAGCTCATTTTCCAAAATAGAACACAAGACTATTAAGGAAAAGTTACTAACATGCAAGCAATAACGAGCCATAGATCAAGAGCAAGATAACAAGTAAAAGGTGATAATAACAAAGAGGGTTTAGAGTTATATAATCGGCCTCAAGGATCACCACAAACTCTAAGCTTCAAGGTCAAGCTCCAAGGTTTACGAGCTCAAGGCAAAAGAAGATCCTCCAAGCTTGATTTCCACAACACCTCCAAGAAGAAGATAGGACCAAGGTTAAGAGAGCATGAGAGGGGAAGAGAAGCAACCAAGGTCCATGGTTGAGAAGAAGAAAGGAATAAGGAAAGGAAGCTAAGGATCATGTCTTACCAAGGTAGAGGATGAAGGTAACACTACAAGCAAGGAACTTATCCTCCAAGCTCCAAGGGAGAGCACTCCTCAAGCTTAAGATCGGCCACCAAAGAGAGGATACAAAGGTAACCAAAAGGGTTCTCTTACATGGGGAGAAAGAGATATATATACAAGAGGGATGAGAAAGAGAGAAAAGGAAAGGTTTCACCACCAATGAACCTTAGATGACACATGTCCACAAAGAAAGAGCCACAAGCAACACCATGCAACAAGGTGAAAAGAGCTATGGCTTTCCCACTAAGCCTCCTTTCTAGGTCATGGCCGATACACACCTCCTCTCTTCACAAACTGATAGGGATGAAACCCTAGAGCTAGAAGCCAATATGGTGCATCACTTGTCACCACAAAACAATAGGAGGTTTCGTCAAGACATCCTCAAACTAATACAAGGCTTCTCCAAGGCTCTCAAGCCCGAGACAACACTTCTAAAGGCAAACCCACCTCAAACATGTGTCTAAAACATCACCAAGGATATCACCACTCAACCAAGTCTCAACCAAGGTGTCCATCTCTTTCTATTTCTTCTAGATGATGCCAAGAGAGGGAAGAAACACCCTAGAGGTGGAAAACTTACACATCAACCCCTAACCTAGGTTAATTGCAATTTGTGTCGAACCTCTTCATGGAGCACAAGCATCAAGCTGAAACAAGGAACTTCAAGCTCCCAACATGCCCTAATTACATCTTAGATGATTAGAGCAAGGTGTTAAGCAACATGCTTAAGCAAAACAAATAGGGTTAGCCCAAAACCTAGGTCAAGGTCCTTACAAGTCATAAACCCCTAATGACGATTTTGACCCTGAAATCCCAAGAAAAAGGAGATGGATACTACTCATGCATCATACATTCAAACTTCCACACGGTTCATTGAGGTCAGGGTGATGTCACAAGACTCGATAAACATATGGTTCTGGTATCCAAGGTCAATGCATGATTTGTTTCACATGACACATACTCAACTTGTCCTTTTTCCATTATTAATTGCAAAGTCAACCCTATGTTAGGTGATAGGTTCTTATCCATGGAAGGACTATACATACTTATCCAACTCATGTATCACATTCTCATCGTGTAACATTGCCTAATAAGGTTATTGACTCTGAGAGTTTACCATACCCTTCTCAATCTTAACATGTCTCTCCCAAAGAAATACTAGAGATACATTTTGTCATCCACTTGGAACTACACAACCTATCATGCTTCCGTTGTGCCACTCTGGTCTGCTACCTCAACACTAATCTTACTTCCACCAATTGTCCTGCCTGCATACTCATTCTCAACTGTTCATCAGCCTATCATAAGAAAAGGCCACTTATCCAAGAAAACTATCTCAGAGGTAACTTAAGATGTTATGTCACCTTAACTGAACCAGATAGGGAGTGGAAACCCTACTTATCCATCTATAACCATGGCACAATCTTCTTGGAATCCTTCTTTCTTGCAAAATGGATAGGAGTACTCCAAGGAATTACATTCATCTTGATGAATTTACCCAAGTAGATCTTGCAACTATCTCTTCAACATATGCATCCTTGTCAATGTTACGTTTATGCGGATCATAAACCCCTAACATGTGACATCCATATTATAGGTTGGGTACTTGCATCCAGATTGAACCTTTCCATGTAGACAAACACTTTATGCATCTTATCAAGGTGACATGTTCTCATTCTCCCATGCAACCAACACTACTTGGATACTAGGATTCCTTACCTTGGTATCCTTCACATGTGTCAAAAACACATTACATCCTTGTCACATCCACCTTCTATTGTTTTTACCAAAACCAAACATGTCAAAAGGATCTTTCTTTCATCTCAAGACATATCCTATCACAGATATCCCCATCTTGGAACAAAACCCCAAAAAAAACTAATACTTACCACAATATCCATCTTAAGATTACTCCTAAACTATGCACATCAAGGACCACTTGACTACCACATCCCTGAAGGGATAGAAAACAAGGGAACATATTCCTCTTATTACTACACCATTACCAGGGTTTGCTTATTAAGGTGAAGGGATTATCACTTCCTTTGATTATCTTATGAGTTTCCAACTGTTCATGTATCATCTTAACTTGTCTCATCTTCGTTTCCTTTCCATTGGCATAGGAATTGTTGATAGGATTTCATGCCATTACTCTTTCCTTGATTATTTTTCTTCATGTTTTATGAACATCTCCCTGTGTTATCACATTTCTCAACTTTACATCATGAAAAGGATCATTATTCTTTACATATTCTTTATTGAACATGGATCATCTTGATTGTTTCCTTTCACATATCATAAGGATTAAACTTTACATCTTTGCATATTCACGGGGTGGTCTGATATTAACTGAGGTTCCATCTTATTTATTCATTGTTCATTCTCAATTGTCTTGTTACTTCATCCTTATTTGAGGAATTTCCTCCACTTTATGTGAATTTTACACCTTGACTTACTTTATTAGCACAAGTTCATCTGTCTTTTTCTTCATGCATCTCTTGAAATTAATGCTTCAAGAACTTTTCTTATTATATTTACACTTAGATTTAGGTTTCATGGAGTTGTACTTTTCTCTTTTAATCACAAAGTATTCAAGTTTTAGTGACTTATGGTGTAGTTTTTGTCTCTTTTCATAGTATTAGCATCATAATTTCCGGTTATTATGCTCTTTAGATTGTTCCAAAATGATTACTTGATCAGGGTAATCAAAGAGAAATCAATCTAAGAGTTCCATACTTACCTTTTCTTCAACATTTGAATACATGGCCAAGGCACTCAATTACTAATATTAGGTAGTATGCACCATATTTTATATCACATTCTTATCTTAGACACTAACCTAATCCTAGTCCTAGTATCCCAGTAGACTCAGTGAACCTAGAACTCAGATACCACCAAATTTGACACCCTTTGTCACACAAAGTGATATTACTCAAACCTTAAACCAAGATCAATTATAAACAGTGGATTACCAAAAATCACAAGAAATTAAAACTATTTTATGACTAGAACGAAGAGATGAGAATTGTTACACAAGAACCAACATTTGCATTTCATAATTTATGTTCAAGGTACATCATCACATTCCAACATCCTGTTACATAAGATAATAGTTCCACATGTATATACATATCACTAGAGGCACACAAGCTAGAAACCACATATCGATCATCAAGTCTACAAAACACATCGAGAACACCCCCAAGGACCTGACTGTACAGGGACGACACAGAGGATTTTATTACTAGACACTATCCATATACCATATTCGCTATGTAGTTTTCTTCTTGTGTTGACTTCAACTGTATGATCTTTAACTCAGCATGCACGTCCACCTAAAAAGTTGTTTAACCAATGAGGTGAGACACACAGTCCCAATGAGAGATATAACTCTCCGCCAACTTTATTATTATCACAGATAATTAAGTAGATAAATTAACATATTGAGCGGGTTGAATCACTATTTAACGAATTGACATATATCTCATGAGTGAAGTAACTAGAGCAGTAACATGCACTTGGCAATGAACAATAAAACAATTAATAATTTGAAAGGAATATGAAGAACATGTATATTTCTTTTTTTTGGTCGGCTAAAACTCGTGTTGCTATTTTTGTATTTTTCAAAGAAGTGTATGTACAAAACTTCTACTTTCAAAATGAAAGTAGAGGAAAAGGAAAGCTAACCTATACAAGCTATCTTTACAATGAATAAGGAATATCCTTGTAAGCGTATACCAAACACCAGAAGAATAAACTTTGAAATGCCCATCAAAGCAAAAGACCAAGGGAAAATCTGGAAAAGACTCCCAGGTACGATAGCCAAGCATCACCATGTCACATGCATCACCAGATAATAACAATAGAGCCTTCCATAACAAAAACTTCTCCAAGTCATCCTCTCACCAACACGATATAAAGCAGGTATACCAAAGCTCTACAGTAGGAAACCAACCCACAAAGCATAAAAGGACCTCGACCATCATCAGAAGATCACCATCTAGAGACCAGGAGGACTCCACAGGGAAACCAAAGGGAGAGGGGAGCCTCACATTTGAAAGAATGGATACTCGACCATCAGCAGAAACACCAGGTCAACCCATAAGAAACCAAAATAACATAAAGGGAGAGGGGAACCTCACATTCCTGAGAATGGATACTCGACTTTCACCTTACCTACACCAAACAAGAGCAATCACAAAACAACAGTCAAATCAAACAACCTGTAAAACCAGTTGACCTTAAAAACATCCCCATTGCAGCATCAGCAGCAGAGCTCCATCCTCAGGCCAACCAAACCATAACCAATTTTTCACATAGGTAGATGAACTAGACCAAGACAGGAAGCATAAATTCTCAAGCAGCTTCAAAAAGATCCCATCAACATATAAGCACCCAAACAAAGGCCAACAAGGATCATCCAAGAGATCAGCAGCACCAACAACCAGCAAACATGGACATAGCTGACCCTGACGAAAAGGAAGCTCAATCCATCTTCCACCAGCAAGAGAAAGTAACTAAACAAACATGAGCAGACCAACCCTCAAACCTGCAAGGCCAGAGGTTTGCCCGACCAAAACACTCCACAATAGAGAGAGTGGAACATAAAGAAACCCACAACTAGCAGCAGCAAAAAAAGGGAAAGAGTCTTCATTCTTAACTAACACACCAGCAGCCATAGCACCAAAACCAATGAAAAAATCATGTGAGATAAAGACCAGACCTAACACACAAGCAGCCAATGAGAGCCAAACCCAATGAGAGGGGAGCATCATCACCCATACTAAGATGGGGACTCAACCATCACTTGAGGAGACATCTCCAAAACAACGAGCATCAAACAGCTAGCAAGGTAACAATGCAGCTATAAACATCTCAGAGAAAACCAACAGAAGACCAACACCAGACCCAAGTAGAATATCAACTTCTAATGAACCAGCTAGAGAGAGGGGAGCATCAACACCCTTAGAAAAAGGGGACTCAACCATATCTAGAGATAACTCAACCAACTCAGAAAAAGAATCATCCAAAAGGAGAAACATTAGAAACCTCAAAACTAGTCAGAGAAAGTCTCAACATCAGCCATGATGGCTTTCCAAACATCATCACAATTCCTAAATTTCTCCTCATGTATTATGTAATTTCTTTCCATCCAGGAGTGAAACATGATTAAGGAACTAACCGTGCAGGCATTCAAATTAGTCAATTAGGAAATTTGAGACCAATCTTGGGAAATAGAGATAAGTAAACCAGCATTGACATCATTCCTCCAGAGATTTAGAACAAAAGGGCAATCAAAGAAAATATGACAAGTATTTTCATAAGCAAACTTGCATAGAAAGCAGACAGAAGCAAGAGGAATACCAAGTCTTCTGATGTAATCAGAAGTGGGAAGTTTATCCAACACAACCTTCCACATGTGAATCTTGCAATTCATTTGGCATTTACCGTTCCAAATCCAGGAAAACATGACATCTTCTCTACCTTTACTTATGATGCAGTTCCAAACAAACTTAAAATTAATATCCTTCTGATTGTCAAAAAGCCACTGATTTGAGCAGTCAATACTACTAATCTTAATTGAAAACTACTAGAGGGGGGGTGAATAGAGTTTTATAGATAATTTTAACAATTAATTACTCAAGCAACCACAAAGAAAAATATTGGACAAGGAGACACAAGGGTTTAGAGTGGTTCCTACCTTAGCAAATACTAAGATAGTCAGTCCACTACCCGGTTGCTTACCCAACCGGGATTTGAAAAGAAATTTATTTTATTACCTCGCAAGGACTTTACATAAAATACAATTTCTTTTCCCAAACCCTTCAAGCAGCCTTCCCCTAGAAGTAATCGCCCAACCTTGAAGCAGCCTTCCCTTGAAGTAGATGCACCAACTCCCGTTGCACCAGCCTTCTGAAGTAGCTTCCCGTGCGATAGCCTTCTTGAAGTAGCTTGAAGTCCCCTTCTCCACCTGAGAAGTCAACCCTCTCCGATCCGCAGCCTCCAACCCTAGGAGTAGCAAGGAGAGTACAAAAGATACAAAGGAACAAGAAGGAAAATAGAAATTACAATACCGTTGTAAGCACAAGGCTTGATTTGCCTATATCAAGCGTATAGATCTCCTAACCAATGTGTATGACAATGTGATTGTAGTGGATAGGAGATACTAGCCTATAGGACACGAAATGGGAGCAATAGGAATGAATGACAAGTGTAGGAATTGCTCTATTGCTCTAAAACAGATTGCAAGTGAGTATTCAAGCTCAAGTATAGCACAAGTATATCTTAGGTATGTTTTGGTGTCCTAAGGCATGTCCTATTTATAGGAATGGCCTATGGATGCTTAAGGACGTTCTAGACAACTTCTAGGGGCTTCTAAGTGCTTAACTAGCCGTTAGGTATAAGTTAGGTGTGTTAGTAACGGCTAGTTGCTTTATTCTGCAGTTGTTGTCAGAGACCATCTCGGTCGAGGACTTGTCGACCGAGATGCCCAGTCGGTCGAGGATTTGTCGACCGACAGGCTCTCTGGATTAACGTTTATTTGCAACTGTCAACTGCTGTGTCTAACGGCTACTTTTGGTCAATCTCGGTCGAGAAGTTTGTCGACCGAGAGTGTCTCGGTCGAGGAGTGTGGTCAACCGAGATTGACTCTGTTTTCAATCTTTCAATTAAGATACTAAGTGTGTGCATGAGTGTGCATTATGTGATCCTATTAGAAGGAGATGACCTAACTTAGTGTGGTGTTTAGCTAGGGAGATCTAACGCTTGATTTACATGAAGTCTAAGTACTTGTACATTATATATTTGTACAAGTTTACAAATGATTACATTGCATGACATTTACAAACATTCAAGCGTATGGATTCCCTAGAACTTTGTCATCACCTTGTTCCTGCACACTTAAGTAGCTCGTTAGATTAATAACAATGAAATGTTTGTCATCATCGAAACAAAAGGGATTTATCATAATATCCAATTTATCCAACAATCTCCCCCTTTTTGAAGATGACAAACATTTCCTAAATATGAAATAAGGAAATATAAAGCATGTGAGTTTCATACCTGAAGATTACCTTTTGTAGCCTTTCTTGTATTGCAAGTGAGTGTTGGCCATCAAGATGAAACTCATTTATATTTTTGATTTTATATTCTTTCTCCCCCTTTTGTCATTTCAAAAAGATATCCAATTTGAATATTTTATTTTTCTTCTCCCCCTAAATTTTATATTATGCTCCCCCTTAAATAGATATCCTATTACGAACCTGAATTTTATATAATTTTTGTCCAATTTAGCCACAATTTATTTCTCAATCATTTACAAAGGATGTTAAGCCTTGAAATGATATGAGATCATGTTAGATTCATGGCATATGTATATTGATTTCTCACCCATTTTACAAGGGATGTTAAGCCCTGAAAATGATATGAGATTCCTTTTAATCTTAGAATATATGAAAATGTCTCTAACCAAATACAAGGGATGTTAAGCCCTGATTTGTCTAGAGAATTCCTTTAAGAGCAAAATATATTATTTTTGTAGATTCATTCATTTTTATAACCAAGATTAAAAATACTAAGGTCATAACAAGCTCCAAATGATGTATACAATGTTTTTGTAAGCTTCTTAATCAAATAATCAAATTTGTTTTTATGAGCTCCCCCTTAATCTTATAGTTAAGATAATTTAAGGGATCTAAGGTCACAAATGATTTTAAATAATTGATTTTGACCTATCATTAGAATTTTATATTTTCAACATGATAAACATATTTTGAATCAAGATACTAAGGTTAAGTTCAGTAAAAAGATGTACAAATAAGCATTTTGTCAAAGCTTATTTTAGGTCGCCCTTGACTACGACCATAGCGCCCCTTGGCTAAATTTTATTTCAACCAAGAGGCAGAATCTGCAAATTTCACATGTGACGTATAATTTTGTAGATAACTTGAGGAGATATCGGTTTAAGATACTATAATTAAGTCCTTTTTCTGTTCATATTAATCATGTGATTATTCAAGAAAGGACGTATATAATTGAAAGCATGAGTGATATCTCAATTGCTTATAGATGCCAATTGAGAAATTCTTTATTTTATTTCAAACCTTAAAGTTCTTTTTCTAAGCAACAAATCACCAATAAATCATTTGCTTGCTATATATATCATCATGCATACAATAATCATTTTCATGAGTTGAATGATAAAATAGTGAAAGCATACCCAGGATGCAATGATAGAACCATAATTATTTCATGAGATACAATAATTGTAATCATTTAAACTAAATGTCATAACACATGATTTCTATATAGATAGACCAGGAGATACTTTAGAAAATCATGTGAAATATTGTAAAATAGTTAATTCTAAACATGATTAGAGAATGATATCAAAAAGATCTTCAACTTGTTTTGCATGTAAAACAGCCATTAATCAACAAATAGATGGCTCATTGATCTGTCAAAAGATTATTCAGCAATTTTACTGTAGATTTCCAATTTGAGCACTTATATGTGAAATGCATTTGTGCCATTAAATTTTATCATTTATGCAGAATGATATCTTCATATGAACTGAATCTCAATGATAAAGAGCAATGACTATTCATGGTTTGCATATATGGATCAAACATTATTTTAGACAAACCACTGAAATAGAATCATAATGGCACAATAGTATAAGTATATCCGATATGGTTATTTTATGAAATTTAGAATTTTAATACACATGGTTCCTATATAGATAGACCAAGAAATACTTAGGATAATCCATGTGAAACAGTAATGTCCTAACATGATTCATTTTCAAATCAATTTGATGATAATCCAAAAGAATCTTATTCATGTTTCATGAGTTTTCAATTTTAAGACAAACTATGAACATGCTTAATAAACTTTCTTAGCCAAGGAATAAAGTTTGTTCAAAAATCAGTCTTCATATATCATTTTTGCAATATATTTAAAAGATTTTATATTCATAACTTTAATTCATGATGCAGAAAAATCAATATGATTTGATTCAAAATATTCTCCGCAATGTAATCTTGATCAAACATTTATAATAAATTGATAGCAACACTAGATAATAGGTTCAGTAGAACTTGAAAATAGTAATCTGCTCGGTCGACTATTGCTCGACCGAAGGTGTTTTCGGTCGAACAGTTTCTCGACCGATAAAGTTTCTGTATTGTTTCTGAAATGTGTTTCAGTAATAGTTTTCAAGTAAAATTTATATTATTTTAATTCAATTATGCAATTTGAAAGTTTAATTTAGATCAAGATAACCTTTAAATCAAATCTTTTAAGTTTCGATTTATTATCCCTACATGTTAAGTTGAGATAGACATAAAGATATGCAAATTAAAGGCTTTGGTCATATCTCAACTTAGTCTAATCGAATCAATTTGGGGATTTTGGAACCCATACCAACTCAGCATCCTTTTTCTTGTATGGGCAGGAGAAGGAGTAATGTCCAAGACGTAAACAATAGTGGCAACATATAGAATCAACCTCAAGTCTCTTTCTATGATTTTGTTCTAGGTTGTTCTTTGGTACATATGTATATTTGCCTCTATGTACATTCATTGATTGACTCGCCTGTGTCCTTCTCCAACTAGGTTCTTGATGAGATTTACCTTTAGGTTTGTAACCTAGTCCTCTTCTCCCTATTTGATGATAGGAATTTTCTAATATTTTATCAAGGATTCCATTGTTGCTTAACTTACTAACTTCTTGTTGCAACTTAACGATCTCATTCATTCTTTTCTTGATATCTAATTTTGCTTGATCTAGATTGGATGATAACATATTTCTTTCTTTCACTATATTGTCATAATCTACATGGGTGCATAATATAGGTTGTTTTTTAATATCATTTAACTTTGCAAGCAATTCAGTCTTTTCTTGACATAGAAGATCATAGTTAGTCTCTAGAGTGAAAATTTTCACTTCACTATTACTTAGAGATGATTTCAAAGTACGATTGTCAGACATAATGCTATCTTTTTCAAAACCAAGAGTATTTAATTTAGCATATAAATCGTCATTTTCGGATGTAAGCTCAAGAAGTCTAGCATTTAGATCATCATTTTCTTTATTTGATTTCTTTAATTTCTTTTTGTATTCAACATATTTGTTATGTGTTTCTTCAATAATAGTAACTAACTCTTCTTTAGGTAAATCAAGCAAGCTTACCTCTTCTTCTTCTTCCTCACTTATTGTAGCAACGAAACATTCTTTATGTGTATCTTCTTTCTTTGACCTCCATGGACATCTAGAAGTAGAGTGCTTTGTTCCTAAGCACCAATTGCAACTAGTCGCACATTGGTCCATGCTCTTTTTCTTGTGGTTGTAGCCACCTCCTCTCTTTATCTCTTCAAGACCTTGTTAGGGCTCCTTGAAGCCTGCTCTGATACCAATTGAAAACTACTAGAGGGGGGGTGAATAGAGTTTTATAGATAATTTTAACAATTAATTACTCAAGCAACCACAAAGAAAAATATTGGACAAGGAGACACAAGGGTTTAGAGTGGTTCCTACCTTAGCAAATACTAAGATAGTCAGTCCACTACCCGGTTGCTTACCCAACCGGGATTTGAAAAGAAATTTATTTTATTACCTCGCAAGGACTTTACATAAAATACAATTTCTTTTCCCAAACCCTTCAAGCAGCCTTCCCCTAGAAGTAATCGCCCAACCTTGAAGCAGCCTTCCCTTGAAGTAGATGCACCAACTCCCGTTGCACCAGCCTTCTGAAGTAGCTTCCCATGCGATAGCCTTCTTGAAGTAGCTTGAAGTCCCCTTCTCCACCTGAGAAGTCAACCCTCTCCGATCCGCAGCCTCCAACCCTAGGAGTAGCAAGGAGAGTACAAAAGATACAAAGGAACAAGAAGGAAAATAGAAATTACAATACCGTTGTAAGTACAAGGCTTGATTTGCCTATATCAAGCGTATAGATCTCCTAACCAATGTGTATGACAATGTGATTGTAGTGGATAGGAGATACTAGCCTATAGGACACGAAATGGGAGCAATAGGAATGAATGACAAGTGTAGGAATTGCTCTATTGCTCTAAAACAGATTGCAAGTGAGTATTCAAGCTCAAGTATAGCACAAGTATATCTTAGGTATGTTTTGGTGTCCTAAGGCATGTCCTATTTATAGGAATGGCCTATGGATGCTTAAGGACGTTCTAGACAACTTCTAGGGGCTTCTAAGTGCTTAACTAGCCGTTAGGTATAAGTTAGGTGCGTTAGTAACGACTAGTTGCTTTATTCTGCAGTTGCTGTCAGAGACCATCTCGATCGAGGACTTGTCGACCGAGATGCCCAGTCGGTCGAGGATTTGTCGACCGACAGGCTCTCTGGATTAACGTTTATTTGCAACTGTCAACTGCTGTGTCTAACGGCTACTTTTGGTCAATCTCGGTCGAGAAGTTTGTCGACCGAGAGTGTCTCGGTCGAGGAGTGTGGTCGACCGAGATTGACTCTGTTTTCAATCTTTCAATTAAGATACTAAGTGTGTGCATGAGTGTGCATTATGTGATCCTATTAGAAGGAGATGACCTAACTTAGTGTGGTGTTTAGCTAGGGAGATCTAACGCTTGATTTACATGAAGTCTAAGTACTTGTACATTATATATTTGTACAAGTTTACAAATGATTACATTGCATGACATTTACAAACATTCAAGCGTATGGATTCCCTAGAACTTTGTCATCACCTTGTTCCTGCACACTTAAGTAGCTCGTTAGATTAATAACAATGAAATGTTTGTCATCATCGAAACAAAAGGGATTTATCATAATATCCAATTTATCCAACATTAATGTCTTTGAGAATAATGCAAAGGGATTGAGCACAACGAGAATCCTTAATATTCCACTTCCTATCCTTAATAATCAGATTGAGGGGAGAATCTTCAGGGAGACCAGCTCTAATAATCATATTCTTATCCACCACATCCTTAAACATCTTACCAGAAAACCACAGATCTTAACATGTATATTTCTTGTCAACAATTTTGTATTAAGATCAAACAAAGCGTCAACCAATGTTTACGTATATGATCCTATACAATTATACTACACAGTTTATTACATATTTCATTATGCCTCGAGGATTTGAGTCGTACCACCCAAATCCAACAGACCACTTTTAACTCGAAATTGGTGCCATACAAGGTCAATGGAAGAGCCAAAATCCACGACCTTCCCACACCTCGTGGTCAGTACATGAGAACAATGTAGAGACATATCAATCAACTGCTAAAGTAACATATAGTCACACTGAAGGGGTTGGCTCACGCATGGCCACCCATATAATATGTAGCCCACCTTAGTATAGGTAACAACACTAGGACAATAGGCTCACACATGTCCGTTCTTAAAAGGAGGACTGGCTCACACATGGCCATCCTTATAATATCGAGATCGACTCATACATGGTCATCTCACACATCCTATATTTAAGGATACAAGGGATTAATTGACTTGTACCCCGCATATTCAAAAATATGGGCTCCGAGTTAAACTTGTTTCACCATCCAACAATAAAATTGACTATTAGAATGCATCTATGGAACAGAGCAAGCTACACTATTAGATTTCACTTGATTAATTAGGCCAATTTAAACATCTTTAGCATCAATCAAGTAACAATGTATAGCCTCTAAACAAGATCCACATAAATAAGGCATAACTCATTACCCAAAACAAATAGAAACATATTAGGTGTGGTCTCATCACATCATGTCTCATTATGCTTGTTATTCATCATATGTCCATCATAAGAACCAATGACCATCACAAGGACCCATGTCCATCACAAGGACCAATGTCTAGCACAAGGACCAATGTCCATCACAAGGACCAATCTCTAATAGTTCGTAACCACCATAGCTCATACCTAACTATGTACATCAATTGGTATCACATGCATGATTAGAAACAGATAACAAAAGGCAATGCATCATCAACATCGTCATCTCATAGGATTCATGCCATACATTTTACATCATATATTTTAGATCATTACAATTAGGGTTTCACTTTACCCAATTAGGGTTTACACGGTTAAATCAACAACCATCCTTAGATTGTCACTTTCATCATCATTATGAGACATGTTATAAGATAAAGGTTATAGGAACATGACCCCTATCCTCATGCACATGACCACCCCATAGGGTATTACATCTTATCATGTGACCCTAACATCAATAGGGTGTATCATAAATAGCACCACAAGGCACTAATTAGGGTTATACTCCATGGTTACACCACCAAACCCTAATCACACCCAAAGCCCATCTTTCTACTCCGATTAGGTTTGAAAAACATTAGTTATATATGAATCTCTTACCGTACCATCAGTACCAATTATCACTTATTTAATAAATGCATGCTATGTGTGGTTTACAATAATGCATTAAAGTAACATTTTGACCATTGCACTAGTGAGACATTTCATCATTACGTGACACACATATGATCACTTCTTACAAATAATTAACTACATATCATACTAAGGGGTGTTGAACCATACGTTAAAAAACTAGAGGGTATCACTTCACTTATCTACAAGGCTCCTGTAAAGGCTTTAGTCTTGTTATACAATTTCCACACCAAGGTTGCCATCATGTATTTCAACAAGGCTTATCACCACCCTCATGAGAATACACATAATTATATCATTATCCTCACTCCACATGTTAAGATTATATGAGAAAGAAATATAAAATATAGTTTCCATGGATTATAACCTTTCCTTAAGATGCACATACGAGTCATATTATTCCATGATTAAGGTTATTATACGAATATGCCACCATTAAAACCCACATCTAGTACTCCTCACATATATGGAGAGTTTAGGGCTAAGCTCTTTAAATGAGGATGGACCACTCATAGTGACATCATTCTATGGTGTACTAACTTTAGGAGAGCAATTAACATTACTAATACAATATCCAAACAACATTGTTCTATATTATGTATTGCTCACATTTGTGCATCATTGAGTAATCAAGAATACCCTTCAATCCTCATCATGTGACCTCAGTCTCACCTTACCAACCCTAGGTATCGGTTTAGACTCTATTTTGGTGTATCAGTTTGGACCACCATAAGGAGTATCAGTTTAGGGTATCTTGTCCAATCATGTCAGGTTCACCATTCACAAGGGGTGACATTTTAGCTACAATTGAGGTGATGAATCATCCACACATTAGGTGTGTCGGTTTAGCTCTTTGATAGTGTAATGGGCAACCTTTCTTAATGGCGTATTGGGAAACAACACAAGGGTGTATCGGGTACAACAATGCTTAAGTTGTGACGGGGAACACCAAAATTTATCGAGTAACGTCGAGGTGTTAGGGCTTGGCAAGGCTTCACGGTTCCAGGGTATCGGGTAACACCGTACTAGAGGTGTATTATACTCTACCTAGACAGGGCGTCACAGTTAGTCTCCAATTCCTCATGATGCTTCAATAGTCATGACAAGTTAATGCAACTACAACGCATGTCGGGCAAAAACACCAAATGAAGGCATCCGTCAACAACACGTCTCCATCTGCATCATGTCTCAGTTTAGGGAACCTCTAGGTCGTGATGAGTTAACCTAATCAAAGCATGACAACTAACACCCTTAAAAGCATATCGACTCAGCAACCACACAACATGTCGACTTAGGTCTCTCTAAGCTGTGATGGCTACACACTCTAACATGTCGACTGAGGTCTCTAAAGTCGTAATGACCCATCACAAGGGTAACGACCAAGTGCATCACAGATCATGACAGCCACCCAGAGTCCAATAGTCTAACCTATGTGTCGGCCTCCACATATATATCAGCCTCCACATACATATCGACCTCCACATACTTATTGGCATCCTCATCTTCAACCCCAAGATAGCATTATAAACAAGGTAAAAGAAGGTGCAATGCTAGCAGCAACTAAGCAAGCTCATTTTCCAAAATAGAATACAAGACTATCAAGGAAAAGTTACTAGCATGCAAGCAATAATGAGCCATAGATCAAGAGCAAGATAACAAGTAAAATGTGATAATAAAAAAGAGGTTTTAGAGTTATATAACCCACAAACTCTAAGTGACAAGGTCAAGCTCCCAGCTTCACGAGCTCAAGGCAAAAGAATATACTCCAAGCTTGATCTCCACAACACCTCCAAGAAGAGGATAGGACCAAGGTTAAGAGAGAATGAGACGGGAAGAGAAGCAAACAAGGTCCATGGATGAGAAGAAGAAAGGAAGGAAGAAAGGAATATAAGGATCATGTCTTAACAAGGTAGAGGATGAAGGGAGCACTAAAAGCAAGGAACTTGTCCTCCAAGATCCAAAGGAGAGTACTCCTCAAGCTTAAGATTGGCCACCAAGGAGAGAATACAAAGGTAACCAAAAGGGTTCTCTTTCATTAGGATAAAGAGATATATATACAAGAGGGATTGAGAGAGAGAGCAAAGGAAAGATGTCACCACCAAGGAACCTTAGATGACACATGTCCATGAAGAGCAACAAGGTGAAAAGAGCTATGGCTCTCCCATTAAGCCTCCTTCCTAGGTCATGGTTGATACTCATCTCCTCCACTTTTCACAAACTGATAGGGATGAAACCCTAGAGCTACAAGCCGATACAGTGCATTACTAGTCACCACAAAATATTAGGCAGTTTCCTAAAGACATCTTCAAATCGATACAAGGATTCTCGAAGGCTCTCAAGCCCGATACAACACTTCTAAAGGCAAAGCACACCTCAAACATGTGTCTAAAAACATCACCAAGGATATGACCAATCAATGAAGGCTCAACCAAGGTGTCCATCTCTTTCTCTTTCTTCTAGATGATGCCAAGAGAGAGAAGAAACACTCTAGAGGTGGCAAACTTGCACATCAATCCCTACCCTGGGTAAATTGCAATTTGTGCCAAACCTCTCCATAGAACACAAGCATCAAGCTCAAACAAGGAACTTCAAGCTTCCAACATGCCCTAATTACATCTTAGCTGATTAAAGCAGGGTGCTAAGCAACATGCTTAATCAAAACAAAAGGGGTTAGCCCAAAACCTAGGTCAGGGTCCTTTATATATATATATATATATAATCATGATACTTAGTCATTAGAAAGACTAATGAAATATCGATAATACAAACTAGAGAACCTAATTCATAATAGTACCTCCTTCCCTTTTCCTCACAAGGTCACTGACTCACGGTTTTAAAAGATAGTTAACACTACACCCTTGACTATAACTCCCGCTTACTCCCTCAATGAGGTGGTCATTAACCATTTGGTCAACTCTATGAGGCTTATTAAGGTTCTTTGCGGTCATATCTTGCTCCCAAATATTCAAAATAACCTAGAGGACAACACTATCAATGTACTAGATGTCACCAAGACTCTAAGTTTCTCTCTCTTGGATGCACCATCAATCACCACAAAATCCTATCTACCTACCAACTCTTGTAAACCTTAATAGATGCTACTAAGATTGATCATCTTTCTAGATAGGTCATTATCATTCCTTGTTCTTACAATTTTATACTAGCTTCTGCTGCTAGATGGTTTATCAACATTGTTGTTGAATTGCCTACACATGGTGGCACAAATTGGTTATCTGAATTGGACCTTACTCTACACCTTTGGGATGTCAAAATATTGATAACTGAGCCTCCACAGTGCAATAGTATAGTTCTTCCATACTGATACTACCAACCAACTACACAAAAGCCTTTTGAAATTTTGTTTCTAATGAAGAAACATGAGTACCGAGATCTTTGAAATTTAGGGTTGGCAAACTCTTCTACACCTTCAAGATCAAAGGAAAAGATCTTTGTATCATCCCAAGAGTTGAGTTCTCAAAAAAAATGATATTATAAGGAATGATTGGAGTACTCATATCACCAAGGTGAACCTCCTTTTCAGGGTGTCCATCTCTAAGAGATTTTTGGTTAATCATGCTCAGTTTTAGGGATAGAAAAATTCCCCAATAGAGCCTATCAATAATGGGTTAAACGGGTTAGATACTTTTACTTAGTATTAAATGGGGATTGACTATGAGATCCTATTTATGCATGGTACCCATCTATACCCATTAATACCCATCAACTCTAAGATCCAGTTGGTGCCATGAGTCTTCTACACCTTCATCTCCAATCGACCATGACTCCTAATATTCACCTACATGCCCCTTCCTACTCTTGATCTCTCCTTCATTAGTGTATGGAAGCATCCAAAATATATGTCCAATCTTATGGCTCTTATATGATCTCCCTATGATTACATTGCTTCCATCTCCTCTACTACTTCCTAATTAGTTCCATTCTTTGTCACTGAAAAAGGGTAAGTATAGTGTTGTATGCAACCTCACCAGCCTAATCTACCCTCCCTGGGACCCCAACAGTAGTAGGTCCCTGTAGTCACTCACCATGAGTGTCACTTCCTCCCTAGCCAACAACTGCCACGTTGGTGTTGTTGCTGCTACCCGTATCCCCCGTCACCATCGTGAAGATCCTTGAAAGTGAAGGGTGAGGATCCTTACACTCCTCGTGAGCGTGGAAAAGTGTCACACACATTATTTCAGGAGTCCCCCTGGATCAAATACATGACCTTGACTACATAGAGTAAGCGGTCAACCAATGGCGAGTCTGACTGAGATGGCAACAATAACGACTCCTCCCTATTAGATGTTGCACTAGTATCCATCTATGATTGTCATCTAAGGTTAGGGACAAACCACATGATGTCCCCACAACCTCCGTAGTTAGGCTCTGGGTTATTACTTTTGTAGTAGCAACAACTATAACTACGTCCATCATCCTCTCCATGGAGTTGGTGGAGTTGTTGTTCCGATTAAGGGCATGTTTGGTAGGGTTTACTATGCTTTAATAACATTGGATTGATTAGAATTTCATAATAAAATTCATTTTTTGATTACAACATTTGTACTCCTTCAGAAATAGTAAATATTAGTAATAAAAATACACCCATACAATAATCAGTTTGTCTTACTCAATAAATTTTATATTATGTTTCACTAATAAAATATTATTTGATATTGTGTGTTAGTTAATAAAGTACAGTAATGGATTTGGTATTGTGTATGTAATGTGTGGAGTTAGTCAAGATGGGTTTCAATGGGTCCCCATTACACATTGGGATGGGTATGGGTATGTGTTGTTTTATATTGTCTTCAAATGGGGGAAGGTATGGGTTGAGTCAAAATTTAAATGGGTATTATGAGTATGGGTATGGGCTGCTCATACCCACACAATTGTCATACCTACTCAAAGAGTAGTACTAGGATGGGTGATTAATTAGGAATTTGAACCCGATTTGTGTGTGAGTGAGGACAAAGTGCACAGTTAAGGTCAATGGTGGTCCATGAGGCCAATCATCATTTATGTAACTCTACTAGAACCTTGGGTGGTGGGCCACGGTGTTACAAATGATATCTAAGACATAACCCCTCTAGTAGGTGGGGCCCACATGGGCATGTGGTATGCCAGTCTTGAGCCATGCAGTCTAGGCATGTTGGAAACCCTTGCGCTGGTAGCCGTGATACGAAGCTAGGTGCACATGGGACATTCTGGGTCTACACTAAAATGGGGAAATATTATGAGGCCATATAGTGGAGCCTTAACAAGGATGTCAAGAGTCTAAGTGGAAGAGATCTTAACGTCCTACGATTTGAGGCCTCAGATAAAATGATCTTAAAAGGAGTGATTGGGATACCCATATCACCAAGATAGACCTCCTTTTTAGGGGATCACATCTCTAAGGAACTATATGGTTAAAAATGTTCAATCAGGAGTACTAGGATGGTGTGACAGATTAGTAAGTTACTCCCATCTTGTGTATGAGTGAGGACAAAGCACTCTAGTTAAGGTCAATGGTGGTTTGTGGGTCAATTGTCATTCTTAACTCTACTAGAGCCTTGTGCCCGGGTGTTACAATCATGGTGATGTCTCTTTAGTTTTTTATACCGTACTAACTGTCAGGACCTCTCTTTTTATTAGAATAAATTCCAACCATTAGAGAGAAATCCTAAGTCTAAACCCATATTAAGAAGCAAAACACTTCATTGTCGACAAACATGAGTAACACAATAAATGAAAAAAACAAGTAACTTTTTTCCTTTTATTCATTAAACATCATAACTAATATCACATCAATGACAACATGTTTAATCATCACAAATCAATTTCAACTCCATTAAAACCAGAATCAAATTTGTGGTACTCATATGCAACTCAATTTACATCAATTACATGTACATGAAACAACAAACTTGGTATACTAACCATCCTTAGAAAGAGATAATACAAGGACATTCTATTCTATCTAGATTATGATTCTACTTACATATTCTTTGTCACGACCTATCCGCTAGATAGAATTATACCTAACAACATTTGAAACAGCCTCATGAAATTCATACAAAACCCCGGTGCATGGATACCTCCCACTCAAGCTAAGTACATGCATCAGTTTCAAACTAATTATAATAAACTTAAAAGAAACTTGCAGAAATTGAAAAGTCTAACAGATAGTTCTAGCATCTAGTCAAATCCAATCTAAGATAATAATCTAATCAATCAGATAAGCTAATTACTTAGGTCAATCCAACTTTAAGACTTAGAGCATGTCTATGAATAAACTAGTAGTTGTCACTTAATTTAGAATGACAATCCATTAGTATGAGTAAAAGGTCAAGATATAAACATTTAGAAACAATACATAAAATATCATCATCTTGGTGATGCTACACCACCCAAACCAGGAACACACCATGTAGTCCTGAAGCTGAAGTACACAGAAGACATGTCTACCAAACATGACTATTAAAATTACAAGTAAATCTACATCATATCTAGAGTGAAAATAAGATTGCATCATCAACCACTTGTCAAAGATAAGATCCCAAACCAGATGATTAAGGATATAATAATTGATCATCTTTACTTACATAAGAAGAAGCGTGTTCAATAGTAGTAGATCTATCAACTAGTAGAAAAAAAAGTATGTAACAACATTTAAATCATATTCTACACGACCGATCATCTTTTATTCACTTTCCCTAAAGATATTTGGCTTGTAACTCACCAAGTAGAAGTCGCCACGCCTGATTCTCATGACAACGACTCACCGTCACTATCTTAGGTTTTAGTCGACTACTATAATACATCAACAATAATCTGTGGTCCATCACACGGTTGTGTAAAGAGACTCGAATCCTCATCTAAGGTACACAAGATAGGACAAACATATTAGAATATAACATATCATCACATTTCACATGAATATCACGTATCATCGTGTTTTACGATTTTCATTTCATCATGCTCTATTCCTCATGGATAAAGACTTTCACAGTAGAGGACTTATGATAGAACCACGACGAGTGACTCATCTCTAAACCTTGGTGGTCTATTCCTCAAGGTCTAGATCCAAACTCTAGAAATCCTTTTCATAATACTCTAATTACTATAAGGAAATTTGTTTCATTTCCCTAGTGTGGCACACAGGGGAAACTCATGGTGTTTAGGGGGCATAACAAGATGTGCCATCATTTCACTTGCTAACAATCCTTTTTACTCATATTAAAGAATACTCAATCATCATTAATAATTTCATAAAGAGACTTAATGTTGACACATTTTCACAAATCTATCATCACATTTAAAGAATGATAAGTATATCATCACAAACCTTTTCATTTTTCACTTCTAACATAAGTGTCAATTTGTCATCCATATAAGTGTCAATCGGTCGTTCATATCTTATGAGCACCTCATATTTCATGGTTGATCTCAAAATAGACCCATAGGCCTTCATGTCTCCCTACATGCCCACAGTTTATAGAACCAAATGGCTCATCCATTGATCCCTTAACCTTCCCAAGTTGGTTGTAGCGCTGCTGCCGATGACGGGGAAAGCCACAATGAATATGATTGCCCTCATTTTCCTATTCTCAAGGTGGCATGCAAGTTGTAGATAGCAACATGATGGTGACAAAGTGAAGCACAAACAATGGTTCCATCTCCATCCTGCAGCTGATGGAAAAGTCACATTTGACTTATATGTTGCAAGATCTATTGGATGAACCTAGTTCCGCAAGGACTATGTTGCTCCCTATTGGGAAAAATTTCACATTGTATTTTTCTTTTGTTGAGACCAACAATGTGTATATATCTATGTGTACAAAGATCACTCATGGAGGATCATAATCCTTACTAAATTGGGAACAACAAATCCTACCTCCTTACTCACAGACCAACATCTCTCTCCTCTTCTTTGATATAACCCCATCGACAACAATCAGAACAGTGACAATGAACTAACTACCCAGATCACCAGGATCGTGAAGGAGGTGTATGAGCTCCTGGAAGCCATGAGGGAGGCTTATACCAAGGATGAAAGCTAATCCGTCAGGTGGCTCATCATGGGGAACGATGATAATGTATTCTTCCTATAAAACCTCACAAAGGTCATGGGCAAGTACTCCCGGTGCAAGCTCTAGTAGTATGTCGAAAACATCTCAGAGAGAGTCAAGTAGTATCTGACACACTCCTATGGCAAGTTCACCTGTAGCCTCCCCAGTCGCCGATGGGTCTCTCTCACGACAGATCCTCGATAGGTGTCTAAACTAGTATGTTGGGTCCTAACACAGTGAGGAGCATATTTGTGCGCATCTCAACAAGCTCAGTGTCCCTCTCAAATGTAAACTTGGGTTCCACCTGCTTGATCTCTAGGGCCACATGTTTAACCTTCTAGTAATATGGCACCACTGCTTGACATGCCCACCCAACTACACCCAACTTAACACTGTAAGATTTCATGGCCACGTCTACGGCCAACACTATAGTAGAGGGTGTGCTACATACCTGACCTTTTGTGGTTTGTTTCCATGTCTTGGGGTGAGGTATGGGATACCAATTAGTTTCCTAGTTTTGATAAAAATGAAAGACAAAAAAAGTTTAGGATGATATGTCCATAATTTTTGAAACATTCTGACAGATTTGTTAATAAGTTCAAACATTAAGTCTTTTTGTGAAATTAACCTTTATCTTATGTGTATTTTTTCACACAACTAGAATGCGACAAAGCATATTAGGCTTATCAAGAAAGATAATGTCTAAAACAAGAAGCACAACAAACTACAATTTTCAACACATGATTATTTTAATTTCCACATCATCACATAGAAGTCATCATTAGTGGGCTTTCATCCTGAGACATAATCTCATTATCCAGCATTTACCCTCATCAGGGTCTTTCATATGTAAGGAGTTCATGTTTGATTCAATCTCAACATATTTCTTATCAATTCATTCTATATTACAATTCTCGATAAATTTTCATGGAGACATTAGAACTAGCAACAATACAAGTGTGTCGATATATTATGTAAATTCATCATGATCAAAACATACTATTCATTCAACAAATACTTATTTCATTTAATTTCTATACATATAAATAAATATCAAAGCATGGATGTGCATCACACACTTAATACTCCTCACTTCCTATTTACCACTCTTCAGTTAGGGCTACTATTCAAAGCCTATGTGATCTCATTATAAATTCATCCGATAAGGTCATTCTCAAAATACAAGTATCCTAAGATACAATTACAATTCAAGAGCACATTTCTATAAATCAACTCATATCCTTGAACCTCATCTTAAATTTTTGTTAAACTATGCTCATATGCAATCGTTAATCCCTCATCTGAGACCATTATTCATTAGCATCACATAGCTCATTATTTCATGGTTAGGGTTAGGTTCTTAAATCCATCTACTAATTTTCAACATTATCCCTCAATTTCATATTCATTAGTTTTAACTTCTTATATTTCATGTTCATTACTTCTCTAGGAACAAATTGTTACGTAATATATGAAGTTTCTCTCTCATTGAAATCCTTCATAATATGATTTTAATACATTTCATTCAATTTAGTTCAGCACACATTTAACTAAAATATATTGACTATATACTTCATCATACACATTTCATTATTTTCATTATTAACTTGTCATCACCATTTGGTTCACTCTTGTCCATTTCCTTTCTTGTACATAGTTGAGTGTACCATGTCATTGACTTCTAATGGAATTCTTGTAATTAACAAAGATCACTCCATACCTTGTGATACTTCTCCCTTTACACTAGTACATAACCAGCCTTTAGTGTAGATTATTTAAGGCCTTTAGTGTCAGTTTTAATGCGACGCCTATGTGGGCGCCGCTAAAAGGCCAACCGTTCAGCGTCAGTTCTCAAACCGACGCCACAACCCTTCGCACACCACCAAAAACGTGCCAGTAGGGGGGTATAGGCGTCAGTTATTAGCTTTGAAACTGACGCCATAAACCTTCATGCCACAGAAAGGGAGCCATCTGGGGCACTATCAGCATCGGTTTATTATTGATAAATGACGCCACATCACACGCATTAGGCATCAGTTATAATTATTTATCTGACGCGATAATCATATTTTGTCGGTTTTAAACAAATAACTGAAACCTATTTCATAAACCTTCACGCCATAGAAAGGGCGCCATCTGGGGCACTACCAGCATCGGTTTATTATTGATAACTGACGCCACATCACATGCATTAGGCGTCGGTTATAATTAATTATCTGACGCTATAATCATTTATCATCGGTTTTAAACAAATAACCGACGTCTATTTCATGTTTTTTTTTCTTATCAGTCTGTAGGCCTGTTGTGGCTGGTCGCAGGATGAGAAACCTGCAGTTCAGTTATGAACTGCAGGTTTTATGACATCCATTGATATCAGCCAACAACAGGCCACAAACTTGGAAAATTAACAACATTAATTTTCACACATTTAGCAATCTACAGTTCCATTCAATTTTCACACATGTAGAAACCTTCACAATTTGCAGTTCCATTCATTTTCACATTCACACATGTAGAAACATTCATTTAACTGAACTGCAGGTTTTACGACATCCATTGATATCAGCCAACAACAGGCCACAAACCTGCAAAATTAACAACATTAATTTTCACACATTTAGCAATCTGCAGTTCCATTCAATTTTCACACATGTAGAAACCTTCATGTAGCAATTTGCAGTTCCATTCATTTTCACATTCACACATGTAGAAACATTCATATAGCAGCCAGTAGTTTCATTCATTTTCACATTCACACATGTATAAACATTCAGACACATGTAGAAACATTTAGACATGTAGAAACATTCACACATATTATAATTCAGAAATTCATTTACAAAATATCATTCTTTAGTCATTATTCGCTATCAACATCCCAATTATATGTTAAAACCCCCACTACCTGTATGGATGTTGCCCATTCTTCTCTTACATCATTTAATTCTTCTGTCATATAGGGAGCATGTACATTTGGTAAGGCCTTTCTTGTAGTGTGGTCAGTTTTAAACACCTGCAAAGAGAATGATGTATATATATAATTAATAATATATAAATAATATTGATATATTTCATATTATCTAATGATACTATATATAATACCTCAGGAATGGTATCAATGTCCACTGCAGAATATTTGATAATCATGTGCATAAATCACATCACATAGTATGCACATGCCCATCCGTTGTCTTGTGTAGCACACTATAAATTGAAACATACAAAATATTAAAAAATACAACTAATTAAGCACTGTTCACATAAATAATATATACATTGCAGTCGGGAACTTACTTCCACATATTTCCAAATTATTGGCTGGTTCTTTTTCCTGGGGACCTTTCCTCCAGCCTTTTTGAACTCATCTAAACCACTACATGTTAATGTAACACAGTACATTGCATAATTAAATAGTAATGTAATAACATATGTTAACGGATATGAAAATGAAATATTTCTCACCGGAATAGTGCCATTTTCATTTTGTGTCCATATTTTGAATTCAATTTAGTCCCCTTAGGATCTAGATAATAGACAGTGAACATCTCGGGGACAATAACTAGTAACTCCCAATGCATACCACTAGAGGTAAAAAAGTTAAAAATTAATAACTCAAAATCCACAATAAAAATGTAATTTTCTTAAGTCCAAATTATAAGCAAAGTAAACTTACTCCACGTTGAATGGAGCTATTATCACCGTCTTGTTATTTTGAGAAAAATTTGTAAAAGCATCACAGCAGTATTGTTGAACTGACAGAGGGTCTTTAGCTACTAGACTAATCAAAGATGGAATCAAAAATCCTACATGTTCGAATGAAAAATCTGCACATATCTTGTCTAAGTAGCTGCAAAACATGTATATGTATGCATTAATAAATAAGAAACTAGATCACCAGATCCTACACAAGGTATATGGATGTATAAAGAAGATCTCACCTTATCCATAGCTCTATCACAGATGTATTCAGCCAATCATATTGAAACAACTCCAAAATATCTTGTATAAATAGTTTGCTTTCGTATGATTGACCTACAACATCTGCATCTATAGAAACTGTTATAGGGCAATTTATATCATGTTCGCCTAACCATATTGCCATACCCCTACAATTAGGACCTAAAGGGACAGGTAGGTCCTGTGGAACCCAACTTGGTAATGTAGGAGGTGGAGTTGAAGGCCTAGATGCTTTGGGTGTCTACTTTTTAACCTCTATATATATAATTTCAGATCAATTGACATCATATACACACACTAACAATTTAACATAATGTAAATTTACCATACAGTTTCAGTATAGAGGACATCTTCTTTTGGCCACAATATCACTCTGCCTTCTGCCTCACCATGCGTTTCACAATCTGGGTGGGCATATGGCAATGGAAGATCCATCCAATTGGGGAATATATGTATCGGGCTCACATGAACCCAACCAGCTGGTAATGGAGACCCATGAAACATTTCCCCTGGTAGGGATGGGTAAGCCGACGCCTCTACAACGACAAATTCTTTACTTTTTAGACGTCATGGCTTCAACCCCTACACATGTTTGTGTAAAGAATGTTATATACATATATACATATCATCTTGAATAGACTAGTTACTATGTCATAAAAATACTTACAGGGGATGTGCTAGGTGGTGGGTCTACATGATTACTCCCAACCTCTGCAGTAGGAGTAGAGTGGGATGCCATAGGTACTGTCTGCTGAGTGGCAGTCAGAGATGCCTTCCACTTACTCATTGCTTCTTCGGGTTTCCTATCAACTATCTTATCTACCTATACATGGAGAAAAGAAACGTTAGTTTCTAAATATTGAATTCTCTTTTATAGTAACATTATAAAGAAAGAATAGGTTACCTCTTCTTGTGAAAGTCTCACTTTTGGGACATGTTTGCAGTGGGATGGCCCAAAGAACGCTTTGATGCCCACACCAGTGCCTAAAGCCCTAACACATCCAGTATGCTCTGGGTTACCCAGAGAAACTATCAATTCATCCCTTGTGCCCTCAGGGTTGTGCCTAAGAAGCACTCAACCCCTGGTGGAAGACGATCTCCATGGCCAAGCTGAGTGGCAGGCTTGCGCATCCGCCCGTCATCCACTCCACCTACGCATCCACAACCCGCTCCTCCTACTGTGAGCAAGGAGGCCGAGATGAGAAGGAAGGTGGAGAGAGAAAGACTGCCCGGTCTGTCTGGGTGTCCCTCGCTCCTCATCCAGATCTGCCCCGATACAACGTAGAAGACTGCATCATCTTCACCAAGCTGGGACACTCTTCTACACCATGCTCATGGCGGAATCTTCCCTCTCTCTTGTTCTTCTTGTTTCTCGCATCATGAGCAAGTAGTTCCTTTTCCCTAGGGTGCGGGGACTAGCCCCGCTACCCATGCCTTCATGTCTTTTCATTTAACATTCCAAGGCAATGTATATAACTTTTCATTTCGTTGTAAATCGTTAATGTTTGTAGATTGGTTGTCTGCTTGCCTTCATCATGTTTTTCCCTATGTTGTAAGAACTTCTATACATAGGGTAGAATGTCGATTAATGAAGTTGACTTCCAAACTAGAAATAGAATGGGATTCCTTGAGGTCATAAGTGTATGATCTGTGAGGGGACGAGCCATCTAATCTACAGTGATGCTTCTGTGGCCTAAACATCCCTCAGGGAGGGCCATTGCCTTAGTTGGATTTTGTATCTTTGTTGTTAATCATTGATGTTTGCTTGTAGTTTAAGCGCCTGCTTGCTTGTCATTTAGCATGGTTGAATCCCTGAATAGAAATAGAAAGGGATTCCTTGAGGTCGTAAGTGTATGATCCGTGAGGGGACGAGCCATCTAGCCCACAGTGATGCTTCTGTGTGCCTAAACATCCCTCAGGGAGGGCCAAAACTTCAGTTGGATTTATGTATCTTCCGAGTCGTAAGTGAATGATCAGGATGGTGACGAGACATCTGATACCTAAGGTGATGCTTACACAAGCCTAACGCCCGTATGGGGGGTTTTGCAGCAGCTCCATTTGGACGATTATATCTTGCCTGGATGTTTAATGTTTGGATGTGTTTGTATGTGTAGTGGTGGTGAAACCTGGGACCATCCCAGTGATTCCATATCATTAATCTAGTTCAACTTTAATTCTGGCCTTTACTTTCCTACACTTAGTTTAATAAACCTCAAATCAACCAATCGTTCTAAATATTAGCCTTACTTGAACTGGACTAGACTAGCAACGATTCTTAAAAATGGTGTCCCTTGGGATTCGATCCTCAATAATACTGTGATAAGACCCGTCTTCTTGCGGGTGGTATTATTGCACAAGGTTTTGGTAAAAGCTTAGGGATTTAAACCCTGAGTGAATTTGTTAGTGCGATAATAAACCACATCAAATTCTGGGGCCATTGTCGTGGACAACATAATCCGTTAGTTAAATCTAGTTTTTTTAGGCTAATCTAGGATTTTTCTTTTTCTTTTGATACAATCGATTATCTTCTTAAATATTCAATTATATTTCGTCGTTCTAACTTCTGAAAAATCTTTCCATCCTAGGTACCAACAAAGACTAGTGCATGCACCGTTCGGACAACCCCAGACTCTATGCTAGCTTTGACCCTGAGATAGATTAGACCTTTCATCGTCAGAATAGAGAGAACCAAGCAAGGATGGCTCAGGAGGAGGAAATAACTTGAAGGGTAGCTCAAGCCCTTGTTGTACAAAGAGATAGGCTTATAAAAATGGTGAAACTGGGGAGCGGAGTGGGTAGAGGGGCGACTGGAGGCGGCGGCCATGGTGGTGGAAAGTCTGGAGGATCTAACGCCAGGGAGTCAGAAGGGGTGTAGATAGGGGACCCCGCGAGGGAGTGGGGGAATCCTTGGAGACTAAAAAGGAAAAGGTAGGGTTGCTATATCAACATGAACAAGGTTTTAGGGTTACAGATCTGGGTATCGAGTTCAACTACGGAGGCATGCGTGGAGGAGTAGGAGAAAGAGATACTACCGCAGGTGAATCTCAGGCACCAGGGGGCGTGAAGGGGCAAGGCCAGGGGAAACATGCGGCCCGCCACCGCCATCACAATGGGAAACCCTAATGAAAAGTGGAGGAAGTATTTTGACTTCGAATGCAACTACGTCTGCATGGAAAAAACCTATAGAAGCAGTTACACCGCAGATACAAGGCACTGCTATGGAAGGGAGACAAAACACGAGAAATGATTCTAGACCGAATCAAGGTTCAGAGAAGGAAGAGATCTTCTTTCTGGAAAAGTTATTCGAAGATAACCTGGATCACGGGGATGTTACGCTTGAATTCATTGATGGGGATCCAGTTCTTGAAGTTAAACTGGAACCAATGGACGATTTAGTAAGACCCTGGCAATATGCCATAGTGGCAAGACTGATTGGAGCGGATATCGGCTACATGACATTGAGGGATCGCTTGAAAGCTATGTGGAATATCACTGGAAGATACAACATCTTTGATCTGGATTTGGGACATTTTGTCATACAAATGTCATGTAGGAAAGATTACGAGATGACTCTATTTGGAGGTCCCTGGAAAATTTTCGAGAAAAACTTGGTGGTCTAGGAATGGAATGTAAGCTTCGTGCCCACTGCTGAACTGCCTACATTCATGGTGACCTGGGTTTGAATTCTTAATCTGCCACTACACCTCTATGTACCAACGATGCTTGAATACATAGGCATGGCTCTTGGTCGCCTGGTAAAGATAGACAACCACACCCTAAGCAGATCAAGGAGCAAGTTTGCAAGACTTGCTATTGAAGTGGACACCACGAAGAAGATACAAACATCCATCTGGATCAATGGCATAGAATACCAAGTAGATTATGAAGGTTTCACATGGCAATGCATGAAATGTGGAGGAGAAGGTCACTGATCTAAAGATTGTGAGGGAAAGGGAGAGGTTGGTGAAACAAGAGATAGCCAAGGTGAACAACACCCACAGGGTCAGGAGAAGCCCAAAAGCACAGACGAGGAGGGATGGAAAATTCAAGGCAGAAAGGGTACAAGAAGGAAACAGACGAACGACATAGCCTATGAACGTCAGTCTGCAGCTGCTACTAACCGCTTTGCACATCTAGAGGAGGAATAAGGAAAGGAAGACAGGGCCAATGAAGAAAACAGAAACACAAATGGAGGAAATTAGTAGAGAGATACAAGACCACCGAAGATCTGGAAAAAGAAAAAACCAGTACAGGGGAAAGTTGGGGAAATCAAGGGAGAGGATGCCAAGATAAAAGACATAAGTAACATTGCAGAAAGGAGGACAGAGACATCAAATAAACAACTGGAAGAAATGGAGAATCATGTGGTAAAAACCCAAAAATTGATGAGGTTATCATTATAGACAATGAGGAAACTCACCAGGAAATGACAGTAGATAAGGACGGAATCGAAAGCACAAATCACGAAGCCACCATTAAAGTAGCTCGAAGTTGCGAAGGCAAGGAGAAGAAATGAGCAGAACCCAGCGGGATTGATAAAAGCATCAAAGGAAGCAGAACCAAAATGAAGAGACATGGGAAGAAGCAACTAGCTTCAGAATTGCCTCTGCGCAGAAGAAGCTTGTGGTGTATACCTGCGGATGTGATCAATGCAAGTACAGAGGCTGTGAAGGAGGTTCTTGCAGAAGCCGAGAAAGCGAAGGAAAATGTTCCTCCAAGCTAGTAACTTAGTTTACTAGAAAACTTCTTCTTTAGTTAGTTATTTTATGTGTGACATCCTCTGTTGGAACGTACAAGGAGTAGGAAATAAGAAGACTTGCATATGATCAAAGAACTCAAAAACACAAACAAACCTCGATTAGTAGCAATTCTTGAACCGAGAATAAGCGGAGAACAGGCCCTCAAAACGGTGTAACGTTTGGGCTTTTCCAATTCCTTCAGAGTAGACGCCAGTGGCTTCTCTGGAGGAATTTGGCTTTGCTGGAATGAACATGAAGTCAAGATTGATATACTGAACTGCCATAGACAATTCATCTCGTGTAAAATCCACAATAGATTGTATGTCACCATCGTGTATGCAAGCCTGTAGAAACAAACTAGGAACCTTCTATGGAGGCAATTCAAGGGACCTTGGGTCACCTTAGGTGATTTCAACGCAAAAATACACATCAATCAAAAGTCGGGCAGTGATGCTTTTGATCACAGAGAAGCAGGGGTGTTCAGCGAGACACTTCTCGAAGCGGGGTTATCTGACTTGGGTTTCTCGAGAGCAAGATACACATATAAACATGGCAACCTATTTGAAAGGCTGGACAGAGCAGTCGCTAATGATATATTTATGTTACATTTTACAGGAGCTAGGGTGGAACATCTCCCAAGGCTACGATCTGACCATTGCCTGATCTTACTAAAGATGGGTGCAAAACGGGAGGGCAACAAAAACAACAACAATTTCAAAGTACAGGCGAGATGGAACTCGGATGCTAACTTCGTGAAGATTGTCCATAGTCAGCGGAGGAGGGAAGGTGGAGACTTCAACACAATACTGGAAAAATCGAAGAAGGAACTAACAACAGCAGGCAGGGAGGAGTATACGAAGTGAAGGACAAAGAAGGATCGACTGATGCACAACATACAAATTCTGTAGGAGAACATGGCTGACAGATACGACCCAGTGTCCGATGAGATGTGTATGGGAATGCAAACAGAGCTAGATGCCTTGTTGGAGGAGGAAGAAGAGGACTGGAAATAGAAGAGTCATATCAACTGGCTTAATAATGTAGATAAAAATACGAGATTCTACAATGCCCGGGTTAATTAGAGAAGGAGGGTAAATACTATTACCATGCTTAAGAATCACGAAGGAATTTGGGTGTCGGAGGAAGAGGAGTTAAATAAGATGGTGGTAAACCACTTCAAGAACACACTTACTGAACCTATCAAAGATAGAACCCCGGCATGTGAAGCATGTCTAGGGGTGTTCTACAACCTAACTAATGACAAAGTGCAAGCAATAGCTAAGCTACCTACGACAGTAGAAGTGGATGCTATAGTCAAGAACCTGAACCCTTATAAGGAAGCATGGCCAGATGGGGCGGATGCTCTTTTCATTCAAAAAAATTGGGCTGCGTTTGGAGAATCCTTATGCAGAACCGTCAAGAATGGAATACCCGACAACGAGTTATCGAAGGAGATATGCAAAGTAACAATGGTACTCATACCCAAGCAAGCAAAACTGGATAGATGTGATCTACTGAGACCCATTGCGTTAAACAATATTGCATTGAAGATAATATCAAAGACAGTGGTCAAAAGATTGAAGTGTCATCTCCCTAGATGGGTGTCGAAGGAACAAAGCAGCTTCATACCTGGAAGAAGCATTACAGATAACATAGCTACTGTTCAGGAGATAATCCACTTGATGAAACGGAAGAAAGGGGCAAAACTAATGGCGATCAAAATTGATTTAACAAAGGCCTATGACCAACTCGTGTGGCAGTTCGTTGAGGACACTATAACCCGAGCTGGAATACCCCAAAATGTACGGAAGTATATCATGAACTCAGTTACAGGAGGTACTACATCCATCTACTGGAATAGGAAATTAACTGAAGCATTCAAATCGAGTAGAGGTCTTAGACAAGGTGCCTTGCTATCCTCATACCTATTCGTCGTGTCTAGAGAGATTGAGCCAACTAATCAAACAGAGCATGATGAGGGGAGATTGGAAAGCAGCACGACTACATCGGGGCGATGAAACCATTTCCCATGTCTACTTCGCAGACCATCGCAGATGACATCATCCTATTTGTGGAAGCTAACAGAAAGAAAATGAGGGAAATCCTAAGAATTTTCAATGTTTTCGGTGCAGCATCGGGTCAAACCATTTCAAATACTAAAACAAGGATATTCTTTGCACATAGCGTACCAAGACCAAGAAGAATAGAAGTCCTAAATGAATGCAATTTTTAGATGATAGAAGACCTGGGACGGTATCTCGACGTCCCCATAATACACACGAAGGTGACGATGACAACATATGAAATGGTGTTGGATAAGATCGAGAATAAGATAGGAGCTTGGTCAGCAAGAACTCTATCCCTAGCTGGCCGGGTGTGTCTAGAAAAAGCTTTCTTGGAGACAATACCTACCTACATCATGAAGATGGATGTCCTACCAGCTAACCTGTGCAACCAGATTGATCGTTCAATTAGAAGCTTCGTATGGGGGGGAGCACATAAAGCCCATCCCATGGCATTAGTTGCATGGAACAAGATAGTATGCGATCAGAAGCATGGAGGTCTTGGACTCAAAGCAATGAAAGAGTGGAACGAAGCTCTCCTAATGAAGAACTCATGGGATATAGCCACTGGGAAAGATAGTATCTGGTGCAATAGTCAAAAGGACAAATACAGGAGGTACAAGGAGGATGGGGGAACACATTTTTCCAGATTATGTCGAGCAGCCTGCAAGGGAAAGAAATGTATTACAGAGAACACCAAAATGGAGTTAAGAAGCGGCAACACAACTAATGTATGGGATGACAGTTGGATTAAGGAACATCTGTAGCTCAGGAATCTCAAAAAAAATCCAATACCAAGTACGTTGGAGGATTTACAGGTTTCCAGCATGACCAATCTCAAGGGTCAATGGGATGAGGAGTTCGTGGAGGAGTGGTTTGGTCCAGAAATGGTGACTGAGGCTTGAAAAATACCTCCACCAGAAATAATTGATAAAAATGACATCAGAATCTGGAATCACACAATCGATGGAAGGTTCAGTACACGATCAGCATACAACATTCTGCGAGAGGGTAAAGACATAAGAACGGAGGGGAAATGGAAGATTATATGGAAGTTGAAGGTACCAAGCAAAATACAGTTTTTCTTCTGGCTACTCGAACATAAAGCACTCATGACCAACGTTAGAAGAAAAGAAATACATATGACGGATGATAGTACTTGTAGCAGATGCTAAGATGTAGATGAATCCATACTCCATGCTTTATGGGATTGCAGATTAGTAAAACCAGTATGGGCCAAGCTAAAAGAAAGCCAATCACAGGCATTCTGGTAGGAAAATGAAGCGGGGAGATGGTACCATCAACATTCAACAAGTGAGGAAGCACCAACAATTGAGTTTATGGTGGCATGCCACTATATCTGGCAATGTAGGAACGAGGCGATATTCAATAACATGGAGAAACCAGTCAGTCATCAGGAGCTACATATTCAAAAACAAACTCAACTAATATTCCATACAAGGAAAGTGGTGGTCCAAAATACAACAACAAAGCAACTTAAACGATGGCAACCACCAGAAGAAGGCTGGATAAAAATCAACACTGATGCAGCAACTACGAAGAGCGGAGCTATCATCGTCGGAGTGGCTAGGGACTGGAAAGGAGCTTGGAGAGGAGGTTTTGTGAGGAAGACTCAAGAGCACAACATGACAACAGCTGAACTTCTAAGTATTCTGAAAGCAGTAGAGCTTGCAAGAGATAAAAACTGGAACAAGGTCACCTTTGAATCAGACTGTCTCACAGCAGTAAAGCTGATAAATGGGAAAGAGGAATATTTTGGACCTAGGTTTACCCGCACGGTACAACTCATCCAGACGATCAGTATCAGAAGGAATACTATCTTCTACATTGAGAGGGAAAGGAACCAAGCTTTTGATCAATTGGAAAAACACTTTAAAAATAAACGATGCCTCGATGGATGGATCGAGGAGGAACCTCCGGATATCAAAAATATCTTAAAAAAGGAGGGATGTAATGGCAGTATCGTAAATTTGGCTGATGTACCGAATGCAGTAGGTGAATAATAAAAGTTGAAGGTTTCCACCCAAAAAAAGAGATAGGCTTATGCAGAGCCAGAGTTGTAGTTGAAACAGAGATCCGAGTAGCACAAGCAGCAACACAAGCAGCAGAATTGCAAAAGGATCTTAGGGAGTTCTCAATCCCTAAAGCTATTGATGTTCATCACACAGTGCAACCTCCTCCCATCAACGCTACAAATTTTGAGATAAGAGCACATTGGATCACCTTGCTTCAAAACAGGCCATTCTATGGTAAACAAGGAGAAGATAGTCAGGAACATCTTCTGAGGTTTATTGATCTATGTTCTATGACAAAGCAAAATGGAGTATCCGACGATGCCATCCGAATCCATCTCTTTAAATATTCTCTTGCTGATAGAGCTATAAGTTGGTACAATTCCTTGCAATGTGAACCCATCACCACTTGGAACAACTTCAAAATGTTTTTCTGGAGAAGTTCTATCCTCCTTCTCTCACTTATGAAATTAGGAGTCGAATAACAATGTTCACTTATGTCCCTGGAAAATCCCTTACCGAAGCATGGGAAAGATACAAAGAGCTTCTACGCAAGTGTCCACACCAAGGCATTCCTAAGAATCAGCTCATTAAGATATTCTATAGGGGTGTGGATGATGACATCAAGAGGTTTTTAGACTCCTCATCAGGAGGAAACTTCATGCGTTAGAGTTATGATAGCACATGGAAGGTTGTCACCCTTGGAGATGAAAATCAAGCTAATTGGGGTAGGTCCATAGGGAAAGGAGTATTGAAGGTAGCTATGGCTGAAGCTACTCCTGAGTACAAGTCTATCGCCGAATCTCTCAAGCTCTTAGTTGCCAAACAAGATCATCTCGAATAATCTCTTGTTGCTTTTGAAAGAAGACGCTCACCCCCTCAACAACAAGAGCAAGTCAAGTCTTCCTCTCTGTTTTGTGAAGCTTGTAAAGGCAATGACCACTCTACTTTATCTTGCAATGTTCTTTATGATGTTGTTTTAAGAAAAATCAATGGACAAGGAGATAATGGCCAGATGGAAATTCTGAATGCTGTCAACATTATCCCTTGTCAAGGATACTGCAACCCGAATCAGAATAGGAACCATCCCGGTTTTCAATATGGAAATCCTTTGGGAGTGGTAAACTCACATCAATTTGGTTCAAATATCCAACAACATAATTTTGGAAACCAAGGGAACTTTAGAAGTAACATCCAGAACAGGAATCAATTCCAAGATCCAAACCAGGCCCTTTATCAACATCAAGCTGGTCCCATTTCTCCGGATGACAAACTGTCGACCATTGAGAAGATGTTACAGTCACAACATACATTGATAGCTAACCAGTAAGCACACCATAAGGCAGTTGAAACTCAACTAGCTCAACTTGCAGCTAGCATGAAGCCACCTGCTGGAGCTTTAGCTGGGCAACCAGAAGACAATCTGAGGCATGTGGAACAACTTAAAGCTGTGAAAACTCGTTCAGGTTTTGTCTTACCAGAACCCATGACTCCTGTCACTGTGACAAATGTCCAAGGTGCTGAGCATAGTGTAGTGGCCACTCAGAATGATAAGACTGACTCACCAAGTTCTAAGGAACTTATTGTTGCTGATGCAGAAGACTCTCCTGAGCCAATTGTCCCAGTTCATAAACCTCATGTGCCGTTTCCAAATCATCTAAATTTTACCCAACTCAATACTAGGTTCAATAAGTTAAAAAAAAATCATGAGAAAGTTGTATGTCAATATTCCGCTCTTGGATGCCATGGCTGAGATGCCCCAACGGTCAAAGTTTTTCAAACTCCTGCTCAGTCGGAAGCACAAAACTGAAGAACATCAGATAGTGAAATTGGCAGAAACCTCACCATATTTAGTGATGGATAGGATGCCTCGCAAGCATAAGGATCCAGGAACCTTTGGAATTAGCTGCTCGATAAGTGATTTCGTCCACCGACCAGGTCTATCCGATCTCGGAGCTAGCATTTCTATCATTCCTCTCAGTCTATGCAACAAACTCGGCCTCTCCAATTTCCTACCCACTAGAATATCCATATAGCTTGCTGATTCTTTCATGATCAAGTGAGTTGGCCTTATAGAAGATATTCATGTAAGGCTTGGCAATCTATATGTCCCGTGTGATTTTGTAGTTATGGATATCAGGGAGAATCCACGCTACCCCCTCCTTTTTGGAAGACCTTTCCTCTAAACCGCTAGAGCTCTGATCGATGTTGAAGCTGGAGTCTTGACCCTAAGGGTGGGAAACCAATCTTTTGATTTTTATGCATCCAAAAGCGCTAAACAGTATACTGAAGAAGAAGAAGCATATTTTTTTGACTGTGTTAATCAATTCACTCAGATGCAGTGAAAATTCCTTTCTTCAAAATCTGATGTTCCCTCAGAAAAAGGCCTTGATGAAGAAAAGACTGTGAGTGAACCAGTCTATGTAGAAACAAAAGAAACATCGTCAACTATGGAGGAGACACCTCTAAACCCTATTGTTACACATACCGAACCTTCTGCAGGTGTTCATAATCCTCCTCAGCTAGAAACAACCATCCTCTGGAATGCACCATTAGTCCAATAGACAGAAACTACCGATTTCATCTTCCCTTTGCAACAAGATTTGGGCTGCAGTTTTTACCGAGAACATCCCCCAGATCCATATCTGATTGACATCAATGACCAACATTGCTATGATGAAGGGATAGTGCATCAACAAATGAACTTTTCTTCCAAACTTCAACAACACTACCTTATCAATGAAGCCGTTCAGATCCCCTACAACTATTCCCCACCTTGGCTTGAGCAACAGAGAACAATTCAACATGACTCAAGTTGTTTCCCTATGTGTTCTGACAATGCTTGCTCTGAATGGGGAAGAATACAAGAGGCCAAAATCATATCAAAAGTTAATGAATGGTTGAGATAGAAACCACCAAAGGAATATGTTGATCCAGTACAAGCTCCACCTGGAGACCCACCATGGTGATAGTATCCACGTCGAGCCATCGACGTAAAACAAAGGTGCTTGTCGGGAGGCAACTCGATAAATAAATTCATTTTTACTTTTATCTTTGAATTCAAAAAATTCCTTTTTGTTTAATTTTTAGAAAATTTTGCACTATCTAAAAAATCACATCGCGAGATGCTATCTTAAGTTTTGATTAGTCTTCATTTTTGAGATTTTTAGATGGGGGACGCGTGCTGATTGGAACACAACCACATCTGGTGGTCCAACCGACATGAATTTTCCCCTCCATCTCAGATTTAGAGTTTGCTCGGGATGAGAAAATTTCTAAGTTTGGGGTGGAGGGTGGGTGGTATGAACTTCACTTTCCACCCACTCCTATCTGTTTCATACTTAAGATTTCACCTTTGCATTTTTTTTTAGCATTCTTTGAGCATATTTTTCAAAAAAAATTTCAAAATTTCAAAATTTTGAAGTTCTTACAATAGTTTGTATAGAAACTTGATGAAGTTTTGACACTTTTCATTTCTCTTTCTGTGCATTTTGAATCATTATACCCTCCTTATTCGAAGCAGATCCTCAAAAGGACCTTTTTCTGAAAACTAGCCTTTTGATTGAAATCATCATGTGAAGCTTATGAATCCTAACATCATGATCACTCTGCAAAAATGGCAAGTGTCTGTCAAACTAATAGGGATCAAACACGTCGTGCTTCCTAACTGATAAGTGGAACAATAACATGGAATCTCCACTGGATCCTCATCAAGTCATTATTTGAGCATAGTACGATAAAGAGAACCACCAGGTGCACTGAATTGTAAATCAAGTTGCATTCTGATCTGAACTCTCTTCTACACTTCATATATCATCTTCGTACCCCTCCATCTATCAAAAAGAAACAAAAATAGCCAAAATAGTGCCAAACCCTAAGTTCGGGGTGGCACACCACTTCCCTCTATATCCGCTTCTTCCATACCCCTCACAAATTAATAGGGGCGTACCACCAAGAAAAGATGCCAATGTTCACACAAAAAGAAAATGCAATCTCAAGTTGAATAGAGGAGAGATTCGCACAAAATAATGCAATCAATGAAATTGCAATCATAAAATAAAAATCTCGAGTCGAATAGAGGAGTGATTTCTTTCTTCCTTTCATACCACCATTCACTCCCTTTTCTACCTAAAGGCATAATGAATGCCTCCACTACCCTGAAATACACCAGTGTCAGATCAGGTGCACACTTGTTGTTCTGCGGGTATCTCTGGACTCTTACAAAACTCTTAGAAATGCTCATTGTTGAAAAAAGTGAGGAGGAAGTGATGTTGGAAAACAAATTCAAGAACGAAGATACGGTAAGATGTGTTCAGTGATCTCAGGAAGTTGAGATGCTTAGTTATACTGAGAAGAAAGGAAATAATCATGATGTGAAGAGGAGGCAACCACACAAGTTGAAAGTATTCATTTGGCGACTGTTTCAAGTTTTATGTTACTCCAGGATGAGCAACATTTAAGTTCGGGGTTCTGATGAATCCAAATTCATCATGATTTTCAGTCACCATTCTGGGCTCAATTTGACTCAATACATTCGATTTCATCTCCTAAATCCTACAATATGCATTTTTTCCTAATTGGTTGAATTATCAAGTTATTGACTAAATTCCATATTTATTTCATGCAGATTGAGCAAGCCATGATAAAGACAGATTTTTATCTGGGACCTACCTTCACTCAAGATCCTCTCATCCTTGGTCTTGACCAAACGGTCTTGACCATTCAGTTTCATCCATTCGGGTTGGACATCATTCGATCTCCACCATCTTTTAGCCTCAAGACCGTGAGGTAGCGATCAGTCTCAAAACCGATTGAACACCTCCGAGGGTTGATCATCTGAAACCGTTTGATGACAAACGATCCTCAAGACCATTTGGCGGCAAACAGTCTCAAGACCGTTTGAACGCCGAGACCGTTTGGACACCGAAGACCGTTTGGCCGCCGAAGACCGATTGAACGCCGAGACCGTTTGGACATCGAAGACCGTGAAGGCTACAAGACCGGTTGGGTGCAAGAATGATTGCCTAAGACCATTTGGGCACACACCGAAACCGTTAGAATCCAAGACCGATTGAAACAATGAGGAACCGAGACCAGGAAGAGATCTAAACCTTGAAGAAGCAGCATCACCCAGCACCTGCTTGCTCCGTCCTCCGTCTTCTTCTTCCTTCCGCCACCATCACCGAATGATCACATGCAACCTCTCGCCCTTCACTTGCAATACCACTGAGCCTCCACCGACTTCAACATCACCACCGCCCACCATTGCAATGTCAGAAGCCATCAATGTGACCGGTAGCTGCACCTGCAAGCACACACGATCTTCCCTCATGACCAGGACCGCGCAAACCGTAGTGGTCTCAAGACCGTTTGTCGATGCACGGTCTCAAGACTGATAGGCCAGCCACCAGCAGGACTGTTCAGACACCAAGACCGATCAGTGAAGCGAAGACCATTCGGTGCACATCCTTGAGACTGTTAAGACCGCTGAGCCAAGACCGGTTGAACGATCAGAGCAAGACCGTTCAGAGTATATAAACTACGAGACTGCACGTGCGTTCCCAAACCGATAGGCCACTGGTCGGTTTCCACAAGATCGTTCGGAGTAGGGAGACCGCTTGGATGAGACCGTGTAGACTGCGGGTACCAAGACCGTATGGCTTTCACTAGAAAGGCCATTTTTGCCTATGGATATGCCCCAGACCGTTTGTCCATTAAACGGTCTCCAAGACCGTTTGGACATATCAACTCCAGGATGTTAGAAGACTAAACGGTCTCTAAAACCGTTAGAGCAAAACTGTGAAAATTGCAACGGGGTCTAGATCATGAAGACCCCAACCATTACCTATAAATATGACCAGTAGGGTCCTCATTTGGGGCATCTGATCTGGGATGCCTCCAGGCTGTTCCTTTGTGAGCTCGACCCCTGCTCCCTCTGATCTACATCAACAACAACACCACCAAGATGCACCTAGTATGCTCGACCCCTGGGAAAGATCCTTCGCCTCTATTTCTCCTCATCCTCCACTCCATCACCAGGTTGTGCCTAAGAAGCACTTGACCCCTGGTGGAGGACGATCTCTATGGCCAAGCTGAGCGGCAGGCCTGCGCATCCGCCCGTCATCCATTCCACCTACGCATCCACAACTTGCTCCTCCTGCTATGAGCAAGGAGGCCGAGATGAGAAGGAAGGTGGAGAGAGAAAGACTTCTCGGTCTATCTGGGTGTCCCTCTCTCCTCGTCCAGATCTTCCTCGACACGACGTAGAAGACTGCATCATCTTCACCGAGCTGCGACACTCTTCTGCACCATTCGCACGACAGAATCTTCCCTCTCTCTTGTTCTTCTTATTTCTCGCATCATGAGCGAGTAGTTCCTTTTTGCTGGGGTGTGGGGACTAGCCCCGCTGCCCATGCTTTCATGTCTTTTCATTTAACATTCCAAGGCAATGTATATAACTTTTCATTTCATTGTGAATTATTAATGTTTGTAGATTGGTTGCCTGCTTGCCTTCATCATGTTTTTCCTTATGTTGTGAGAACTTCCATACATAGGGTAGAATGTCGATTAATGAGGTTGACTCCCAAACTTGAAATAGAATGCAATTCCTTGAGGTCTTAAGTGTATGATCTGTGAGGGGACGAGCCATCTAGCCTACGGTGATGCTTCTGTGGCCTAAACATCCCTTAGGGAGGGCCACAACCTTAGTTGGATTTTGTATCTTCATTGTTAATCGTCAATGTTTGGTTGTAGTTTAATCACCGACTTGCTTGTCATTTAGCACAGTTAACTCCCTGCCTAGAAATAGAAAGGGATTCCTTGAGGTCGTAAGTGTATGATCCATGAGGGGACGAGCCATCTAGCCCACGGTGACGCTTCAGTGTGCCTAAACATCCCTCAGGGAGGGCCACAACTTCAATTGGATTTCTGTATCTTTGGAGCCATAAGTGAATGATCTGGATGGTGATGAGACATCTGATACTTAAGGTGATGCTTACGCAAGCCTAATGCCTGTATGGGGGTTTTGCAGCAGCTCCATTTGGACGGTTATATCTTGACTAGATGTTTGATGTTTGGATGTGTTTGTATGTGTAGTGGTGGTGAAACCATGGCCATCCTAGCGATTCCATATCATTAATCTATTTCAACTTTAATTCTACCCTTTACTTTTCTGCACTTAGTTTAATTAACCTCAAATCAACCAATCGTTCTAAATATTATCCTTACTTAAACTGGACTAGACTAGCAACAATTCTGAAAAATGTTGTCCCTTGGGATTCGATCCTCAACTATACTGCGATAAGACCCGTCCGCTTGCAAGTGGTATTTTTGCACAAGGTTTTGGTAAAAGCTCAGGGATTTCAACCCTAACTGATATTGTTAGTGCGATAATAAACCACGTCAGCACATAAATGAAATTGATTGAAGACTTTGGTCACACTATAATCAATTCTTATAAAATCAATTTGGAGGGTCAAACATGGGTTAAATGACCTCAAATTTGGACCATAGGCTATACATTTAGTTTTTTGTTTTACATAATATATGACCCTGAACCACTATATTGGCCATTAATGTGTATATTAATGCATTTTAAAGGGTGAATTAATAAAAAGACATTTCTTTAGAAAATCTTTAAGTAGAAATTCGAAATGGACATTAACCCAGGATAAGAGACCTGGGTAAAGGTTCTTTGGAAGAACCATGGAGAGGATGAAGCCACATGGGAGCTGAAGAAGGACATGGAAAAGACATATCCTAATTTGTTTGTTTGATTCATGAATTTTGAGGGCAAACTTCCAATAAGGAGGGGAGGATGTTATAACCCCTTTTTCTAAATCATGTAATGAGGTTTGTAAATCTCCTTTTAAAAGATAAATGAAATCAATGGTTGATTTTATAGTTTGATTTGAATGAATTTCGTATACAATAGCCTTGTATGCTTTCTTAATGGGCTTTATTGGCTATTGACCCAATTGAAAGAAAAAGAAAAAGAAATGAAAAGGGAATTCAATTGGATAAAGGAATAAACAAGAAAATAGATAAAAGAAGAATAAAAGGCTAAGGGATATTTTCCAAAATGGAATTTCGAGATTTTAAGGTTCCTTGAGGTTCAACGAACTCAGGATAATAATATAATGGCAAAGGAAATAGAAAATATATGGAAAACATGAATATATAAGTGTTAACTTGCAACTGAATAAAAGGACTCGTTTTCTTTAGATAATGATCCCAATTTTCGCAAGATGAAATATAAAAGCATAAACAAGATTCCCTTAAAATTTGAGATAAAAAGGAGTTCTAATTTGGGAGTTATTGCTTTTTCAAGTTATCCTCAAATTTGTGAATTATCTTGGAATTTAGCAAATCTTTTCCTATTTGGTTGAGCGCGCAAGATGGTGGTCGTTGGATCTTGATCCAACTGACACTGCTCGTTGTCAAAGTCCCAATGGGACGCGTACTATGGATGAGTTGCAGGGGGAATTTCCCCTTTGATTCTGACCGCATCAGTGCATGTGCACTCATGGGAGGTGTCCAATTGTGTTCAGGAGAAAGAGACGAAGCTTCTCGACCATATATTGATGACCTTTCATCGTGTCTGCGCAAAATGCCCAATTGGGCTAGGAAATAGGTTGTGACGGGGATCAGAAACCCTAAAGAGGAACCTCCATATACTATAAATAGACCCTCATGAGGTTACTCTCACCCTCATGAACCCTGGCGGCTGATCCCTAGGTCCTCACACCCTCCCCCTCTATCAATTGAACTCTCTCCGGCGAAGGCTCCGTCGCGGCAGCAGCATTTCGTCTTGAGAAGAAAAGGGAGGAGGACGAAGAGCAGGAACCACTGGATTGAGATCCATGGTGTACCCGCATGAGGATCCAATGATCCTTGTGCATCGTGCCTAACTTACTCGAGTAAGTGGAGTGGGTTAACGTGGAGCGTTTGATCAGAGTCCATCGTGGACATGAAGAAGATCTGACGATCGCCAGCAAGCAGCAGCGCATGCAACTAGGTTAGTTGGGATGATTGACGAGGAACGTCATATCAAGGTGTAGACCATAGGCGCACTGATCGAATGACGACCGAAATTTGGTAATTCTTTATCTCTAATTGAAATTACAGAAAAAATGTTTTTCCTTGCTAAAATCATAGAAATAGCTAGGAATCTCCGATGGAAAAACTTTTTATGTGAAAGTTTCTTAGAAAAATACGAGAAATAGGATAAAAATAGTTTGATGGCCTGATTCTATCTCGTTTTACAAAAGTACCTTATATTTAGTAGAAAAAGGTATTCAAAGGGATTTAGAAACCCTAATTGTATATAAAAGGTGAATCTTTGTGGATTAATAGGTTAATTTGAAAAGTGTTAACCGGTTGATTATTAAAATAGAGTTTTCATCCGTTTTGAATGTAAGATTGGCTAATTTCGAGTTTTAATCATTAAATGAAGGATAATATGTATAGAAACCCTAATTTAGGGTAAAAGAAGAGAAAAACCTTGTTGATTTTGAATTATTGAAAAAGGTTGTTAAATAATGATCCTAAGTAGGATTAGGAGTAGTAAGGTGGTTAATTTAGGGTTTTTATATAGTTTTGCTAAATAAGGACTCATAATGTTAAAAGTGGAGATAAAACCCTAATTTCCAAGGAAACCTTAAAATTGGAATAGAAATCCTAAGAAATAAGATGAGTTTGGATAAATAATGATAAAAAGGTAGTTTATATGTTTATTTTAGGATTTCTATTCATCTTTGCTTGCTTGGTTGGGTTTCCCTACTTAATTGATTCTGTCACCAAAACTACCATTACAGGTATGTGGTTACGTTTATGATTAACCGCCTTAGTTTCACGATGATTCTCGGAGATTTTATCGGTTGTTTGAAATAAACTGCTTGGATGACTTTTATTTCATGCAACTATAAAATGACTATGATTATCACTATAAATATATATAACTGGCTTAGATCTGGATCCTCCTCTGGTGCTTTGCAAATGATAAAAAGGGTAACCTAGAGTAAGGTCTAGGCTATCGTGAGTTAGAAATTAGGCTACCCACGTGTAATGCCATGAGACTCTATAGCACGCCATGAGTTAAGGAGTGGGATACCTATGGGTAGTGCCATGTGACTCAACCCTAGAAACTGATTCACCCGTTAGGTGGGATCATGAGGGGTATAATGGGGATCTACCATAAGGAAGGTACCATCCAGGTCCACTGGAGGGACAGTTCAGGGGATAGGGTATGCATGGATCGCGTAATTTTATTTAAAATATAAAGTTGTTTGTTAAACTATAATTGACTGCACTAACTTGTTATGATTAATTACACATTTATTATTTTCCCCACATACCAGCTTTGTGCTGAACGATGTTTTGTTTGTCAGTGTTTTAGGTACAAAAACCAAAAAGGACAAACAGTAAAACGTCATCTTGTGAAATATGTGAATTAAAGATCAAGGAGGATTAGTTAGAGTAGAATTCATATGTGGATAGAAGTTTAGAAATCCAATTTTTCAAAGGTATGCAAAATTTTATTTATTACAACTTTTCAGTATAGTCTAGTAAAGTTTGATAATTATTAATGTTTATTTATCGAACCTTGATCTGGAAATTAGGATAACGGCTTTGACCTCTCAGTCTCCCTTAATTGGGGGTTACTGGAAGGCAGGGTCGTTACAAGTCCATTCGTATGTTGCTTGCTTTTGCTAGTCATAAAAACTTTCTTTTGTATCAAATGGATGTTAAAAGTGTGTTTTTGAATGGTACAATTGAGGAGGAAGTGTATGTTGCACAACCTCCAGACTTTGAACATGATAATCTACCTAACCATGTTTATTTGTTGCAAAAATCTCTCTATGGACTCAAACAAGCACCAAGGACTTGATATGAGAAATTAAAGAACTTTTTGTTAGACCATGGTTATATCATGGGCAAACTGGATTCTACCTTGTTTATAAAGCACACTGATAATAATTTTCATATCATTCAAATATATGTTGATGATATCATTTTTGGCGGAACTAACCTTGATCTTTGCAAAGAATTTAGTGATCTTATGTAGAGTAAATTTGAGATGAGTATGATGGGTGAGATTACATTCATCCCCAACTTTCAAATCAAACAAACAAAAGATGAGAACTTCATCAACCAAGGCAAGTACACAAGTGAACTACTGAAGCACTTTGGGATGGAGAATACCAAGTCGATGGACACACCCATGTCAAACATCACCAAACTTGATAAAGATGAAGAAGGTGAGAAGGTAGATGAGAAGTTCTATAGAGGTATGATTGGAAATTTACTTTACTTAACTGCCTCTATACCTGATATAATGTTTAGTGTTGGCTTGTGTGCAAGATTTCAATCAAATCCTATGAAATCTCATCTTATAGCTGTTACGAGGATTCTAAGGTACCTAGCTAAAACTCAAAACTTTGGACTATGGTATCCCAAGCCAAGGGACTTTACTCTTACTGCCTATAGTGATGCCGATTATGTAGGCTGCTTGATTGATAGAAAATGCACAAGTGGCACTTGTTTCCTCATAGGACCATGCTTGGTGCCTTGGTTCTCTAAGAAATAGAGAACTATGGAATTATCAACCACCGAGGCTGAGTACATTGCAGCCAAGAGTTGTTGTGCCCAGGTCCTATGTATGAAGCAAATGCTCCAATACTTTAACATTCATTTTAATGCTTCTCCTATCTTTTGTGATAATACTAGTGCAATTAACTTGTCTTATAATCCTATATTGCATAGTAGATATAAACATATAGAGGTTCGCCATCACTTTCTTCATGATCACATTGCTAAGAAGGATATTTATATCATGCATGTGGACACAGAAAATCAATTGGCAGACATTTTCACTAAACCTCTAGCTAGAGAGCAATTTAATTTTATTAGATCAAAATTGCTTATAACTGCTTTGGTTGAATCTGATATGCCTTCTAGCAAGTAGTCATCTATCCTATATGTTTTGCATCTATCTTGATCATCTTTGAATGCTTATATGCTTAAAATTGCTTTTTCATGTTCATTTTGCTTTGTTTTCTCTTATTTTTGGGTATTTTTTGTAAACTCTTGTTTTATCGGAAAATAGTACCCAATGATGAGTGATATGTGCCTAAGTATGTTCAATGTACATAATGGAATTGAGAAATAAATTTAATTAGCATTGAAGCGGATAGAAATCAAGTCTGATGGTTTTAGGTCAGGTTGACCATCGGTCGAGTTTCCCCCGGGACAAACTCGACCGATCCCTAGCCGAGAACTTTTTAAAAAATGACCAATCAGTCAAGTTCCAGACTCACAGAACTCAACCGATCGGTGGGTTGTTGCCAACTTAAGTTGGATTCGTCTGACTATTCTCCTTCTCAACTAGAGAATAGATGACCGATTCCACTTTTTCTAGCCCAAAGCTCTCAACCCCAGACCTTACATTCCCTATCCTAGCCCTAATCCAACCTAGATAGACTATCCTAGACCTACCCTCTTGCTCTTCCTTGGTGTGTGACTGGTTTTGGTGGTTTGTTTTGTGTGTTTTCTCTCTTCTTCTCCTTCTTTGCACCTCCATGGCTTCTCATAGAAGAAAGAGACCCACCCCTTGCAATGCACCATCTCATCTTTGTCCTCTCGCTTGATTCTATTTGATGAGACCCTCTTTGTCTCAATAGAGGCTGTAAATAGGTATAAGGACCTTCTTCCAAGGAGTCCTTTTCCTTTTAGAGCTTTGTTTGAGCCTAGCCCTAGGCGTCAAGACATCATCGATCAAGTGGCGAGGTTTCTATCCATTCATCACCTATCCACCCTGGTTGTCGAGCATGATTGCATTCATAATTTGATGTCAAGAAAAAAAGTAGTTTATGAATTCTATGCAAATTTGCATTGGAGTTATGACTCCCTTGTACCCCCTCTGAATACTCAAGTAATCCTTACTTCTATGATAGCCAAGAAGAGATTCCAAATCTCTAAGGATATCCTGAATGTTTTTTCAGGAGCCGATGAGAATGACACCTGGCGTAAGGACTATGGTGAGTATTTTGACTTTTTGGATCCTGAGGGTTTCTACAAGAAGAATCAGATCACTCTTCGTGATATCCATCGCTATCTGAAGAAACCCGATGTTCCCTATAAGAAGAAGAGCACCTTACCCTCTTCCTCCTTAGATCTCAAGAAGTGTTTATTATCCCTAGTGATCAACTGCAACATCCATCCAAAGAAAAATCAAACGGATATTGTAGAGAATACTGCGGTGATCATGTACTGCATCATAGAGAATGTCAGAGTCAAGTGGTCTAGATATATCCTACACCATATGACTTGCTTTGACTCTGGAAAGAACACCCGTGGAACCCATCTACCTTATCCTGCCCTAATTTGTAGTCTTTTCCAGTTCTCCACTGAGAAAACCCTCTTCTCTGACTTCCACTACAGACCTTCTAGGAAGGGAGTGTGTATTAGTGAGACCATATTTCAAAATTTGTTCCTATCCTTTCCTCTACCACACCCGATGCTTGACTCTCTGCCTCTGCCTCTGCTGCACCTGCCTCTACCTCTACCTGAGCTCCACCTCCTCAGCAACCTCGAACTAGCCATGCCCCATTCTGTGTATCAAATGAATCCCTCATGGGTTACATGACGCACCAATAGGCATACAACCTCCAGGTCCAAGAGCATATGCAACAAGATTTATGTTCAATCATGTAAAACATGAACTTATCCTGTGCACACCCATACCCCACCTACCAGCCTTATCTCGGTAGTGATTATGCATCCTATGTATACCATCACCTCTACCCTACCCCTAAGCCTTCCACTGCAGGTCCCACACCCCCTACTACTGGTGGTCCTACTCTCGTCTTCCTACCATTTCCTGCTAGCCCCTTGGCCACTCTGCTTGCCAGTCTGGGTGATTCTTCTCCCTCCTTCCCTCAGGCCAATGAGCTCTATCCTCTTGGTATGACTTGGGATGAGCAGAATGCTCGTTGGCCCGGTCGTGGCTTCGGTCCTTCTATGAACAAGGAGATGCCTAACAAGGTTGATGCTGAGACTACTGATGTTGATGAGGATGTTGGTGATGGTGAGGATGATGTTGATGATGGTGATGGCTCTAGTGATGACTCTGGTGATGAAGGCACTGCTGCTACACCTTCAAATGGAGATGACAACTACAAGCCTAATGCTGAGGATGATGATGATGTTGTGGACATAGATAGTTTAGATGTCTAGTTGTTTCTTAGTTTTTAGTCTAGTTTGCTGATCATATATATCTTTCTAGGATATTTTGTATTAGGAACATCTGGGCACATTATCTGAGATGTACTATTTTATCTTTAGCTTTCATCGATTCTCTCTTGTAGTTGTCTTTTATGAGAACATGCTTCATGGGTTGTAATCTATCTTTTGTGATCTCTTACTCTTTGATCAGTTATATCTTATTAGTTGGTGCCATATTTCATCATATTTTGATTATGACCTAGCTTGTGTGTTCCTCTCATCTATGTTTGATATATGTAATGTGATTGCATGTTTGAATATGTTCTTGGTTGTGTTTGGAGAAGACTATTTTTATGCTCTTCTAACCCCTCTTCCTTTTTGATAATGTCAAAAGGGGGAGAGAAATTTCAATGTGTTTAAACTCAATCATATTGCTATTATTGCTTAAGTGATTCTTTTTCTTGTTCTTTATATTCTTTATCATGTGACTTGCTAAAGGATCATGTAGTACATGCATGTTATATTGCTTTGTGTAGAAAGAGAAATTATGCAGATTAAAGTAAGCATAGATTGAGGGGGATCAATTCACATTGTTCAAATCTTGAATCCCCTTGATTCACAAGGCAAAGGTATACTTTCAATATTCTTTTCAATATGCTTGAGGAATGGTTTGTCATTGTCAAAAAGGGGGAGAATGTTGATCTAGAGGTTATACATTGTCCATATTTTGATAATGACTCAACCATTCCATTCATATGTATCTAATATGTGCATTCAAGATCGAACTGAGGTGTTAGGTTCATGAAAAGAATCAATTTACACAAGCCCTAGCTTGTTAAAGTTCAAGTCAAAAGAAATGCAAGTGTGCTAATTAGGAAATCCATTCAAACAATCTTAGAATAAATTTGTAATCACTTGTATTGATGATATGACTTGTAACTAAGATGAGAAAATTATGTGGTACACTTAGTACCAAGTTTTAATCACTTTTTAACATCATTTGAAAATTGATCAAAGATGGTTGATCAGTCGATTTACAATCTCGACCGATCCCTTGGATCAATTTTCTGATGAGTGCATCGGTCAAGTTGTGCATTCACAGAACTGGATCGATCAGGTTACTGACCAAATGTGATTTTAACTGATCGGTCGAGTTTCTCAGGAAAAACTTGACCAATAGTTTGAAAATCAGGTTTGTCTTTTAGCCGATCGATCGAGTTACCTTTATTGAATCTCGGCCGAATGTACTGTATGGAAAATGCAAAAAAAGTGATTCTAACCGTTGGTGACTTTTTTGGATGAAAAAAGATCTGTTGCCTTGTGCAAAAATGGCTATAGTTTGACCCTAAGTGTTCCCCAACTCAAGGGAGCCCCCCAACTATAAATAGGATCCCTTCGAGTTCATTCCAAAGCTACTCATTCGCTACACACAAGGTCCTTGCTATATTGAGTGTTCTACCACCCCTTGAGTCCCTTTCTCTCTCTTGTTTACACTTCATTTTGTGATTTGTGAGTGAGTTAGGATTATTATAAGAGAGCTCCACATTTGTGCATGTAAGCTCTCAATCTTCCACTACTTCCCTTTTGCCTTCTTCCATGAATAAAAGCTGATGGAAGAAAGCTCCATCGAGTGAAGAAGGAGCTATAGCTGGTCCTCTTCAAGGTCGATGAAGAGGTTTTGATCTTCTCGAGGTGAAGGAGAAGGCAAAGGAGGAAGATCCAAGAGGATAAGAAAAGTCCTTCAAGGCAGAAGACTTGAGCTTGAATGGGTAAGACCTAGGTGAAGGCTGAAGATTCAAGATAAGTGGGTAAGTTCCATGTTAAAGTGGATATCTCCTTGTGATTGAATGGGTAAGTCCTTTTGTGCTCTATTGTTGTAATCTCTATGGTGATATAATTGAGAAAAACACTTGCAAAGTCCTAGAGGCTGACCTCTCTAGGCAGTGGACTAACTCACTTCTAGTTTGAAGTGTCTAACCACTCTACATCCCTTTTTCAAGTGCTTGCTATCAATCTCTCTCATCCTTGCAATGCTTGTTAGATAGGACTTTAAATTACCATTAAGTTATTTCTCTTAATTGATATAATTTGAAGGTCTAATATGTTTGGTGAGAAATTTTATATCTCTATTCACCCCCCCTCTAGAGCCCTTAGATCCCCAATGGTAACCCTTATTCAAGGTCACATTGGATGATGTCAAAGTACATCGAACAACATGTAATGAGTGTAGTGATTTTAGGTCTAAGAACCACAATTACCACCATCACTATGAGAGCTGATTCTAGATACCAATTATGGTTTCCATGCATCACTCTCAAGGTGGGTCTATCCAATACACTATTCTATAAAAAGTACCTATGTGCTTGGTTTGATATCATATATGATGACTAATGAGATTCTATCATCAATCAATACAAACTCTAACCTTATGTGTTATTTCTGTCTATTAGCTTCTACAATAACATTCAACTAAGGACATAGAAAGAATGTATGTACGCTTGTCATACATATGATCTGATTGTTCATGTCCTCAAACTGAAGACATATGTCATTGAGTAACATCATTCCTTAGACATCCATCATGTTATACCATCATCTCATGATTGCACAAACATATAGATGAAGATTTCCTCTATTATTAATCAAATCTCTTTACAAAACATCCCTTTTCAATCATCATATGATTGTCTATCTGGGCATACATACCAACACTTTGGGCATGTTTTGGGTCATTGCAGTCAATGAGAGAGTACAAACTGAGTATTTATAAGATGAAATGAATTTTTTACTGATCTAACCCTATAAATACATGATCATCTCAACCCTATGGATTGTTAAGAATTTTTTTCCTATACAATGTTGTTAAAGGAAGATGATGGTGATTTGGAGGTGTAGATGGTGCATGTTAGTTCATGTGGGTGATTCTTCAAGTTCTTATAAGATTAATCTTTGATATCATGTTCTTTAGGTAGTTCGGCTTGAATCCATGTAAATGCTTCCCTTTCGTCTTAAGTTTGTTATTGTTTTTGCAACTCCCTAGCCTCTTTGATGGCATTATAGAGACCATAAGCATAAGAAGGATATTCCAATACAAAGAGGGGCAATTAGCAGTTGGGTAAGTTCAATACGAAATTCATAAAAATAAGTGAGTATCAAATGGATGGACAATAAATATTGAGGCATTATCAACTTGGAGAAACAATATTATGAAATAAAGAATTTCTTTCCTTGAATCCTAAATAACAATAGATAAAAAAGTGCATGTAGATTAAAAAAGACCAAAATAATCTAAAGTAGGATTAGAGAACCATAAATCACTAGCCACATTAGGAAGAATAAACTCAGTGCCCATATATATAATAATGACACTAGAATAAAACCCAATGCCTAATAGCAGATTAAAACACAATACATGGCATGGGAATAAAACATGGTGCCTAAAATATGATTACACTACTATCAGTTATTACTAGTCCAAATCCAACATGCATAATTGAGTAGGCAAGTTCACACATATAGTCAAATTGATAATCACGTACATAAAAGATAAGAATATCCAACATATGTCAATTGGGGTCAAAAGATACATACGTAAGAAATCAGAATTTTTGTAACCAAGAAGAGGGAATACTAATCATGAAAAGTATATTTGAATAAAAAATTCAAATGTGACACAATATAGAAGTCCATTTAGGATTTGTGCCTCAATGAAGAAAATAAGAGATTTTAAGTCATTAAATGCCTTATTTATATACGGAAGAAGCACATACTTTATGTCTAGACCTAAAGGTCCATATTAGTATCATAGGTCCAATAATTAGAGTCTCAAACCACCTAATAAAAATTCTATAAGAATTATATTTATTTTTTGTTAGATGTACTAACCTAAAAGTACCTTTTTATATAGTTTCATTCAGGTTGTAAAGCTAGTACTAGTCAATAGAGAATTATTTTACAAATTTGAAACATATTTTGTTATATTTATTTGATGTCTCAGTTGATAGTAATGAGTTTTCTAAGATATCCATGAATATTGAATTTATTGTTTAAACTAATAGAGAAACACCAGACCAACCCCACTTGACGAGGCTTAAAACCCCAAACACATCAGGGGGTGAACATGTCAAGCAAATACTCAAAATTCCTGAGAGACCAATAATAAAAATTAGGATGATAATACAAAATTTTCCTTAGCATGCGAGACAAAAAAAACCAACGCAAGGGCATAATGAGCGTTTTGAACCAAAAATATTCTCTGCTTTTATGTGACATGGAATAACACAAAGTGACTTGGCTCATCTCCATGGAACCAAAAAGTGTCAATGGAGAAGATTATTACCCAAAATTGTAATGACCTTAACCTGGGTTATGAGGTAACCCTATTTGTTTTGGCTAAGTAAGTTTCTTAGAAATTTAATATAATCCTCTAAGGAGTTTTTTTATCATGTGACACACTTATGTTTCAAGTTTGGTCTTGATTGAATGATGTTTGAGCAATGTTCCTTTGTTTTGGACCAAAGTGCAATTTACCCAAGATGAGGGGTTATATTGCAAAATTTCACATATTGAACATGCTTTAAGTGTTTTATCATCATAAGAGATAGAGTTATGCTAAGTGGTGGCTTTTGGAAATCCTAAATGACAAGTTTGAACTTGTTTGAATAATGTTAGTACCGTGTGCACCAATTTTGGTACAAATTGTAATTTACCCAAAATGTAGGGTTGATATGAAAATTACCACCTCTATAGTATTCATAATTACTCTATGTATCATTTAGATGAGATATAATGAATGAGACACCATGTTGGAATCATTTATGAGTGGTAGTATTCTTGGGGAAGAAAAGGCCAAGAAAGGGGTTGAATGGAAACCCTAATTTGAGCTTGTATTAAGTGTATCGGGCTGTAGTGATTAAATGGGAGTCCCTGTCGGCCAACGAGCCAAAGAGGAGACCCCCATATCGTGTTTTTAACTCTTTGACTCTTCAAAAATGAGCTAATCACCTAAATAAAGCAATGGTTATCGGCTTGCAACTTTCTTTTGGAAAAGGTTGCATTGAATTTGTGAATGTAATAATGTGAGTGGAAGTGGCTTTTCCTAGAAGATAACCAAAGGGGGCCTACCCTTATCCCTTGAATTATCCTCAAGTTTTTATTTTTCATGGAAAGATAAAGATGGAGTGCATGCAATTACATGCATCAACCATGCATGGACATGTTGCACCTAGTTGCTTAAATTGATGACACCTCATTTTCACACTTCTTCATGAACAACAAGTATATATATACCCCTTATTTCACCCCTTAATGAACTGTTTCGAATCCTACCACCTCCATGCTCTTAGATATCGTGCATGGATCCTTTGTGTCATGAATATGTGATGTTGTATCATGCATAGGCCTTGGGTATTGACCTTAGCAAGTTGATATCGGCCTAGCAAGGTGATATCTGCCTAGCAAGGTGATATCGGCCATAATGGAGTGTTTTTGGCCACAAGTGAAGGGGATATCGGCCACAAGTGATGGCATATCGTGCAAGGGTAATCAGGTATCGTGCAAGGTGCTAAGGAGCAAGAGGGAGCTCAATACTTAACCCTAATGTGAGGCCATGATCATCTTCAACCTTGGATTGAAGCATGATTTTAGGGTTATGATCTTCCTTTCTTTTCTTCTTCACCAATTGCTTATCCTTGGTGATTCCTTGTATATGAAAGAGTTGTGAATGAGCCTTGGACTTTTGATAAGTCATCTTTAACCTTAGGAATGTGGAGCTTTGAAGTTGTTCTTGAGGCAGGTTATATAACTTGAACTCTATCATGTTATTATTCATCACCTAAATTGCTATACTTAATGATCTACTTTTAATTCCAAACATTTCTGAAATAGTTGATGACATTATGAGTTCTAGTAGTTGTTTAGACCTGTTTCCATGAACTATAACAATTAGAAAGAAGGTCTAGAGGTTGAAGAAGATGGTATCACCTTATAGAGAGATATTGGGTTCAAGCACACAAGCAAGCACCTCTAACTCGATATGGTGATGCACCTACTTCACTAAAACGATATGGATATGATTTTATATTTTCTTGCAAGATATGGTGGTGTAGTATACACCTCTTGCACGATATTAGGTCAAGCATACACCTCAAAAATGATATTGGGTTAAGCACACACTTCTTTGCCTGATATGGTGTGAACCACACACACACCTCTTTTCCCGATATGGTGTGAACCACACACACACCTATTTGCCTGATATGGTGTGAAGCACACACACACACACACCTCTTTGCCTGATATGGTGTGAAGCACACACACACCTCTCTTCCTGATATGGTGTGAAGCACACACACCTCTCTGCCCAATATGGCGTGAAGCAAGCATACACCTCTTGCCCGATATGGTAAGCATACATACACCTCTAAAGTGATATGGGTAGAAAGCATACACCTCTAATCCGATATTGGGTTAAGCATACACCTATTGTATGATATGATGTTGAACACATATCTCTAAAATGATATGGTGGGTAACCCAATACACTAGATGACAAAAGTGGTAAGGTGGTTAATACCCTAGAACATGTGATGGCCAATACACTAAAGTATTGTGTGGCCAATATCTTCAAGTGAGGTGAGAATGTTACACCCATGAAGGGTGAAGTTGATACACATTATGAATGGTAAGGTTGATACCTTAATGGGTAAGGGTATGAGGGATATGATGATGCCTAGATCTATATACACCTAACCCAATACATGTGTTCAACTTGACATACATGATTCAACCCTATACACCTTGTAAAGGTGAGGGTAAGACACTTTTAGGAGTAATGAGTGTAACACCAAGTAATGGTATGGCTAATACCTTGATAGGTGAAACACTTAGAGTGGTTGATAATGGACAACCTTATATCAACAATGCCTTAACCCGAGATTAGCCCATATCATTGATAATGGTTGGATAATTCAAATGTGTGACTTATGACCAAAACACTACATGATAAATGTGATGAGTTAGTGAATAAAGTATTAGGATGGGAAATGCCCTAATACAAGATAAACTAATGAACTTAAGTAAGTTAAAAGTGATGAGGGAAGTGATATATCAAGACATGATAAATATCACATCCAACACCTCAAGGTTGATATACCTTGATGCTCCTTAAATCCAATATAAATGAATGAGTAACACATGAAGTGTGTGATGTCAATTGTTACATTGAGATGTAATGTCCTTTGATAAATGTTAGATAACATGCCGTGAGAAAGGGTTAATCCAAGTTAATAATGTATGATGTAATCAATATCCTAGTGAGGATGAAAGAGAAACTCATAATTTGTGTTGATTATCAGTTAATGATAAAAGATGAGAATAAATAAGTATGATTGATTTCTTATGATATCAATGTGCTCCTAGATGCGTGGGGCGATGAATTAGGGTTTGAATTAATAATATGAACTTGAAACCCTATTCGGATATAAAGGGAAACCCTAACCCTAATAATGGGAAAGTTGTATTTCTCTTATTACATAAGCCTTGTGAGGCATGTTAAATACTTGTATAACAAGTATAATGATTAATGGCCTTGTGAGCCATACGAATAAGTTGTTGCCTAGTGAGAGGTGGCAAGATGTGTAATGGCCTTGTGAGCCATATGAATAAGTTGTTGCCTAGTAAGAGGTGACCAGATATGTAATGGCCTTGTGAGCCATATGAATAAATTGTTGCCTAGTGAGAGGTGACAAGGTGTGTAATGGCCTTGTGAGCTATATGTTATACTTGTACAGCAAGTAAAATGAATACCTGGGTCTGAGGACCTAGAGGTAATGTTTATCTTTTATAGAGATAATAATGTTGTGTGACGATCCAAGGGTTTGAATACCCAGAACCAGTAATCATGATAATTATGTGAAGGGATGAGAATTCCCAGTAATGTGATGAGGGACTAAGATCCCAAGTATCATGTGTTTTAAAGATCTAAAAAGTATGTGATAGATGTATTACACTTTTCTTTGTAGCATTTGTTGTGATTAATAATGATAACTTGTTTGATGTTAAAAGAACGATGTAATACATGTAATACATCATTAGGAACTATAAAACATTGCCTTGACCATAGATCCGTCAGCGTCAAGATTTGTTGAATGGTGTAATGGGTTCCCCATGACATAACCCAAAATGCATACTTTTGAGTGTGTGGGGGCGTAAGTACAGATGACCATGTGTGAGCCGATCCCCTTACGAACCCAAAATGAATGGGGATTTGGCTATATGTCATATCCTGGCTCGAGTGCAACTTCAGTCATAGACTCTATGTTGAGCATGGTGAACTGGCCCGTGGCTCAGAGTATGGTGCTTGCGTCGCCATGACATAGTAATTTCATAATTGGGGACGGTTGTTAGTAGATGTTTCCCCTAAGAGAGTGCATTTGATGTTGTATCTCTAAGCGAGGATGCCTACATACCCTGGCACTGCTATTTGCAGCCGACACAAGATGTCCTGCTAAGATTAAGTGGTCTCTACTGACCGAGACAAGTGAGGTCATGGCAACCGACTCTCCCATTGACCTTGTATGGTACTGACTTGTGAGAAGTTTGTGGTCGATTGGAGATGAACGGGGTATGCTTCATCTCCTCAGGGCATAAGTGTGATTGTTAAAATATGTTCAGCCGTGTAGCATATTTGTTTATGGATCGATTACGAAAAACATTGATTAATGTGCAATTTAGTTATACATTTGAGTTGATAGATGCTATTTATGATCCTTTACATTCCTTTCAAAGAAGATAGATGAATTATGGCTCTACCATGGGTAGATGCATTGTTCTCCTTGAGAAAGGAGATTATCTTATTCTGTTCATATAATGATTAATCTTGCTTTTTAACATAAAAGAACCCCTATTCAGTTTTTATAATGTTTATCATCAATAATAATATGGTGGGTGGAGAGTTATATCTCTCACTGGGACAATTGTCTCACCCTGTGGGATCCACAATTTTTTTTAGGTGGACAAGCACGTAGCGGTGAGATCTTTCTGCAGAGGAGGAACAACAGCTGAGGCAACAATGACAACACAGGTTGAGTGTACTGTTTGTCGTGTCTTGTAAATAGAAGTCCTATGTGTCATCTCTGTACTCCCAGGTCCTTGGATTTGGTTTGTAATGGTTTCATGGACAATCTAAGATTTTGGCTTGTATGCCTCGAGGTTTTATGTTGCTCCAGTATGTATTTTGATAGAGCAATTGTTATATGTCATCCTCAAGATGAGATGAAACAATGTAAATCATGATATGTAAGAGTTTTGGATCTTCCAGTAAGAGTTTTCTAGACAAGGATCTCCTTGCAAAATGGTTTTAAATTTTAGTAATTTTTGTTAATCCGTTGTTTATGTTTATTCCACTTAATTAGTAACGATTTGTTCGTCAGTTTGATGACTGTCACTACAAGTTTTGGTATCAAATCTTAAGGTTCGATGAGTCTACAGAGACATAGGACTAAGGTGTTGAGTCTGTTCTAGTGTCCTCCAGTATAATCTATAGTGACTTCTTCTTATACAGACGAGCAATGTTGTTGCACCAAGAGAGGGTGCAAGGGATCAGGCAAGAGAAGAACAAGTTCCTGAGAATTCCCATCTTAACCCAATCATGACAGAGAACCCTGTTTTTATGCTCTTATTGGACTGGTTAGGACAATAATGATGCATATAGCAGACTGGATACTAGCATTACAACCTAGGTTACCTGTTCTTAATGTAGAAACGTTGGGCTCTATAAGGGGTCCTGAATGACATAGTCATGTTAGAATAGTGGAAATGTGGAAAATATTAACATATGGCAAGAAAATAGACTCTGCCATAAGTATAGACAGATAGTACATCTGTGATGGTAATGCCCAAGAAGGGGAAATAAGCTGAGAAATAAGGTAAGGTCTCTATAATTTTATAGACATTTGCCTAGTAGTTCTAAAAAGACAAAGTTTTTGGTACCATCAGTGCAATAAATGCCTATTGCACCAGGGCAGTAATCTCTAAGTAAAGGCAAAAGTCCTTACTTTCCACCTGTAACAACCCATGGATTAGTTTTTACATTGGCAATAAGACCGATAAGACCATGGTACAAGGGCAAGCCATGTTATAGGTATGGACATGTTGAGCATACTAAACCCTTTTGTTCAAAAAGAAGGGAGGAAATGACTCAACAACCGAGGTAGACTTGGCAAGGCTTATGAAAGTCACAACCCAATAGTGTAAAAAGGCAAGAGCAACAATGTGAAATATCTAGAGTCTATGTGTTGAGTCAACCTAAAGTAGTAGATGAACGTGAGGGGTAAAAGTCAGATAGAGCTTTTTCATTTTGATATGCCTTATCTTGATGTTATCTGATAATCATAAGAAGGACGGATGTTATAGATTTCCCTATTGATTGTCCTTTGGGGACACAGGGAAGAAATGATGAGAACTAGAATTTATATTTTGTTCAATATTCTTTCAAATGTTCTATAATTGCTCTTATTTGTGTGAAAGAGGATGAGATATAGAAGTGATGCCTGGAGAAAATCTAGGAATGTTAAATCATGTGTTTGTGATGATATAAAAAGTAAGGAATATGATAGTAAACAAAGTGCATACTACCTAATCTCAGTACTTTTATACCCTGGCCAGGTATTCAACTATTGAAGATAAGGTGAGTATGGAACTATTAGATTGTTATCTTTGTGATTACTCTAATCAAGTAGTCATTTTGAGACAATCTAGTGAGCATAACGAAATTGAAAATATGGCATGGATATTTTTATCACATCCTAAGTGCATTAAATGGAATCTGAGATGATCTAAGATCAATCTGTGTGCATGAGGAAGAAAAAGAATATAATCCTTATGATAAGAGAATGAGAACAAGGGAGGTGATCCATGTTTGATAAAGTCTGTGTGAATAGTAAAGATCTTTTCCCATAATGTGGAAATAGGGAATGTGATAAAACGATGAAATGTTCATGAACATGTTAGACAATAACAAAGAAAGGAGTGATGACATGTAATCATCCTTATAATTCCTATGCTAATGGCAAGGAACCTAGGATGAAACAAGAGTAAGTGACTCACGAAGAGTTGAAAGTTCATGCAATAATCTGAGGAGATGATAATCTCTTCTCTTTGATAAACAACCCTGGGTAATGATGGGTTGATAAGAGGAATATGTTTCTTTGTGTTCTTTCCTTTCAGGGACATGGCAATCAAGTGGGTCTTATGACACTTGATGTGCATGAGTTAAAAGTGTCAAATTGATGGATACTTAGAAAAGTATCAGTTTGTCTTGGACTTTGGTTCTAAGATAAAAATACGTGTAACAAGTAATGTCCCAGGATTAAAGAAAGATCCTTTTATATGTGTGGCTTTGGTAATAACAACAGAGAGATGGGAATGATGAGGATGTGATGTGTTTTCGACACATGTGACAGATACCAAGGTAAGGAATTCTGGTATCTAAGAAATATCATGTGGTATGGGAAAGTAAAAACATAACTCCTAATCAGATGATTTATGTTGGTTACCTGGGATGGCCAACTATGAAATTAGTCTAGTTACATAAAATAGTATGGACATCATATGTTAGGGGTTTATTCTCTGCATAAACATAACATCGATAAGAATGTACTAATTGAAGGATCAATTGTAAAATAATTGTGGGAAAAGCTTATCAAGCTAAAAATAATTCCTTAAAATACCCTTATCTAGATCTGTTAAGGCAACTTATACATAACATCTAAAGATACCTCTAAGATAAGTTCTTAATTGATAAGTAACCTCCCCTTATGACAAGAGAATGTACAACTAATGAGATAGTTGGTACAAGTAGTAAGAAAGTTTAGTGTTGTGTCAATCGGTTAGATGGCAAAGTAGATGTATGATAAGACTTGTAGTCCAAGTGGGTGACAGAACGTAACTTTGGTCTTTCCTTGGAAGTGAAATGCTAAACTGAATCAGGAGTACGGAAGACTCCTCAAAATCAAGAATCTTGTCACACAAAGTTGTATGTTTGGAAAGGTGACAAATCAGTGAGGTTTGACACATGAGTTAAATAGGGTATGTATAATGTTTCTCCGACTAAGAAAAGTGTTACCTGACAGAGAGTTGACTCTACATCCAACAATGAAAAAGACAGTGGAGTATGTGTCGTGCGTGACAGTTTCTATGATAACCTTGTGTGGAAGAACTTTGTGTTGATGAAAGTTCTATGGTATCTCGATGACATTAAGATGTTATGTGGAGACTTGATGATATGATGAATGAATAATATCTATCTCCCTTTACCTGGGATTCCAGGGATGAAAATCTTGTTAGGGGTTTATAACTTGTAATGACCCCGACCTCGGTTATGAGGTAACCCTATTTATTTTGGCTAAGTAAGTTTCTTATAAACTTAATATAATCCTCTAAGGAGTTTTTTTATCATATGACACACTTATGTTTCAAGTTTGGTCCTGATTGAATGTTGTTTGAGCAATGTTCCTTTATTTTGGACCAAAGTGCAATTTACCCAAGATGAGGGGTTATATTGCAAAATGTCACATATTTAACATGCCTTAAGTGTTTTAGAATCATAAGAGAGAGAGTGATGCTAAGTGATGGGTTGTGGAAAGCCTAAATGCCAAGTTTGAACTTGTTTGAATAATGTTAATATTGTGGGTACTGATTTTGGAACAAATGGTAATTTATTCAAAATGTAGGGTTCATATGAAAATTACCACCTCTAGAGTGTTCCTACTTCCTCTATGTATCATTTATAGGAGAGATAATGAATGAGACACCATGTTGAATCATTTATGAGTGGTAGTATTCTTGGTGATGAAAAGACCAAGAAAGGGGTTGAATGGAAACCCTAATTTGAGCTTGTATTAAGTGTATTAGGATGTAGTTGTTAAATGGGAGTCCCTATCGGCCAAGGAGCCAAAGAGGAGACCCCCATATCATGTTGTTAACTCTCTGACTCTTCAAAAACGAGCTAAGAACCTCAATAAAGCAATGGTTATCGGCTTGCAACTTTCCTTTGGAAAAGGTTGCATTGAATTTGTGAATATAATAATGTGAGTGGAAGTGGCTTGTCCTAGAAGATAACCAAAGGGGGCCGACCCTTATCCTTTGCATTATCTTCAAGTTTTTATTTTGCATGGAAAGATAAATATGGATTGCATGCAAGTACATGTGTCAACCATGCATGGACACGTGGCACCTAGTAGCTTAAATTGATGACACCTCATTTTCACACTACTTCATGAACAACAAGTATATATCTACCCCTTCTTTCACCCCTTAGTGAACATTTTCGAATCCTACCACCTCCTTGCTCTTATTTATCATGAATGTAGCCTTTGTGTCGTGCATAGGTTGTGTTGTATCGTTCATATGCCTTGGGTATCGACCTTAGCAAGTTGATATCGGCCTAGTAAGGTGATATCGGCCTAACAAGGTGATATCGGCCATAGTGGAGTGTTTTTTGCCACAAGTGAAGGGGATATCGGCCACAAGTGATGGCATATCGTGCAAGGGTAGTTAGTTATTGTGCAAGGTGCTAAGGAGCAAGAGGGAGTGATGTGGCTTTTTGAATGCACTAACAAATTCACTCGGAGTTTATATCCCTGAGCTTTTACCAAAACCAAGTGCAACAAAACCACCCGCAAGCGGACAAGTTTTATCTCAGTATGGTTGAGGATCAAACCCAAAGGACAACATTTTTAAGAATCCTTGTAAGTTGAATCTAGCTCAAGTAAAACTAATATTTAGAACAATAGGTTGATTTGGGTTTGATTAAACTAATTGCAAGAAAGTAAATGTGGAATAAAATATAGGTTTAGATCAATGATATGGAATCGCTGGGATGGTAGCGGGTTTGACCACCGCTACACACACAAACACACTCTTTTGCAAACAAACCAGGCACGATATAACACTCCAAGTAGAGCTGCTGCAGAACCCCCCATACGGGCGTCAGGTCCGCGTAAGCATCACCATAGGCATCAGATGTCTCGTCACCATCCGGATCACATGTCGTACGGCTCTGAAGATACAACATCCAACTAAGGCTGTGAACCCCCCATACGGGCGTCAGGCGCACAGAAGCGTCACCGAAGGCTAGATGGCTCGTCCCCTCGCGGATCATACACTTACGACCTCAAGGAATCCCATCGGAAGTTCTCGTCAAGGAGTCAACCGCGTCAACCGATAAGAACGTAAGCGATTATAGTACGTGTAAACATCGACGATTAACAAGAAGATACAAAATCCAACTAAGGCCGTGAACCCCCCATACGGGCGTCAGGTGCACAGAAGTGTCACCGAAGGCTAGATGGCTCGTCCCCTCACGGATCACACACTTACGACCTCAAGGAATCCTATCGGAAGTTCTCGTCAAGGAGTCTAACTTGCTAAATGACGTTCATACCCATGCATTGAAGTTCTCGCAACATAGGGAGCACAAAGATGAAAACAAGCACATAACCAACCAACGAGCTTAACGATAAACAACAAAATGAAGAGTTATATACATTGCCATGGAAAGTTTAACAAAAGAACATGATTTGCATAGGCAGCGGGGCTAGTCCCCGCACCCCAGCAAAAGAGGACTACTCTCTCATGATGCGAGATACAAGAAGGATAGGAGAGAAAGAGAGATCCTCCATGAGCTCGGTGCAGAGGGTGGACGCAGCCCGGTGAAGAAGATGCACTCCTTGCTCCGTCTTCTTTCTCTTCCTGGCCTCCTTGGATGCAACACCAGCAGTAGATGGAGTGGAACTTGATCGGGGTGGTGCTCTGGCAGCCTATCGGCATCCAGATCTGATACCTCGAAATGAGGGCCCTGGGGTTCTATTTATAGGCTCAGATCTGATCCCAAACGGTTTGGGTAGGTTGCTGGAAATATCTTCTCCAAACGGTTTGGAGACCGTTTGGGCGTCAAACGGTCTTGAGACCGTTTGGACACCAAACGGTCTTGGGACCGCATGGACCAAACGGTCTTGAGACCACATGGGACCAAACAGTCTTGGGACCGCATGGGACCAAACGGTCTTGGGACCGCATGGGACCAAACGGTCTTGAGACCGCATGGGACCAAACGGTCTTGGGACCGCATGGGACCAAACGGTCTTGAGACCGCATGGGACCAAACGGTCTTGGGACCGCATGGGACCAAACGGTCTTGGGACCGCATGGGACCAAACGGTCTTGGGACCGCATGGGACCAAATGGTCTTGAGACCGCATGGGACCAAATGGTCTTGAGACTGCATGGCTTTCTTTGGCAACCAGTTTCGTCATTTGTTCTTCGTGTATTCCACCAAACGGTCTTGGGACCGCGTGGATCCAAACGGTCTTGAGACCGTATGCATGGAGTTGCTTGATTTTCCTGCATTAAATGAAAGATATTTAGTTAAAACCTTGATTATTGAATCAACTAAGTTGTTTTGTGCATTATGATTCATATTAGGGTGAAAAGATGTGGAATAGCGATGAAATTGTTCCAAAAAGGTAATTGAATTTCATGATGAGTATGCACTCATCAAAACACCTCGAACTTAAATCGTTGCTCGTCCTCGAGTAACATAAAGTTTGAAACTGTTGCCTAATGAAATACTTTCGATCCGTGTGATTTCTTCATCTTCACATCACAAATGTTTTCTTTCTGCTCAGAATGAATGAGTACCTTACATTCCTGGGACCACTAAACACGTCTTTCCATAGTTTCATTCCTGAGTTCGTTTCCCAACAACGCTTCCTCCCCACTTTTTCCAACACCAAGCATGTCGAAGAGTTTTGTAGGAGTTCTGAGATACTCGCAGAATCAACAAGTATGCATCCGATCTAACACTGGTGTAGTTCAGGATGGTGGGGCATGTATTGTGCCCTTAGGTAGAAAAAAGAGTGAAGGGTGGTATGGAAAGAAGAAGTAAATCTCTCCTCTATTCGACTCGAGATTTTTATTTGTTTTGCAATTTCATTTATTGCATATTTTTTTTGTGCACTATGGCATCTTTTATTGCAGATCTCTCCTCTATTCGACTCGAGATTGCATTTCTTTTTGTGTGCACTTTGGCATCTTTTATTGCAGATCTCTCCTCTATTCGACTCGAGATTGCATTTTTGGTAGTACGCCCCTATTTATTGGAAGGGGTATGGAAGAAGTGGATATGAGGGAAGTGGCGTGCCACCCCGAACTTAGGGTTTGGCACAAGTTTGGCTATTTTGGTGGTATCGATGGATGGAGGGATACGAAGATGATAGAAGAAGTGTAGAAGAGAGTTCAGATCAAAATGCAACTTGATTTACAATTCAAGACCGGGTTATTCTCTTTGTCATACTCTGCTCAAATAATGACTTGATGTGGATCCGGTGGGGATTCTGAGCCATTGTTCCACTAGTCAGTTAGGAAGCATGACGTGTTTGATCCCTATCAGTTTGACAGATACTTATCATTTTATAAAAGGTATTATGATGTTAGGAATCATAAGCTTCACAGGATGGTTTCAGGCAAAAGGCAAGTTTCAAAAGTCAGTCCTCTTGAGGATTCGCTTCGAATAAGGAGGATGTTATGATTGAAGATGCATAGCAAAAAAGTTAGTTACATATTATCAACAAGTGTCAAAATTTCATCAGGTATCTGTTCAAAAATTTGAAAAATTTTATGATAAAGACAACTTATACGAAAGAGGGTGTTTATGGAAGTGAAGTACGTACCACCCACCCTCCACCCCGAACTTAGAGATTTTCTCGTCCTCGAGCAAACCCTAAATTCAAGATGGAGGGGAAAGGAAACACCAGGTATGACTGCCGAGAATGATTTCGTTCTTATCAGCGCCACTCCGATCTCGTGTTCTGAAAGAAAACTATCTCATAAGGCAAATTTTATTTAAGGAAAATTTAACTATAAGGTAAGAAAAAACAAAATTTTGAAAAGAGAAGTAAAACATATTTATTGATTGGGTTGCCTCCCGACAAGCGCCTTTGTTTTATGTCGTTGGCTCGACAGAGTCCTTTAGCTTCATGGTGGGTCTTTTGGATTTGCCACTTCTATCATTGTGTCAGTGCCAATGTCAATCGAGGTAAAATATCTCTTCAAGCGGTGGCCGTTTGTTATGAATTCCCCTGTCGTTTCACTCCATAGAGAGAAAACACCGTGTGGCGAGATATTTTTGACGATGAAGGGTCCGGACCAACGGGAACGGAGTTTTCCTGGGAATAGCCGTAATCTTGAGTTGAAAACCAGAACTTGATCTCCCACTTGTATGTCTTTTCTTTTCAGATGTCCATCATGCCAGAGTTTTGTACGTTCTTTGTAGATTCGTGCATTCTCATAAGTTGTCATTCTAAGTTCGTCCAACTCGTTGAGTTGCAGAATCCTGGCTTGCCCTGCTTCTTTCATATCGAAATTTAATTGTTTAATTGCCCACCATGCCTTATGTTCTAATTCGACTGGCAGGTGACAAGATTTTCCATATATCAATCGAAAAGGGGTAGTACCAAGGGGAGTTTTATAAGCTGTACGATAAGCCCATAAGGCGTCGTTGATTTTTATCGACCAATCTTTTCGATTACGTCCAACGGTTTTCTCAAGGATAGCCTTTAGTTGTCGGTTAGAGACCTCTACCTGTCCACTGGTTTGTGGATGGTAAGGTGAAGCCACCTTGTGCGAGACACCATATTTTCTTAGAAGAGCTTCAAAGCTTCGTTCAATGAAGTGGGAGCCTCCGTCAGATATCACGGTTCGCGGTACTCCAAACCGTGGGAAGATGATATCTTTGAATAATTTGATGACTGGTTTTGAATCACTAGTGACGGTTGGTATAGCTTCAACCCATTTGGAGACGTAGTCTACCGCCACTAGGATATATGAGAATCCATTAGAAGATGGGAATGGCCCCATATAGTCCACTCCCCAGATGTCGAATATCTTGACTTCTTGCCATAGATTCAGTGGCATCTCGTCTCTTTTGGTTATATTGCCAGATCTTTGACATCTATCACAGGATAGGACAAAATCGTAAGAGTCCTTGGATAAAGTTGTCCAGAATAATCCACATTGCAAAACCTTTAAGGCAGTCTTTTTGGAGCTCATATGTCCACCCACAGGTCCCGAGTGGCATTGTTCCAGAATAGATTGAGCTTCTTCTTCGGCGATACAACGTCTATACAGACCATCAGCGCAAAGTTTAAAAAGATATGGTTCATCCCAATGGTAATGTTTTACATCATGCATAAACTTCTTCAGAGTGTTCTCGGTGTACTAGGGATGGATGACTCCCGCAGCAAGGTAGTTTATGAAGTCAGAATACCATGGAACTACTTCCGAGACGCTCATAAGCTGATCATCCGGTAGGGAGTCATTTATCGGGATCCCTTCAGCATCCAGAGTGTGGATGCGACTGAGGTGATCTGCAACAACATTTTTTGTCCCCTTTTTATCTCTTATTTCCAGGTCAAATTCTTGTAGAAGGAGTATCCATCTGATCAGCCTTGGCTTAACATCCTTCTTTGCCATAAGGTAACGGATAGAAGCATGGTCTGTGTAAACGATTACCTTCGAACCAGTAAGGTAGGATCTGAATTTATCGAAGGTATAGATGACTGCCAAAAGTTCCTTTTCAGTAGTAGCATAATTCCTTTGAGCTTCATCGAGGGTTTTCGACGCATAATAGATCACATAATGTTTCTTCTCTATGCATTGTCCTAAGACCGCACCCACCGCGTAATCACTGTCATCACACATAATTTCAAAGGGGTGGTCCCAATCGGGAGCTCTAATGATGGGGGTAGTTGTAAGGGCTTTCTTTAGCGTATCAAAACTTTTGACGCATTCTTCATTGAAATTGAAATGAGCATCTTTTAAAATTAGATTGGTCATCGGCTTTGTTATCTTGGAAAAATCACGTATAAACCTTCTATAGAATCCAGTGTGACCAAGGAAAGCTCGAACTTCTTTTACTTTTGTAGGAATTGCCAATTTAGATATGACTTCTATTTTGGCTTTATCAACTTTAATTCCTTTATTGCTAACCCTGTGGCCCAAGACAATGCCTTCCTTTACCATAAAGTGGCATTTCTCCCAATTTAGCACCAGATGTGCTTCTTCACAATGTTTGAGGACCATGGAGAGATGCTTAAGACAGGAATCAAAGGAGTCCCCATATACAGAAAAATCATCCATGAAGACCTCCATAACAGTTTCAGTAAGCCCTGCAAAAATGGCAGTCATGCAACGTTGAAAAGTTGCGGGGGCATTACACAGACCAAATGGCATCCTTTTAAAAGCATATGTCCCGAAAGGACAGGTGAAAGTCATTTTTTCTTGATCATCTGGATGTATGGGAATCTGATAGAATCCAGAGTAACCGTCCAAGTAACAGAAATATTCTTGATGGGCCAATCTTTCTAAAACTTGATCGAGGAAGGGCATAGGAAAATGATCCTTTCGAGTGGCCTTGTTTAATTTTCTATAATCAATACACATCCGCCACCCAGTGACTGTTCGAGTGGGGATGAGCTCATTGTTTTCATTTCTTATAACGGTAGTCCCTCCTTTCTTGGGTACCACATGAACTGGGCTCACCCATGGTGAGTCCGATATCGGGTATATTATTCCAGCTGTAAGAAGTTTGATGATCTCGCGACGGACTACTTCCTTCATATTCGGGTTCAACTTTCGTTGATGCTCGATGGTTGGCTTATGGTTTTCCATCATGGGGATCCTGTGCATGCACAAAGCTTGACTGACCCCTGTGAGGTTGCTCATCTTATAGCCTATGGCTTTCTTTCTTTCCCTTAATACCTCCAGAAGTTTCTCTTCTTGCTTGGTTGTTAGATCAGAGTTTATGATCACTGGACAAGCTTTGAGATTGTCTAAAAACATATACTTCAGCCCTTCAGGTAGGGGCTTCATTTCAGGAGGTTCTGGTTTTTCACTGATTCCTTCTGGAGTTTCGGTAGTCTTTAATTCTTCGTAAGTAGCTTCAGCATTTTCTTTAGCAGAGTTGGGAGATTCGATGCACTCCTTAGCTTGTTGGTCAATAGATTCATCATTAAATAGGTCGGATAGAGCAGTTTCCAAGGGATCGCATGACTCGTGGTATTCTTGAGTTAGTTGCGACATTTTCTCAACGGAAATCTATTAGATAGACTTCCTCCTATATACTTGGTCTTCTCATACTTTCAAAAACTTTAAACTCCAAAGTCTCTTTTCCTAATCTTAGCAGTAAGGTTCCTGCTTCGACATCAATAAGGGCTCTTGCAGTTGCAAGGAACGGACGGCCGAAGATAAGAGGGTATCTGGTGTCTTCTTTTATGTCCATGATGAAAAAATCACATGGAACATATGCGTCCTTGCCTACCTTGACCGGGATGTCTTCGAGAATTCCTAACGGTCTTTTTATCGAATTGTCCACAAGTTGAATGGTCATAGCAGTTGGAAGCAATTCTGTAAAACCTAATCTCTTGCATAAACTGAATGGCATAACAGAAATACTTGCACCAAGATCTGCCAGTCCCTTTTTGCACGATGAGTCACCAATGTGACAGGAGATTCCAAAGGATCCTGGATCTTTCTGTTTCTTTGGCATCTTGCTGAGTATGATATCTGATGTGGTCGTAGCCAGTTTTATGGTTTCATATTCTTTAGTTATATACTTCTTAGTGATAAATGACTTTAGATACTTGGTCCAGGCTGGTATCTCATTAAGAGAATATAAGAATGGTATATCAACATGGAGTTTCTTCATAGCCTCTTTGAATTTGATGAATCTAGTATCAAGCTTGGTTTGCCTCAGACGGGATGGGAAAGGAACACGAGGCTTATATACAAGAATATCCTGCTCTGGTGTCTCAGCTTCTTCATCAGCAACCTTTTCAGAACTTCCCTTATCAGTATCGTTTTCCTCTGGTTGCAATTCCGGTGTTGTCAAGTTTTGGACTGTCACAGGTTCACTCTCGTCAGGGATAACCGCAGTCGTGTTCGTTGGGGGATCCGAATAACTTTTCCCCGATCTTGTGGTGACAACCTTCAACTGCTCAAGATGTTTCGGATTGTTCTCAGGTTGTCCGGCAAAGACTCCAGCTGGTGGCTTAATACTAGAAGCAAGTTGAGCTAGTTGAGTTTCAATAGCTTTCTGTTGGGCTTGTTGATTAGCTATCATCATTTGCTGTGTTTGCAACAATTTTTCAATGGTTGATAGCTTATCATCAGAAGGGATGGGTCCTGTCTGACTTTGCTGTTGATTCAGGTTCTGATACTGAGAGTTGTTCTGATAATTATTGTAGTTCCTATTCTGAAAGTTTCCTTTGAAGTTTCCTTGATTCCCAAAGTTCTGTTGTTGGTTAAACTGGTACCCAGGTGGGCCCCTCGGTTGATTGTTCAGACCAAATTGATGTGAGTTCATAGCTCCTGAAGGGTTTCCGTATTGGAAGCCTGGGTGATTCCTATTTTGATTCGGATTGTAATAGTCCTGCTCAGGGATGGTGTTAATAGCATTGAGATCCACAGGCATTGCTTAAAACAACATCGTAGAGAACATTGCAAGACAGTGTGAAATGATCAGTGCCTTTGCATGCTTCACAAAACAAAGAAGTCGACTTGACCTGCTCTGGTTACCTAGTGGGAGAATGTCCTCTTCCAATCTCAGCAAGGGATGATTCTATGTGATCTTGCTTTGCAACTAAGACCTTCAAAGTTTTAGCTATAGATTTGTATTCTGGGATAGCTTCAGCCATGGCTACCTTTAAGACTCCTTTACCAACAGATCTGCCCCAATTGGCTTGATTTTCTGCTCCCAAGGTGACTACTCTCCATGCACTGTCGTAACTTTGCCGCATGAAGTTCCCTCCAGATGAGGAGTCAAGGAACATCTTTACGTCATCCTCCATACCCCTGTAGAATATCTCTATCAGCTGGTTCTTAAGAATTCCATGGTGTGGGCATTTGCGTAGGAGCTCGTTGTACCTATCCCAAGCTTCGGCAAGGGTTTCTCCTGGGACTTGAGTGAAATTTGTGATTTGTCCCCTGATTTCATATGTAAGAGATGGGGGGTAGAACTTTTTCTGTCTGAGAAGATGACCTTGGCTGTCTTCATCTTGTTTGCCGTAGAAGGGGTTGTTTTGAAGCAAAGTTATCCAATGTGCTCTAATCTCGAAGTTGGCAGCCTCGATGGGAGGAGGCTGCACTGGGTGATAAACATTCGCAGCTTTTGGGATGGAGAACTCCCTAAGATCTTTCTGAAGTTCTGCTACTTGCGTTGCTGCCTGTGGTGCTAAGATCTCCTGTTTAACCGCAGCTCTAGCTTCTTGCATGAGCCTCTCTCTCTGTGCATTGATGGCTTGAGCCACTCTTCGGGCTACTTATTCTTCTTGTGCCATCCTTGCTTGATTTTCCCGAATATGTCGATGGAAGGTTCTATCTATTTCAGGATCAAAGCTCGTTGTGAGTCCGGGACTGTCCGATCGGTGCATGCACTAAGCGTTGGAGGGTACCTGAAAATTAGGAGGATTTGAAAATGAGATCCACAAAGTAGAATAAAGATCAATTAGATAAGCGATAGTTTCAAAAAGAAAAACAAAACCCTAGATTAGTCTTAAAAGAACTAGATTTGACTGACTGATTCTGTTGTCCCCGACAACGGCGCCAGAATTTGATGTGGCTTTTTGAATGCACTAACAAATTCACTCAGAGTTTATATCCCCGAGCTTTTACCAAAACCAAGTGCAACAAAACCACCCGCAAGCGGACGAGTCTTATCGTAGTATAGTTGAGGATCGAACCCAAAGGACAATGTTTTTAAGAATCCTTGTCAGTTGAATCTAGCTCAAGTAAAACTAATATTTAGAACAATAGGTTGATTTGGGTTTGATTAAACTAATTGCAAGAAAGTAAATGCGGAATAAAAGATAGGTTTAGATCAATGATATGGAATCGCTGGGATGGTACCGGGTTTGACCACCGCTACACACACAAACACACTCTTTTGCAAACAAACCAGGCACGATATAACACTCCAAGTAGAGCTGCTGCATAACCCCCCATACAGGCGTCAGGTCCGCGTAAGCATCACCATAGGCATCAGATGTCTCGTCACCATCCGGATCACATGTCTTACGGCTCTGAAGATACAACATCCAACTAAGGGTGTGAACCCCCCCATACGGGCGTCAGGCGCACAGAAGCGTCACCGAAGGCTAGATGGCTCATCCCCTCGCGGATCATACACTTACGACCTCAAGGAATCCCATCGGAAGTTCTCGTCAAGGAGTCAACTGCGTCAACCGATAAGCACGTAAGCGATTATAGTACGTGTAAACATCGACGATTAACAAGAAGATACAAAATCCAACTAAGGCTGTGAACCCCCCATACGGGCGTCAGGCGCACAGAAGTGTCACCGAAGGCTAGATGGCTCGTCCCCTCACGGATCACACACTTACGACCTCAAGGAATCCTATCAGAAGTTCTCGTCAAGGAGTCTAACTTGCTAAACGACGTTCATACCCATGCATTGAAGTTCTCGCAACATAGGGAGCACAAAGATGAAAACAAGCACATAACCAACCAACGAGCTTAACGATAAACGACAAAATGAAGAGTTATATACATTGTCATGGAAAGTTTAACAAAAGAACATGATTTGCATAGGCAGCGGGGCTAGTCCCCGCACCCCAGCGAAAGAGGACTACTCGCTCATGATGTGAGATACAAGAAGGATAGGAGAGAAAGAGAGATCCACCATGAGCTCGGTGCAGAGGGTGGACGCAGCCCGGTGAAGAAGATGCGCTCCTTGCTCCGTCTTCTTTCTCTTCCTGGCCTCCTTGGATGCAACACCAGCAGTAGATGGAGTGGAACTTGATCGGGGTGGTGCTCTGGCAGCCTATCGGCGTCCGGATCCGATACCTCGAAATGAGGGCCCTGGGGTTCTATTTATAGGCTCAGATCTGATCCCAAACGGTTTGGGTAGGTTGCTGGAAATATCTTCTCCAAACGGTTTGGAGACCGTTTGGGCGTCAAACGGTCTTGAGACCGTTTGGACACCAAACGGTCTTGGGACCGCATGGGACCAAACGGTCTTGAGACCGCATGGGACCAAACGGTCTTGGGACCGCATGGGACCAAACGGTCTTGGGACCGCAAAGGAACAAACGGTCTTGAGACCGCATGGGACCAAACGGTCTTGGGACCGCATGGGACCAAACAATCTTGGGACCGCATGGGACCAACCGGTCTTGGGACCGCTGATGAGTGCATACTCATCACGTAATTCAATTACCTTTTTGGAACAATTTCATCTCTACTCCACATCTTTTCACCCTAATATGAATCATAATGCACAAAACTACTTAGTGATTCAATAATCAAGATTTTAACTGAATATCTTTCATTTAATGCAGGAAAATCAAGCAACTACATGCATACGGTCTCAAGACCGTTTGGATCCTTGGGGTCTCAAGACTGTTTGGGTCCACACGGTCCCAAGACCGTTTGACGGAATACACGAAGAACAAATGACGAAACCGGTTGCCAAAGAAAGCCATGCGGTCTCAAGACCGTTTGGTCCCATGCGGTCCCAACACCGTTTGGTCCCATGCGGTCCCAAGACCGTTTGGTCCCATGCGGTCCCAAGACCGTTTGGCCCCATTCGGTCTCAAGACCGTTTGGTCCCATTCGGTCTCAAGACCGTTTGGTCCCATTCGGTCCCAAGACCGTTTGGTCCCATTCGGTCTCAAGACCGTTTGGTCCCATTCGGTCTCAAGACCGTTTGGCCCCGCGCGGTCCCAAGACCGTTTGGTCCCATTCGGTCTCAAGACCGTTTGGTCCCATTCGGTCTCAAGACCGTTTGGCCCCGCGCGGTCCCAAGACCATTTGGTCCCATTCGGTCTCAAGACCGTTTGGTCCCATTCGGTCTCAAGACCGTTTGGCCCCACGCGGTCCCAAGACCGTTCGATGCAAGCGCAAGGACCGATTGAAGAACTAAAGCCGCACGACCTCGCCAAGGCCAGGACCGATCGAAGCGGACTATTTGGTGCCCAAACGGTCTCCAAACCGTTTGGTTCCCAAACGGTCTCAAGACCGTTTGGCGCCCAAACGGTATCCAGACCGTTTGGTGCCCAAACGGTCTCCAAACCGTTTGGGGTCAGATCTGAAACTATAAATAGACCCCCAGGGTCCCCATTTGAAGGCATCGGTTCCGGACGCCGACAGGATGCCAGAGCACCAGCCCGATCAAGTTCCACTCCACCTACTGTTGGTATTGCATCCGAGGAGGCCAAGATGAGGAAGAAGACGGAGCAAGGAGCGCATCTTCTTCATCGGGCTGCGTCCACCCTCTGCACCGAGCTCATGGCGGATCTATCTTTCTCTTCTACCCTTCTTGTATCTCGCATCATGAGCGAGTAGTCCTCTTTCGCTGGGGTGCGGGGAATAGCCCCGCTGCCCATGCAAACCATGTTCTTTTGTTAAACTTTTCATGGCAATATATATAACTCTTCATTTTGTCGTTTATCGTTAAGCTTGTAGGTTGGTTATATGCTTGTTTTCATCTTTGTGCTCCCTATGTTGCGATAACTTCAATGCATGGGTACGAACGTCGTTTAACGAGTTTGACTCCCTGACTAGAAATGGAAGGGGATTCCTTGAGGTTGTAAGTGTGTGATCCGCGAGGGGACGAGCCATCTAGCCTTCGGTGACGCTTCTGTGCGCCTAATGCCTGTATAGGGGGTTCACAACCTTAGTTGGATTTTGTATCGTCTTGCTAAACGTCGGTGTTTCCTTGCATGTAACCTTCCTGCTTGTTTATCGGTTAACGCAGCTGACTCCCAAACTAGAAATAGGATGGGATTTCATCGAGGTCGTAAGTGTATGATCCACGAGGGGACGAGCCATCTAGCCTTCGGTGACGCTTCTGTGCGCCTAACGCCCGCATGGGGGGTTCACAACCTCCGTGGATTTTTGTATCTTCAGAGCCGTAAGACATGTGATCTGGATGGCGATGAGAAATTGGCTGCCTATGGTGATGCTTACGCGGACCTAACGCCCGTATGGGGGGTTCTGCAGTAGCTCTACTTGGAGTGTTATATCGTGCCTGGATTGTTCGCAATAGAGTATGTTTGTGTGTGTAGCGGTGGTCAAACCCGGAACCATCCCAGCGATTCCATATTATTGATCTAAACCCACCTTTTATTCCGCATTTACTTTCTTGCAATTAGTTTAATCAAACCCAAATCAACCTATTGTTCTAAATATTAGTTTTACTTGAGCTAGATTCAACTGACAAGGATTCTTAAAAACGTTGTCCTTTGGGTTCGATCCTCAACTATACTGCAATAAGACCCGTCCGCTTGCGGGTGGTATTGTTGCACTTGGTTTTGGTAAAAGCTCGGGGATATAAACTCCAAGTGAATTTGTTAGTGCATTCAAAAAGCCACGTTAAATTCTGGCGCCGTTGCCGGGGACAACGGAATCAGTCAGTCAAATCTAGTTCTTTTAAGACTAATCTAGGAATTTGTTTTCTTCTTTGAAACTATCTCTTATCTACTTGATCTTTATTCTACCTTGGTGGATCTCACTTTCGAATCTTTTCCAATTTCAGGTGCTCTTCAACATTTAGTGCATGCATCGATCAGACAGTCTCGGACTCACAGTGAGCTTTGATCCCGAAATAGATAGAACCTTCCACCGTCAGATCAGGGAAAATCATGCAAGGATGTCGCAAGAAGAAGAAGTAGCCCGCAGAGTGGCTCAAGCCATGAATGCACAGAGAGATAGGCTCATGCAAGAAGCCAGAGTTGTAGTTCAACAGGAGATCTTAGCAGCACAGGCAGCAGCACAAGCAGCGGAACTTCAGAAAGATCTTAGAGAGTTCTCTATCCCAAAGGCTGTGAATGTCTATCATCCGGTACAGCCTCCTCCGATCAAAGCTGCCAACTTTGAGATTAGAGCACATTGGATAACTCTGCTTCAAAACAACCCCTTCTACGGCAAACAAGCTGATGACAGCCAAGGTCATCTTCTCAGATTCATCGACCTATGTGCTATGACGAAGCAAAATGGAGTCTCTGATGATGCCATTCGACTCCGTCTTTTCAAGTACTCTCTTACTGATAGAGCCATTAGTTGGTACAATTCACTACAGAGTGAAGTACCCATCACCACCTGGGAGCAGCTCCAAAATGCTTTTCTGGAAAAGTTCTACCCCCCATCTCTTACATATGAAATCAGGGGACGAATCACAAATTTCACTCAGTTCCCAGGAGAAACCCTTGCCGAAGCTTGGGATAGGTACAAGGAGCTCCTACGCAAATGCCCACACCATGGAATTCCTAAGAACCAGCTGATAGAGATATTCTACAGGGGTGTGGAGGATGATGTAAAGATGTTCCTTGACTCCTCGTCTGGAGGAAACTTCATGCGGCAACGTTATGACAGCGCATGGAGAGTAGTCACCCTGGGAGCAGAAAATCAAGCCAATTGGGGCAGATCTGTTGGTAAAGGAGTCTTAAAGGTAGCCATGGCTGAAGCTATCCCAGAATACAAATCTATAGCTGAAACTTTGAAGGTCTTAGTTGCAAATCAAGATCATATAGAATCATCCCTTACTGCAATTGGAAGAGGACATTCTCCTACTAGGCAACAAGAACAAGTCAAGTCCACTTCTTTGTTTTGTGAAGCATGCAAAGGCACTGATCATTCCACATTGTCATGCAATGTTCTCTACAATGTTGTTTTAAGCAATGCCTGTGGACAAGGAGATAATTTCCAGATGGAAAATCTTAATGCTATTAACACCATCCCTGGGCAGAACTCTTACAATCTGAATAAAAATAGGAATCACCCAGGTTTCCAATACGGGAACCCTTCAGGAGCTATGAACTCACATCAATTTGGTCCGAACAATCAACCCAGGGGCCCATCTGGTTACCAGTTTAACCAACAACAGTACTTTGGGAATCAAGGAAACTTCAAAGGGAATTTTCAGAACAGAAACTACAATAATTATCAGAACAATTCTCAGTATCAGAACCTGAATCAGCAGCAAGGTCAGGCAGGATCCATCCCTTCCGATGACAAGCTATCTACAATTGAAAATTTGTTGCAAACACAACAAACGATGATAGCCAACCAACAAGCCCAACAAAAGGCTATTGAAACTCAACTAGCTCAACTTGCTGCTAGCATAAAGCCACAAGCTGGAGTCTTTGCCGGACAACCTGAGAACAATCCAAAACATCTTGAGCAGCTGAAGGTGGTCGCCACTAGATCAGGGAAAGATTATTCAGATCCTCCAGCAAAGACAACTGTGGTTATCCCTGACGAGAGTGAACCTATGACAAACCAAAACTTGACAGCACCGGAATCGCAATCGAAGGAAAGCAAGACTAATAAGGGAAGTTCTGAAAAATTTGTCGATGAAGAAGTAGAGACACCAGAGCCAGATATTCCTGTATATAAGCCTCGTGTTCCTTTCCCATCCCGTCTGAGGGAAACCAAGCTTGATACCAGATTCATCAAATTTAAAGAGGCTATGAAGAAACTCCATGTTGATATACCATTCCTAGATGCTCTTAATGAGATACCAGCCTGGACCAAGTATCTAAAGTCGCTTCTCACCAAGAAGTACATCACTAAAGAGTATGAAACTGTAAAATTGGCTGCTACCACATCAGATATCATACTAAGCAAGATGCCAAAGAAACAAAAAGATCCAGGATCCTTCGGAATCTCATGTCACATTGGTGACTCATCATGCAAGAAAGGATTGGCAGATCTTGGCGCAAGTATTTCTATTATGCCGCTGAGTCTATGCAAGAGATTAGGGTTCGCAGAATTGCTTCCAACTGCTATGACCATTCAACTTGTGGACAATTCGATAAAAAGACCGTTAGGAATTCTCGAAGACATCCCGGTCAAGGTAGGCAAGGACGCATATGTTCCATGTGATTTTGTCATCATGGACATAAAAGAAGACACCAAATACCCTCTTATCTTCGGCCGTCCGTTCCTCGCCACTGCTAGAGCCCTTATCGATGTTGAAGCAGGAACCTTACTGCTCAGGTTAGGTAAAGAAACTTTGGAGTTCAAAGTTTTTGAAAGCATGAGAAGACCAAGTATACAGGAGGAAGTCTATCTGATAGATTGTGTTGAGCAAATGTCGCAACTAACTCAAGAATACCACGAGTCATGCGATCCCTTGGAAACTTCTCTATCTGACCTATTTAATGACAAACCTATTGACCAACAAGATAAGGAATGCATCGAATCTCCCAACTCTGCTAAAGAAAATGCTGAAGCTACTTACGAAGAACTAAAGACTACCGGAACTACAGAAGAAACTAGTGAAAAACCAGAACCTCCTGAAATGAATCCCCTGCCTGAAGGGCTGAAGTATATGTTTTTAGACGATCTCAAGACTTGTCCAGTGATCATAAACTCTGATATAACAACCAAACAGGAAGAGAAACTTCTGGAGGTATTAAGAGAAAGCAAGAAAGTCGTAGGCTATAAGATGAGTGACCTCACAGGAGTCAGTCAAGCCTTGTGCATGCACAGAATCCCCATGATGGAAGGCCATAAGCCAACCATCGAGCATCAACGGAAGTTGAACCTGAATATGAAGGAAGTAGTCCGTCGTGAGATTATCAAACTTCTTATAGCCGGAATAATATACCCGATATCGGACTCACCATGGGTAAGCCCATTTCATGTGGTACCCAAGAAAGGAGGGACAACAGTTATAAGAAATGAAAACAATGAGCTCATCCCCACTCGAACAGTCACTGGGTGGCGGATGTGTATTGATTATAGAAAATTAAACAAGGCCACTCGAAAGGATCATTTTCCTATGCCCTTCCTCGATCAAGTTTTAGAAAGATTGGCCCATCAAGAATATTTCTGTTACCTGGACGGTTACTCTGGATTCTATCAGATTCCCATACATCCAGATGATCAAGAAAAAACAACTTTCACTTGTCCCTTCGGGACATATGCTTTTAAAAGGATGTCATTTGGCCTGTGTAATGCCCCCGCAACTTTTCAACGTTGCATGACTGTCATCTTTGTAGGGCTTACTGAAACTGTTATGGAGGTCTTCATGGATGATTTTTTTGTATATGGGGACTCCTTTGATTCTTGTCTTAAGCATCTCTTCATGGTCCTTAAACGTTGTGAAGAAGCACATCTGGTGCTAAATTGGGAGAAATGCCACTTTATGGTAAAGGAAGGCATTGTCTTGGGCCACAAGGTTAGCAACAGAGGAATTGAAGTTGATAAAGCCAAGATCGAAGTCATATCTAAATTGGAAATTCCCACAAATGTAAAAGAAGTTCGCGCTTTCCTTGGTCACGCTGGATTCTATAGAAGGTTTATACGTGATTTTTCCAAGATAACAAAGCCGATGACCAATCTACTTCTAAAAGATGCTGATTTCAATTTCAATGAAGAATGCGTCAAAAGTTTTGATACGCTGAAGAAAGCCCTTACAACTACCCCCATCATTAGAGCTCCCGATTGGGACCACCCCTTTGAAATTATGTGTGATGCCAGTGACTACGCGGTGGGTGCGGTCTTAGGACAATGCATAGAGAAGAAACATTATGTGATCTATTATGCGTCGAAAACCCTCGACGAAGCTCAAAGGAATTATGCTACTACTGAAAAGGAACTCTTGGCAGTCATCTATGCCTTCGATAAATTCAGATCCTACCTTACTGGTTCGAAGGTAATCATTTACACAGACCATGCCGCTATCCGTTACCTTATGGCAAAAAAGGATGCCAAGCCAAGGCTGATCAGATGGATACTCCTTCTACAAGAATTTGACCTAGAAATAAGAGATAAAAAGGGGACGGAAAATGTTGTTGCTGATCACCTCAGTCGCATCCACACTCTGGATGCTGAAGGGATCCCGATAAATGACTCCCTACCGGATGATCAGCTTATGAGCGTCTCGGAAGTAGTGCCATGGTATTCTGACATCATAAACTACCTTGCCGCTGGAGTCATCCATCCCCAATACACCGGGAATGCTCTAAAGAAATTTATGCATGATGTGAAGCATTACTATTGGGATGAACCATATCTTTTTAAACTCTGTGCAGATGGATTGTATAGACGTTGCGTCGCCGAAGAAGAAGCCCATTCTATTTTAGAACAATGCCACTCAGGACCTGTAGGCGGCCACATGAGCTCAAAGAAGACAGCTTTAAAAGTTTTGCAATGTGGTTTCTTCTGGCCGACTTTATCCAAAGATTCCTACGATTTTGTCCAATCCTATGATAAATGTCAAAGGGCCGGCAACATAACCAAGAGAGACGAAATGCCACTGAATCTATGGCAAGAAGTCGAGATATTTGACGTTTGGGGAGTGGATTATATGGGTCCATTCCCATCTTCCAATGGATTCTCGTATATCTTAGTGGTAGTGGACTACGTTTCAAAATGGGTCGAAGCTATCCCAACCGTCACTAGTGATTCAAAACCTGTCATCAAATTATTCGAAGATATCATCTTCCCACGGTTTGGAGTACCGCGAACCGTGATTTCCGACGGAGGCTCCCATTTCATTGAAAGAAGCTTTGAAACTTTATTAAGAAAATATGGTGTCTTACACAAAATAGCTTCACCGTACCATCCACAAACAAGTGGACAAGTCGAGGTATCCAACCGTCAACTTAAGTCTATTCTCAAAAAAACCGTCGGACGCAATCGAAAAGATTGGTCAACAAAAATCAACGACGCCTTATGGGCCTACCGGACCGCTTATAAGACTCCCCTTGGTACTACACCTTTTCGATTGATATATGGAAAGGGTTGCCACCTTCCAGTCGAACTTGAACATAAGGCATGGTGGGCAATTAAACAAATAAACTTCGATATGAAACAAGTGGGTCAAGCCAGAATTCTGCAACTCCATGAGCTGGATGAACTCAGAATGACAGCCTATGAGAATGCACGAATCTACAAAGAACGTACAAAACTCTGGCATGATGGACATCTGAAACAAAAAGACATACGAGTGGGAGACCAAGTTCTAGTTTTCAATTCCAGATTAAAATTGTTCCCAGGGAAACTCCGCTCACGTTGGTGTGGACCTTACATCGTCAAAAGCATCTCTCCCCATGGTGCTTTCTCTTTATGGAGCGACGGGTCTAGCGAATTTATAGCAAATGGTCACCGCTTGAAAAGATACTTCACACCAACTGACAAAGGCACCGAAATAATGTTGGAATTCAACAGTCCAAAGGATCCACCATAATACCGAAGAACTCTGTCGAGCCATCGACATAAAACAAAGGCGCTTGTCGGGAGGCAACCCGATCAATAAATCTGTTTACTTTTCCTTTCCAAACTTTGTTTTTACCTTATAGTTAAATTTTCCTTAAATAAAATTTGCCTTATGGGATAGTTTTCCTTACAGATTACGAGATCGGAGTGGCGCTGATCAGAACGAAATCATTCTCGGCAGTCATACCTGGTGTTGCCTTTCCCCTCCATCTTGGATTTAGGGTTTGCTCGAGGACGAGCGAATCTCTAAGTTTGGGGTGGAGGGTGGGTGGTACATACTTCACTTCCATATACACCCTCTGTTCATATAAGTTGTCTTTATCATAAAAATTTTCAAATTTTTGAATAGATACCTGATGAAATTTTGACTCTTGTCGATAAATACGTAACTAACTATATTGCTATGCACTTTTGTTCACAATATCCTCCTTATTCAAAGTGAATCCTCAAGAGGACTTACTTTTGAAACTTGCCTTTTGCCTGAAATCATCCTGTGAAGCTTATGATTCCTAACATCATAATACTTTTTACAAAATGATAAGTATCTGTCAAACTGATGGGGATCAAACATGTCGTGCTTCCTAACTGACTAGTGGAACAATGGCTCAGAATCCCCACTGGATCCGCATCAAGTCATTAGTTGAGCAGAGTATGACAAAGAGAATAACCCGGTTTGGAATTGTAAATCAAGCTGCATTCTGATCTGAACTCTCTTCTACACTTCTTCTATCATCTTCGTATCCCTTCATCCATCAAAACCACCAAAATAGCCAAACTTGTGCCAAACCCTAAGTTCGGGGTGGCACACCACTTCCCCCGTATCCGCTTCTTCCATACCCCTTCCAATAAATAGGGGTGTACCACCAAAAATGCAATCTCGAGTCAAATAGAGGAGAGATCTGCAATAAAAAGATGCCAAAGTGCACACAAAAAGAAAATGCAATCTCGAGTCGAATAGAGGAGAGATCTGGAATAAAAGATTCCATAGTTCACACAAAAAATATGCAATAAATGAAATTACAAAACAAATAAACATCTCGAGTCGAATAGAGGAGAGATTTACTTCTTCTTTCCATACCACCTTTCACTCCCTTTTCTATCTAAGGGCATAATACATGCCCTACCATCCTGAACTACACCAGTGTCAGATCGGATGCATACTTGTTGATTCTGCGGGTGTCTCAGAACTCCTACAAAACTCTTTGACATGCTTGGTGTTGAAAAAAAAAAGTGGGGAGGAAGCGTTGTTGGGAAACGAACTCAAGAACGGAGCTATGGAAAGACGTGTTTAGTGGTCCCAGGAAGTTAAGGTACTCATTCATTCTGAGCAGAAAAAAACATTTGTGATGTGAAGATGAAGAAATCACACGGATCAAAAGTATTTCATTAAGCAACAGTTTCAAACTTTATGTTACTCGAGGACGAGCAACGATTTAAGTTCGGGGTGTTTTGATGAGTGCATACTCATCACGTAATTCAATTACCTTTTTGGAACAATTTCATCTCTATTCCACATCTTTTCACCCTAATATGTATCATAATGCACAAAACTACTTAGTGATTCAATAATCAAGATTTTAACTGAATATCTTTCATTTAATGTAGGAAAATCAAGCAACTACATGCATACGGTCTCAAGACCGTTTGGATCCTTGGGGTCTCAAGACCGTTTGGGTCCACACGGTCCCAAGACCGTTTGACGGAATACACGAAGAACAAATGACGAAATCGGTTGCCAAAGAAAGCCATGCGGTCTCAAGACCGTTTGGTCCCATGCGGTCCCAAGACCGTTTGGTCCCATGCGGTCCCAAGACCGTTTGGTCCCATGCGGTCCCAAGACCGTTTGGTCCCATGCGGTCCCAAGACCGTTTGGCCCCATTCGGTCTCAAGACCGTTTGGTCCCATTCGGTCTCAAGACCGTTTGGTCCCATTCGGTCCCAAGACCGTTTGGTCCCATTCGGTCTCAAGACCGTTTGGTCCCATTCGGTCTCAAGACCGTTTGGCCCCGCGCGGTCCCAAGACCGTTTGGTCCCATTCGGTCTCAAGACCGTTTGGTCCCATTCGGTCTCAAGACCATTTGGCCCCGCGCGGTCCCAAGACCATTTGGTCCCATTCAGTCTCAAGACCGTTTGGTCCCATTCGGTCTCAAGAGCGTTTGGCCCCACGCGGTCCCAAGACCGTTCGATGCAAGCGCAAGGACCGATTGAAGAACTAAAGCCGCACGACCTCGCCAAGGCCAGGACCGATCGAAGCGGACCGTTTGGTGCCCAAACGGTCTCCAAACCATTTGGTGCCCAAACGGTCTCAAGACCGTTTGGCGCCCAAACGGTCTCCAAATCGTTTGGGGTCAGATCTGAAACTATAAATAGACCTCCAGGGTCCCCATTTGAAGGCATCGGTTCCGGACGCCGACAGGCTGCCAGAGCACCACCCCGATCAAGTTCCACTCCACCTACTGTTGGTGTTGCGTCCGCGGAGGCCAAGAAGAGGAAGAAGACGGAGCAAGGAGCGCATCTTCTTCACCGGGCTGCGTCCACCCTCTGCACCGAGCTCATGGTGGATCTATCTTTCTCTTCTATCCTTCTTGTATCTCGCATCATGAGCGAGTAGTCCTCTTTCGCTGGGGTGCGGGGACTAGCCCACTGCCCATGCAAACCATGTTCTTTTGTTAAACTTTTCATGGCAATATATATAACTCTTCATTTTGTCGTTTATCGTTAAGCTTGTAGGTTGGTTATATGCTTGTTTTCATCTTTGTGCTCCCTATGTTGCGATAACTTCAATGCATGGGTACGAACGTCGTTTAACGAGTTTGACTCCCTGACTAGAAATGGAAGGGGATTCCTTGAGGTCGTAAGTGTGTGATCCGCAAGGGGACGAGCCATCTAGCCTTCGGTGATGCTTCTGTGCGCCTAACGCCTGTATAGGGGGTTCACAACCTTAGTTGGATTTTGTATCGTCTTGCTAAACGTCGATGTTTCCTTGCATGTAACCTTCCTGCTTGTTTATCGGTTAACGCAGCTGACTCCCAAACTAGAAATAGGATGGGATTTCATCGAGGTCGTAAGTGTATGATCCGCGAGGGGACGAGCCATCTAGCCTTCGGTGACGCTTCTGTGCGCCTAACGCCCGCATGGGGGGTTCACAACCTCCGTGGATTTCTGTATCTTCAGAGCTGTAAGACATGTGATCCGGATGGCGATGAGAAATTGGTTGCCTATGGTGATACTTACGCGGACCTAACGCCCGTATGGGGGGTTCTGCAGCAGCTCTACTTGGAGTGTTATATCGTGCCTGGATTGTTTGCAATAGAGTATGTTTGTGTGTGTAGCGGTGGTCAAACCTGGAACCATCCCAGCGATTCCATATTATTGATCTAAACCCACCTTTTATTCCGCATTTACTTTCTTGAAATTAGTTTAATCAAACCCAAATGAACCTATTGTTCTAAATATTAGTTTTACTTGAGCTAGATTCAACTGACAAGGATTCTTAAAAACGTTGTTCTTTGGGTTCGATCCTCAACTATACTGCAATAAGACCCGTCCTCTTGCGGGTGGTATTGTTGCACTTGGTTTTGGTAAAAGCTCGGGGATATAAACTCCGAGTGAATTTGTTAGTGCATTCAAAAAGCCACATCAACCGCATGGGACCAAACGGTCTTGGGACCGCATGGGACCAAACGGTCTTGGGACCGCATGGGACCAAACGGTCTTGAGACCGCATGGCTTTCTTTGGCAACCAGTTTCGTCATTTGTTCTTCGTGTATTCCACCAAACGGTCTTGGGACCGCGTGGATCCAAACGATTTTGAGACCGCAAGGATCCAAACGGTCTTGAGACCATATGCATGGAGTTGCTTGATTTTCCTGCATTAAATGAAAGATATTTAGTTAAAACCTTGATTATTGAATCAACTAAGTGGTTTTGTGCATTATGATTCATATTAGGGTGAAAAGATGTGGAATAGAGATGAAATTGTTCGAAAAAGGTAATTGAATTTCATGATGAGTATGCACTCATCAGGGAGCTCAATACTTAACCCTAAGGTGAGGCCATGATCAACTTCAACCTTGGATTGAAGCATGATTTTAAGGTTATGATCTTCCTTTCTTTTCTTCTTCGCCAATTGCTTATCCTTGGTGATTCCTTGTATATGAAGGAGTTGTGAATGAGCCTAGGACTTTTGATAAGTCATCTTCAACCTTAGGAACGTGCATCTTTGGAGCTTGGAGCTTTGAAGTTGTTCTTGAGGTGGGTTATATGACTTGAACTCTATCATGTTATTATTCATCACCTAAATTGCTATACTTAATAATCTAATTTTAATTCCAAAATTTTCTGAAATAGTTGATGACATTATGAGTTCTAGTAGTTGTTTAGACCTGTTTCCATGAACTATAACAATTAGAAAGAAGGTCTATAGCTTGAAGAAGATGGTATCACCTTGTAAAGTGATATTGGGTTCAAGCACACAAGCCAGAACCTCTAACCCGATATGGTGATGCACCTACTTCACTAAAACGATATGGATATGACTTTATACTTTCTTGCACGATATGGTGGTGTACTATACACGTATGGCATGATATGAGGTCAAGCATACACCTCAACAATGATATTGAGTTAAGCACACACCTCTTTGCCCGATATGGTGTGAAGCACACACACACCTCTTTGCCCGATATGGTGTGAAGCGCACACACACCTCTTGCCCGATATGGTGTGAAGCACACACACAGCTCTTTACCCGATATGGTCTGAAGCGTACACACACACCTCTTTGCCTGATATTGTGTGAAGCACACACACACCTCTTTGCCTGATATGGTGTGAAGCACACACACACCTCTCTGTCTGATATGGTGTGAAGCACACACACACCTCTCTGCCCGATATGGTGTGAAGCAAGCATACACCTCTTGCCCGATATGGTAAGCATACATACACCTCTAAAGTGATATGTGTAGAACCCATACACCTCTAATCCAATATTGGGTTAAGCATACACCTCCTGGATGATATGGTGTTGAGCTCATATCTCTAAAATGATATGGTGGATAACCCAAGATACTAGATGATAAAAGTGGTAAGGTGATTAATACCCTAGTATATGTGATGCCCAATACACTAACGTATGTTGTGGCCAATATCTTAAAGTGAGGTGAGAATGTTACACCCATGAAGGGTGAAGTTGATACACATTATGAATGGTAAAGTTGATACCTTAATGGGTAAGGGTATGAGGGATATGATGATGCCTAGATCGATATATACCTAGCCCAATACATGTGTTCAACTTGACATACATGATTCAACCCTATACACCTTGTATAGGTGAGGCTCAGACACTCTTAGTAGTAATGAGTGTAACACCAAGTAATGGTGTGGCTAATACCTCGATAGGTTAAACACCTAGAGTGGTTGATAATGGACAACCTTATATCAACAATGTCTTAACCCGATATTAGCCCATATCATTAATAATGGTTAGATAATTCAAATGTGTGACTTATGACCAAAACACTACATGATAAATGTGATGAGTTAGTGCATAAAGTATTACGATGGGAAATGCCCTAATACAAGATAAATTGATGAACTTAAGTAAGTTAAAAGTGATGAAGGAAGTGATATATCAAGACATGATAAATATCACATCCAGAACCTCAAGGTTGATATACCTTGATGCACCTTAAATCCAATATACATGAATGAGTAACACATGAAGTGTGTCATGTCAATTGTTACATTGATATGTAATGTCCTTTGATAAATGTTGGCTAACATGCCTTGAGAAATGGTTAAGCCAAGTTAATAAAGTATGATGTAATCAATATCCTAGTGAGGATGAGAGAGAAACTCATACTTTGTGTTGAGTATCATTTAATGATAAAATATAAGAATAAATAAGTATGATTGATTACTTATGATATCAATGTATGCTCCTAGATGTTTGGAACAATGAATTAAGGTTTGAATTAATAATATGAACTTGAAACCCTATTCGGCTATAAAGGGAAACCCTAACCCTAATAATGGGAAAGTTGTATTTCTCTTATTACATAAGCCTTGTGAGGCATGCTAAATACTTATATAACAAGTATAATGATTAATGGCTTTGTGAGCCATATGAATAAGTTGTTCCCTAGTGAGAGGTGACAAGATGTGTAATGGCCTTGTGAGCCATATGAATAAGTTGTTACCTAGTGAGAGGTGACAAGATATGTAATGGCCTTGTGAGCCATATGAATAAGTTGTTTCCTAGTGAGAGGTGACAAGATGTGTAATGGCCTTGTGTGCCATATGGAATACTTGTACAACAAGTAAAATGAATACATGGGTCTGAGGACCTAGAGGTAATGTTTATCTGTTATAGAAATAACAATGTTGTGTGATGATCCAAGGGTTTGAATACCTAGAACCAATAATCATGATAATTATGTGAAGGGATGAGAGTTCCCAGTAATGTGATGAGGGACTGATATCCCAAGTATCATGTGTTTTATAGATCTAAAAAGTACGTGATAGATGTATTGCACTTTTCTTTGTAGCATTTGTTGTGATTAATAATGATAACTTGTTTGATGCCAAAAGAATGATGTAATACATGTAATACATCATTAGGAACTATAAAACATTGCCCTGACCATAGATCCATCAATGCCAGGATTTGCTGAATGGTGAAACGGGTTCCCCGCGGCATAACCTGGAGTGCATACTTTTGAGTATGTGGGGGTGTAAGTACAGACGGCCATGTGTGAGCCGGTCCCCTTACGAGCCTGATATGAATGGGGATTTGTCTATATGTCATATCCTAGCTCTAGAGCGACTTCAGTCGTAGACTCTATGTTGAGCACGGTGAACTGGCACGTGGCTCAAAGTATGGTGCTTGTGTCTCCGTGACTCAGTAATATCATAACTAAGGACGATTGTTAGTAGATGTTTCCCCTAAGAGAGTGCAGTTGATGCTGTAGCTCTAAGAGAGGATGCCTATGTACCCTGGCACAACTATTTGTAGTCGAAACAAGATGTCCTGCTAAGCTTAAGTGGTCTCGTACTGACCGAGACAAGTGAGGTCATGGCAACCGTCTCTCCCATTGACCTTGTATGGTAACAAATTTTGAGAAGTTTGTGGTCGGTTGGAGATGAACGGGGTATGCTTCATCTCCTCAGGGAATAAGCATGATTGTCAAAATATGTTCAGCCGTGTAGCATATTTGTTTAAGGATCGATTATGGAAAACATTGATTGATGCGCAATTCAGTTATACATCTAAGTTGATAAATGTTATTTATGATCCTTTACATTCCTTGCATAGCAGATAGATGAATTGTGACTCTACCATGGGTAGATGCATTTTTCTCCTTGAGAAAGGAGATTATCTTTTTCTGTTCATACAATAATTAATCTTCCTTGTTAACATAAAAGAACCCCTATTCAGTTTTTATAATGTTTATCATCAAGAATAATATGGTCGACGAAGAGTTATATCTCTCGCTGGGACAATTGTCTCACCCCGTGGGATCCAAAAAAAAAATTTAGGTGGACAAGCACGAAGTGATGAGATCTTTCTGCAGAGGAGGAACAACAACTGAGGCAGAAATGGCATTATATGTTGAGTGTACTTTCTGTCGTGTCTTGTAAATAGAAGTCCTATGTGTCGTCTCTATACTCTTAGGTCCTTGGAGTTGGTTCCTAATGGTTTCATGAACGATCTAAGATTTTAGCTTGTATGCCTCGAGGTTTTATGTTGCTCCAGTATGTATTTTGATAGAGCAATTGTTATATGTCATCCTCAAGATGAGATGGAACAATGTAAATCATGATATGTAAGAGTTTTAGATCTTTCAGTAAGAGTTTTCTAGACAAGGATCTCCTTGCAAAATGGTTTTAAATTTTAGTAATTTTTGTTAATCCATTGTTTGTGTTTATTCCGCTTAATTAGTAATGATTTGTTCTTTGTTTTGATGATTGTCGCTACAAAAATGATGTTTCAAACTCTGAATGATCTTGGGAGAGGTAATTAGACTACAGATGGATAAAACTAGAAATGAATGCCATGAATCATGTAGTCTAAATCTCAAGTGCTATAAAAAAAATCAAAAATCAGGAAACCTAGATAGGTGACCTAACAATGAATTGGAATTATAGTACAACATCCATTGCCCTCCCATGGGCTCTTGTGCTTGTCTTCTTGAGTCATGTTCAGGTCTGGTGCAAACTACCTTAGCATTGTCATTGTCAGACACTAAAGAAGATATGCAATAGCACCTGATCCAAGGTAGATCAATACATAACTCAAGATTGTTGGCAGTATCAAGAAGGATCTGAACAAAGAAAATACCTAGATTTTCCCATAGAACTGGGACATTGTTCTGCAACACATCAAGTTTAAGTTTTTTCAGTTGGGACTCAATGAAGGAGATGATATAACTTGATGATGGGAAGGCTTCCAAGGAGTAAACTGGATTGCTCCAAACAATCCAAGTTCAAGCAAGTTTGGGACCCTAAGAATCTCCCCATCCCATCAAGCTATGAAGGAAGAAGTAAGGAGGAAAGTTTGGTAGAATGCCTTGAACATTTGCCCAAAACTCTTGGAACTGTCTCCAAATATGTAGGCGGTCAATGGTTTCCCAACGCAAGATGCAACCTCAATGGGGCATCCACGAACATATTAGGGCTGTTATGACCACAACGACTAAGCAGAGACACCACCAACTGTCATCACTTGATACTTGAGTCATCATGTAAGGGATTCACTTTTCTATGATGGTTACATTGGCTTATAAGTGAAAAAAATGGTAGGCTAGGCTTTTGGTGGCGACATGTATGAACATATGTGGAAGAAGTAGAGAGGAGTAGGGGAAGGGAAGAAGAGGGGAAGTAGATTAAATATTGGAAGATGCAATGATGGGAGGAGTCACAGGTTATTGAAGATGCAACAATGGCATATGTTTGACATAGGGGAACTGCAAAAGAGAGAACTCTTGTCTTACATTTGAAAAAAATTGAGATATATAAATTTAGTGACATTGATTAATTCAATTTAACTTTGTTCTAGAAAGTTTTTTCTTTCTCAGATTTAATTGGTAGGGAAAATAACATCTGACTGATCGGAAATTTATGGGTATACTAATTATTCTGTGAGGAATCCAAATTTAATGTTAATTTCCCCTTTCAAAATGTTTGATATTTTATTTACTCACTTGTAAGTCTCTTTTTTTTATCAGTTAGCGTACTTCTCATTCCTTAATCACAAAATGTACAATTGGGGGAGCATAGCTCAATAAGTCTATCTATGTAAATTTTAGAAAAAAAAGTTCAAACCTATCTATGCAGGCTTCTATAGTCAGTAGCGATACAACACCACACATTATGTGGGTTTACATTACTGTCTTAAAAATGGTTCGATTTCTATGAATCCATATGTGATATAGTATAAGAATTGCAAGCAAAGCTTCATTTCTATTCTTCAAGAAGTGCAGATCCTCCTTGCATCCTGGAACAAAGGAAAGCATAGGAGCAGCTCTACTCCATATTTCAGTGGCCACCACACAGTTCCACAGAAGATGGCTGCTCGTTTCTACATCTTTGTAGCATAGGATGCATCTGGACGCCAAGATGAACCCCTTCCTCTATAAGTGTTGATAAATGTATATTTATCCCTTTTATTTATATATTTTTTATTTTTGTTTAGGATTATTTAGTTATTTATTCTCTTAGTTTCATAATTAATTGTGTTATTTTAGATTTTTCTCTTTAATTGGAGTTTTAATTCTATTTTCGTGGGTTTTGTAGGAAAATTACACAATTTGCAGCAATCCAGAAATTCATATATACCCTCCACCAAAAGTGACATAACTCTTGCATTCGAACTCCAAATTGAGTGTACAAGTATTCATTGGAAAGGAAATTTAATTTCCTAAATAAAACCCTATTATTTGGACCGATTTTGTGTTTTTTACGGGAGAGAAATATGTTCGAAATCTCTGCTGTGAGAATCTACATTAAAAGGAGTTACATGTTCAAGATAATTAAAGACAACCAACTTTCGATTTGACCAGATCTAGAAAATTCAAAAATTGGTCTCCCTCTCTTTTTCCCCCTCTTTTGAGGGCTGCCTACCCCCTCCCCCTCCTATAAAAGGAGGGACTCTTCACTTGTAAATGTATTTCGTTCTTCATTCCATTTCATTCAATTTTTAGTTGTAGACCACATATTGTATAATGTTGGATCTCATTTTAGTTTGCATTTCTTCCAGTCTTGTTATGTCTGAGTAAATTTCTCTGGGGCATGGGAGTAGCCCCTTAGCCAAGTTCTATTCAATATAATCAGTCATATTCCTTCATCGAACAAATGTCTTCTCTCTGTTTCTTTGTGGTTATTTGGATGATCTGATATATTCTTATGGAGTGATCTGACCATGGATCTCTGTAAGAACGAAACAATAGTCCCTTAATTTTGATTATCATCTTTTCATCTATTTAATCTTATTCTTGTTATAATCCTTGGTGACACGACCACCTGAGCCTTGGGTTTGAACGCCTGTTTGAATTCACATGCTTTTTGATATGACCGTGGATAATTGCATGTTGGACGGTTGGGCAATGATTTGTGAACGCCGGGACCAACGGGTTCACGGGAAGTCTGACCCTTGTGAGTTTGTCCATAAGGAGATGTAAACACAATATCCTGATTTGATCCTTGGAGTTTAGAATTTGATTAGTTGAATAGGAACATGGTTTTGGTGGTGATCTTCCGGACCCCAGATCTTTATTTCTTGATTAGTTAAATTTTATTTCAGCACTTTTATTTTTGTTCTTAGTATTAACAACTCTCAAAAATCAGGATTTATTTCTTGTACTTGAGATCGGATTTGGATTTTGACTTTTCTTTTCCGTCGTCCCTTGGATCGATACCTATCTATACTAAGTTGACTTGTTGTTCTCAACAAGTTGACAACCGGGTTAGAAGGTTAAACACTAGCACTTTTCCTAGTGATTGTTGTATGTACAACGATGCACATCAATTTGGCTCCATTGCCGGGGACGACACAGTTGTTTTTCAGATCTGCTTATATGTATATCTTGTATAATCCTTGTTCATATTCTCTAACTTTCACAACTTTAGTCTTTTTTATAATTTCTTTTAGATTTTTATAATTTCTTTTTTCCTTTCAAGCACAATCCTGGAAGTGTATCTCCTCTTTTTGCTGAGTTTCCATTCTAGTAGTACTACTTTCTAGTTACTTTTTTAGTAATTTTAGTTTATTTCATAATTTCTTAGATTTATAATTTTTAGTTCTCTTTGTAATTTTTGACTAACCTCTTATCTCGTAATCTTTCTTCTCTCGTTCGTTGATTGACATATCTTTTAGGAACTTTTCTTTTTAAATGGAGTGGGCATCCCAATATCCCCCACAATGTTATTACTATGGTCTCTACCACCATGCATCTCTTGTCTGCCCGACTCTACCCCATGCTTATGATAACACCCCTTCTAATTGTGAGCCCTTTCATCCTGGTGGGTACAATGTGAATCCGCATTTTTTAGAACCATTATGGGGAACCTTGTTGTCCATATTCTAACATGGGATATGATCAACAATATTTTGTGGGGTGTAACCAACAAAACCTTGGGGGTTATGAACATGTTTATGAAACCCATTGTAATCCTCAACAAGAAGAGAGACTTAGGGCCTTAGAGAAGATAGCAGTAGAAGGAGTAACAAAGCTAAAAACCAAACAAGCCTTATTAACCACCATGCTAGAAGCCCAAACCCAAAATATAGATTGTTCAAATATGTTTCCTCATGAATTGGTGACACCTTATAATATTGAATCTTCCTACCAAGATGTACGCAATGGAAATTACAATCCACCATCTTCTGGAGATTATTATGAGGAGCAATACCACCCAAAACAATAAGAGGAGTACTATGTCCAAGGACACTATGGGGAGTGTGGCGAGGATGACCAAAATTTTGGGGTGTATAAATCCTATGGTGAAATAAAAATTAATCTTGAACTGGAAGAGAGACTTAAGGCCCTAGAAAAGATGTTAGCAGAAGGACAAGCAAAACTTGAATCCAGTCAAGAAATGTTAGCTACCTTACTAGAGGATCAATCACAAACTCTCTCTATAGAGCTTGAGCAACCCAAGATGGTTTTTCCTGACGACGATGATGATGATCCTTATTTTGTGGCATACATGTCGGATCCTGAAGAAATAGAACAAACCATGGAGCCATATTTTGTGTGTGATGAGGATGTTGGTATCCCTATCTTTCCTTTAGAGACTCTATTACTTGAATATGAAATGTCAAAGGAGAGTCATTCTGAAGATCCAACAACTCCTCCCATCCTCAACATAAATTTGAATGATACCATAGACCAATACCCTTCTTTTGAGTCTATTTTGGATAATGAGCATCTAATCCCTTTTATGATTCTTCCCAAGCCGTCATAGCCAATTTCCATCCCACACATGGCTGATCTAGAAGGGGAGATACCACCATTGGAAGAAGCCCACACACCCCCTTCTATTGTTTGTAAGGAAGACATCATCATCCCTCCTAAATACTTGCGGAACCCTTGTACAATAGTATTAGAGACATATGTTATATCAACAATGAAACTTACCAAACCCAATGTTGATGGCATTAATTTTAAGGAGAAACAAAACACTTTTGTAAATGATTTTAAATTTTTTGTATTAGCATAAATTCTCCCATATGAAGGTCATCATGATGGTGGAAAACCCGAACCAGATCCTCTACCTAACTCAGTTCATCATGCTCTACTGGCATTACTGGTCGGGTACCCGCCAACCTCCCCCAATCCACAACCATCTTAACACTCCCCTTGCTATCGAAGGAAGATCTATGGATATTGTTGGAAGGAATGCGAGGTGAAAGAAAATATGAGCACCCCACTGAGGTTCAACAATTACCCTATCATAGGGTACATTATGAAGCTCCTCAGATAAGGGTCCCAGCCCTCATACACATCCCCTTTAGCTGGACGTTTTTTGAGCTACCTGGGCCACCTGGAAATCCTCCCTCTTCTCTTCCCTCCATCTCGAGTTTCGATTTTGCTCGAGACGAGCAAAAATCTAAGTCCGGGGTGGAGGTGGGTGATATGTTTCTATCCCACCCCGTTATCTTTTTTATTCTTGCATTATTTCTACCTTTTTTTGCATATAGTTGCTTTGTTCATGGCCATTATCTAGTCGGCCATGTTTTTATTTCTTTTGTAGGAAAATGGCCTTTATCTAGTTAGACAATATGATTAGATGTTTATCATTGTACCCCTTTGAGTTTAGTAAATCTTTTGCAAAAAAATGTTACAAATTGCCATGTCTGAAACCACCATGTCACCTAGGATCCCAAAATAGCATCACTCCTTGGAAAAGATGGCAAGCCGTATGGAATCAATCAAAACCAAACACAAATTTTCTCTATTTTTAAACATTGATTAACTTGATATAAATCTTGTATAATGTGATTGACATGAATGTTCTTTCTGGTGTAATGACACTTTCAAAAAAAGGAGAAAATAAATATGTGAAGTTATAGGCACAAGGACACCTTTTGTTTCCCCCTTATTTTATCTCTAAAAAAGAGAAGCAAAGAATCACCACCAGACAGAAATCTAGTCTGGGGTGGCATGCTTCCCATAAAAAAAAATTACATACCCCACAAAGGGGTGTACCATCAAAAGATGCCAAAAGTGCACATGAAAAAAATTGTGACCAATGTAGCCACAACTCCACAAATCTAAATCCCAAGTCAAAGAGAGGAGGGATAAAAAAATTCATCACTTCCTTTTTTGTTTTCACACCCCCTAATTTCATCTTGTTCTTGTGCAACAACTCACAAAAAAAAATACATTTATAAAAATGAGAGTGTCAAAGCAAAAGTAAGATGAAGCATGTTTTTCTACAAAATCTTGATTTAGAATCAAGATATGATATTTGTTTTTAATAGGGAATATAGAATTTTGTGTTTTGTGGTTTTAGGAGATTGGGTTGCTTGGCCAAATTTGGAGGTAAGGAATAAAGTGATGTTACAAGGGTGAGGATAGACATGTTGTTAGTATAAATTGGAATAATTTGTAATTTTATTTGTTTGAGGACAAACAAAGATTCAAGTCCGGGGTATTTTGATAAATGTATATTTACCCTTTTATTTATATATTTTTGATATTTGTTTGGGATTATTTTGTTATTTATTCTCTTAGTTTCATAATTAATTGTGTTATTTTAGATGTTTCTCTTTAATTGGAGTTATAATTCTATTTTTTTGGGTTTTGTAGGAAAATTACACAATTTGCAGTAGTCCTGAAATTCATATATACCCTCCACCAATTGTGACATAACTCTTGCATTTGAACTCCAAATTGAGTGTAAAAGTATTCATTGGAAAGGTAATTTAATTTCCTAAAATAAAATTCTATTATTTGGATTTCTTTTGTGCTTTTCACGAGAGATAAATATGTTCTAAATCGCTTCTGCGAGAATCTGCATTAAAAGGAGTTACATTGTCAAGATAATTAAAGACAACCAACTTTCAATTTGACCAGATCTAGAAAATTCAAAAATTGGTCTCCCTCTCTTTTTCCCCCTCTTTTGAGGGAAGCCTACCCCCTCCCCCTCCTATAAAAGGAGGGACTCTTCACTTGTAAAAGCATTCCATTCTCTATTCCATTTCATCCCATTTTTAGTTGTAGACCACTTCTTGTATAATGTTGGATCTCATTTTAGTTTGTGTTTCTTCCAGTCTTGTTATGTCTAAGTAAATTTCTCTAGGGAATGGGAGTAGCCCCTTATCCCGGTTCTATTCAATATAATCAGTCATATTCCTTCATCGAACACATGTCTTCTCTCTGTTTCTTTGTGGTTATTTGGATGATCTGATATATTCTTATGGAGTGATATGATCGTGGATCTCTGTAAGAACGAAACAATAGTCCCTTAATTGTGATTATCATCTTTTCATCTATTTAATCTTATTCTTTTTAAAATACTTAGTGATGCGACTACCTGAGCCTTAGGTTTGAACGCCAGTTTGAATTCACATGCTTTTTTATATGACCGTGGATAATTGCATGTTGGACGGTTGGGCAATGATTTGTGAACGCCGGGACCAACGGGTTCACGAGAAGTGTGACCCTTGTGAGTTTGTCCATAAGGGGATGTAAGCACAAGGTCCTGATTTGATCCTTAGCGTTTAGAATTTGATTAGTTGAATAGGAATGTGGTTTTGGTGGTGATCTTCCGGACCCCAGATCTTTATTTCTTGATTAGTTAAATTTTATTTCAGCACTTTTAATTTTGTTCTTAGTATTAACAACTCTCTCAAATCGAGATTTAATTCTTGTACTTGCGATCGGATTTGGATTTCGACTATTCTTTTCTGCTGTCCCTTGGATCGATACCTATCTATACTAAGTTGACTTGTTGTTCGCAACAAGTTGACAACTGGGTTAGAAGGTTAAACTCTAGGACTTTTCCTAGTGATTGTTGTGTGTACAACGACACGCATCAAGTGATCTTCAGTAACAAGCCTACCATGCATAACCTTCCAGCAGCACATGATAGATCATTTAGGGGCCCTAGACTTCCAAAGCCAGTTGGTCCAGGGAAGTTCGTCATGTTTGGTTCTGCAAAAGTTCCAAGCATCCTTGAAAGATACAGACTTCAAGTTCATGAGCATGCAAACATCATCACCACTACCCAACTGTAATCTTCTGTAGATTTTCAGAATGCTATCTGCCCCCCCTAACATTAGGAACATCCCACACTCCATTTGAAATAATATCACTTAGAAAGTTGTTGGGCCCGAACTTTGAGCTGTCAATAACTCAATTAATATATATATATATATATATATATATATTACATTTCTTAATAATTTTTAATATAATACATCATATTCATCCGTTTACTTTATCCTCATATCTTAGAAAAAATCTAAAGTGTCAATCTAAAATAAAAATCCATTAATTGAAGAGTTTGTATAACTCATTTCAATTGAAAATTTAATAAGTCAATTTGTTCTAGAAACCTCATATGTGATATTTTCTAGGACATTATATTTGTTGGCTCCAACTACTGCTCATTCGTATCTAATTTAGGGTAAAATAATTCATACTAACATAATCAAAAGGGGGTCTAGGTGAAGGGAGGTTTAAGTCATTGACATAGATTTGAGTATGTTAAAATGCTCCACCTCTTAAGGAGGATTTTGTCCTTGAAATTCATCGAACTATTTCTTGGTATACTACGTTATACATTCTAATCAAATTATAGGTTTCAAGTTCACTTGATGTAGTCAATCATAGTATGCCACCCAATAACAAAGTTATAGTCTAACCAATAGTGGAACTATATAACTCTATGAATCGAGTTCTTATTAGTCTTCTCATATTTTATGTTGACTTGGGAATATAACACCAAAACCTAGGATTTTCTTAATATTGTATATATGTTATGGTGACCTACACTGATAATCATGGTTGACATCACTCCTTATTTTTTGATTGTTATGGCTATTTCTTAAGTTGATTATATATGTAGGTTTTACTAAGGAGAATTAATTATCTCACATCTAATGACCAAGCCATTTCATATATCCCATTAGGGATATTAGGTTTGAGGTGTAAGATAAGGGTTTTGTTGCATATAAGTTTTTGTATTCACATTCGAGCATTATAGTGTATTGTATGCGACTTTGTGAACTAATCATTAATGATATTAGTATACATTATAAGGTACACAAGATATATTTAAGGTGTATTTCACTCATTTTCACTTTAATTATTTATGATTACATGTGCATGGTGTACATGCATTAAGTTTAGTATCCTTAGTGTGTTAAACCCGATTTGTAGGGTAGAGTAATACATATTATTGATCCTAAAGAAAATTAGTGGATAGGAACATTCATCTAAAAAAAGTTAGGGGTTGATCGTTTTTTTACAATTTAACTTCGTAATTTACCTTTCTTAAGTTAATTTATTTTAATTATCCAAGTAATAATCTATGATAGTAGAATTAGCAAGGCTTACTCATTAACCTTGGTTAGGTTAAGCTACACTTCTAAGCATACATGAATCCACCCCTAAAAAGGATTAATATATAACTTAACTAATCATTTAGAGGGAAAACAATGGTGGATCTACTATGTCTTATATATCCATAACTTCTTCTTGGAACTCGCTACATCACACATATGCCTAGGTGCTCAACGTTGATCAATCTAGCGAGGGGGTTCTTCACTAAAGGGTTTCTTTGATACTAAAATTTTCTTGTGGTGGTGAATTGGTTCCAAAATCCATAAATAAAATCTAAAAGATTTTTATACATATAATTTTATAATGAAAAAAAGGTTTACAATAAAAACTTTGTGATGAATATCCAAAAACTAGCACCAAAATTGATCCCAGAACCAAGTATCTAAAACTCCCCCACAATGACCATGTACTATTATCCTACCATCGCTTCCTTATACCAAAGTGTTTTTTAACATAGGAAAGGACATACTAATAGCATCTCTAACTTATAGAGTAGGAGGGGAAAAGTATTATTACTATACACTATCAACTTCTAACATATCCTAAGAAGGAACATCATCCACCATTTAACACTTATCTCTAATCATATATTAAACTTCATCATCATGAAAGACCACCTCCAAAAAGAGGGTAGGGGTGTTAAGTGTTACTAAGGACCGAGTCTCAACCACACATACAGTTCGGGGAGAGGAAGTGGCCAATTAAGTCCAGGATTGAAACCCTAAGTTGGTATCCTATGACACATGGATAGGCCTATCAACGTCCTATATAGGGTTACTTAACTACCTAATAAGGAACTACATGAGTGCATTGAAATAGTTAAGTCACTAACTACTTAGTATCTAATACCCTTTTATAAAGAGTGAGACCTGATTAATGATCTAGTCAAATGGTATGATACAAAGAGCCATGTAAAAATAAAGCAGTGGAAAAAATATAACTATTTCATTTATCGATTGCTCCTAATACATTGTTCTTCACATAAAGAAGGCGGTAAACCAAACTAAAAGTGTAACGTCTATTTAAATGTGAGACCCTTATAAAGGGACACTAGGACATTCCCAACTATTCTGAAGACGATCAATACTGTACAATCTCTTCCAGAGCCAAGACCCTTTAATGCACCTACGCCTAGGTGGTCCAGGGAACAACACCTAGAAATAGATACGTAAAGTATGGGTCATAATCATTGAGTATGTGCATTTATATGACATTTATGGAATTAAAAATACCATAAGCACAAGGTTGGTGTGCCCACATATAAAGGGGTCATTAGAAATTGGGTAAGTTCAATATAATTTTATTAAAATGAATGAGTAATCAATGGATGAGTAATGTAGATTGAGGCATTATCGACTAGGGGGAATTACCAATTTGGAAAGTCCAATATACTTTCATTAAAGTAATGAATAAAAAATGGATGAGTAATAAATATTGAGGCATTATCGACTTAGAGAAAGAAATGTATAAAATAAAGTATTTTTTACATTTAATCCCAAACAACAACATATAAAAGAATGCACACAGATTAAATAAGATTTGAATAATATAAAGTAGGTCTAGAGAACCATAAACTACTAGAAATGGTAGGAGGAACAAAACTTCAGTCTCCATATATACAAAATATGGCATGAGAAAACTCAGTACCTGGTAGAGGAATAAAATCCATTTCCTGATTATAAGACTAGGTGAATAAAACCCACTTCTTGGAATGGGAATAAAATCCAATGACCAAAACATGTTTACAGTACTATAGTTATTACTAGTCCAATTCCAACATGCATAATAGGCAAGTTAACAAGTATAGTCAAATTGATAATCATGTACATAGAGGATAAGAATATCCAACATATGCCAGTTCGAGTCATAAGGAACATAAATAAGCAATCCACAATTTTAGTAATCAAGAAGAGGGGATGTAGATCATGAATGGTATATTTGAATAGGAAATTTGAAATGTGATGCAATACATCTGTCTATTTAGTATTTGTGACTCAATGAAGAAAATAAGAGATTCTAAGTCATTATATACCCAACTTAAATAGGGAAGGAGCATACACCTTATGTTTAGACCTAAGGTCTTGTATCCCAGGTCGAATATTTAGAGTCACAAATATTCCTATAACAATTCATATAAGAATTAGTGTTAGTTTGTGCTATATGTACTAACCCTATAATTACATTTTTATATACTCTTATTTAGGCTATGAAACTAGTAACAACCAATACAAAATATTTTTATTATTCAGATACTATTTCATTATATTTTTCTGATGTCTCACTTGATAGCTATGATTTTTCTAAGTTATGCATGAATACTAAATTTATTGTTTGAAGCTAGTAGAAAAATATCATATTACCCTCACACGATGAGGCATAAAATCCCAAATCCATGATAGGGTGTACAAGTCAAGAAAAAACTCCAACTCATGGAACTCCCATAATAAGACTAGGCCGATAAGATGAGATTTCCCTTGGCACATGAGACAAATGAAAACCAATGCAAGAGTGTAATGATAGTTTTGAGTCAAAGATATTCTCTAGTTTTAAGATACATGGAAGGTATTATCTACTTTCAACCGACATGGAAGAGCACATACTGTTACTAATCTTCATGGAACTAGAAAGTATCAATGGAGAAGCTTTTACCCAAGATGATGTTTCTAATGTTGAATGATCTTTGTAGAGGTACTCAGACATAAGTGTAGTAAATTGATGATGAACACCATAAATTATGTTGTCTAAAACTCAAGTGCTATGGAAAAAATAAAAAATCAGTAAACCTAGATAGTGGACCTAACAATGGATTGCAATTACAATAAAAAGCTATATTACATCCCATGGGGTCTCATGCATGTCTTATTGAGGCATGATTAGGAACCGTCATTAACAGCCACCAAGGAAAGATAGATAGTATTGCACCTGAGCTGAGGAAGATCCCTATGGAACTCGGATCATTGTTGGAAAGTACCAAGTTGGATCCATCCAAAGGAAATTAGTTAGAAATCACCCATAAAATTAGAATCTTTTTGTGCAACTCATCAAGGATAAGTGAGGTCAATTGGGATACAAAGAAGGAGATGACAAAACTTGGTGATGGGATGGCTTCTGAGGCACAAAATAAGTTTCTCCAACCAATCTAGCTTGCCAACAAGTTTGAGACTCTACCAAGCCCCCCTTGTTTTGATATATGAAGGTAAAGGCCAGGTGGAAGCCTGTAAGAATGTCGTAGACATTGGATGAAAACTCTTAGAACCATATCCAAAATTGTAGGTGGCCAATGATGGCCCATTGTAGGATGCAACCTCAATGGGATGTCGGCAAACACATTATGGTTTTCCTGTGCACTACAACTAATATGAGACAAAACCAAGAATTGTCGCTTAAGACTTGAGTCATCCTGGAAGGAATGGGGTTGTCTAGGATGGTTATGGTGACTTAAATGAAAAAAAGGCATGCTAGAGTTTTGGGGGCGTCGTTTATGAATAGGGGAGGAAGAAATGGAGAGGAGTAGGGGAAGGGATGAAGAGGAGAAGAATAAGAAATATGGCAAGAGGCAAGGATGGGAGGTGCCACCACATAGTGATGTTGTGGCAACAGTTCCCGATTAATGAAGAGGAACCACAATAGAGAGAAATCTTGTATTGCATCAAGAAAATAAAAAGATGATATAGAAAAATTTAATGTGATTACTTAAATCAATGAAACTTTGGTCAAGATATATATTTCTTTCTCTAATTTCACTAGAGGGGCAAATGACATCTGATTGGCTTGAAAAATTTAAGGGTTTACTAATTATGGTGTGAGCAATCCAAATTTAAAGTCAATTTCCCATTTCAAAAATATTTGATATTTTATTTGGTCACTTCTAAGTCATGAACTTAATTAATTTTTTTGTTACCTTTCTTAATAATTTTCTATATAATATATCATATTCATTCATTTTACTTTATCCTCGTACTTGAAGAGATTATAGAGTGTCAATCTAAAATCAAAATCCATTAATTGGAGAGTTTATGAAACTTATCTCAATTGAAAACTTAATTAGCCAATTTATCCTAGAAACCTCATCTAGGATATTTCCTAAGACATTATATTACTTGACTCCAATTAGTACTCATTTGTATCTAATCTAGGAAAATGAATTATGTTAACATAACTAAAGAGGGTCTAGGTGAACGAAGGGTTAAGGTATCATCCTATATTTGGGTAGGCTACAAGATGTATTCACTTATTGTAAATTGTGATATGCATATAAAGGCAAGTAATTTGTCATCTATTTAGTAATATTTGCATAAGACTCCTACATATAATCACTATATCTCCACAATTACATGATACATAGGCTACAAATGACACTTTTGTGAGGGTTTTAACCAATCTTGGATATTTTTCCCTGTTTACTATTACATGTTATTCTAACATCCATATTGTTGAAAGATTTTAATTTTACATATATGTTGCCCTGAAATAGACAATCTAGTCTACACACATTTTGAGTGTCCCATCTTTCTTCTTCTAAAATAAGAACAGGGAACCAAATGGGGCCCTACTGGGCCTAATGTAACCAACATTAACTTGTTCTCTCGGTTGCCTCCACAACTCCCAAGTGTGTTGGGGCATACTATAAGGTCATGGGGTAGGAGCCACACACTTGGTACGAATTCTATTGAATGATCGATATCCATTTTCTGAGGCAGCTTGTAGGCATTTGTTCAAGAAGAGCATCATAAAAGTCCATGAGGATTTGTGCAATTCCTATGATGCCACTGGGCTCGATAGTTGGTCCTCAGTGATAAGGGAAAAAAATATCTTCTCTCCCTTTTTAGACCATCAACAACTTGCAATGCAAACAACAAAGGAACTCCTTCCTTAGCCATGCTTGTTTCCTTCAAGAAACAAGGTTTTGATCCTCCCATGACCAGTTTCCCTTATAGATGAGGTATCACATCGGTTTGAGACTTCATAAGGAAATCTAGGCCAAGAATGACATTGAAGTCATCGGGGAATGTCACCTTATTACAAAATTCCATATACTCTCTAGCAACATAGACCTCAATATCCTTCATAACACATGTTGTGAGAAAGGTTTGGAAATCAGCGATCTAGTTGAGATCTGGTGACCAACGAAATGACAAAGAGGGTGACAGAAGAGGAGGTTCTCGACACATTGGGAGGCCCCCTTCCCCATTTATCATTCTTTCCTATGAATCAATTCTAGGATCAAAATCTCTAAATCATTTTGAACTATCAAAGTTATGGGCGGACCTGATGAAGCCAAGACTGTTCGACACTTCATTGGAGAAAGTGAATGTTGAGATTCAGGGCCGAAAGCTCATCTACCCAGAAGAGGAGGTAGAGAAGAATGTTTAGCATTGGAAGAGATGCATCGTAGGGTACATTGTTGGCTTTAAGCATCATCTACCTACTCTAGAAAGTTACATGTCTCAAATCTGGATTTTGAAGGGTTCGCTGGAGGTCATGAACCATAGGAAGGGATTCTTCCTCATCAAAATTTTAGATGAAATGGATCTAGAGAACGTGCTGGATAATGGCATATATTTTGTTAGAGGGAAACCTATGGCTCTAATGAAGTGGAAGCCGAGAGACTCATTGAGGAGGTTCAAGTTGATGAATATGCTAGTCTGGATCAGAGTCCGTAATCTACCTCTTGAGTTATGGGACATGAAAATGTTTGCAAGTATTGGTTTGAATCTTGGGACTCCTCTTTGAACGGATAGATCAACCTTTGAATTGAGAAACCTTGATTTTGCTAGGCTATAGATTCTCATGCCGGCATCGTCTGAATTTTCAGTGGAGCTAGAAGTGTCTAGTGATAAAGGCAATATTCACTTGATTAATTTTTAATATGAGTGGAGGCCAAGGGTTTGTGAGGTGTGCAAACTATTGGAACACTTTGACTGTAAAGGAAATACCAGTAGTTCTATTTAGGGAGTGAAGAAGGTTTGGGTAAAGAAGGTAGGGTCTATCATTCCTTTGGGCACCCAGGAAGTTACTGAGAAAATTACTGAGAATATAAATTTACCTGGTCGTCCTACCTCTGTTTAGGTTCTTAATGAGAAAGCAACTAAGAAGGTGGACTCACCAGTTCAATCCAGCTTTACTAAAGCAATGGGGGTGAGCAATGAAGAGGAAGAGTTCCATATGCCTAACAAATTATTTGACACTACAAAAAATAAGGTCTTTAACTACAAAAAAATTGTAGTGTAAACCCCAAAATTTGTAGCTAAAAGCTTTGTCTACATTTATCCTTACATTTATAATATATAGCTAATACCCGTGTAGCTAATTATTTAGGCTATACTTTTCAAAGTTGTAGTTTGTTATTCCTCTACTATAAATTCATATGTAACCAATGTCCTTACACATAAAAATGTAGTTTCCATTATAGCTAAATATATGACTGCAATTCAATTTGTAGCTATGATATGAAGGGAGAGATGACATTGGTTACAATTTGTATATGTAGTTCATGTATAGCAAAAATTAGCACTTGCTACACATGTAATTATAGTTAGTGTGTACTGAAAGACACCTTGTACTTCACATACATATATAGTGAGAGACATTATGTATCTGATTAGTCGCTTTCCAATATAGAGGGGTTTTCAAAAAGAAAAAAGATGAATGTTAATCAAGATCGAGTTGTGCTTACAATGTCAACAATGATACTTTTATTTATATTTGAACAATGAGTACACATGGGGAGGACATTAACTTGGCCCCTGTTTTACAATATGCATGGAAAAAAGATACATGTTTACAATAATCTTCTTCTGACTACCTCTATCCACTGCAGACTTTATATGCCACATGATCATGTGCATCTTCTTCCATCTTGATTTTTCTTTTTTTTTTTAGTTCCACCACTTGTATCGTCAACGAATATGATAACATTGATAAACTCATAAGAAGAGGAAGATTGCTAAGGTATTGCTCTTCTTGATTAAAATAAGAGAACTTCTCCATTTACGTGCTCTGCTAGCTTCTAATTGGCCATAGGAAGCTCCTACAGTTGATATTGATTCATGGAGATTCTTGAAAGACAAATCATTCTCATCAACAACTGACAGTTCCACCCGGTCCCCAAGTTTGAGGTTTCCATATATCTCAACACATATTTTGTGAATCTGAGACTATATATTGGATAATTTCTTTGTCCTCTCTTACTTTTATTGTGGCAGTTGTTCCTATACAAGACATATGGCATCCAGATATAACTTAACCTACAGTAACATAATTTGCGTTATGCGGGTGAAAGTAAGAGTACGAAACTAATTTTGAGAAAATGACGTGTACTGGAACAAACCAATGAAATTATTGCATAGTTTACCTTTCACATTTACATGAACACAAGTTTATGATACTCAAATCAAGGTTATGCAATGGGTTATTTTGTCTAGGATGAAGATGTGATATGAAGGCCTTCTCAACAATCATTCTTGGCATCAAATAACTTGACCTGCAAAAAAGGTCATAGCGCGTGATCAAGTTGCCTTGCTAAAAGTTATACATATCAGAATTTATACAAAACATAGCTATAAATGAGTTATAATGGCATCATTGTTTACCAACAATTGATGTGGCAATGTGGTAGTCAGATCAGAACAAAACTTTGTTGCATCTGAAACAATAGCTGATGACAGAGCAGGTGTGGTCCCCAAACCAATTTGCTTTTTACCAAGGGCCTTTTTCTCAGCAAGAGGCTGAGATTTCACCTCCTTTAGTACTGAATAAATATGAAAGGGCTCATCAGATGGTACCTACAATCAATCATTCATCAGGTCATGAATGATGGGATATGGTGCAGGTACTATGGATACTAGCATATTGTTGCTTTAAACTCTGGAATATGGGTGCTATTTATTATCAGTCACTGAAGTCCTATGATGAAGCAAAACAAAAAAAACAAAATGAAAGGCAATATCCTTTCTTCAATCACGTCTATCTTTCTTAAGGTGTGAGCTACCTATGACACAATTTCAAATCATCAATATAAACATTTCTGGGTTGAAAATTCAAGCAGTAAGCACAACTAAGTTTAAAGTAATGAATTACAATCTATAGAAGATAAGGGTCAATATTCTACAGGAAAATAAAGGACTATTCACTTGAATGTGAAACCTTGAAAATATCTACAAGGGTCCAACTGCATAATTTGTTTGAACTATAGGAGGTTCTTACAATTATTGCATCAATACAATAGATTTAGTGTTAGATAAAAATGCAGATGGTATAATTCCTGGTTTTATTACAATGATGATAACATTTACTATTGAAGGAAGTGCAGAAACACAAAGAGATAAAAACAATCAATGGTTGTCTCCTAGACCTCATGTTATATGTTTCTCATCCTGAAACACCATTACACATTGAAGTATCCAAACCCTATTCGCCTCTGCCAAATAAAATGGTTGAATTTATGTATACACTTGCTATTTTAGAGCCATACACAGAACTAAAATTATGTGCACAAAAATGTACTATCACGGTACCACCGTGCTAAAACATAGAGAAGATATATGGACTAAAGAATGATATCATACTCTCACTGCCACATGATCTATATGCTGTTGTGAATGCCATCATGGATCCTGATCCATATAGATATAACTAGGTTGCATTATACCTAACATATTAAGAGCCGTCGATTAATACTTGATGGCCATCTTCATTTCTTCTACAAAAATCATGGAAAAGATGGTTTTGTATACCTTAACCTTCGAAGTTAAAAAATTCTGGCTCAGCATGATAAATATTATATATTAATCTTACCTTACCCCCTTAGAATACATGATGAATGCAATCACCAATGTGACAGGAGATTCCAAAGGATACTGGATCTTTCTGTTTCTTTGGCATCTTGCTGAGTATGATATCTGATGTGGTCGTAGCCAGTTTTACGGTTTCATATTCTTCAGTTATATACTTCTTAGTGAGAAGTGACTTTAGATACTTGGTACAGGCTGGTATCTCATTAAGAGCATCTAAGAATGGTATATCAACATGGAGTTTCTTCATAGCCTCTTTGAATTTGATGAATCTAGTATCAAGCTTGGTTTGCCTCAGACGGGATGGGAAAGGAACACGAGGCTTATATACAGGAATATCCTGCTCTGGTGTCTCAGCTTCTTCATCAGCAACCTTTTCAGAACTTCCCTTATCAGTATCGTTTTCCTCTGGTTGTAATTCAGGTGTTGTCAAGTTTTTGACTGTCACAGGTTCACTCTCGTCAGGGATAACCGCAGTCGTGTTCGTTGGGGGATCCGAATAACTTTTCCCTGATCTTGTGGTGACAAAGTTCAACTGCTCAAGATGTTTCGGATTGTTCTCAGGTTGTCCGGCAAAGACTCCAACTGCTGGCTTAATACTAGCAGCAAGTTGAGCTAGTTGAGTTTCAATAGCTTTCTGTTGGGCTTGTTGATTAGCTATCATCGTTTGTTGTGTTTGCAGCAATTTTTCAATGGTTGATAGCTTATCATCAGAAGGGATGGGTCCTGTCTGACTTTGTTGTTGATTCAGGTTCTGATACTGAGAGTTGTTCTGATAATTATTGTAGTTCCTATTTTGAAAGTTTCCTTTGAAGTTTCCTTGATTCCCAAAGTTCTGTTGTTGGTTAAACTGGTACCCAGGTGGGCCCCTCGGTTGATTGTTCGGACCAAATTGATGTGAGTTCATAGATCCTGAAGGGTTTCTGTATTGGAAACCTGGGTGATTCCTATTTTGATTCGGATTGTAATAGTTCTGCCCAGGGATGGTGTTAATAGCATTGAGATTTTCCATCTGGAAATTATCTCCTTGTCCACAGGCATTGCTTAAAACAACATCGTAGAGAACATTGCAAGACATTATGGAATAATCAGTGCCTTTGCATGCTTCACAAAATAAAGAAGTCGACTTGACCTGCTCTGGTTGCCTAGTGGGAGAATGTCCTCTTCCAATCGCAGCAAGGGATGATTCTATGTGATCTTGCTTTGCAACTAAGACCTTCAAAGTTTCAACTATAGATTTGTATTCTGGGATAGCTTCAGCCATAGCTACCTTTAAGACTCCTTTACCAACAGATCTTCCCCAATTGGCTTGATTTTCTGCTCCCAAGGTGACTACTCTCCATGCGCTATCGTAACTTTGCCGCATGAAGTTCCCTCCAGATGAGGAGTCAAGGAACATCTTTACGTCATCCTCCACACCCCTGTAGAATATCTCTATCAGCTTGTTCTTAGGAATTCCATGGTGTGGGCATTTGCGTAGGAGCTCCTTGTACCTATCCCAAGCTTCGGCAAGGGTTTCTCCTGGGACTTGAGTGAAATTTGTGATTCGTCCCCTGATTTCATATGTAAGAGATGGGGGTAGAACTTTTCCAGAAAAGCATTTTGGAGCTTCTCCCAGGTGGTGATGGGTACTTCACTCTGTAGTGAATTGTACCAACTAATGGCTCTATCAGCAAGAGAGTACTTGAAAAGACGGAGTCGAATGGCATCATCGGAGACTCCATTTTGCTTTGTCATAGCGCAAAGGTCGATGAATCTGAGAAGATGACCTTGGCTGTCTTCAGCTTGTTTGTCGTAGAAGGGGTTGTTTTGAAGCAAAGTTATCCAATGTGCTCTAATCTCGAAGTTGGTAGCCTCGATGGGAGGAGGCTGCACTGGGTGATAAACATTCGCAGCTTTTGGGATGGAGAACTCCCTAAGATCTTTCTGAAGTTTTGCTGTTTGCGCTGCTGCCTGTGCTGCTAAGATCTCATGTTGAACCGCAGCTCTAGCTTCTTGCATGAGCCTCTCTCTCTGCGCATTGATGGCTTGAGCCACTCTTCGGGCTACTTCTTCTTCTTGCGCCATCCTTGCTTGATTTTCCCGAATATGTCGATGGAAGGTTCTATCTATTTCAGGATCAAAGCTCATTGTGAGTCCGGGACTGTCCGATCGGTGCATGCACTAAGCGTTGGAGGGTACCTGAAAATTAGGAGGATTTGAAAATGAGATCCACAAAGTAGAATAAAGATCAAGTAGATAAGCGATAGTTTTAAAAAGAAAAACAAAACCCTAGATTAGTCTTAAAAGAACTAGATTTGACTGACTGATTCCGTTGTCCCCGGCAACGGTGCCAGAATTTGATGTGGCTTTTTGAATGCACTAAAAAATTCACTCAGAGTTTATATCCCCGAGCTTTTACCAAAACCAAGTGCAACAAAACCACCCGCAAGAGGACGAGTCTTATCGCAGTATAGTTGAGGATCAAACCCAAAGGACAACGTTTTTAAGAATCCTTGTCAGTTGAATCTAGCTCAAGTAAAACTAATATTTAGAACAATAGGTTGATTTGGGTTTGATTAAACTAATTGCAAGAAAGTAAATGTGGAATAAAAGATAGGTTTAGATCAATGATATGGAATCGCTGGGATGGTACCGGGTTTGACCACCGCTACACATACAAACACACTCTTTTGCAAAAAAACCAGGCACGATATAACACTCCAAGTAGAGCTGCTACAGAACCCCCCATACGGGCGTCAGGTCCGCGTAAGCATCACCATAGGCATCAGATGTCTAGTCACCATCTGGATCACATGTCTTACGGCTCTGAAGATACAACATCCAACTAAGGCTGTGAACCCCCCATACGGGCGTCAGGCACACAGAAGCGTCACCGAAGGCTAGATGGCTCGTCCCCTCGCGGATCATACACTTACGACCTCAAGGAATCCCATCGGAAGTTCTCGTCAAGGAGTCAACCGCGTCAACCGATAAGCACGTAAGCGATTATAGTACGTGTAAACATCGACGATTAACAAGAAGATACAAAATCCAACTAAGGCTGTGAACCCCCCATACGGGCGTCAGGCGCACAGAAGTGTCACCGAAGGCTAGATGGCTCTTCCCCTCACGGATCACACACTTACGACCTCAAGGAATCCTATCGGAAGTTCTCGTTAAGGAGTCTAACTTGCTAAACGACGTTCATGCCCATGCATTGAAGTTCTCGCAACATAGGGCGCACAAAGATGAAAACAAGCACATAACCAACCAACGAGCTTAACGATAAACGACAAAATGAAGAGTTATAGACATTGCCATGGAAAGTTTAACAAAAGAACATGATTTGCATAGGCAGCGGGGCTAGTCCCCGCACCTCAGCGAAAGAGGACTACTCGCTCATGATGCGAGATACAAGAAGGATAGGAGAGAAAGAGAGATCCGCCATGAGCTCGGTGCAGAGGGTGGACGCATCCCGGTGAAGAAGATGCGCTCCTTGCTCCGTCTTCTTTCTCTTCTTGGCCTCCTTGGATGCAACACCAGCAGTAGATGGAGTGGAACTTGATCGGGGTGGTGCTCTGGAAGCCTATCGGCGTCCGGATCCGATACCTCGAAATGAGGGCCCTGGGGTTCTATTTATAGGCTCAGATCTGATCCCAAACGGTTTGGGTAGGTTGCTGGAAATATCTTCTCCAAACGGTTTGGAGACCGTTTGGGCGTCAAACGGTCTTGAGACCGTTTGGACACCAAACGGTCTTGGGACCGCATGGGACCAAACGGTCTTGAGACCGCATGGGACCAAACGGTCTTGGGACCGCATGCCAAATGGTCTTGGGACCGCATGGGACCAAACGGTCTTGGGACCGCATGGGACCAAACGGTCTTGGGACCGCATGGGACCAAACGGTCTTGGGACCGCATGGGACCAAACGGTCTTGGGACAGCATGGGACCAAACGGTCTTGAGACCGCATGGCTTTCTTTGGCAACCAGTTTCGTCATTTGTTCTTCGTGTATTCCACCAAACGGTCTTGGGACCGCGTGGATCCAAACGGTTTTGAGACCGCAAGGATCCAAACGGTCTTTAGACCGTATGCATGGAGTTGCTTGATTTTCCTACATTAAATGAAAGATATTTAGTTAAAACCTTGATTATTGAATCAACTAAGTGGTTTTGTGCATTATGATTCATATTAGGGTGAAAAGATGTGGAATAGAGATGAAATTGTTCCAAAAAGGTAATTGAATTTCATGATGAGTATGCACTCATCAGGGAGCTCAATACTTAACCCTAAGGTGAGGGCATGATCAACTTCAACCTTGGATTGAAGCATGATTTTAAGGTTATGATCTTCCTTTCTTTTCTTCTTCACCAATTGCTTATCCTTGGTGATTCCTTGTATATGAAGGAGTTGTGAATGAGCCTAGGACTTTTGATAAGTCATCTTCAACCTTAGGAACGTGCATCTTTGGAGCTTGGAGCTTTGAAGTTGTTCTTGAGGCGGGTTATATGACTTGAACTCTATCATGTTATTATTCATCACCTAAATTGCTATACTTAATAATCTAATTTTAATTCCAAAATTTTCTGAAATAGTTGATGACATTATGAGTTCTAGTAGTTGTTTAGACCTGTTTCCATGAACTATAACAATTAGAAAGAAGGTCTATAGCTTGAAGAAGATGGTATCACCTTGTAAAGTGATATTGGGTTCAAGCACACAAGCCAGAACCTCTAACCCGATATGGTGATGCACCTACTTCACTAAAACGATATGGATATGAGTTTATACTTTCTTTCACGATATGGTGGTGTATTATACACGTATTGCATGATATGAGGTCAAGCATACACCTCAACAATGATATTGGGTTAAGCACACACCTCTTTGCCCGATATGGTGTGAAGCACACACACACCTCTTTGCCCGATATGGTGTGAAGCACACACACACCTCTTGCCCGATATGGTGTGAAGCACACACACAGCTCTTTACCCGATATGGTCTGAAGCGCACACACACACCTCTTTTCCTGATATTGTGTGAAGCACACACACACCTCTTTGCCTGATATGGTGTGAAGCACACACACACCTCTCTGCCCGATATTGTGTGAAGCAAGCATACACCTCTTACTCGATATGGTAAGCATACATACACCTCTAAAGTGACATGTGTAGAACCCATACACCTCTAATCCAATATTGGGTTAAGCATACACCTCCTGGATGATATGGTGTTGAGCTCATATCTCTAAAATGATATGGTGGATAACCCAATATACTAGATGACAAAAGTGGTAAGGTGATTAATACCCTAGTATATGTGATGCCCAATACACTAACGTATGTTGTGGCCAATATCTTAAAGTGAGGTGAGAATGTTACACCCATGAAGGGTGAAGTTGATACACATTATGAATGGTAAAGTTGATACCTTAATGGGTAAGGGTATGAGGGATATGATGATGCCTAGATCGATATACACCTAGCCCAATACATGTGTTCAACTTGACATACATGATTCAACCCTATACACCTTGTACAGGTGAGGCTAAGACACTCTTAGTAGTAATGAGTGTAACACCAAGTAATGGTGTGGCTAATACCTCAATAGGTTAAACACCTAGAGTGGTTGATAATGGACAACCTTATATCAACAATGCCTTATCCCGATATTAGCCCATATCATTAATAATGGTTGGATAATTCAAATGTGTGACTTATGACCAAAACACTACATGATAAATGTGATGAGTTAGTGCATAAAGTATTAGGATGGGAAATGCCCTAATACAAGATAAATTGATGAACTTAAGTAAGTTAAAAGTGATGAAGGAAGTGATATATCAAGACATGATAAATATCACATCCAGAACCTCAAGGTTGATATACCTTGATGCACCTTAAATCCAATATACATGAATGAGTAACACATGAAGTGTGTCATGTCAATTGTTACATTGATATGTAATGTCCTTTGATAAATGTTGGCTAACATGCCTTGAGAAATGGTTAAGCCAAGTTAATAAAGTATGATGTAATAAATATCCTAATGAGGATGAGAGAGAAACTCATACTTTGTGTTGATTATCATTTAATGATAAAATATGAGAATAAATAAGTATGATTGATTACTTATGATATCAATGTATGCTCCTAGATGTTTGGAACAATGAATTAAGGTTTGAATTAATAATATGAACTTGAAACCCTATTCGGCTATAAAGGGAAACCCTAACCCTAATAATGGGAAAGTTGTATTTCTCTTATTACATAAGCCTTGTGAGGCATGCTAAATACTTATATAACAAGTATAATGATTAATGGCTTTGTGAGCCATATGAATAAGTTGTTCCCTAGTGAGAGGTGACAAGATGTGTAATGGCCTTGTGAGCCATATGAATAAGTTGTTACCTAGTGAGAGGTGACAAGATATGTAATGGCCTTGTGAGCCATATGAATAAGTTGTTTCCTAGTGAGAGGTGACAAGATGTGTAATGGCCTTGTGTGCTATATGGAATACTTGTACAACAAGTAAAATGAATACATGGGTCTGAGGACCTAGAGGTAATGTTTATCTGTTATAGAAATAACAATGTTGTGTGATGATCCAAGGGTTTGAATACCCAGAACCAGTAATCATGATAATTATGTGAAGGGATGAGAGTTCCCAGTAATGTGATGAGGGACTGATATCCCAAGTATCATGTGTTTTATAGATCTAAAAAGTACGTGATAGATGTATTGCACTTTTCTTTGTAGCATTTGTTGTGATTAATAATGATAACTTGTTTGATGCCAAAAGAATGATGTGATACATGTAATACATCATTAGGAACTATAAAACATTGCCCTGACCATATATCCATAAATGCCAGGATTTGCTGAATGGTGAAACGGGTTCCCCGTGGCATAACCTGGAGTGCATACTTTTGAGTATATGGGGGTGTAAGTACAGACAGCCATGTGTGAGCCGGTCCCCTTACGAGCCCAAAATGAATGGGGATTTGGCTATATGTCATATCCTAGCTCTAGAGCGACTTCAGTCGTAGACTCTATGTTGAGCACGGTGAACTGGCACGTGGCTCAAAGTATGGTGCTTGTGTCGCCGTGACTCAGTAATATCATAACTAAGGACGATTGTTAGTAGATGTTTCCCCTAAAAGAGTGCAGTTGATGTTGTAGCTCTAAGAGAGGATGCCTACGTACCCTGGCACAACTATTTGTAGTCGAAACAAGATGTCCTGCTAAGCTTAAGTGGTCTCGTACTGACAAAGACAAGTGAGGTCATGGCAATCGACTCTCCCATTGACCTTGTATGGTAACGAATTTTGAGAAGTTTTTGGTCGGTTGGAGATGAACGGGGTATGCTTCATCTCCTCAGGGAATAAGCATGATTGTCAAAATATGTTCAGCCGTGTAGCATATTTATTTAAGGATCGATTATGGAAAACATTGATTGATGCGCAATTCAGTTATACATCTAAGTTGATAAATGTTATTTATGATCCTTTACATTCCTTGCAAAGTAGATAGATGAATTATGACTCTACCATGGGTAGATGCATTGTTCTCCTTGAGAAAGGAGATTATCTTTTTCTGTTCATACAATGATTAATCTTCCTTGTTAACATAAAAGAACCCCTATTCAGTTTTTATAATGTTTATCATCAATAATAATATGGTCGACGAAGAGTTATATCTCTCACTGGGACAATTGTCTCACCCCGTGGGATCCAAAAAAAAAATTTAGGTGGACAAGCACGAAGCGGTGAGATCTTTCTGTAGAGGTGGAACAACAACTAAGGCAGAAATGGCATTATATATTGAGTGTACTTTATGTCGTGTCTTGTAAATAGAAGTCCTATGTGTCGTCTCTGTACTCTTAGGTCCTTGGAGTTGGTTCCTAATGGTTTCATGAACGATCTAAGATTTTAGCTTGTATGCCTCGAGGTTTTATGTTGCTCCAGTATGTATATTGATAGAGCAATTGTTATATGTCATCCTCAAGATGAGATGAAACAATGTAAATCATGATATGTAAGAGTTTTAGATCTTTCAGTACGAGTTTTCTAGACAAGGATCTCCTTGCAAAATGGTTTTAAATTTTAGTAATTTTTGTTAATCCATTGTTTATGTTTATTCCGCTTAATTAGTAATGATTTGTTCTTTGGTTTGATGATTGTCGCTACAAAAATAATGTTTCAAACTTTGAATGATCTTGGGAGAGGTAATTAGACTACAGATGGATAAAACTAGAAATGAATGCCATGAATCATGTAGTCTAAATCTCAAGTGCTATAAAAAAAAATCAAAAATCAGGAAACCTAGATAGGTTACCTAACAATGAATTGGAATTATAGTACAACATCCATTGCCCTCCCATGGGCTCTTGTGCTTGTCTTCTTGAGTCATGTTCAGGTCTGGTGCAAACTACCTTAACATTGTCATTGTCAGACACTAAAGAAGATATGCAATAGCACCTGATCCAAGGTAGATCAATACATAACTCAAGATTGTTGGCAGTATCAAGAAGGATCTGAACAAAGAAAATACCTAGATTTTCCCATAGAACTGGGACATTGTTCTGCAACACATCAAGTTTAAGTTTTGTCGGTTGGGACTCAATGAAGGAGATGATATAACTTGATGATGGGAAGGCTTCCAAGGAGTAAACTGGATTGCTCCAAACAATCCAAGTTCAAGCAAGTTTGGGACCCTAAGAATCTCCCCATCCCATCAAGCTATGAAGGAAGAAGTAAGGAGGAAAGTTTGGTAGAATGCCTTGAAGATTTGCCCAAAACTCTTGGAACTGTCTCCAAAATTGTAGGCGGTCAATGGTTTCCCAACGCAAGATGCAACCTCAATGGGGCATCCACGAACATATTAGGGTTGTTATGACCACAACGACTAAGCAGAGACACCACCAACTGTCATCACTTAATACTTGAGTCATCATGTAAGGGATTCACTTTTCTATGATGGTTACATTGGCTTATAAGTGAAAAAAAATGGTAGGCTAGGCTTTTGGTGGCGACATGTATGAAAATATGTGGAAGAAGTAGAGAGGATTAGGGGAAGGGAAGAAGAGGGGAAGTAGATTAAATATTGGAAGATGCAATGATGGGAGGAGTCACAGGTTATTGAAGATGCAACAATGGCATATGTTTGACATAGGGGAACTGCAAAAGAGAGAACTCTTGTCTTACATTTGAAAAAAAATGAGATATATAAATTTAGTGACATTGATTAATTCAATTTAACTTTGTTCTAGAAAGTTTTTTCTTTCTCAGATTTAATTGGTAGGGAAAATAACATCTGACTGATCGGAAATCTACGGGTATACTAATTATTCTGTGAGGAATCCAAATTTAATGTTAATTTCCCCTTTCAAAATGTTTGATATTTTATTTACTCACTTGTAAGTCTCTTTTTTTTATCAGTTAGCGTACTTCTCATTCCTTAATCACAAAATGTACAATTGGGGGAGCATAGCTCAATAAGTCTATCTATGTAGATTTTAGAAAAAAAAGTTCAAACCTATCTATGCAGGCTTCTATAGTCAGTAGCGATACAACACCACACATTATGTGGGTTTACATTACTGTCTTAAAAATGGTTCGATTTCTATGAATCCATATGTGATATAGTATAAGAATTGCAAGCAAAGCTTCATTTCTATTCTTCAAGAAGTGCAGATCCTCCTTGCATGCTGGAACAAAGGAAAGCATAGGAGCAGCTCTACTCCATATTTCAGTGGCCACCACACAGTTCCACAGAAGATGGCTACTGATTTCTACATCTTTGTAGCATAGGATGCATCTGGACGCCAAGATGAACCCCTTCCTCTATAAGTGGTGATAAATGTATATTTACCCTTTTATTTATATATTTTTGATATTGTTTTAGGATTATTTTGTTATTTATTCTCTTAGTTTCATAATTAATTGTGTTATTTTAGATTTTTCTCTTTAATTGGAGTTTTAATTCTATTTTCGTGGGTTTTGTAGGAAAATTACACAATTTGCAGCAATCCAGAAATTCATATATACCCTCCACCAAAAGTGACATAACTCTTGCATTCGAACTCCAAATTGAGTGTACAAGTATTCATTGGAAAGGAAATTTAATTTACTAAAATAAAACCCTATTATTTGGACCGATTTTGTGTTTTTCACGGAAGACAAATATGTTCGAAATCTCTGTTGTGAGAATCTGCATTAAAAGGAGTTACATGGTCAAGATAATTAAAGACAACCAACTTTCGATTTGACCAGATCTAGAAAATTCAAAAATTGGTCTCCCTCTCTTTTCCCCCCTCTTTTGAGGGCTGCCTACCCCCTCCCCCTCCTATAAAAGGAGGGACTCTTCACTTGTAAATGTATTCCGTTCTTCATTCCATTTCATTCAATTTTTAGTTGTAGATCGCATATTGTATAATGTTGGATCTCATTTTAGTTTGCATTTCTTCCAGTCTTGTTATGTCTGAGTAAATTTCTCTGGGGCATGGGAGTAGCATCCTTAGCCCAGTTCTATTCAATATAATCAGTCATATTCCTTCATCGAACAAATGTCTTCTCTCTGTTTCTTTGTGGTTATTTGGATGATCTGATATATTCTTATGGAGTGATCTGACCATGGATCTCTGTAAGAATGAAAGAATAGTCCCTTAATTTTGATTATCATCTTTTCATCTATTTAATCTTATTCTTGTTATAATCCTTGGTGACACGACCACCTGAGCCTTGGGTTTGAACGCCCGTTTGAATTCACATGCTTTTTGATATGACCGTGGATAATTGCATGTTGGACGGTTGGGCAATGATTTGTGAACGCCGGGACCAACGGGTTCATGGGAAGTCTGACCCTTGTGAGTTTGTCCATAAGAAGATGTAAACACAAGGTCCTGATTTAATCCTTGGAGTTTAGAATTTAATTAGTTGAATAGGAACATGGTTTTGGTGGTGATCTTCCGGACCCCAGATCTTTATTTCTTGATTAGTTAAATTTTATTTCAGCACTTTTATTTTTGTTCTTAGTATTAACAACTCTCTCAAATCAGGATTTATTTCTTGTACTTGAGATTGGATTTGGATTTTGACTTTTTTTTCCGCCGTCCCTTGGATCCATACCTATCTATACTAAGTTGACTTGTTGTTCTCAACAAGTTGACAACCGGGTTAGAAGGTTAAACACTAGCACTTTTTCGAGTGATTGTTGTATGTACAACGACGCACATCAATTTGGCTCCGTTGCCGGGGACGACACAGTTGTTTTTCTGATCTGCTTATATGTATATCTTGTATAATCCTTGTTCATATTCTCTAACTTTCACAACTTTAGTCTTTTTTATAATTTCTTTTAGATTTTTATAATTTCTTTTTGCCTTCCGAGCACAATTCCGGAAGTGTATCTCCTCTTTTTGCTGAGTTTCCATTCTAGTAGTACTACTTTCTAGTTACTTTTTTAGTAATTTTAGTTTATTTCATAATTTCTTAGATTTATAATTTTTAGTTCTCTTTGTAATTTTTGACTAACCTCTTATCTTGTAATCTTTCTTCTCTCGTTCGTTGATTGACATATCTTTTAGGAACTTTTCTTTTTAAATGGAGTGGGCATCCCAATATCCCCCACAATGTTATTACTATGGTCTTTACCACCATGCATCTCTTGTCTGCCCGACTCTACCCCATGCTTATGATAACACCCCTTCTAATTGTGAGCCCTTTCATCTTGGTGGGTACAATGTGAATCCACATTTTTTTATAACCATTATGGGGAACCTTGTTGTCCATATTCTAACATGGGATATGATCAACAATATATTGTGGGGTGTAACCAAAAAAACCTTGGGGGTTATGAACATGTTTATGAAACCCATTGTAATCCTCAACAAGAAGAGAGACTTAGGGCCTTAGAGAAGATAGCAGTAGAAGGAGTAACAAAGCTAAAAACCAGACAAGCCTTATTAACCACCATGCTAGAAGCCCAAACCCAAAATATAGATTGTTCAAATATGTTTCCTCATGAATTGGTGACACCTTATAATATTGAATCTTCCTACCAAGATGTACGCAATGGAAATTATAATCCACCATCTTCTGGAGATTATTATGAGGAGCAATACCACCCAAAACAATAAGAGGAGTACTATGGCCAAGGACACTATGGGGAGTGTGGCGAGGATGACCAAAATTTTGGGGTGTATAAATCCAATGGTGAAATAAAAATTAATCTTGAACTGGAAGAGAGACTTAAGGCCCTAGAAAAGATGTTAGCAGAAGGACAAGCAAAACTTGAATCCATTCAAGTAATGTTAGCTACCTTACTAGAGGATCAATCACAAACTCTCTCTATAGAGCTTGAGCAACCCAAGATGGATTTTCCTAATGACGATGATGATGATCCTTATTTTGTGGCATACATGTCGGATCCTGAAGAAATAGAACAAACCATGGAGCCATATTTTGTGTGTGATGAGGATGTTGGTATCCCTATCTTTCCTTTAGAGACTCTATTACTTGAATATGAAATGTCAAAGAAGGAGAGTCATTCTGAAGATCCAACAACTCCTCCCATCCTCAACATAAATCTGAATGATACCATAGACCAATACCCTTCTTTTAAGTCTATTTTGGATAATGAGCATCTAATCCCTTTTATGATTCTTCCCAAGCTGTCACATCCAATTTCCATCCCACACATGGCTGATCTAGAAGGGGAGATACCACCATTGGAAGAAGCCCACACACCCCCTTCTATTGTTTGTAAGGAAGACATCATCATCCCTCCTAAATACTTGTGGAACCCTTGTACAATAGTATTAGAGACATATGTTATATCAACAATGAAACTTACCAAACCCAATGTTGATGGCATTAATTTTAAGGAGAAACAAAACACTTTTGTAAATGATTTTAAATTTTTTGTATTAGCATAAATTCTCCCATATGAAGGTCATCATGATGGTGGGAAACCCAAACCAAATCCTCCACCTGACTCAGTTCATCATGCTCTACTGGCATTACTGGTCGGGTACCCGCCAACCTCCCCCAATCCACAACCATCTTAACACTTCCCTTGCTATCGAAGGAAGATCTATGGATATTGTTGGAGGGAATGCGAGGTGAAATAAAATATGAGCACCCCACTGAGGTTCTACAATTACCCTATCATAGGGTACATTATGAAGCTCCTCAGATAAAGGTCCCAGCCCTCATACACATCCCCTTTAGTTGGACGTTTTTTGAGCTACCTGGGCCACCTGGAAATCCTCCCACTTCTCTTCCCTCCATCTTGGGTTTCGATTTTGCTCGAGACGAGCAAAAATCTAAGTCCTGGGTGGAGGTGGGTGATATGTTTCTATTCCACCCCGTTATCTTTTTTATTCTTGCATTATTTCTACCTTTTTTTGCATATAGTTGCTTTGTTCATGGCCATTATCTAGTCGGTCATGTTTTTATTTCTTTTGTAGGAAAATGGCCTTTATCTAGTTAGCCAATATGATTAGATGTTTATCATTGTACCCCTTTGAGTTTAGTAAATCTTTTGCAAAAAAATGTTACAAATTGCCATGTCTGAAACCACCATGTCACCTAGGATCCCAAAATAGCATCACTCCTTGGAAAAGATGGCAAGCCGTATGGAATCAATCAAAACCAAACACAAATTTTCTCTATTTTTAAACATTGATTAACTTGATATAAATCTTGTATAATGTGATTGACATGAATGTTCTTTCTGATGTAATGACACTTTCAAAAAAAGGAGAAAATAATATGTGAAGTTATAGGCACAAGAACACCTTTTGTTTCCCCCTTATTTTCTCTCTAAAAAAGAGAAGCAAAGAATCACCACCAGACAGAAATCTAGTCTGGGGTGGCATGCTTCCCATAAAAAAAATTACATACCCCACAAAGGGGTGTACCATCAAAAGATGCCAAAAGTGCACATGAAAAAAATTGTGACCAATGTAGCCACAACTCCACAAATCTAAATCCCAAGTCAAAGAGAGGAGGGATAAAAAAAATTCATCACTTCCTTTTTTGTTTTCACACCCCCTAATTTCATCTTGTTCTTGTGCAACAACTCACAAAAAAAATACATTTATAAAAATGAGAGTGTCAAAGCAAAAGTAAGATGAAGCATGTTTTTCTACAAAATCTTGATTTAGAATCAAGATATGATATTTGTTTTTAATAGGGAATATAGACTTTTGTGTTTTGTGGTTTTAGGAGATTGGGTTGCTTGGCCAAATTTGGAGGTAAGGAATAAAGTGATGTTACAAGGGTGAGGATAGACATGTTGTTAGTATAAATTGGAATAATTTGTAATTTTATTTGTTTGAGGACAAACAAAGATTCAAGTCCGGGGTATTTTGATAAATGTATATTTACCCTTTTATTTATATATTTTTGATATTTGTTTGGGATTATTTTGTTATTTATTCTCTTAGTTTCATAATTTATTGTGTTATTTTATATTTTTCTCTTTAATTGGAGTTTTAATTCTATTTTCTTGGGTTTTGTAGGAAAATTACACAATTTGCAGTAGTCCTGAAATTCATATATACCCTCCACCAATTGTGACATAACTCTTGCATTTGAACTCCACATTGAGTGTACAAGTATTCATTGGAAAGGGAATTTAATTTCCTAAAATAAAATTCTATTATTTGGACTTCTTTGGTGCTTTTCACGAGAGAGAAATATGTTCTAAATCGCTTCTGCGAGAATCTGCATTAAAAGGAGTTACATTGTCAAGATAATTAAAGACAACCAGCTTTCAATTTGACCAGATCTAGAAAATTCAAAAATTGGTATCCCTCTCTTTTTCCCCCTATTTTGAGGGAAGCCTACCCCCTCCCCCTCCTATAAAAGGAGGGACTCTTCACTTGTAAAAGCATTCCATTCTCTATTCCATTTCATCCCATTTTTAGTTGTAGACCACTTCTTGTATAATGTTGGATCTCATTTTAGTTTGTGTTTCTTCCAGTCTTGTTATGTCTAAGTAAATTTCTCTAGGGAATGGGAGTAGCCCCTTAGCCCGGTTCTATTCAATATAATCAGTCATATTCCTTCATCGAACACATGTCTTCTCTCTGTTTCTTTGTGGTTATTTGGATGATCTGATATATTCTTATGGAGTTTATATGATCGTGGATCTCTGTAAGAACGAAACAATAGTCCCTTAATTGTGATTATCATCTTTTCATCTATTTAATCTTATTCTTTTTAAAATACTTAGTGATGTGACTACCTGAGCCTTGGGTTTGAACGCCAGTTTGAATTCACATGCTTTTTGATATGACCGTGGATAATTGCATGTTGGACGGTTGGGCAATGATTTGTGAACGCCGGGACCAACGGGTTCACGGGAAGTCTGACCCTTGTGAGTTTGTCCATAAGGGGATGTAAACACAAGGTCCTGATTTGATCCTTAGAGTTTAGAATTTGATTAGTTGAATAGGAACGTGGTTTTGGTGGTGATCTTCCGGACCCCAGATCTTTATTTCTTGATTAGTTAAATTTTATTTCAGCACTTTTAATTTTGTTCTTAGTATTAACAACTCTCTCAAATCGAGATTTAATTCTTGTACTTGCGATCGTATTTGGATTTCGACTTTTCTTTTCTATTGTCCCTTGGATCGATACCTATCTATACTAAGTTGACTTGTTGTTTGCAACAAGTTGACAACCGGGTTAGAAGGTTAAACTCTAGGACTTTTCCTAGTGATTGTTGTGTGTACAACGACACGCATCAAGTGATCTTCAGTAACAAGCCTACCATGCATAACCTTCCAGCAGCACATGATAGATCATTTAGGGGCCCTAGACTTCCAAAGCCAATTGGTCCAGGGAAGTTCGTCATGTTTGGTTCTACAAAAGTTCCAAGCATCCTTGAAAGATACAGACTTCAAGTTCATGAGCATGCAAACATCATCACCACTACCCAACTGTAATCTTCTACAGATTTTCAGAATGCTATCTGCCCCCCCTAACATTAGGAACATCCCACACTCCATTTGAAATAATATCACTTAGAAAGTTGTTGGGCCCGAACTTTGAGCTGTCAATAACTCAATTAATATATATATATATATATATATATTACATTTCTTAATAATTTTTAATATAATACATCATATTCATCCGTTTACTTTATCCTCATATCTTAGAAAAATTCTAAAGTGTCAATCTAAAATAAAAATCCATTAATTGAAGAGTGTGTATAACTCATTTCAATTGAAAATTTAATAAGTCAATTTGTTCTAGAAACCTCATATGTGATATTTTCTAGGACATTATATTTGTTGGCTCCAACTACTGCTCATTCCTATCTAATTTAGGGTAAAATAATTCATACTAACATAATCAAAAGGGGGTCTAGGTGAAGGGAGGTTTAAGTCATTGACATAGATTTGAGTATGTTAAAATGCTCCACCTCTTAAGGAGGATTTTGTCCTTGAAATTCATCGAACTATTTCTTGGTATACTACGTTATACATTCTAATCAAATTATAGGTTTCAAGTTCACTTGATGTAGTTAATCATAGTATGCCACCCAATAACAAAGTTATAGTCTAACGAATAGTGGAACTATATAACTCTATGAATCAAGTTCTTAATAGTCTTCTCATATTTTATGTTGACTTGGGAATATAACACCAAAACCTAGGATTTTCTTAATATTGTATATATGTTATGGTGACCTACACTGATAATCATGGTTGATATCACTCCTTATTTTTTTATTGTTATGGCTATTTCTTAAGTTGATTATATATGTAGGTTTTACTAAGGAGAATTAATTATCTCACATCTAATGACCAAGCCATTTCATATATCCCATTAGGGATATTAGGTTTGAGGTGTAAGATAAGGATTTTGTTGCATATAAGTTTTAGTATTCACATTCGAGCATTATAGTGTATTGTATGCGACTTTGTGAACTAATCATTAATGATATTAGTATACATTATAAGGTACACAAGATATATTTAAGGTGTATTTCACTCATTTTCACTTTAATTATTTATGATTACATGTGCATGGTGTACATGCATTAAGTTTAGTATCCTTAGTGTGTTAAACCCGATTTGTAGGGTAGAGTAATCCATATTATTGATCCTAAAGAAAATTAGTGGATAGGAACATTCATTTAAAAAAGTTAGGGGTTGACCATTTTTTTACAATTTAACTTCGTACTTTACCTTTCTTAAGTTAATTTATTTTAATTATCCAAGTAATAATCTATGATAGTAGAATTAGAAAGGCTTACTCATTAACCTTGGTTAGGTTAAGCTACACTTCTAAGCATACATGAATCCACCCCTAAAAAGGATTAATATATAACTTAACTAATCATTTAGAGGGAAAACAATGGTGGATCTACTATTTCTTATATATCCATAACTTCTTCTTGGAACTCGCTACATCACACATATGCCTAGGTGCTCAACGTTGATCAATCTAGCGAGGGGGTTCTTCACTGAAGGGTTTCTTTGATACTAAAATTTTCTTGTGGTGGTGAATTGGTTCCAAAATCCATAAATAAAATCTAAAAGATTTTTTATACATATAATTTTATAATGAAAAAAAGGTTTACAATAAAAACTTTGTGATGAATATCCAAAAACTAGCACCAAAATTGATCCCAGAACCAAGTATCTAAAACTCCCCCACAATGACCATGTACTATTATCCTACCATCGCTTCCTTATACCAAAGTGTTTTTTAACATAGGAAAGGACATACTAATAGCATCTCTAACTTATAGAGTAGGAGGGGAAAAGTATTATTACTATACACTATCAACTTCTAACATATCCTAAGAAGGAACATCATCCACCATTTAACACTTATCTCTAATCATATATTAAACTTCATCATCATGAAATACCACCTCCAAAATGAGGGTAGGGGTGTTAAGTGTTACTAAGGACCGAGTCTCAACCACACATACAGTTCGGGGAGAGGAAGTGGCCAATTAAGTCCAGGATTGAAACCCTAAGTTGGTATCCTATGACACATGGATAGGCCTATCAACATCCTATATAGGGTTACTTAACTACCTAATAAGGAACTACATGAGTGCATTAAAATAGTTAAGTCACTAACTACTTAGGATCTAATACCCTTTTATAAAGAGTGAGACCTGATTAATGATCTAGTCAAATGGTATGATACAAAGAGCCATGTAAAAATAAAGCAGTGGAAAAAATATAACTATTTCATTTATCGATTGCTCCTAATACATTGTTCTTCACATAAAGAAGGTGGTAAACCAAACTAAAAGTGTAACGTCTATTTAAATGTGAGACCCTTGTAGAGGGCCACTAGGACATTCCCAACTATTCTGAAGACGATCAATATTGTACAATCTCTTCCAGAGCCAAGACCCTTTAATGCACCTACGCCAAGGTGGTCCAGGGAACAACACCCAGAAATAGATACGTAAAGTATGGGTCATAATAATTGAGTATGTGCATTTATATGACATTTATGGAATTAAAAATACCATAAGCACTAGGTTGGTGTGCCCACATATAAAGGGGTCATTAGAAATTGGGTAAGTTCAATATAATTTTATTAAAATGAATGAGTAATCAATGGATGAGTAATGTAGATTGAGGCATTATCGACTAGGGGGCATTACCAATTTGGAAAGTCCAATATACTTTCATTAAAGTAATGAATAAAAAATGGATGAGTAATAAATATTGAGGCATTATCGACTTAGAGAAAGAAATGTATAAAATAAAGTATTTCTTACATTTAATCCCAAACAACAACATATAAAAGAATGCACACAGATTAAATAAGATTTGAATATTATAAAGTAGGTCTAGAGAACCATAAACTACTAGACATGGTAGGAGGAACAAAACTTCAGTCTCCATATATACAAAATATGGCATGAGAAAACTCAGTACCTGGTAGAGGAATAAAATCCATTTCCTGATTATAAGACTAGGTGAATAAAACCCACTTCTTGGAATGGGAATAAAATCCAATGACCAAAACATGTTTACAGTACTATAGTTATTACTAGTCCAATTCCAACATGCATAATAGGCAAGTTAACAAGTATAGTCAAATTGATAATCATGTACATAGAGGATAAGAATATCCAACATATGCCAGTTCGAGTCATAAGGAAGATAAATAAGCAGTCCACAATTTTAGTAATCAAGAAGAGGGGATGTAGATCATGAATGGTATATTTGAATAGGAAATTTGAAATGTGATGCAATTCATCTGTCTATTTAGGATTTGTGACTCAATGAAGAAAATAAGAGATTCTAAGTCATTATATACCCAATTTAAATAGGGAAGGAGCATACACCTTATGTTTAGACCTAAGGTCTTGTATCCCAGGTCGAATATTTAGAGTCACAAATATTCCTATAACAATTCATATAAGAATTAGTGTTAGTTTGTGCTATATGTACTAACCCTATAATTACATTTTTATATACTCTTATTTAGGCTATGAAACTAGTAACAACCAATACAAAATATTTTTATTATTCAGATACTATTTCATTATATTTTTCTGATGTCTCACTTGATAGCTATGATTTTTCTAAGTTATGCGTGAATACTAAATTTATTGTTTGAAGCTAGTAGAAAAATATCATATTACCCTCACACGATGAGGCATAAAATCCCAAATCCATGATAGGGTGTACAAGTTAAGAAAAAACTCCAACTCATGGAACTCCCATAATAAGACTAGGCCGATAAGATGAGATTTCCCTTGGCACATGAGACAAATGAAAACCAATGCAAGAGTGTAATGACAGTTTTGAGTCAAAGATATTCTCTAGTTTTAAGAGACATGGAAGGTATTATCTACTTTCAACCGACATGGAAGAGCACATACAGTTACTAATCTTCATGGAACTAGAAAGTATCAATGGAGAAGCTTTTACCCAAGATGATGTTTCTAATGTTGAATGATCTTTGTAGAGGTACTCAGACATAAGTGTAGGAAATTGATGATGAACACCATAAATTATGTTGTCTAAAACTCAAGTGCTATGGAAAAAATAAAAAATCAGTAAACCTAGATAGTGGACCTAACAATTGATTGCAATTACAATAAAAAGCTATATTACATCCCATGGGGTCTCATGCATGTCTTATCGAGGCATGATTAGGAACCGTCATTAACAGCCACCAAGGAAAGATAGATAGTATTGCACCTGAGCCGAGGAAGATCCCTATGGAACTCGGATCATTGTTGTCAAGTACCAAGTTGGATCCATCCAAAGGAAATTAGTTAGAAATCACCCATAAAATTAGAATCTTTTTGTGCAACTCATCAAGGATAAGTGAGGTCAATTGGGATATAAGGAAGGAGATGACAAAACTTGGTGATGAAATGGCTTCTGAGGCACAAAATAAGTTTCTCCAACCAATCTAGCTTGCCAACAAGTTTGAGACTCTACCAAGCCCCCCTTGTTTTGATATATGAAGGTAAAGGCCAGGTGGAAGCCTGTAAGAATGTCGTAGACATTGGATGAAAACTTTTAGAACCATCTCCAAAATTGTAGGTGGCCAATGATGGCCCATTGTAGGATGCAACCTCAATGGGATGTCGGCAAACACATTATGGTTTTCCTGAGCACTACAACTAATATGAGACAAAACCAAGAATTTTCGCTTCAGACTTGAGTCATCCTGGAAGGAATGGGGTTGTCTAGGATGGTTATGGTGACTTAAATGAAAAAAAGGCATGCTAGAGTTTTGGGGGCGTCGTTTATGAATAGGGGAGGAAGAAACGGAGAGGAGTAGGGGAAGGGATGAAGAGGAGAAGAATAAGAAATATGGCGAGAGGCAAGGATGGGAGGTGCCACCACATAGTGATGTTGTGGCAACAGTTCCCGATTAATGAAGAGGAACCACAATAGAGAGAAATCTTGTATTGCATCAAGAAAATAAAAAGATGATATAGAAAAATTTAATGTGATTACTTAAATCAATGAAACTTTGGTCAAGATATATCTTTCTTTCTCTAATTTCACTAGAGGGGCAAATGACATCTGATTGGCTTGAAAATTTAAGGGTTTACTAATTATGGTGTGAGCAATCCAAATTTAATGTCAATTTCCCATTTCAAAAATATTTGATATTTTATTTGGTCACTTCTAAGTCATGAACTTAATTAATCTTTTTGTTACCTTTCTTAATAATTTTCTATATAATATATCATATTCATTCATTTTACTTTATCCTCGTACTTGAAGAGATTATAGAGTGTCAATCTACAATCAAAATCCATTAATTGGAGAGTTTATGAAACTTATCTCAATTGAAAACTTAATTAGCCAATTTATCCTAGAAACCTCATCTAGGATATTTCCTAAGACATTATATTACTTGACTCCAATTAGTACTCATTTGTATCTAATCTAGGAAAATGAATTATGTTAACATAACTAAAGAGGGTCTAGGTGAACGAAGGGTTAAGGTATCATCCTATATTTGGGTAGGCTACAATATGTATTCACTTATTGTAAATTGTGATATGCATATAAAGGCAAGTAATTTGTCATCTATTTAGTAATATTTGCATAAGACTCCTACATATAATCACTATATCTCCACAATTACATGATACATAGGCTACAAATGACACTTTTGTGAGGGTTTTGTCCAATCTTGGATATTTTTCCCTATTTACTATTACATGCTATTCTAACATCCATATTGTTGAAAGTTTTTTATTTTACATATATGTTGCCCTGAAATAGACAATCTAGTATACACACATTTTGAGTGTCCCATCTTTCTTCTTCTAAAATAAGAACAGGGAACCAAATGGGGCCCTACTGGGCCTAATGTAACCAACATTAACTTGTTCTCTCAGTTGCCTCCGCAACTCCCAAGTGTGTTGGGGCATACTATAAGGTCATGGGGTAGGAGCCACACACTTGGTACGAATTCTATTGAATGATCGATATCCATTTTCTGAGGCAGCTTGTAGGCATTTGTTCAAGAAGCACATCATAAAAGTCCATGAGGATTTGTGCAATTCCTATGATGCCACTGGGCTCGGTAGTTGGTCCTCAGTGATAAGGGAAAAAAAGATCTTCTCTCCCTTTTTAGACCATCAACAACTTGTAATGCAAACAACAAAGGAACTCCTTCCTTAGCCATGCTTGTTTCCTTCAAGAAACAAGGTTTTGATCCTCCCATGACCAGTTTCCCTTACAGATGAGGTATCACATCGGTTTGAGACTTCATAAGGAAATCTAGGCCAAGAATGACATTGAAGTCATCGGGGAATGTCACCTTATTACAAAATTCCATATCCTCTCTAGCAACATAGACCTCAATATCCTTCATAACACATGTTGTGAGAAAGGTTTGGAAATCAGCGATCTAGATGAGATCTGGTGACCAACGAAATGACAAAGAGGGCGACAAAAGAGGAGGTTCTCGACACATTGGGAGGCCCCCTTCCCCATTTATCATTCTTTCCTATGAATCAATTATAGGATCAAAATCTCTAAATCATTTTGAACTATCAAAGTTATGGGCGGACCTGATGAAGCCAAGACTGTTCGACACTTCATTGGAGAAAGTGAATGTTGAGATTCAGGGCCGAAAGCTCATCTACCCATAAGAGGAGGTAGAGAAGAATCTTGAGCATTGGAAGAGATGCATAGTAGGGTACATTGTTGGCTTTAAGCCTCATCTACCTACTCTAGAAAGTTACATGTCTCAAATCTGGATTTTGAAGGGTTCGTTGGAGGTCATGAACCATAGAAAGGGATTCTTCCTCATCAAAATTTTAGATTAACTGGATCTAGAGAACGTGCTGGATAATGGCATATATTTTGTTAGAGGGAAACCTATGGTTCTAATGAAGTGGAAGCCGAGAGACTCATTGAGGAGGTTCAAGTTGATGAATATGCTAGTCTGGATCAGAGTCCGTAATCTACCTCTTGAGTTATGGGACATGAAAATGTTTGCAAGTATTGGTTTGAATCTTGGGACTCCTCTTTGAACGGATAGATCAACCTTTGAATTGAGAAACCTTGATTTTGCTAGGCTATAGATTCTCATGCTGGCATCGTCTGAATTTTCAGTGGAGCTAGAAGTGTCTAGTGATAAAGGCAATATTCACTTGATTAATTTTTAATATGAGTGGAGGCCAAGGGTTTGTGAGGTGTGCAAACTGTTGGAACACTTTGACTGTAAAGGAAATACCAGTAGTTCTATTTAGGGAGCGAAGAAGGTTTGGGTAAAGAAGGTAGGGTCTATCATTCCTTTGGGCACCCAGGAAGTTACTGAGAAAATTATTGAGAATATAAATTTACCTGGTCGTCCTACCTCTGTTTAGGTTCTTAATGAGAAAGCAACTAAGAATGTGGACTCACCAGTTCAATCCAGCTTTACTAAAGCAATGGGGATGAGCAATGAAGAGGAAGAGTTCCATATGCCTAACAAATCATTTGACACTACAAAAAATAAGGTCTTTAACTACAAAAAAATTGTAGTGTAAACCCCAAAATTTGTAGCTAAAAGCTTTGTCTACATTTATCCTTACATTTATAATATATAGCTAATACCCGTGTAGCTAATTATTTAGGCTACACTTTTCAAAGTTGTAGTTTGTTATTCCTCTGCTATAAATTCATATGTAACCAATGTCCTTACACATAAAAATGTAGTTTCCATTATAGCTAAATATATGACTGCAATTCAATTTGTAGCTATGATATGAAGGGAGAGATGACATTGGTTACAATTTGTATATGTAGTTCATGTATAGCAAAAATTAGCACTTGCTACACATGTAATTATAGTTAGTGTGTACTGAAAGACACCTTATACTTCACATACATATGTAGTGAGAGACATTATGTATCTGATCAGTCGCTTTCCAATATAGAGGGGTTTTCAAAAAGAAAAAAGATGAATGTTAATCAAGATCGAGTTGTGCTTACAATGTCAACAATGATACTTTTATTTATATTTGAACAATGAGTACCCATGGGGAGGACATTAACCTGGCCCTTGTTTTACAATATGCATGGAAAAAAGATACATGTTTACAATAATCTTCTTCTGACTACCTCTATCCACTGCAGACTTTATATGCCACATGATCATGTGCATCTTCTTCCATCTTGATTTTTCTTTTTTTTTGTTCCACCACTTGTATCGTCAACAAATATGATAACATTGATAAACTCATAATAAGAGGAAGATTGCTAAGGTATTGCTCTTCTTGATTAAAATAAGAGAACTTCTCCATTTACGTGCTCTGCTAGCTTCTGTTTGGCCATAGGAAGCTCCTACAGTTGATATTGATTCATGGAGATTCTTGAAAGACAAATCATTCTCATCAACAACTGACAGTTCCACCCGGTCCCCAAGTTTGAGGTTTCCATATATCTCAACACATATTTTGTGAATCTGAGACTATATATTGGATAATTTCTTTGTCCTCTCTTACTTTTGTTGTGGCAGTTGTTCCTATACAAGACATATGGCATCCAGATATAACTTAACCTACAGTAACATAATTTGCGTTATGCGGGTGAAAGTAAGAGTACGAAAATAATTTTGAGAAAATGACATGTACTGGAACAAACCAATGAAATTATTGCATAGTTTACCTTTCACATTTACATGAACACAAGTTTATGATACTCAAATCAAGGTTATGCAATGGGTTATTTTGTCTAGGATGAAGATGTGATACGAAGGCCTTCTCAACAATCATTCTTGGAATCAAATAACTTGACCTGCAAAAAAGGTCATAGCGCGTGATCAAGTTGCCTTGCTAAAAGTTATACATATCAGAATTTATACAAAACATAGCTATAAATGAGTTATAATGGCATCATTGTTTACCAACAATTGATGTGGCAATGTGGTAGTCAGATCAGAACAAAACTTTGTTGCATCTGAAACAATAGCTGATGACAGAGCAGGTGTGGTCCCCAAACCAATTTGCTTTTTACCAGGGGCCTTTTTCTCAGCAAGAGGCTGAGATTTCACCTCCTTTAGTACTGAATAAATATGAAAGGGCTCATCAGATAGTACCTACAATCAATCATTCATCAGGTCATGAATGATGGGATATGGTGCAGGTACTATGGATACTAGCATATTATTGCTTTAAACTCTGGAATATGGGTGCTATTTATTATCAGTCACTGAAGTCCTATGATGAAGCAAAACAAAAAAAATCAAAATGAAAGGCAATATCCTTTCTTCAATCACGTGTATCTTTCTTAAGGTGTGAGCTACCTATGACACAATTTCAAATCATCAATATAAACATTTCTGGGTTGAAAATTCAAGCAGTAAGCACAACTAAGTTTAAAGTAATGAATTACAATCTATAGAAGATAAGGGTCAATATTCTACAGGAAAATAAAGGACTATTCACTTGAATGTGAAACCTTGAAAATATCTACAAGGGTCCAACTGCATAATTTGTTTGAACTATAGGAGGTTCTTACAATTATTGCATCAATACAATAGATTTAGTGTTAGATAAACATGCAGATGGTATAATTCCTGGTTTTATTACAATGATGATAACATTTACTATTTAAGGAAGTGCAGAAACACAAAGAGATAAAAACAATCAATGGTTGTCTCCTAGACCTCATGTTAGATGTTTCTCGTCCTGAAACACCATTACACATTGAAGTATCCAAACCTATTCACCTCTGTCAAATAAAATGGTTGAATTTATGTATACACTTGCTATTTTAGAGCCATACACAGAACTAAAATTATGTGCACAAAAATGTACTATCACGGTACCACCGTGCTAAAACATAGAGTAGATATATGGACTAAAGAATGATATCATACTCTCACTGCCACATGATCTATATGCTGTTGTGAATGCCATCATGGATCCTAATCCATATAGATATAACACGGTTGCATTATACCTAACATATTAAGAGCCGTCGATTAATACTTGATGGCCATCTTCATTTCTTCTACGAAAATCATGGAAAAGATGGGTTTCTATACCTTAACCTTCGAAGTTAAAAAATTCTGGCTCAGCATGATAAATATTATATATTAATCTTACCTTACCCCCTTAGAATACATGATGAATGCAATCACCATAATCTTGACCAAGGTTGAGCCCCTCTCCGTTAAGATTGATACTACTCTTCCTCCATAAGTTTTGTGAAAAACCCACAATATAGTTTTCTTTTAGCATTCTCATCTCTCCCATTCAAGACACTTATATTAAGTCCCTTTTCACAAAGATCTGTATATCAATTTAAGCCTCATTGCAACTCCCCTCAAGAGTAATGCCTCGCTACCCACAAGCTTCCTACAGACACTATGGAGAGAAATGTAACATCCCCATTGAAACCAATAAGAGTCCTTGTAGTTGCCTTTCTATCACACACACACAAGAAGCCATCATCAAGCTCTGATTTCCCACATTGATATCAATTCTCCTCAAATTACACGGCTGATACTTCCTGGCATAAGATCCTCATCTGTTGTTGCATAATGTATGAGCTAGAGCCCTATCTCAACTGAATCACATACCATTGCCTATGACCAACAATCATCTTGATGTCTACACATGTTTATTAGGGATTTCATATAATATCTACTCCATTTCATCCTTCTTCCTTCTACTTATGTACAGTTTACGAAATCCTCTATATTGTTGCTGCTATTATGGAAGAAACTAATCAACTAACTGGGTTCAAGTTGACACAGATGGGGAAGCAAGAAACCCACTTGAACCAACATGCAAGAATAATATATCAACACTAAATAGTAGCATAAATAAAGCAGGGGCAATAAAATGACTAGCATAGAAACACTAAACATATTATGACATGCTCCCAACAAAATAGTAGCATGAACAGACCACCCTAACTAGACAAGGTGAGTATCCTTAATGAAAAACAAGTGAACTAGACAAGAATTTTCATATAAAACAAGATCCACAATGTGCACAAAATTTCTCATCAAACATACCATTAGATAAATCAAATGCCACAACAGTGGGGGACACACATCCAATTGAAGGTATGTATGAACCATTTCTTGGAACACACTACCAAATTCATTGTTTTATTATGCATGGCTATAAATTTTTGTAGGATGCTACTGTCATTGGTCACTCCAAATTTGGATTATATATAAGTAGTATTAGATTATCAATTTTCAGTCCTAGACTTCAAAATGAAACATACCTCCATGTCCAGACCTCATGAAGTCAATAATAACTCTTCTACAGTGTGAATGTTGTAGTATATAAGTACATACAACAAAATGAAAAAAATAAGTTAGAAATTATGTGAATAAAGTAATCTACTAACTACACGAACTTTTGGTTAGGGATTTCAAACTGATAACAAAAGCAAGATATAGAATGAACTTGAATAAAAGCATACCAAAACTCACATCATGGATATCTTTGCCTCTATTGAACAATATAATGGCCTTCATTAGGCTTCCTAGAGGCACGGTCCTCTTCCTAGGAAGCAATCACAGATGGAAACATCAGAAGATAGGGATAGAGCTAAATAAAAGGACGATAGTTTCAATTCTTGAGGACAATCTCAAGGTTAACAATAGGCAATATATGGATCGTTGTTATGAATTCCCACTAAATGAAAAGATTAACGTGTTGACAACTATCTATTTACCTCTTAGCAGCAGTGATCCTTAATGTGGCTGCCTCTATTGTTATGGGAAGTATTGTCTAGGCCTATAGATGCATCAGTATGTTGTCATTTGATGGGTGACCAAAATACATGATGAAGTCATTTAAAAATAATGATTAGGAAAAAACATCCTGCCATTGTGCATTCTAAGAAATGAACAAGGTGAAGTCCCATGAATGTACACCATTTCAAAGAACGTGTTTGCAAAGCTAAGGTTGCATAAGTTGAAGCAGTGATCCTTGGTATTTACATATCCATGGAGGGAGGTTTCAAGAAGATCTAGCTTGAAAGCCATTCCTCAATGCTCATAACAGCTATCCAAAAGCCAGAAAACAGAAATGGACTATCTAAGTCAAATCATAGAGGACATTATCCATTCTCCAACCACATGACGAGTTTATATGGAACTCCATCGCTAGATATTTTAATGTGAAACGAATAACAATCAAATGTTTGAATGTTGAAGTTTCTCTGTGATGTGGAATATTATCGCACTAACAAACTCACTCGGGGTTGAAATCCTCAAACTTTTTCCAAAACCTCGTGCAATAATACCACCCACAAGTGGACGGGTCTTATCGCAATATAGTTAAGGATCGAATCCCAAAGGACAACATTTTTAAGAATCTTTGTTAGTTGAATCTAGCTCAGGTAAGACTAATATTTAGAACAATTGATTGATTTGTGGTTGATTAAACTAAATGCAAGAAAGTAAAAGAGCAGAATTAAAGTTTGTTCTGGATAAATGATACGGAATCGTTGGCATGGTACCAAGTTTCACCACCACTGCACATGCAAACACATCCAAACACATAACATCCAGGCAAGAATCTAACTATCCAAATGGAACTGCTGCGAACCCTCCCTAAGGGATGTTTAGGCCCGTATAAGCATCCCCTCAGGCATCTGATTTCTCGTCGCCATCCGGATCATGCGCTCACGGTTCCAAACATACATCATCCACCTGAGGCTGAGGTCCTCCCTAAGGGATGTTTAGACCACAAAAGCATTACCGTGGGCTAGATGGGTTGTCCCCTCATGGATCATTGACTTAGGACCTCAAGGAATCCCATTCTATTTCTATTCAGGGAGTCAACCGCACTAATTGACAAATGAGCAGGTGATTAATCTACAAGCAAACATCGACAATTAACAAAGAAGATACAAAATCCAACTAAGGTTGTGGCCCTCCCTAAGGGATATTTAGGCCACGGAAGCATCACCGTAGGCTAGATGGCTCATCCCCTCACGGATCATATACTTATGACCTCAAGGAATCTCATTATATTTCTAGTTTGAGAGTCTATCTCATTAATCAACATTCCACCCTACATACAAAAGTTCTCATAACATAGGGAAGAACAAGATGAAAGCAAGCAGGTAATCAAGCTACAAACATTATCAATTAACAACGATATGGAAAGTTATATACATTGCCTTGGAATGTTAAATGAAAAGACATGAAAGCATGGGAAGCGGGGCTAGTCCCCGCACCCCAGCGAAAAGTGACTACTCGCTCATGATGCAAGAAGCAAGAAGAACAGGAGAGAGGGAAGGTTCTACCTTGAGCATGATCTAGAAGGTAGTCGTAGCTCGGTGAAGATGATGCGGTCTTCTACATCGTGTCAGAGCAGATTTGGATGAGGAGAAAGGACCACCAAGGCAGACTGGGAAGACCTTCTTCTCCACCTTCTTTCTCTTCATTACCTCCTAGCTCGCAGCAGGAGGAGGTGTGGGCGGCATGATAATGGCGTGGAAGGAGGATAGCGGTGTGGAGGATGAATCTTGATCGAACCTTGCATTTAGGCAGCCTTTCGGCGTCCCTAGATCAATGCCCAAATGAGGACCCTTGTGGTCCTATTTATAGGCTTTGACGGGGTCCTCACATTTTTTCTGTGAGTTTGCTCCAAAAGATTTAGAGCAACCAGTTTGCTTGAATGATTTGAAGCAAACGGTCTTGGAGACTGTTTGACATCCAAACGGTCTTGGAGACCATTTGACATCCAAATTGTCTTGAGAATATATGACTATATGGTCTTGAGGACTGAACAGATCCAACCAGTCTTGGGATTTTGTCTTCATACAGGCTTGCAGACCGATCAAATGACCAAACGGTCTTGCGGAGGAACTGCCCATACGGTCCTGAAACTTTGCCTTCAAATGATTTTGAAACTGATAGGCGCCAATCGGTCTTCATGTGCACTGTCTTCAAACGGTCTTCAGTGGAAGTTGGCCAAATAGTCTTGCAGACCACTGGGCTTTGATCGGTCTTGAAGTCCATTTGCACTTGATCGGAATAGAGTCTTTGTTCAAACGGTCATGATTAATATCCTCCAACTGGTCTTGGAAACCATTTGATGGCCAAAGGGTCTTGGAGACCATTTTATGAATAAACGGTCTTGAGGACCGATGGCCTCCAAACAGTCTTTGGCTTCAAATAGTTTTGAAGACTGATTGGACCGATCAAACGGTCTTGGAGACCGATGGATTTCATTCAGTTTTGAGACCGAACGGTCTTTGTCTCCAACCGGTCTTGAGATCGTATGGCTCCAAATGGTCTTGGGACCAAACAGTCTTCCTCATTGGTCTTTTCTTGAATGTCCAAACAATATTCATCCAAACGGTCTTGGATCTTGGTCGTCCAAACAGTCTTGAGGACTGATGGCCTCCGATCGGTCTTCGTCGTCCAAACGGTCCTTGGTCCAAACAGTCTTGAAATCGTTAGGCGTCATATGGTCTTGAGACTATTTGGGCTCAAGCGGTCTTGAGACCGTATGGGCTCAAATGGTTTTGAGACCATTTAGGTAGAGTAGTGAGAGGAGGACCGTGTAGGTGAATGTCGAAGACCGATAGGTCAAAACCGCATGGGTAGACCATTAAGGCAAACTGTTTGGTCAAGACCGATTGGTCAAGACCAAAGTTGAGAGGATCTCGAGAGAATTCCATACGATGGTTGAACCTAGTCAAGACCTGCACAAAATCGATATAAATCTGGTTAATAATCTAGATAATTGAATTAGTTAAGAAATCTTGCATTTTGTGAGATTTAGGAGATGAAATCGAAAGTATTGAATCGAATTGGTCCCAAAAAGGCGACTGGAAATCATGATGAATATGCATTCATCAAAACACCCCAAACTTAGACGTTGCTCATCCTCGAGTAACACAAAATCTGAAACAGTTGCCAAATGAATACTTTCTGATCATGTGATTGCCTCCTCTTCACATCACGATTGTTTCCTTTCTACTTAGTGTGAGTAAGCATCTCAACTTCCTAAAACCATTGAACACATCTTACCATATCTTTGTTCTCGAGTTTGCTTTCCAAATTCACTTCCTCCTCACTTTTTCCAACAACAAGAATGTCAAAGTGTTTCGTAAGAGTCTAGAGATACCCGCAGAACAACAACTGTGCATCTGATCTGACACTGGTGTATTTCAGGGTAGTGGAGGCATTTATTGTGCCATTGGGTAGAAAAGGGAGTGAAGGGTGGTATGGAAGGAAGAATTAAATCTCTCCTCCATTTGACTCGAGATTTTTATTATATTATTTGCAATTTCATTTATTGCATTTTTTTGGTGCGAATCTCTCCTCTATTTGACTCGAGATTGCATTTTCTGTGTGCGCTTTGGCATCTTTTCTTAGTGGTACACCCCTATTAATTTGTGAGGGGTATGGAGGAATTGGATATAGAGGGAAGTGGCGTGCCACCCTGAACTTAGGGTTTGACACTATTTTGGCTATTTTTGTTTCTTTTTTATGGATGGAGGGGTACGAAGATGATAGAATAAGTGTAGAAGAGAGTTTTGATCAGAATGCAACTTGATTTACAATTTCATGCACCGAGTTGTTCTCTTTATCATACTCTACTCAAATAATGACTTGATGAGGATCCGATGGGGATTCCATGTTGTTGTTCCACTAGTCAGTTAGGAAGCATGACGTGTTGGATACCTATCAGTTTGACAGACACTTGCCATTTTTGCGTAAAGATCATGATGTTAGGATTCATAAGCTTCACAAGACGATTTCAATCAAAAGGCTAGTTTTCATAAGAAGGTCCTTTTGAGGATCTGCTTCACATAAGGAGGGTATAATGATCCAAAATGCATAGAGATAAAATTGAAAAGTGTCAAAACTTCATCAAGTTTCTATGCAAAAATCTTAAAATTTGAAAATTTTGGTCAAAAATGCAATGACTCAAAAATGCAACGATAAATGCAATGATGAAATCTTAAGTCTGAATTAGATGGGTGAAGGTGGAAAGTAAGATACGTACCACCCACCCTCCACCCTGAACTTAGAAATTTTCTCGTCCTGAGCAAACTCTAAATCTGAGATGGAGGGGAAAGTTCATGCCGTTTGCGTTCCAATCAGCATGCATCCTCCATCTGAAAATATCAAACATAAAGACCATTCAGAACTCAAGATAGAATCTCGCGTTGTAATTTTATTTGGTGCAAAATTATCTAAAAAAATAAAAACAAAATTAAGAAAAATTTATAATTCAAAATTGAAACTAAATACGAATTTATTGATCGGGTTGCCTCCCGACAAGAACCTTTGTTTTATGTCGATGGCTCGACTTGGTTTCGTCAAAGTTCATGGTGGATACGTTGGATTGGTGAGTTCTAGTATTGCTTCGGTGCCTGTATTGGCTGAGGTGAAATATCTCTTCAGTCATTGACCATTTGACATGAATTCGCCTGACTTTTCACTCCATAAAGAAAAAGCACCATGTGGGGAGATGCTCTTGACGATGTAAGGTCCTGACCAGTGGGAATGGAGTTTTCCTGGGAATAACCTTAGTCTTAAATTGAACAGAAGAACTTGGTCTCCCACTTGAATGTCCTTCCTCTTGAGATGACCATCGTGCCACAACTTTGTGCGCTCTTTATTGATTCTAGCATTCTCATAAGCTGTCATTCGGAGTTCTTCCAACTCCTGGAGTTGTAGAATCCTGGCTTGGCCTACTTCTTTCATATCAAAATTTAGTTGTTTTATTGCCCACCATGCCTTGTGTTCCAATTCTACCAGTAGGTGGCATGACTTTCCATAGATTAGTCGAAAAGGTGTAGTCCCAAGGGGAGTTTTAAAAGAAGTTCGGTAGGCCCACAAGGCGTCATTGATTTTTACTGACCAATCCTTCCAATTGCGGCCTACAGTCTTTTCCAAAATAGCCTTGAGTTGACGGTTAGAAACTTCTACATGTCCACTAGTTTGTGGATGGTAGGGTGAGGCTACCTTGTGAGTTACACCATATTTCTTCAGCAATGCTTCAAATCTTCTTTCTAGGAAATGAGAACCTCTGCCGAAAATCACAGTGCGTGGGACTCCAAATCGGAGGAAATGATGTCTTTGAACATTTTGATGTTAGGTTTGTAATCACTAGTGACGGTAGGTATGGCTTCAACCCATTTTGAGACGTAATCCACCGTCACTAGGATGTAGGAAAATCCATGAGAAGATGGGAATGGACCCATGTAGTCCACACCCCAAACATCAAATATCTTGACTTCTTGCCACAAGTTCAGTGGCATCTCATCTCTCTCCGTTATGTTACATGTTCTTTGACACTTGTCACATGATAAAACAAAGTTGTAGGAATCTTTGGATATGGTTGGCCAAAAGAATCCACATTGCAAAACTTTCAAGGAAGTTTTCTTGGAACTCATGTGGCTTCCAACTGGGCCTGAGTGACATGGCTCCAAAAAAAGTTGAGCTTCTTATTTGGTGATACATTGTTTGTATAGGCCATCGGCACAAAGCTTGAAGATGTACGGCTCATCCCAGTGATATTGCTTCACATCATGTAGGAATTTTTTCAGTGCATTTCCGGTGCATTTAGGGTGAATGACACTCGCAGCTAGGTAGTTCACAAAGTCCGAGTACCAAGGGATAGCTTTGGAAACTTTCATAAGCTGGTTGTCTAGAAGAGAATCGTTGATGGGGATCTTCTTGGTTTCCAGGGCATCGATACGACTGAGGTGGTCTGCCACGACATTCTATGTACCTTTCTTATCTCTTATCTCCTAATCAAACTCTTATAAGAGGAGAATCCATCTAATTAACCTAGGTTTAGCATCTTTCTTTTCCTGGAGGTAACAGATAGCGGCATGATCTGTGTAGACAATGACTTTTGAACCAATGAGGTAGGATCTGAACTTGTCAAAGGAATACACACCCATGAGAAATTCTTTCTCGATAGTTGCATAATTCTTCTGAGCTTCATCGAGGGTTTTTGATGCATAGTAAATCACATAATATCTCTTCTCTATATATTGGCCCAAGACAACACCCACATCATAATCAATGGCATCACACATAATTTCAAAAGGGTGATCCCAATCAGGGGCTCTGATGATGGGTGTTGTTGTAAGGGCTTGCTTTAGTTTGTTGAAACTTTTAACACATTCTTCGTCATAATTGAATTCAGCATCCTTTAGCAACAAATTCGTCATTGGCTTGGTTATCTTTGAGAAATCCTTTATAAACCGTCAGTAAAAGCCCGCATGACCTAGGAATGTGTAAACCTCCCTTACATTTATAGGGAAAGAGAGCTTGGAAATCACTTCGATCTTGGCCTTATCTACTTCAATTCCTCAATTAGTGACCCTATGGCCGAGGACAATGCCTTCCTTTACGATAAAGTGACACTTCTCCCAGTTTAACACAAGATGTGCTTCTTCACACCGTTTGAGGACAAGGGAGAGGTGTTTTAGGCATGAGTCAAATGAATCTTCTTATACAGAAAAATCATCCATAAAAACTTCCATAATTGTTTCAGTGAGACCAGCGAATATGGCAGCCATGCAACGCTGGAAGGTTGCAGGTGCATTACAGAGGCTGAACGACATTCTTCTAAATGTGTATGTTCCAAATGGGCAAGTGAAAGTAGTTTTCTCTTGGTCATCTGGATGTATGGGTATATGATAGAATCTAGAGTAACCATTGAGATAACAGAAATATTCTTGATGAGCCAACCGTTCTAATACTTGATCAAGAAAAGGTATTGGGAAATGATCCTTTTGAGTTGCCTTGTTTAACTTTCTGTAATCAATACACATCCTCCACCCTGTAATCGTTCGAGTGAGGATGAGTTCATTGTTTTCATTTCGTATCACAGTAGTTCCACCTTTTTCTTTGGGACCACATGCACGGGACTCACCCATGGTTAATCTGATATCAGATAGATTATCCCAGTAGTGACCAATTTAATGACTTTAACACAGACTACTTCCTTCATATTTGGATTCAATTTGCATTGATGTTCAATAGTTGGCTTGTGATCTTCCATCATGGGGATTTTGTGCATGCACAACGCTTAACTAACCCCAGTGAGGTCGCTCATCTTGTAGCAGATTGCTTTTCTTCTTTCCTTCAATTCCTTTAAAAGTTTGTTTTCTTATTCTGCCGTTAGATCTAAATTTATGATGACTGGGCAGATCTTGGGTTCATCTAGAAACACATATTTCAATCATTCCAGTAGGGGCTTTGTTTCAGGAGCTTTTGGCTTTTCACGTGCTTCTTCAGTAACATTCACTGCTTTTAGTTCCTCAATCTTGGCTTCAGGATCTTCTTCAACAGTATTGAGGTAGAAAACACAACTTTTCACTTGTTGGTCATATAAACTTTCTGCATTTGGATTAGTGAGGGTCATCCCTAAAGGATCTTCTTGTTCATAATCCTCTTGTGTGATAAGTGACATCTGCTCTATGCACTCAATCAGGTAGACTTCTTCTTGCATGCTTGGTCCACGCATACTTTCAAAAACTTTGAATTCAAGAGTCTCTTTACCTAATCTGAGAAGCAAAGTTCCTACTTCAACATCAATTAGAGCTCTTGCGATGGTGAGGAATGGACGTCCAAATATGAGAGGGTATCTAGTGTCTTCCTTTATGTCCATGATGACAAAGTCACAAGGAACATAGGAATCTTTTCCTACCTTGATAGGGACATCCTCAATGATTCCTAAAGGTAGAGTCACAGTGTTATCTATAAGTTATACGGTCATGCCAGTTGGGAGAAGTTCAGCAAACCCTAGCCTTTTGCAAAGGCTAAGTGGCATGATGGAGATACTGGCACCAAGATCGAACAATCCTTTCTTACACAATGAATCATCGATATGGTAGGAGATCCCAAAAGATCTTGGATCTTTCTACTTCTTGGGCATCTTACTCTGGATGATGTCTGAAGTAGTTGTTGCTAACTTGACTGTTTCATATTCTTTAGTTATATATTTCCTGGTGAGAAGTGAGTTCAAGTACTTTTTTCAAGCTGGTATCTCAGCCAGTGAAAGGTATATCAACATGAGGCTTTTTCATGGATTCCTTGAGCTTATTGAATAAAGTATCAAGCTTAGTCTACCTCAAATGAGCTGTGAAATGTATACGAGGCTTGTACATAGGAATATCAGGCTCTGGTGTTGCTTCTTCCTCTTCTGTAGTAGGTTTCACAGAATTTTCTTTCTTTGACTTATCATTGCTTGGCTTCTCCTTCGGAATAGGTTCAGGTTCTTTGTCAACTTGATCATTCACCTGAGCCTAGTTATCTATGACAACCACTGGTGTCTTGGAAGAAGGGTTAGGATATACATTACCAAAACGAGTCATAAAAACCTTCAATTGCTCAGGATGTTTAGGGTTGTTTTCGGGTTGACCAGCAAAGGCTCCAACAGGGTGCTTCACGCTAGCTGCAAGTTGAGCTAGTTGAGATTCAATGGCTTTCTGATGTGCTTGCTGGTTAGCTATCAAAGTTTGCTGGTTAGCTATCATGGTTTGCTGCGACTGCAACATCTTCTCAATGGTCGTCAGTTTGTCATCAGGAGAAATGGGTTTGGTTTGTCGCCCTTGTTGTTGATTTTGGTAAGGGACTTGGTTAGGATTCTGGAATTGTGAGTTGTTCTAATAATTGTTGAAGTTCCTATTTGGAAGTTGCCTCTGAAGTTCCCTTGATTCCCAAAAAAATTTTGTTGGTTATACTGGAATACTGGTGGGCCTTGTTGGTTGTTTGAACCAAGTTGTCACGAGTTTTCTTCTCCTAAAGGATTTCCATATTGAAAACTATGATGGTTCCTATTCTGATTTGGATTGTAATATCCTTGACCAGGGATGGTGTTGATAGCATTAAGATTTTCCATTTAACCATTATCTCCTTGGCCACATGCGTTGCTTAGAACGACAACGTAGAGAACATTGCACACTAAAGTGGAATGATCAATACTTTTACATGCTTCACAGAACAGTGAAGCTGACTTGATCTATTCTTGTTGTTGAAGGGGTGAACGTCCTCTTCCAAATGAAGCAAGGGATGATTTTATATGATCTTGCTTTGCAACTAAGAGTTTAAGGGTTTCAGCGATTGACTTGTATTCAGGAATAACTTCAGCCATAGCTACCTTCAACACTCCCTTGCCTACAGATCTACCCCAATTAGCTTGATTTTCAGCTCCAAGGGTGACAACCCTCCATGCGCTATCATAACTTTGTCGCATGAAGTTTCCTTCAGACGAGGAGTCTAAAAATCTCTTGATAACGTCATCCACACCTCTATAGAAGATCTTGATGAGTTGAATCTTAGGGATTCCATGGTGTGGACACTTGCATAGAAGTTCCTTATATCTTTCCCATGCTTCCGCAAGAGTTTCTCCAGTGGCTTGAGTGAACATTGTTATTCATCCCCTAATTTCATAGGTGAGAGAAGGATGTTAGAATTTTTCTAGAAAAGCATTTTTAAGCTGCTCCCAAGTAGTGATGGGTTCACATTGTAGGGAGTTGTACCAACTTATGGCTCTATCAGCAAGTGAATATTTGAAGAGTTGGAGTCGAATAACATCATCAGACACTCCATTTTGCTTTGTCATAGCAAATAGATCGATGAATCTCAGAAGATGTTCTAGACTATCTTCTCCTTGTTTACCATATAATGGGCTGTTTTGAAGCAAGGTAATCCAATGCGCTCATATCTCGAAGTTAGGAACATGGATGGGAGGAGGTTGGACTGGGTGATGAACATCAACAGCTTTAGGGATTGAGAACTCCCTAAGATCCTTTTGCAGTTCTGCTGCTTGTGCTGCTAAGATTTCCTCTTAAACTACAGCCCTAGCTTCTTGCATGAGTCTTTCTCTGTGTGCATTGACAGTTTGAGCCACCCTTCGGGCTATTTCCTCTTCTTGAGCCATTCTTGCTTAGTTCTCTCTAATTTGACAATGAAAGGTTCTGTCTATCTCCGGATCAAAGCTGGCAGTGAGTCTGGGACTGTTCAATCGGTGCATACACCAGTCTTGGGGGTACCTAAAATGAAAAGATCTGATGTAAGATTGATGAAGTGGAGTGAAATTCAAGTAGATGATTTGTTGTATCAAAAGAAAACAAAATTCTAGATAATCCTTAAAAGAACTAGATTTGACTAACGGATTCCATTGTCCCCGACAACGGCGCCAGAATTTAACGTGGAATTTTATCGCACTAACAAACTCACTCATGGTTGAATACATAGTCGGCCTTTAGTGTCGGTTATTTAAGGCCTTTAGTGTCAGTTTTTAAGAGACACATATGTGGGCGACGCTAAAAGCCCAACTATTATGCGTCGGTTCTCAAACCGACGCCAAAACCCTTCGCGCGCCACCGAAAACGTGCCAGTAGGGGTGCATAGGCGTCAGTTATTAGCTTCGAAACCGACGCCATATACCTTCACGCCACAGAAAGGGCACCATCTGGGAACTATCAGCGTCAGTTTATTAGTGATAGTCGACGCCAGGGTGTATATGCATCGGTTATTATCTTTGAAACCGACGCCATATACCTTCGCACCATGGTCGTAGTGTCTGGTCCGATGCCAAGGTCGTGCTGTCCTGCACGACCGTGGTGTCTTGCCTCATTAGGGAAATAGACGTCGGTTACGAGTAGGGAAACCGACACTATAACCATTTGTTATACAAATAACCGATACCTATTTTATGTTTTTTTCTGTTAGTCTGCAGACCTGTTGTGGCTAGTCGCAGGATGAGAAACCTGCTGTTCAGTTATGAACTACAGGTTTTACGACATCCATTGATATCAGCCAATAACAGCCACAAACCTGCAAAATTAACAACATAAATGTTCACACATTTAGCAACCTATAGTTCCATTCAATTTTCACACATGTAGAAACATTCATGTAGCAATGTGTAGTTTAATTCATTTTCACATTCACACATGTAGAAACATTCATATAGCAACCAACAGTTTCATTCATTTTCACTCAGACACATGTAGAAACATTCAGACATGTAGAGACATTCACACATATTATAATTTAGAAATTCATTTACAAAATATCAATCTTTAGTCATTATTCGCTATCAACATCCCAATTATATGTTAAAACCCCCACTACTTGTATGGATGTTGCCCATTCTTCTCTTACTTCATTTAATTCTCCCGTCGTATAGGGAGCATGTACATCTGGTAAGGCCTTTCCTGTAGTGTGGTCAGTTTTAAACTCCTGCAAAGAGAATGATGTATATATATAATTAATAAGCTATAAATAAGATTGATATATTTCATATTATCTAATGAGACTATATATAATACCTCAGGAATGGTATCGATGTCCATTGCGGCATATTTGATAATCATGTGCATAAATTGCATCACATAGTATGCACATGCCCATCCTTTGTCTTGTGTAGCACACTATAAATTGAAACATAAAAAATATTAAAAAATACAACTAATTAAGCATTGTTCACATAAATAATATATACAGTCGGGAACTTACTTCCACGTTCTTCCAAGTTATTTGCTGGTTCTGTTTCTTGGGGACCTTTCCTCCAGCCTTTTTGAACTCATCGGAACCCCTACATGTTAATGTAACATAGTACATTGCATAATTAAATAGTAAAGTAATAACATATGTTAACGGATATGAAAATGAAATATTTCTCACTGTAATAATGCCATTTTCATTATGTGTCCATATTTTGAATTCAATTTACTCCCCTTAGGATCTAGATAATAGACAGTGAATGTCTCGGGGACAATAACTAGTAACTCCCAATGCATACCACTACAGGTAAAAAAGTTAAAAATTAATAACTCAAAATCCACAATAAAAATGTAATTTTCTTAAGTCCAAATTATAATAAGCAAAGTAAACTTACTCCACATTGAATGGAGCTATTATCACCGTCTTGTTATTTTGAGAAAAATTTGTAAAAGTCTTACAGCAATATTGTTGAACTGACGGAGGGTCTTTAGCTACTAGACTAATCAAAGATAGAATCAAAAATCCTACATGTTCGAATGCAAAATCTGCACATATTTTGTCTAAGTAGCTGCAAAACATGTATTACGCATGCATTAATAAATAAGAAACTAGATCACCAGATCCTACACAAGGTATATGTATGTATAAAGAAGATCTCACCTTATCCATAGCTCTATCACGGATGTATTCATCCAATCATATCGAAACAACTCCAAAATATCTTGTATAAATAGGTTGCTTTGGTATGATTGACCTGCAGCATCCAAATCTATAGAAACATTTATAGGGCAATTTATATCATGTTTGCCTAACCATATTGCCATACCCCTATAGTTAGGACCTAACGGGACAGGTAGGTCCTGTGGAACCCAACTTGGTAATGTAGGAGGTGGAGATGGAGGCCTAGATGTTGTGGGTGTCTTATTTTTAACATGTATATATAAATAATTTCAGATAAATGACATCATATACACACACTAACAAATTAACGTAATGTAAATTTACCATACAGTTTCAGTAAAGAGGACATCCACTTTTAGCCACAATATCACTCCGCCTTCTCCCTCACCAAGCATTTCACAATCTGGGTGAGCATATGGCAATGGAAGATCCATCCACTTGGGGAATATATGTATCGGGCTTACACAAATCCAACCGGCTGGTAATGGAGACCCGTGAAACATTTCCCCTGGTAGGGATGGGTAAGTCGATGCCTCTGCAACTACATATTCTTTACTTTTTAGACGGCATGGCTTCAACCCCTACAAATTTTTGTGTAAAGAATGTTATATACATATATACATATCATCTTGAAAAAACTAGTTACTATGTCATAAAAATACTTATAGTAGATGTGCTAGGTGGTGGGTCTATATAATTACTCCCAGCCTCTGCAGTAGGAGTAGAGCGAGACGCCATAGGTATTGTCTGGTAAGTGGCAGTCTGAGATGCCTGCCACTTGCTCAGTCCTTCTTCGAGTTTCGTATCAACTAGCTTATCTACCTATACATGGATAAAAGAAACGTTAGCTTCTGATTATTGAATTCTCTTTTACAATAACATTATAAAGAAAGAATATGTTACCTCTTCTTGTGAAAGTCCCGCTTTTGGGACATGTTTGCGCTGGGATGGCCCAAAGATAGCTTTGATGCAACCCACTAGTGCATGCAGCCCTAACACGTCCAGGATGCTCTGGGTTACCCAGAGCAACTGTCAATTCATCCCTTGTGCCCTCAGGGATGAACTTGCCTTGTTTCCTCAGCTCGTGCAGCTCCCGCTAATCGCCAAAACAAATATTTGTAATTAAGTAAGCACCACAAATAATCTATATTCGAACGATTGTTGTAAGAGTTGTATTTTACCATTTTTGCAGCCGCCTCAGTAGTTGCGGGCTTCCTTATTTCTCCCTTCTTATTTTGCCTCCCATCTATCCAGACATCATGACGAGGCAGATACCCCTTTGGACCCATTGTGTGGTCATGCACATTCAGTGCACGCCTTGATTTTTGCGCCTCATTGAGGGCCTAGTTAATATGCACATTAATGATTTGGTTAGTAACACTAAATGTCAATCTTGAATAGGTGAATGCAACATATATTAATGAGATTGGGACTGACGCCTAATACCTTGAATTCATCAGTTTGTCTTGAAGCAACAAACGCATCACATTCTTCTTGGTCGAGGAAGTTCCACTGTTCAGTGGTTGTCTTCTTCCTCTTGTCACCTTCTTTTATGTATTCTCGAGCAAGATTTGTCCTATAGCTCCTTAGGACTCTCCCACATCGTTGCATCATGCATTTACGATGCATCTTTTCATCCAATTCAAATATACTCTGCAAAATAGAATTGTTATTAACTAGTATCTGAAAAATTAGTGATCTACAAGATAGAATTCCAAATTAATAATAACTCACACATAAATCCTTCCATATTACGTCTTTCTTCTCCTTAGGAACTTTATGCCAAGAATCTATCTAACAACCACAATGGCTACGAGTAACATACCCAAGATATGAAACAAACGAATTGCGATTCACTCCAAGTGCATTTCCTGCATTATCAAAATCCACAACAAGTTTGGGTCCATTGCCCTTTTGCACTATTAACTTCTTCATCATAGTGATGCCCCTTCTCTTGTCAACTTTTTGGTTCTACTGATCAAGTGCCTCAAGTGCTTCAGAGGGTACATGTGCATCATCAACCTAAAATTTGACAAAATAAACACACTTACAGGATATAACTATAAATGGACATATAGATATAAATATATGATATATTTCTAAAACTTACATTGTGAGGTGGCGCATTGATGTCCTCATCCTCACGGTAATCATCAGCACGGTCATCAGGAGAATGCTCATCCATCTGAAAGTTCACATTCACATTGTAAAGTTCACATTGTAAAGTAATTTACATTGTAAAGTAATTCACATTGTAAAGTTCACATTCACATTGTAAAATAATTCACATTGTAAAGTTCACATTGTAAAGTTCACATTGTAAAGTAATTCACATTGTAAAATTCACATTGTAAAGTTCACATTCACATTGTAAAGTAATTCACATTGTAAAGTTCACATTCAGAAAAATAAAACATATAAAAAAATATAAACATGCCTCTAATATTGCGATTTTTATTAATTAACAATCCTTCATTGTGATCTCTGCGCACATACAAGTCATCATTAGCTTCAATATTTTGCTAGTGTTGGCAACCCAATTGAGAATGGACTGGAGTCATCATACTTATCATAGTATTCTTCTTCATCTATAGGATCTTCAGTGAACTGTCTTTTACCATGAAGAACAACTGACCATTTATCATTTGCAGGATCATCGATATAAAATACTTGTTTTGCCTGTGATCCAAATATGAATGGTTCACCCTTCTCGCCAATCTTTTCAAAGTTCACTAAAGTGAAACCCAATTCATTCACTATAACTCCTTTGTTGTTATCAACCCAATTACATTTGAAGAGCGAAATTCTGAAATCTATGTAGTCAAACTCCCATATCTCTTCAATGACGCCGTAATATGACATTTTAGCTTCACGTGCACTCTTATCCTTTGCACTTGCAAAAAACATAGTCGATGCTTGAAGGGTGACCCCACTATTTTGGACGACACTCTTATCATCTTGGCGCTTTGTGTAATATGTGAATCCATTATTGTCATACCCTTCATAAGACATAACAGTCAATTTTGGTTTAAAGGCGAGGCATTTGATAGTTTCAATAATATCATTTGGTGTTTGAGATAGTTGATGTAAGACTTTATCTTCAAACCACTTAATAAATGTCTTGTTATGCTCTCTAGCAAGCCACATTGTATTGACTCGAGGATATTGTCTCTTGATGAAATTGGTATGTTCCTCGATATAAACGTTCACTTCATCCATGTTGTGTAAAATATACAAGTGACCTTGTTCCAAATGCTCACGGCTGATTACTTTCACCCGTGATCCCAAAATTCCTTTGCCAATTTGCTCGTCAATATTCTTGTCATTACCAGGAGTGTCATTACCACTGAGAAAGTCATTGCAAAAATCCATAACCTCTCTCGCCACATAACCCTTGATAATACTCCCTTCAGGCCGATAACGGTTTTGAACATCACTTTTAAAAATACTCATGTATCGTTCAAAGGGATACATCCAATGCAAGAAAACTTGTCCTAACATTTTCACTTCCCTAGTCAAGTGGACAACAAGATGTACCATGATATCAAAGAACGACGGAGGAAAATACATCTCAAGATGACATAGGGTAACAACCACTTCTCTTTGCAATTTATCGAGAGTATCATGGTCAATAACTTTGCTGCACAAACTGTTGAAAAAGAAACAAAGTCTGGTGATTGCAAACCTTACATGCTTTGACAATATAGATCTAATTGCCATAGGCAATATTTGTTGCATTAGAGTGTGACAATCATGATATTTAAGACCTATCAACTTTAGATCTTTCATTGATACCAATCTACGGATGTTGGATGAGTAACCCTGTGGCACCTTAACATTTACCAAACATTCACAAAAAGCTTTCTTCTCCTTTCTAGACAATGTGTAACAAGCGGGAGGTAAGTATGTTCTCTGATTTCCTATTTCATGAAATTCTGTTAATTCTGACCTTATTCCCATTTCGCGTAGGTCCAGTCTGGATTTTATCCCATCTTTAGTCTTACCTGGTATATTCAACAAAGTACCAATGACATTATCACAGACATTTTTCTCAACGTGCATGACATCAATACAATGCATGACTGTCAAAGAACTCCAATAAGGAAGATCCCAAAATATTGACTTCTTCTTGAATAAAGATTTGTCACTCCGTGTGGCCATAGTACATTGTGATCTCTTACCAAATTCATTGACAAAGTCTTTTACTCTTTCATAAACAACCTCCCCTGGTATAGGTTTAGGTGCACTCCGTTCCTCATCCAATCCATTGAATGCTTTGTGCTTCCTACGATATGGATGGAATTTTGTAAGAAACCTTTGATGACCGAGATATATAGTCTTACCGCCATGTTTTAGTCTTGTTGAATCAGTGTTCTCTTCACATATAGGACACACTTTAGCTCCTTTGACACTATATCCAGACAAATTCCCATATGTTGGAAAGTCATTAATTGTGCAAAACAACATAGCATGCAAACGAAATGTCTCTCTTCGTGAAGCATCATAGGTCATCACACCTTCACCCTAGAGTTTCTTTAAGTCATCAATCAGAGGTTCAAGATAAACATCGATGTCATTTCCAGGTTGTTTAGGGCCCGATATCAACAACGACAATATTACGTGCTTATTTTTCATACACAGCTAGGGAGGAAGATTGTATATAACAAGCATGACTGGCCAAGTGCTATGTTAGTTGCTCAATGTCCCGTACGGATTCATCCCATCTGTAAAAAGCCCAAGTCTTAGATTCCTGACTTCTTCACCAAATTCAGGGTACAATAGATCAATCTTCTTCCACTGTGGGGAATCAGACACATGTCGTAGGATCCCATCATTATTTTTTTTAACATCTGCATGGCACCTCAAATTCTTCACATCTATCGGATTGGCAAACAAGCGTTGAAACTGTGATATTATAGGTAGATACCACATCACCTTGGCAGGAGAACCAGTTTTGGACTACCCCGAAGTCATCAATTTATACCGTGATGCACCACATTTTGGACAATCTTTCAAATCCACATAGTCCTTTTGAAATAATACACAATCATTCGGGCATGCGTGTATCTTCTTGGCATCCATTCCCATTGGGCACAACAATTTCTTTACCTGGTATGTTGAGATTGGCAGCTCGTTTCCTTCAGGAAGCATTTCTTTCAACAAAGACAACAATGACGTGAAGCTTTTGTCGCTCCATCTATTGTTAGCTTTCAGCTTATACAATCTCAACACAGCGCTAAGCTTCGTAAACTTAGTACAACCTGTGTATAACGATATCTCAGCATCATGCACAATGTTTCTAAAAATGGGAGGTTGGTCGGTGTGCTCTACCCCACAACTATCCAGCATCACATCAACGATGTCTACTGGAACTGGTTCATTCACATCTACGGCATTGGAGACAATTTCTTCTTCAACACAAGCACTGCTATCGACATCCACTGGTTTCGGGTTTGAAATCTCTCCATGCCAGTGCCATTCTGTATAGCCTTGTATAATCCCATTGCACAAGACATGACTTTTGATTTTGTCACCAATGCTGACTTTCAAGTTGTTACCGCAATGCCTACATGGATAGTAGAACCTATCTCCAGGTTGTTTCCTATGTTCCTCGACAAATCTAATAAACTGGTCAAGACCAGAAATAAACTCTGGGGTGCAACAATTGCGAATGGACATCCATGATCTATCCATTCTATGATTAAAGAGAAAACAAGTATATATTACAACAAGATTAGGGTCTAGGGTTAACAGATTAGAGTTTTTGCATGGTTAAAACTTTAGTCCAACAAATACATGTGTTGTCATTCTTATATATAATAAATGTGTACCACCTATCCCATTCTCGAACACCTAATCTCACTAGTAAGTGTATAATGTGTATTGGGTTTTCAAGAAAATTTCGGCAGCATTTCCCCGCTGTTCTCTAAGTACATATGTACTTAGAGAACAAATGGGGAAATGCTGTCGAAATTTTCTTGAAAACCAAATACACATTATACACTGACATCGTAAGTGAGATTAGGTGTTCAAGAACAGTCCCAAACTAGGGACTATCCAAGATTTACTCCTAATGAGTAAATCTTGGATGGGTTTCTAGGCCAACAAATACATGTGTTGTCATTCTTATATACAATAAATGTGTACCACCTATCCCATTCTTAAATACCTAATCTCACTAGTAAGTGTATAATGTGTATTGGGTTTTCAAGAAAATTTCAGCAGCATTTCCCCGCTGTTCTCCAAGTACATATGTACTTAGAGAACAAACGGGGAAATGCTACCGAAATTTTTTTGAAAACCCAATACACATTATACACTTACATCCTAAGTGAGATTAGGAGTTCAAGAACAGTCCCAAACCGGGGATTATCCAAGATTTACTCCTAATGAGTAAATCTTGGACGGGTTTCTAGGCTAATGAGTACATATCCACTACATGTATTTGCTCACTTACATTGCATCACTCACAATTAGAGCATTATTAAATAATAAATCAAGAATTCAATAGTTTCAAACATGCAATAATTCACAATTAGAGCGATAAGATTCACTTTGTACAAACATACATGGCATAATTCAGGCACAATAGCAGGTGTGGTCATTGACCCGATTCAACAATATAAGAATAATTTTAGAAGAGTAATGTAGCACAACATTACAGGCTATCTGATTATAATTGGGCAATATAGCACAAAATCAGCCAACAAGGCTGTGCTATGCAGCACAGCCGTGCTGCCCAGCACGGCCGTGCCAACCTGTGATTTCACACACCTCGGTCATGGAGCAGGGTACCTGCTTGAGGGAAGAGGAAGAAGAGGAGGAAGAAGAGCAGAGTAGGTACCTTCGGCGGTGTTGGCGGGGAGAGTAGCAGCAGCGAGCAGCAAGAGCAGGAGAGCAGGCTGTCATAGCAGGAGAGAAGGCCGACGGAGCAGGAGAGAAGGTCGTCGGAGCTGGGGGCAGAGGGCAAGCGGCGGCGAAGGTGGGAAAAGGACCAGCAAGTGAGCGGAGTAGCACACGGCCAGAGCAAACGGCGACGGAGGTGGGGGCAGAGGGGAAATCATCGGAAATCGCCAGACCAAACCCTGGAGTAGCGTGAGGATGAATGAAACAGAGAAAGGGGAAGAGTCGGGCTCACGCGGGTGTTGTTAAGTTATCAATAGGTGTCAGTTATTTCAAAAAAACTGACACATAAAACTAAAGGTGTCGGTTCTACAAACACACTGACACCTATTCTCAATGATAGTCATCGGTTTTTAGTAGAAAAAAACTGACGTCTATCTACATATGCCGATTAAAAAAATTGTTCTCGATTAATGACCATAGTCGTCAGTTTCTTTCTCAAACCGAGGCTCAAAGGGTGTGAAAAAGTTCTTGGGAAAATGCGAGAAAACCCATAAGCGTCGGTTATTGTAGTAAAACCGACGACCAAAATGTGCCCAATTTCTGTATCGCGAATAACCTTTCGTCGTCGGTTTAATAGTAAATAACCGACACCATATGTCAAATTTTGGAGGTAATTTTTTTCACGCAAAATTTTGGATTTGGCGATTAATTTTAGGCGTCAGTTTATTATTAGGGAACCGACACCGAATAAAAGTGATATCCATGTCTGGTCACCCTTCACAGATAGATGTCGGTTTTTTTATTAAACTGATGCTTCAGGTTTTAGGTGTCAGTGTATTTATACAACCAATGCCTTTAAAAGTGATGTTATAAGCCATTTTTGTAGTAGTGTTACCAAACGTGCAATAATACCACACGCAAGAGGATGGGTCTTATCGCAGTATAGTTAAGGATCGAATCCCAAAGGACAACATTTTTAAGAATCTTTGTCAGTCGAATCTAGCTTAGGTAAGACTAATATTTAGAACGATTGATTGGTTTGTGGTTGATTAAACTAAATGCAAGAAAGTAAAAGAGCATAATTAAAGTTTGTTCTAGATAAATGATATGGAATCGCTGGGATGGTACCGAGTTTCACCACCATTGCACATGCAAACACATCCAAACACATAACATTAAAGCAAGAATCAAACTATCAAAATGGAATTGTTGTGAACCCTCCCTAAGGGATGTTTAGGCCCGCGTAAGCATCCCCTCAGGCATCAGATTTCTCGTCGCCATCCGGATCATGCGCTCACAGTTCCGAAGATACATCATCCAAGTGAGGCTGAGGTCCTCCCTAAGGGATGTTTAGACCACAGAAGAGTCACCGCGGGCTAGATGGCTCATCCCCTCATGGATCATACACTTACGACCTCAAGGAATCCCATTCTATTTTTAGTCAGGGAGTCAATCGTGCTAATCGAAAAATGAGAAGGTGATTAATATACAAGAAAACATCGACGATTAACAAAGCAGATACAAAATCCAACTAAGGTTGTAGCCCTCCCTAAGGGATGTTTAGGCAACAGAAGCATCACTGTAGGCTAGATGGCTCATCCCCTCACGGATCATACACTTTCGACCTCAAGGAATCTCATTCTATTTCTAGTTTGAGAGTCTACCATATTAATCGACATTCCACCCTACATACATAAGTTCTCATAAAATAGGGAAGAACAAGATGAAAGAAAGCATGCAGGTAATCAAGCTACAAACATTATCAATTAACAACGATATGGAAAGTTATATACATTGCCTTGAAATGTTAAATGAAAAGACATGAAAGCATGGGCAGCGGGGCTAGTCCCCGCACCCCGGTGAAAAGTGACTACTTTTTCATGATGTGAGGAGCAAGAAGAAAAATAGAGAGGGAAGGTTCCGCCATGAGCATGATGCAGAAGGTAGTCACAGCTCGGTGAAGATGATGTGGTTTTCTACGTCGTGTCAGAGCAGATATGGACAAGGAGAAAGGACCACCAAGGCAGATCGAGCAGACCTTCTTCTCCACCTTCTTTCTCTTTGTTACCTCCCCACTCGCAGTAGGAGGAGGTGTGGGTAGTGTGATAATGGCGTGGAAGGAGGATGGTGGTGTGGAGGATGAATCTTGATCGAACCTTGCACTTAGGCAGCCTGTCGGCGTCCCTGGATCAATGCCCAAATGAGGATCCTTGTGGTCCTATTTATAGGATTGGACGGGGTCCTCACGTTTTTGCTGTGAGTTCGCTCCAAATGGTTTAGAGAAACCGATTTGCTTGAATGGTTTGGAGCAAACAGTCTTGGAGACCATTTGACATCCAAACTGTCTTGAGAATATATGACCATACGGTCTTGGAGACCGAATAGATCGAACTGGCCTTGGGATCCTGTCTTCATACAGGCTTGCAGAACGATCAAATGACCAAATGGTCTTGCAGAGGAACTGCCCATATGGTCCTGGAACTTTGCCTTCAAACGGTTTTGAAACTGATAGGTGCTGATCGGTCTTCATGTACGCTGGCTTCAAACAGTCTTCAGCGGAATTTGGCCAAACGGTCTTGCAGACTGTTGGGCTTTGATCGGTCTTGAAGACCATTTACGCTTGATCAGACTTGAGTCTTTTTTCAAACGGTCTTGATTAATATCCTCCAACCATTCTTAGAAACCATTTGACGGCCAAAGGGTCTTGGAGGCCGTTTGATGACTAAACGGTCTTGAGGACCGATGGCCTCCAAACAGTCTTGGGATTCAAATGGTTTTGAAGACCAATTGGACTGATCAAACAGTCTTGGAGACCGATGGATTTCATCCAGTTTTGAGACCGAACGGTCTTTGTCTCCAACCAGTCTTGAGATCGTATGGCTCCAAATGGTCTTGGGACCAAACGGTCTTTCTCTTCATCGGTCTTTGCTTGAGTGTCCAAATGGTCTTCATCCAAATAGTCTTGGATCTTCGTCGTCCAAACGGTCTTGAGGACCGATGGCCTCCGATCGGTCTTCATCGTCCAAAAGGTCTTGAAACCATTAGGCATCATACGCTCTTGAGACCGTTTGGGCTCAAGTGGTCTTTAGACTATATGGGCTCAAACAGTTTTGAGACCATTTAGGTAGAATAGTGAGAGGAGGACCGTGTAGGTGAATGTCAGAGACCTATAGGTCAAAACTGCATGGGTAGACTGTTAGGGCAAACCGTGTGGTCAAGACTGATTGGTTAAGACCAAAGTTGAGAGGATCTTGAGTGAATTCCATACGACGGTTGAACCTAGTCAAGACCTACAAAAAATCGATAAAAATCTGGTTAATAATCTAGATAATTAAATTAGTTAAGAAATCTTGCATTTTGTGAGATTTAGGAGATGAAATCAAAAGTATTGAATCGATTCGGTCCCAAAAACGTGATTGAAAATCATTATGAATATGCATTCATCACTCTGTCAACTGCCACAAGACAAAAGTTGCTGCCAATATAGCCCACAATGCAATAAGTAGAGCCCAAAAATTGTATTTATTCCTTAAGGAAGATTAGTGATCATGTATATTAAAATACTTGACTGTGACTCGGCAGTTCTTGACTGTGACATGGTAGTTCCATCTAAAGAGTTAAATAAGAGAGGTTTCAAATTTAAGCTGCTTTATATTCATATGGTATGACAACTCAAATCTAGGAGGTAGGGACTCGTCATTCTCCCTTCCACCTAGATGCAATAGCCTCGAATATTTTGCTTGAAGGTGATCTCGTACTGGAAAACCATAAAGAATGGGTGCATCCTAAGATAGTAATGTGAGACACCTAAAATCAAGAAAATAGCTACAGAAAGAACTTTTAGGAAAATCATAATCATATAAAGCCTTTTGATCAGAGGTTTAAGTTGCAATAGGTTCGTCCAAGGATCATTAGTAGATGGTGTTAAGATATGGAAATTTACTCACTTAACTTTAAAGTTTTGAGAACGTTCATCTGTAAAGAGAGAGCATTTTTTAACACTTGAAAGAGCTATCTCATTCCAGTCAAATACAGATTTTCTTTGTAGTATGTCAAGCTGCATACATAATAAGATGTTGGAAGAGAATACCTCCTGGCATGGCATTGACATTTGTACACACATCTATGAGCAAAAAGTAGAAGCTTGGTGTAATGATGAGTTTGTAACATCTTATAGAAAATACAACTAAAGAAATAGACCAGAATAGTGGAAATAGGTACTTATAGACCATGCTTGTAGATTTATAGCAACCACCAGACAAAAACAATAGCCACTAGATTGAAGGATCCATAACAACACAAAAACAATAGCCACTAGATTGAAGGATCCATAATAATAAATATCTAGATAGTGAACCAAAATGAGAAGGATCCATACACTTTATGGCATGAACCTACATAAGAATCAAATTGGTTCACTTGATAGACTTTGTTAATCGGAGAAGTCTAATATTCTTAATAGCACACGTCCATAGAAGCAAGGTCAATTTTTTTGTACGAAAATTGTTGTCTTTCATAATACTAACAAGTTACTGCTGGATTAGAGGAGTGAGGGCCATACACTATTGAAAAATTGAAGCTCCTAATCTAGCAGCATATTCTTATATATAGTCTTGGAGTGATTTAACCAAAGTGCCCTTGGAATTAAAACGTGAAGGCAGGAGCGCGTGAGGGTAAAAGCGTAAAAATGGTCGGTCATCTTCTTCCTCTCCTAGGCGCCATGGCCGTGGAGGAGATGATTGGCCACTTTTGGCGTTTCCACGTTTCTTAACTAAAATGGATGTACATGTACTCAAAACAAAGCTCAAGATGAGAGGAACTCACTCATATGCTTTATTGGGGTGTTGCTATCACCGAGCAGCTAGGAAAAGGGCCATAATGTAGGGAGTAGCTAGATGTGTCGGTGGCAAAACATGGATGTTTCGGGCAAAATTAGCACTTGAGGAAGCTCACACGGAGGCCGGAGGAGTCGTGGATGGTGATATATATAGGTGCGTAGGTGCGAAGAGCCAAAATGTTGTGGGAGGGGAGTAGCCATGGCCAGAGCCCCTAGGCGTTTAGGCCATGGTGCATGAGAGCATGCATGTAATGGCTTAAATAAAACGACGCGTTGCGGCGGACCCGTTGGCAAAGAAATCTCGCAAAATGATCGAGAAACGAGGGAGAACAAAGTCGAGGGGGTCAAGTTCACTATACACGAAGAGGCTGGAGGTAGAAGATGATGCAGCTGCTGTTGGATGGGGATCAGACGGTGGTTTGGGGCACGTGACAAGGATATCAAATGACATAAATGAAATTCGATTGGTATTCCATAGTTAAACCTTATGGGAACTTGAAAGTTCCATTTGAAGGGTCAAATGAAGTCCAAATGACCTCAAATTTTAACCATGGGTTAATTACAACACCTAGAACGATGCTATGCCACTAATTTCTCAAAAATCACACGGTTAGGTCCCTAATTAATTTATAGACTATTAAAGCGTATAATAAAGCATAAAAAGAACAATTAATATAAATAATATCTTTTAATGACATAATAGGATATATCTCGAGATATTAGTCATATATAAACATTATGAGTCATATCTTAACATATAATACTCTTATTAGTGCATTATTTCCCTATATGGAGGAGAGAGAAAGTAGAGGGGCTAATTACTCCTATACATTAACTCAAATACATTGTTACTAGTATATTTATCCAAAAATCTCCAAATTAACATACTCCACTCATATTATCTTATTAATGGTCAAATTTCATGATTAGACCTCACTTATCTCAGTAGATGGGTTATTTGTGCAAAACCCCCTACATAAACATAAATGTAGGTAATTTGTGAAGTGTACCTCAAGAAAGGCTCAAATTCAATATTGAGGCCCAAGAAGGCTAAAAAAGATGGGAAATTAGTGAAGGATGCCCAAAAGGGCTAGAAAGCAAATAAAAGTACAAAAGTGGGTAAATTGTAGGAAGGACCCTAGAATTCAGTATGTTACATGTTTTAACTGAACAGTCTATTGTGGGTTTTACCCTACTCTCAATGGAACTTTTTGTGTCGATTATCAAGGGATGTCTAGGGTTATATGGTGACTCTTTCTAGAGCAAAAATCAAGGACTTCATAGGTGGTTTATCCAAGGTGTTTACTTATGTAAACAACTAATAGTCTTACCTTTTAAACATCCAATGGTTTTGGGTGACATTGTGGCATGGCGATATGGGTTGAATGATGATGGAACAAATGGAGGGTTATCCTTAATAAGTTAGTCTTACCTATTCACTCATATGAATAGAAGGGATAATAATCTTGTTGTGTTGATATGTAACCCTAATGAGGTATAGGTTGTTATACCTAGCTTTAATATAACTAAATGATGATAATTGGGTATGAATAGTCCTTGAATGACTAATACAATCATGGAGTACTCTATTATTGTTGAAACCCTAGTATGCTATAACATGATGGTTACACCTTGATTTATGTGTGGGTTCATACTTGAAAATAGTTTGGAATGTGATAGTGATGTTTTACCTTATACATCCATGATCCAATGGGGATGTCGTGAGTTAGGGTTTGGGTATGAGTGTTGATTAGTAACATTGATATAACTTATCATGTTGAACCTAACTCTAAAGAAATTAGATAAAGATGAGTATTCATGTTTAACATTCTTATATGATGGAATGATGGTGGAAAACCCTGCTTAATATGATCATAACCTTAATGTGTTAATTGGTTGTTATCATAGCCACACGGTTGATACTTTCTTATGTTGAACATGTGCATTGTGAAAATGATGAGTGTTAATCATATCTAGATTCCTTGCATGTTGATGTAATAAAGGAATGTTAATAATGTTAATATAAGCCTACTATGATTGTTTATGAATATCTCCTAGTTCATTAATGCAAGATTGTGTTGATCTGGTGTATTATATGTAAGTGATGTTGTTGAGCCTTGTTATAAGGCATGGAAAGATAATGATGATCTTGCACAGAATAGTATGATGGTCTTAATGACCTTTGGGCATGGTTGAGCCCTGAATGAGGTGTAATCCTCTTATGTTCATAAGGGTTGATACCCTATGATATTGTGAAAAGGATTTTTATCTTGTGATAATACGATGACTAGTGTAGTTTCATGAATGGCAAGTGAATAGTACCACGTGACGATGAGATGAGAAATTATGTTATCTTTTCAAGTTTTAATATTTATATGCTTGCTAGAAGTGAATTAGGGTTTGTATGTCCACTTGTTTGATGCAGACTTAATTCACCCAATTGGCATAACTAATCAAGTGCAACTCTAATCATGTAGTGCCATGTGCCGTAGAACCATCTTTAGTATCAGAACTTGCTGGATGGTGAAATGAGTATTCCTAAGGGAAACTCGGAGCGCATATTGTTGAGTATGTGGGGGTGGTAGGTTGAGGATATATCCTTGTCATCCACAATGCAGATTGTGGAGGTTGACTATAGTCATGCCTCATACATCTGATGTGATTGAGAATAGTTGTGGTCGTGTCTCGGTGATTATAACATGATGTGATTAGAGGACAACTGCAGTTGTACCTCAGTGATTGGGTTTGAATACCCTGGTTTCTAGTGTCGTGACCTATACCAAGGCCGTACTAGTGGTTATCAGCTTGACTATATGCCACTGTGGTGGCAGCTTTGACTGATATGTCACTGCCTTTTTACTCATACTGACCGAGGGAAAGAGATCTTCGGATACCTACACTCCTAGATCTTGTACGGAACCGAATAGCCCTTGGACGGGGTCGGTTGGAATTTGAATGGTATGATTCAAATCCCCTAGGGTGTAATAAAAGATGTAATACAAACGTGTAGTATATTTGTTTAGGGTTATACACGACGTTTCACATTGGATGATAACCCTTGTTTGTTATCTTTACATAAAGATGATGCTTACTGCAATTAAGAGATAGTAGATACACTTAGGTTGGGGATATTCTTAAGATTGTCAATGCATACATACAATAGCTATGCTTGTGTTGATATCTATACTTCTACTGCTGATTATAATCATGATGCTAGCTATCTCATGTTGTTAGTTATGTTTAGCATGCTAGCCATGCCTTTGTAATTAGAGATCCATATACTGCTAATCATGCTTATCCAAATAGTTGTGTTTATGTTTTTAGCTCTTCTTATGATGTTGATATGTACAACCAATTAGACATGCTCATGTTGTTAGCTATTATATGTTACTAGACTTGCTCATGATGCGAGATATGCATATGCTACTGAATTGCTTATATTGTCAACAAGATAAAGGATCATAGTCTGGCTAATGATGATAGTTATTATCTGCTCCTTATGTATTTTGATAATCATCAGTACTGCTGATCTTATTTGTTATATTTGATTAAAATGCTTACTTTTTTAATTACTTAAAATTTTGTAATCAATAAACATTGTTGGAGGTTATATCTCTTGATGGGACATGGGTCTCACCCTTGTGGTTCGTCACATTCTTTTTAGGTAATCGGAGGTGACAAAAACAAACATCTGGAAGCAAAGAGGAGCTATAGTAATGAATCTTTGAGAAAGTTTATTAGATGTCTAGTGTCTCTTAGAGTCATCCTTGTACTCTCAGGTCCGGACAGGAAAAGTTTGTATATGGTGTTTCAAATGAATCAGGATTTGGTTAGCATGTTAATGCTTGTTTGTGTGACATACACGAATATTGTTCTCCTGTGTATATATGTTTTGGCTAAGGCGATAGATCAATTTTTATCAAATTTTTGGCATAGTATGGATATAAGAAAGATTTTGGGATATTATGCAAATGTTAATGAGCGGGTGCTGACATTGAAATTAGTTTTAATTTACCCATGTTTTTGGGTATGTGATTAATTAGTGATTGATTGTGTTTTATGTTTTGAGTAATCTTGTTTAGTGTAACGAGTCCCGACACAATCGGCGTGAGGTTCTTGAGCTCATTAGAATATTTAACCTTAGGAATGAGAATAATGAAGGTAAGGTTGGCTTCTTTAAGCAACCTACCCATATTGAAGAAACTAAAAATAGCCTCAATAGTTTCAGTGCAAATGATGCTCCAACAAGTTTTGAAGAACATGCCATTGAACCCATCAGGGCCAGGGCATTTGTCAACATTCAAGTTTTTGACAATGTCAATGATATCCTTCACTGAGAAGACCCTATCAAGTACTAGATTATCCACATCATTGAGTTTCAGAAAGGTAAGAGAATCCAAAATTCTAAGATCAACCTTGTGATTTTTGTTGAAGATACTAGAGTAAAACTCCACAATATGCTTCTTTATAACTTCACTATTTGTGCACATAGACCCATTAATAGAAAGAGCTCTAAAATGATTCATGTTCCTTCTGACTTTAGTTGAAGCATAGGAAAAATTCGAGTTGGAATCACCTTCCTTAAGCCACCTCACTCTTAACTTCTATCTCAAAAGAGATTCTTCATGAAGTCTAGCTATAAAAACCTCTTTTCTCTTAACACAAGCATCAACCTGTAACTCAATTTGGAAGGAGCAGCATCAAGCTTAGCTTGGGCTTCAACAACTAGAAAATCTTTCCTTATGGCTACATTAGAGTAATTCCCCACGAAATCTTTATTTCGCTTGGACAGCTCAAAATGTTGCCTTCTAAGCTTACTTTGAAGATAGGAAACCCATTATTAGTAGAAGACCAAGTCTTTCTCACAATGTCCTTGAAATCATATTTAACAGTCCACATGTTTATAAATCTGAAGGGATAAACCACCTTTCCTCTCTTACCAATATCGAGAGTTAGGATGTTGTGATCGCTAATTGTATTAGGATGCAAGATGCATTTACAGTCAGAAAACTCAGATAGAAAATCACCATTGTAAATAACTTTATCTATGTACAAAGTGGAAAACTTATCTCCACATTGATGGTTATCCCATGAGAACAAAGGACCATTCAGCTTAAGTTCAAAGAGTCCACAATTAAATAAGAAATTATTGAAGTCTTACATGGATTTCCTAGAAGGTGGATCCCTCCCCATCTTTTCATCCTCCCTTTTGACAGCATTGAAGTCCCCAAGGATAACCTAAGGAGAAAGCATACCATAACTAATGCACATAATGCCATCCCAAAGATGAACCCTATCAGCATCAGGGTTGTGTCCATACACAGTTGTGAGACAGAAGTTCATGTTGGAACGAGAAACTTCAACATGAACAAACTGATCATCCTCACTAATCTTCCTCACATCACACTCACTCTCCTTCCAAAGAATAACCACTCTCCCAAGAACATGGGATCTATGATTAGAAATTCAATTAAACTCAGGGAAAACATCACCAATCAGCTTTGAAATCGTCCTTTCTCTAACTTTGGTCTTGTTTAACAGAACTATATGGGGTCTAAACTCCTTATTTTCTCCCGAACTGAAGAGGCCTTAATATTCAGACCTCTTACATTCCAAGAAAGAATATTCAGATTAAATATGTCCATTAGAAATGATTTGGACCAGTACTTCACTGGTTCGGGAGTCACCACTAATAGTGGGTACATAATTCACAAGTTTCATATTATCAAATTTATTCGACAAAGAGATCTGTTGAGAGTGATCTGCCACCTTAGAAACTTTCCTCCCTTTCCCTTTGGGTTTCTTTCTTCTATTACCTTTTTGTACTTCAAACTTATCATCTTCTAATATCGAAACATTGACATCAGGAGGGGTAGATAAATCCAAAATTTCCTCCACCGTTCCCTATGAACTAGTTCCATCCCCTTTAGAGTTAGTCAACACATTGTCTTCACACTACAAAAAAGAGTTGATTTAGCTACATTTATTCTAGCTATATATAATATATTTGTAGTCAAAACCATTTTTCTTTACATATTATATGACTATAAATAAAATAAATATATCTAATTCTAATGACTACAAAATTAACTACATATATCCATTACCTACAAAATTGTCTTTTAACCCTCTCCTCCTCCCACCCCCTACCAATTCCAATTAAACCATACACTCAAAAAATTCTAGGTTTACCATGCGTGAATCCCTCCTCCCCCTATTTCCAAGGTTAGTACTCACTTCTCCTTAATCGGCGCCGCATGGCACCGGTGCTCCATCTCCCCCTTCCCCCAAACCCCCACCCCCATCTTCTCACAATCACCACAACCACCAAACAACCCTCTATCTGATCGCTCTCTTTACCTCTCACCCTATTCTTCTCCCTCCTATCCCAACCTCTAATACCGACAAGTATTCAGAGTGAGGCGGGGAGACGACGATGACCTATGGGGGGTGATCTTCTGAATGAATCAAGTCTCACACAAGTCAAGGGAGAAGACATCATTCTCAATGAAAATAAGGCAATTGATTCAATCCCATTTTCATTGTCTAAGCTGGTTTATATACGAGGTGCCCCTCTACAGATCACACTGACTACTATGCTAATGCTCACAATTGCAAGGCCCAACGACCTGATTCCTTTAATGATTACCCACACCGACCACCTGCTGTGTGTAGTGCCTCACCTTTTTGTTTGTCATCCCCACCACAGGAAATGTGGGTGGAGCACATTTGGTCCCAACTATCTGGAGGGCCCCATGTGTATCAGCTTCCTTGTCTTCGATCACCTCACAGACTAATAGAGAGGACATTCTAACATGATGATGCAACATGAATCGTGGAGTCACAATATACTATCATCATTCCTTCTTTAGGACGTTGCTAATTGTCATTACCTTCTCCCTATTTTGATCTATTTGTGTTGCCAGTCGGATGGTTATGGTTTGTGTAATCAGTAATCACGTTCTTAACCCATTTAATTTATACTTAAATTTTGGTTCCTTTTCAATGAGCATAGTGTCATTGCATCACCTCCAGACCTGTCCACTAGTTGGTCACAAATCATATAGTCCAGTCTTTGAAATCTGTCAGACAAGTTGTTGAAATGTCAATGCAAAGTACTGATCTGGAATGTCTAGTATAATATCCTTCAATGAGTAATGGTCAAGGATGCATTAGTGTATTTTCAATACAAAATTTAATGCTTTACAATCTTTTCTGATCTGAGCATATACTTCATGATGATCCTTCCACACAGTGTCCCTAAAATAGGCACCTTTCATTGTTCATCCTAACCACAATATATAATTGGGTTTATGTGGTCAATTTCCTTCTATTATTATTCTCCATATTCCATATTCAGTGTTTCTATGTGGTCAGTATGGTGATCAATATGGTGTTCTCACCAACATTGCTAGCTAATAGGATAATCAAAGTGAACACACACCATTATCTACACCTAAGATAGACAATCCTATGGAAAATGCAAATTAATGGGACTTGATAAAATCTTTTTAGTTGGGAAATAGTTTGGATGACCTCATTGTTCTAGAAATGTTGGTCTCTATCAGTTAAGTTACTCATTCTCATTACTTCCTCGTCTCTGTCTTGAGTTTCCTGTATAGGAGTAGTTTCCTATCCTATTACCCAGTTGGCATATATGAATATTCTGCAACTCTCTATATGCCATGGGTTGTACTCATCAATTTATATGAAATTACAACAAGTTCATGAAAACAAACCTAAGGCTTTCACAATAAGGACTTGGAGGGAAATCTTGTACATGATGATCTATCCAAAAATGCATCTGAGAAAGGTAGGGCATCCAAAAATGTATTCTTTTTTTAATTGATAGTTTATGTGTATGGTATATTGTGCCAACACATATTTTGGTAAATATTTAATATTGTTTGAACCTTTTATTGCTTAACATTAATATGTTCCAATCTCTAGAGTAGTTGTTCCCACATTCCAAATAGTGTTTCAACTTTAGCTTACCTTTCAACCATACATTCAAATATTTCTATTGTTCCTTGTAAGGACCCTGACCTTCGTCTTGGGCTTACCCTACTTGTTTTGCCTAAACCTTGTGCTTGGTTGCTTGCTAATCATATTTAGTGATGATTATGGTTTGCTTGTGCTTAGTTGAGAGCGACAGGTGCTACTTGCAAAATAACCTGAGTCTAGGGTTGATGAGCAAGTTTGTCACCTTGAGAGGTGTTCCTCTCTCTCCTTGCTTCCTCTAGTGTTGAGAGCAAGGGTTGGGCTCATTTCTTGAGTTGCTTTGGGCTTGGATGAGCCTTGTTGGGCCATGTTATGCCTTGTTTGAGCCTTGTTGGACCTTGTGTCGGCTATAGGTGTGTCGGCAATGGTTGTGTCAGCCATAGGGTGTGTCGCCCATGGGGCTGTATCGGCCATGGACCACCTTTGACTCCTAGCCTCATTTGTGTCACCACTCTAGTGTACACTTGGTTCTTGATGCTTGCATGTGGAAATTGCCTTGGACATGTGTATGGAGAAAGTTGAGAGGGTGGTGTTGCCCATGGACAAGTGTCCCTAGCTGGGCGAGACATTGCCTTACTTTACCTTGGTTTCTCCTCCATCCCCTTCTATATATGTGTTCCCTTTCTCTTGCTAAGGATCCCTTTAGTCCCTTGGTTTCCCCTCTCCCTTGGTGCACGATACCTCTCCTTTGCAAGCTAGTGGTCGATCCTCCTCCTTCTCCTTGGAGTCTTCTTCTTCCTCTAGTGGTGGCTGAACCCTAGAGAGCTTTTTTCTTCTTCTTGTGGTGGAGCTTGGAGCTTGGGATCTTGGAGCTTGCTTAAGGCGGGTTACATAACTCCTAACCCTAACCATACTACCTTCTTCTATATTGTATGTTTTCTTATGATCATAATCGGCCATGTAGGTTTCTAGATATGTTTCTTGCTTATGTTGCACCTTTATTCTTGTGGATATAGTGATCTTGTGGTTATGGTTGAGGTTTTGTACCTTACACCTAGTTGGCTGAACCATGGTTTAGTGTTCGCTTATTGAGAAACACTCCTTTCTCTCTTTGGTCTAGAGAAGTGAGTTTGAGCTCTAGCAATGTGGGCAATACCCCTCTCTTGCTTAACTTGAGAGGTGAGCTTATATTCTAGTTGCTTGGGCAATACCCTCCTCTCACCGTGGATTTGAGAGGTGAGCTTTTGATGACCTATGTTGGGTTGGACCCTTGTGGTTGCTCGAGTTGTGATGGAGGTTGTGCAAAACCCCTCTCTCTTAGTTGTTGAGAGGTGAGCCAACCTTCTTGATCAATTAGGGTTTGGTGCCTTTGTGCTTGAGGTTGAAGACGACCTTGTTGGGTTGTGTCTTGCACGATATGACTTTGGAGACGTGTTGCCCGTTTGTACCCTTGGCCATTGTGCTTAGTTGGAGTTTGGTTGGTGGTCGATACCCATGTGTATTGGGCGATATCCTTGTGTGTTGGGTGATACCCTTGTGCCCTGCACAATGCCCTTGTATGCTGCACGATACCCTTGTGTTCTTGGGCGATATGCCTTGTTGGGCGCCCTACACGATACACCTAGCAAAGGTAGTGGCTTGATGCCCGTTGTACCTTGGACGTTTTAGAGCTCAGGGAGCTACCTTTGTGTTGGGCATCATGGTTGGTGGTTTGCTTGATGCCTGATATGGTGACATATAGAAACCCTAGATGCTGCCCTTGACCGATAGGCTTCTTTGGAGCATTTTTGGTGTCGCCTGAGTTGTGAGTATGTTGGCCGATATCATGTTGTGTTGGGGCATTATGTTCTGACAGTGAGAGCCTTAAGAGTTTGAGTGGTGTGACTCCATGATAGGTACCTTCACCCTAGATGGGCGATATGGCTTACTCGACACGGATAGATAGTTACTTCATGCTTGGCCTCTTGCACGATACCCTCTCCTGGCCTAGCTACACGATAGTGTCTTGTACACCTGGTATGTGCGTCAGAGTTGCACGATATGTTTTGATCTCTAGTTGCACGACACCCTTAGTTGGTGGTCGATACCATTTAGGGTTGGCCGATATGTGTTTATACCTATAGTTAGGCCGGAATGCTTTTGGTAAGGAATGCCACCCTACACGTTACAAGTTGTGGTGAGGGACGTGTTGCTCGCCACCCATTTTGGTGAGGGCTGTGGGAGTTTTAGTAAGGGTCCTGATAACCCAAAATGGATATAGTTGATGGTCATCTTTTAATAATGATAAGCAAGTGACATGATGTAATCACCTTGCATTTTTGTAAATATGATGACGAGATATAATGATAGGTTGTGAACAGGAAGCTTGGAAGCTTATGATGTTTCTTCACATGTTGATATAACACATGCATATGGTCACACGTATAAGGCATAATATATGCCCCTGTTTGATTATAATATTATGAATGATAAAGCTTGTGTAATACCTGATAGCATGATCATTTTGTTCATCCATGATGGCTTCAGTTATGTAATACTAACCATGCTGGTACTTTATGTGGATTCATAGCCTGGTAAGAGCTATGAGATATATGTGCTCTGACTAGCATAGTGTGACGATATTTCTTGTTAATGAAATAACAAGTTGATAGGTCTGAGGACCTGATATAAGGATGAGTGCCTAGTTGAGGTGTTATCCTCTGATGATGAGATAAGGGATGCATTCCCAGGGTGCTGATGCATGTTTGTGATGCCTTGAGAGGTAGTAATTGAGATCATGAGGGATTGAAGTCCCAGGACAATATGTTGATGGCAATAATGATGTAATTCTATAAGGATGTATTTATACCTTGTTTTGCCTCAATAATTGGCTTAAAATATACTAATCAATTATAGATGAACTTATCATGTAGTTGACATGGCCATAGATCCATTACCGCCAGTATTTGGTTATGGTGAAACAGGTTTATCCTGCGGGATTACCTGGAGCACATATTGTTGAATATGTGAGGTCTCCCCTAGCCTAAAATAGGAGGGTTGAGTGGATCTGTGGTTGCAGACTCCGGATATATGGGGCATGGTGAACATACCCATGGCTCAAGATATGTTATGGTGAGCATGATGTGTTCATGGCTCATATGTATGTACTAGCACCTATGATGAGGTGAACTAGAGATATGGGTAGCTTACGGAGCTGACCCTGAGGCTGAGACCCTATAAGTATTAGACTGCGGTCATGCTTGATGATTCATGTACTGACCACGAGAAAGTGAGTTCATGGAGTCTGGATCTCCTTAGACCTTGTATGACACCGGATTGGGCTTCACAGCCAATGGTTGGACTTGAGTAGGGAAGGCTCACTTCCTCAGGGCATAATAAAATGTTATCCAGCCGAATGGTATATCTTGCTTAGAGCAAAACATAGAACATTGATTGAGGCCTTGCTTATATAGCTAATCTAGTTACACATTGAGTATATGTGTACGATCTTTATATCTTGTGATAAGTTATTATAAAGCTTATCTTGTCAATCATGTTCCATAAAGAATGATTGGTTATATGCCTCTCGGATATCTTGGTAAGATTGATGGTAATAATACCCTTGCTCAGTATGTTGTTCTTATTATATGCTTTATCAATTATCTGTTGTTATCTGCTTTAACCCTCTAAGGTTTTATAGTTTAGGCGGAGAGTTATGTTTTTCGTTGGGACTGTGTGTCTCACCCCACTGGTTTACACCCTTTTTAGGTGATCACTTTAGATGGGGTGGAGGTCGTGAGGTTGCGGCCGAGTAGTGAGAAGAGCAATAGAAGGCAAGAGTTGGACATGTTGTTGTTTTGGTGGTTTTGTAGTAGAGTCCTAGAGTCATCCCTATACTCTCAGGTCCTCATAGGTGTTTTGATGATGTTTCACGAAGACTAGATATTGTAATTTTGTATATCATGTTGCTGGCCTGTTGTGGCCTGTTATGTATGTATAAACAGGTGATGAACTCATGTGTAGATAGGACAGCTGACCTATTAAGCTGTGGACATGTATCAAGGCTTGTAAATGTTTTTATAAACTATTTTCTTGCAGGATGAGGATCTAGTTGTAATAGTTTCTTGGTTTATTTGCCTTCCGAAATTAGTTTTAATTAACCCGTGTTTTTGGTTTAAGTGGTTTATGGAAATTCTGCATGTTTTTGCGTGGCATTCTGTTGTCTGTGTGATAGCGGGATGTGTCGCCACAAGTTTGGTATCAGAGCTCTAGGTTCGGTGAGTCTATAGGGATCTAGGACTAGGTTCGCGTCTGTTCTTATGAGTTTTCCAGATTTTCTTACAATAACCTTCTGCTCTCATCAGAAGATAAAGCTTAAAGATGTTTGGAAACCATGAAGAACATGTTGCCGAGAGCAGTGTTGTTGCATCAGTTGATGGAGCAGGAGGGCAGGCACATGAAGATCGGGTGCTTGAGGTCCCCCAAATTGAACCAGCCATTCTCAAAAATCATGCCTACCAACATCTTATGGGGTAGATGATGGCTACGATGAATCACATGGTGGAAAGGTTGCCCATGCCTCCGCCTAGAGCACAGGCTCCCCATGGTGAAACATTGGGTATTGGGAAGACCTTTGAGTGGCTTCTCTGAGTCGGAGCTTTGGATTATGCTGGGACGGCTGATCCAACGGATGTTGATCTGTGGTTGATAGGTCTTGAGAAGGCCTTCTGGATCCTCGACATCCCCGAAGCAGACAAAGTCAAGCAAGCTGTCTACCTTCTGAAGGGTAGTGATGGCCACCGGTGGGCCATCGAGGAGGAGAAGTGACCCGATGAGGAGATCAGTTGGGAGATCTTTTGGTGAGAGTTCGTCAGTAGATACTTTTCGAAGACGTATATGGACGAGAAGATCAATCAGTTCGAGCGTCTGCACCAAGGAATGATGAGAATCACCGAGTATGAAGCCAAGTTCATGAACTTGTTGAGATTCTGTCCTCACATGGCAGTGACAGTTGATGTGAGAATCAGATGGTTCGAGAAGGGTTTGAGCGATGAGCTGTCAACACCTACTGCTGCTTTGGAAAATTGGGAGCGGTTTGCCACATTTGTGGAGTCTGTTTGCAGGATTGAACGGTTTGTTTAGGAGAAAAGGGAATCCATGACCAGGAAAAGGTTTGCTCAGTTCCAGGGATAGAGATCTAGTGGCTTCAAGAAGCCAAGGTTTTCGGCACCTTCCATGATGAGAGGTTCTAGTACATCGTCACTATGGTCTCTGAGTAAGGGAAGAGGTCCTATTTCTTTGCCGTCGAAGGTGCATAGTACAACTTCTGTGGCAGTAACAGGGCCATCTAGGCCGCTGATAGAAGACAGGTCATGTTACCACTGTGGACAGACTGGGCACTTGAGGTCAAACTGCCCAAAGAGAGATGTTGAAGTAACACAACAGTTGAGACAGAATCATCAAGGGTCAGACAGACAACAACCCAGTCCTAGTAGAGGGTGAGGACGTGGTCAAGCGTCACAAGCAGGATCATCTGCTCAAGGAAGCAGAGGACGTGGACAACAAGCAATGGCTTGATTCTATGCTATGAGTCAGCCAGAGGCGATAGTCAACCCGCGAGTGGTGACAGGTCAGATGGAGTTATTACATTCTGATTTGTCTTCCTCTTGCTTTATATCTATTTTGGTTGACCTGGGTGCTACGCACTCTTTTATCGCACATAGTCTGCTTGCTAGGTGTCCTTTACCTATTAGTTGTAAGCAAGATAGCATGTTGTTAGAAACCCCTCTTGATGGTTCCTTGATGCTTTGAGAAGTGTGTCCTTCCTGTGTTCTATCTTTTTCAGGACACAAGATACAAGTGGATCTTATGCCACTTGCTATGCATGGATTCGATGTGATCCTTGGGATGGATACCTTAGAAAATTATAAGGTTGTGTTGGACTATGGTTCCAAGCAGGCAGTGTTTGCTGACGGTAGAGAGCAGTGGATCTTCCTAGGAGATAGGAATATTCTTCCGACATGTCTAGTATCACCAATGGTGGAAGAAAAGTTGTTATGGCAAGGTTGTAAGGCTTTCTTAGCTCACGTTGTGGATACCAAGGCAAAAGGTCCTAGCCTTGAGGAGGTGACGGTTCTCTGAGAGTTTGCGGATGTGTTTCCTGATGAGTTCCCCGGTGTTCCCCCACACTGAGAGATTGACTTCGAGATCAATCTGGTTCCATGAACACAGCCAGTTGCACAGACACCATATAGGATGGCTCCAGCAGAGATGGCAGAGTTGAAGAAGTAGTTATAGGAGTTGTTGGAGAAAGGTTTCATCCAACCGAGCACGTCGCCTTGGGGTGCTCCAGTGTTGTTCGTTAAGAAGAAGGATGGGTCAATGCGGTTATGTATAGATTACCGACACTTGAACAAAGTCACAATCAAGAATAAGTACCCATTGCCGAGGATAGATGATCTCTTTGATCAGTTGCGTGGTGCTACAGTATTCTCAAAGATCGATATAAGGTCTGGATATCATCTGTTGAGGATTAAGGCCGATGACATACCAAAGTCAGCTTTTAGAATGAGGTATGGTCACTTTGAGTTTGTGGTTATGCCATTTGGGATAACCAATGCACCTGCTGCTTTCATGGACCTGATGAACCGAGTGTTCTGTCCATTCCTAGATCAGTTTGCAGTAGTCTTTGTAGATGACATTTTGATCTATATTCGGGACAGGCAAGAGCATGAGCAACATCTTTGACAAGTGTTGACTCTTCTTCGCCAACATCAACTGTATGCCAAGTTCAGCAAATGTGAGTTTTGGTTGAAGGAAGTGACTTTCTTAGGTCATGTGATATCTATAGAAGGAGTCAGAGTGGACCTTATGAAGCTGGAATCAGTTGCAGATTGGGAACAACCAAAGATGTCGATGGAAGTTCATAGTTTTCTGGGTTGGGAAGGATACTACCAGAGGTTTATCAAGGCCTTCAGTGCAATCGCTTTGCCGATGATGAAGTTGACCCGGAAAGATGTACCTTTTGCTTGGGATGATCATTGTCAGCAAGCTTTCCAAAGTTTGAAGGAAAAGCTGACTAGTGCTCCAGTGCTAGTGCTGCCAGCACCTAGGAAGGGCTATGTTGTTTTCTACGATGCTTCCAAGAAAGGCTTAGGTTGTGTGCTGATGCAGGAAGATCATGTGGTTTCTTTTGCTTCACGACAGCTTAAGAAACATGAGGAGAACTATCCGACACATGATTTAGAGTTGGTAGCAGTGGTCCATGCATTAAAGATTTAGAGACACTATCTTTATGGGGAAGTGTGTCAGATCTTTTACAGATCACAAGAACTTGAAGTATATCTTTTCGTAGAGCGAGCTAAACATGCGACAACGTCGTTGGATGGAACTAATCAATGATTATGACTGCACCATTGAGTATCATCCAGGTAAGGCAAATGTGGTAGCTGACGCGCTTAGCAGAAAGTCTTCTTCTTCCATGAAGAAATCACAGTTGAGTTCCCTGGTATGCCATAGGCGGGATATGTTTGTCTCCTTGCGGCAGATGAATGTGCAGTTGGAAGTTTCCTTGTTGGCAGGATTGTTGGCGCAAATGCAAGTCAAGCCTACGCTGAGACAGCAAATCAGAGATGCACAACAGGCGGATGATACAGTATAGTTGGTTAGATCAGAGTTTGGTAACGAAAAGTGTGATGGGTTCCATGAGTCCAAGGATGGATTAGTTTTCTATCATGGTAGTATGGTGGTTCCCGATGGTGATAATCAAAGAAACCTAGTACTCGAGGAAGCACACACATCGATGTATGATATGCATCCAGGAGTCACCAAAATGTATCACAATCTGAATGACATGTATTGGTGGCCTAGCTTGAAGAAAGACGTAGTCGAGTTTGTGGCTAGGTGTGCGGTATGCCAGCAAGTCAAGGCTAACATGGCCCAAGAAAGCTCATACAAGCCCAAAGCAAATCAAGCAATGAGCCCAACCCTTCCTCTCAACACTAGAGGAAGCAAGGAGAGAGAGGAACACTTGTCAAGGTGACAAACTTGCTCATCAACCCTAGACTCAGGTTATTTTGCAAGTAGCACCTCCCGCTCTGAACTAAGCACAAGCAAACCCTAATCATCACTAAAGATGATTAGCAAGCAACCAAGCACAAGGTTTAGGCAAAACAAACAGGGTAAGCCCAAGACGAAGGTCAGGGTCCTTACAAGCCATAAACCTCTACAAAAGGATTTCGTCCCCAAAATCCGAAGAGAAAAGCGAGGGATACTTCCGCCTCATCTCTTCCTCAAGCTCCCACGTAGCTTCCTCAATGCCACGATGATACCAAAGAATCTTTACAAGAACCAGGTCCTTCCTCTTCAGCTTCTTTACTCTTCTGTCAAAGATCGCCATCGCACCCTCCTCATAGGTCACGTCTTCATGAAGCTCAACCTCAAATGGTTGTATCACTGTCCCTGTGTCTGGATGACTTCTCTTCAGCATACTGACATGGAACACTGGATGCAACATGTGCAACTCTGGCGGCAACTCTAACTTGTAAGCTACCTTGCCAACACGTGCTATTACCGGGTATGGCCCCATATACCTAGGCACCAGTTTACCTTTCTGGCCAAACCTTAGCACGCCTTTCCAAGGTGAGACCTTGAGATACACTTTGTCTCCTTCCTAGAACTCTAAAGGTCATCGGCAATTGTCTGCATAAGACTTTTGTCTATCTTGTGCCGCTTTCAATTGTTGTCGTATCACTTTGATCTTTTCTGTTGTCTGTTGTACTAACTCAGGACCCAAAAGTTGATACTCACCAGACTCATACCAACATAAAGGAGATCTGCACTTCCTACCATATAAGGCCTCATAAGGATCCATGTCAATGCTCCGCTGGTAACTATTGTTGTAGGAAAACTCTATCAAACTGAGATGTATATCCCAATTGCCTAGGAACTGCAAAACACAGGCTCGGAGAAGATCCTCCAATGTTTGAATAGTTCTTTCAGACTATCCATCCGTCTGTGGGTGGAAAGCGGTATTGAACCTCAACTACGTTCCCAACTCTATGTGCAGCTTTTCATAGAAATGACTTGTGAACTGATGACCTCTGTCAGAAACTATCGTTGCTGGCACACCGTGAAAATGCACTATCTCGTCTACATATACCTGAGCGAGCTTCTCGGCTGTATACGTCGTCTTTACAGGTATGAAATGGGCAGACTTCGTCAATCTGTCCACTATCACCCAAATGGAATCATGATTCTTAGCTGTCCTTGGCAGACCAACCATGAAATCCATGGTTATATGATCCCATTTCCACTGCATTATTGGCAGGGGTTGCAACATACCTGCTGGCTTCCTGCATGCCAAACATACCCACATGCCTTTCAAAGGAAACCTCACACAACCACCTCAAATTACATCAGGACCCAAATGGGTAACAATGTCATTATAATAGTAAACTTGGTTATGTGAACCTAAGAAAGGTAGGATACATGACGACCTTAGCCTACACAACACAATAGTTAGTAACTCCAAAAACATAAAAGTTGTGAGTGAAAGGTACCTCAACTATAACCTTGAGCAAGTACGGCCTAGAAAAGGTTCATCACTGTATCATGTACGGCCTAGAAATGCTTCCTAAGAAGAAGGTCGTAACAGGAAATATGAGTATTGAAACTCCCGATATGAGAGAGTGAATCTTGAGATGGACAATACCTAGTCATGATACATACGTATCGACTTAATACTGATGTAATGACATTCTTCACACTCCTAAAAACAATAATCTAACAAATCCCTCAAAGTTGTTTGATTCTTTAATTATATTTGTTAGATTGAGGAAATAATAGATTCTAAGTTTGGTGGGGTTGATAACATCCAATTTTGTGGATATTAGAGTGCTTGTCTTACCATCATATTATCACTTGATAATGTTTTATCTAGATAAATCTAGTTGTTTTGGCAAATTTTTATATAACTACCTAATCTCATCCCCTTTTCCTTGATTTACATAGAATACCACCAGAAGTGGACTTGGATCTAGGAAAACACTGATAATATCACATTTAGGCAGTCACTAGGCCTATGGATGGAGCTAGACGAATCCCCCATGGAGCTTGGGAGGTCAAGTTCCTTGCTCATGGTGATTCCTTGTTCAACTTCCATATTGGTGAGTTATGTTCCTTTGATGGCCATTTATTTGAGCTCTCTTCCTCATATTCTTCTTCCTCTCTCGTCCATAGACAATACCTTGGATGAAGGATGATTAGATTATGGTACTCTCCTTCTTTCCTTTCTTCTTGAGATATCATAACCTTGGCACCTTCTTCTTTCTTGAGGTGATGTTGAGATCAAGCTTGGGACTCTTGATGGACTATCTTACACCTTGAGAAATGTGGGATTTGGAGCTTTGATCATGGAGCTTGAACCCTTGATGGAGACCTTCTTGAGGTGGATTATATAACTCGTAGCCTTCTTTGCTATTTCACTCTGTCATATACTTATGTTGTTCTTCATCTCTAGATTGTTTATCTCATATATGTTAGTAGTTAGTAATGGATTTGAGAACTGTTTTAATGAAGGAACCTAGTTTAATTTTTTATCCATATCTTGTACCTTCTTTCCATGATATAAGATGGACTAGTAGCTGAACTTTCTAAGGTTGAAGATGACAAAGTCGACACATGTACTAAGTTGTGAGTGGTCGTCATGACTTGTGGTGTCCAAACCGACACATCATGTAACAAGTCATCATGATTTAGAGATGCTTAGGCTGATATGCTTTGATGGGTGCCAAACTGTCATGCCCTAGAGATGCTTACATTGATATGTTGGCTAAAATGATATGCTTTGATTGTGTTAACCGTCATTCCCTAGAGGTACCTAGACTAATACGCTTGACACCTTAGAATGACATGCTTTGAGGATGTGGACCTGTAATGCCCTAGGAGAGCTAAACCAATATGATTGCTACACTGATAGGCTTTGATGGTGCTTGTGACGCCCCGACCTCTGTGCCATCTCTAATGACCCCGAAGACCGGGGAGTCACCCTTGGTAAACCACTCTTAACTTTTTCTTTTCTTGAACACTTAGATTAACTTAAATGAAAACCATAAAACTTGAATAGCATAAAATTATAATAAAACTGTGGAAGCGACTTTCCATTAACCTTACTAAGAATAAAAACAAGCTTACATGACATATTACATTTCTCATGCAGACTATAAAACACAGCAGATAATTGAAAACTAACTACATATTTTACCATATTCTCTTTCTAACCCACCACATGCCCAAGGACCGAGGGGAAAGGACTAAGAGACCTCTAACTAACTACTAACTACCTTCTATGTACTCGGGTGGTACGATCCTCCAGCCTCCTCGTGCTGATGTTGACCTAAAAAATGTTTTAGTAGGTTGGTGAGCTATTGGCTCAGTGAATAGAATTTCACCCAACCATCACAGATAACTCATTTGTGTTTATTATTTAGAATAATATACAAGAAATACTACACTGAGCAGGTCTAACCAGTTTAATTTAAATAACAGAAGATGTCAACATTTCATTATGATAATAATTGATGCAAAGTTGTAAATACAATTAATTAACAGAAAATACTAAAATTCCACTTAAAGAACAACTGATGTGAAGCTAACTCATATCTTTCTTAACTCTTTAACTTATAAAATCTATGTGAACCTATATGAACATATTTTATCTTATGCCATGATCATATGCAGTGTACTCCACATATGAAGACTCGTAGCAAACTACGATCCCACCGTACAAGACTTAGTCAACACCCCGGGATAGCTAAGTCTGACTGTTGTCCTGGTCTGCTACATGACTCTGGCTCTCTGGCCTCGGCATCCTATGGTGCTGTAAACTGTACTCCTCCTCTAGCTGAGTACACAGGCGGAGGGTCTGAGACGCTCTATGGGCCTCAACTTGGTACGCTCTATGGGTACCTCTGGGTTACCACCGGGACGTCCGGTTCATGTAGGGTAACCTATTTTTTCTTAGGAGACTTCCTCAAGGGCTTCGTCTCCCCGCACGCTCTGTGGGTGCATTCCGACCACCGTATACTGGATGCACCGCCAGGGTAGGTCGTTTCACCCCTAGGGTACATATCTCTCAAAGGGGTTCTACGGTGTCAGGTCCCTTAATCTAATATTTTATTATTCTAGAAAGGCTCTTACTACATTGCATCTCTCTCTTACTTGTTCTGGACTTTGGTATCTCTATGGTACCTCATATATTTGATTTCAGTTCAAATCACAATACGATATCTTTCTGGAACTGACAGAACAGTATACTCAAAATCATTGTAAATACTAAGCAATCCTTATATCATGCATGCAGGCAGATTTAAAATTCATAAATAACCCAAACTCATATCAATTTGGCACATACATACTGAATTCATGCAATTGAACATCTTATTACACTGATAAGAGTAATTTACTTCATATATAAGAAATCATCCGTAGTATTTATCAATTATCTGAAATTTCTCGAAGAACGTGCACATTAACCCTAATCCTGGTTTGTGCATCACATAACTCAATTAAGAGTTATGTATCATAACACGAATAATTAGCAATACTTGAGAATTTCTAGTAATATCTTAGAGAATGTGCCAATTCATGTAAATGTTAATTCAAACACATTAACATAACAGTAAGTATGCAACTAGGGTTTATTTGCATATTTTTATGTTATCGTACCTTCTTTGAAATCGTGCATCTGATAATTTACAAAATATGTATTGCCTGGTTTTATATCCCAAATTGTACCATTTTCAGTCGTGTATTACTAATTTCAACATTTACACTGAGCAATTTAGGCTCTGATGAACCATGTAAATTCACTGGTCCAATCCACATTGATCAGATGCTAAATTAAATCATATGAAAGTGTAAAGAAGCAATTTATGAAATAAAAAGTCAGGCGACGCTAAATACTGTCCAACGCCAGATAAATGTTGTTATCAGTGAAAAACGCGCAATTAACCAAAAATATCCAAACATCATGATAGATGAGTGAAACCCTACTCAAAGTGGTTTGCGATGTCTGGATTCGTCCGAAAATGCGTCCAGAGCCTGTTCCGGGTGATTTTTGGGTTGTCTTCAACCTTGGACTTTTCCAGTTCAACAGCAGCTTCACGCACAATCGGAAATCTTGGCTAGGTGTTGCCCTAGGGCTAAATTGGCGGTGGATTCTTGTTTAGACCTCTTGGACGAAGTCAATCGCACCCTTTTCTTAGAGATTTGCATGCCAAAACGAGCTCCTGGCCGAGCCAAAGCAGTTGGCCATCGGCCACTGCTGCTGCCGGCCGCAGCCTGCTAGGGGTGCCGCCCTAGGGCTCGGGCTTCAGATATGAGCACAGACCTCATGGACGAACTCAAGAGCAACGTTTTGAAGTGTTGTCTGTGCCCAGGAGGGCTCCCAGCCTCCGGCCGCAGCTACTAGAAGTAGCTCTGTAGGTCGGTCATCCCTACTGGATGGGTGGTGCTAGGGTGTGGAGGAGGAGGCAGGAAGGAAGGGGAAGGAGAAAGGAAGGTAGACGCTACAGATTGGAGCTAAAGAAGCTCGAGAGCCCTCCGATCACCCCCCCCCTACTTTTTTGTTGATTGGGTGCAACACTACTGCGTGTCGCTGCTGGTCAAGCGGTGATCGGGCGAAGAGGATAAGGAAGAAGGGTTCTAAAGCTAAATAAATGGGAAAATTGCATATTTCAATCCCAAAACTTGAAACCCTCATAACTTTCTCTCTGTAGGTCCAAATCAAATGATTTCTTTTGCAAGTTTTCAAGCGCAAGATCTACTACAACCTCAAGGAATAAAAACATGCCAATTAGCTTGTCTCATCTAATTAAAAACTAATCATATCTGAAGCACTTAGCTTAGCTTAATTAACTTGATGATGCACTAACCACCACATGGGCACTTAACTTATCTCAATTAAATTAATTATGGACTTATCATGATACTTACTGGTTAACTTTGAAACGGGTCATAACAATCTCCCTCCCTTATAAGAATTTCGTCCCAAAATTCCTAAAAGAGAAAAGGAAACTTGTTACGCATCTCTGAATCGAGCTCCCACGTAGCTTCCTCTAGGTTATGATTTCTCCACAGAACTTTTACTAAAGGTATCCCACGATTCTTGAGTTTCTTGATCCTCCGATCAACTATCTGTATTGGTCCTTCAACATAGGACACATCTGGTCTGAGCTGTACAGCATCTGGATCCACTATCTTCTCTGTACCAGGGTAACATTTCTTCAGCATCGATACATAAAACACATCATGTAAATTAGCCGATTTAGATGGCAATTCCAACCTATAGGCTACAGGTTCAATCCTCTCAATGATAGGATATGGGCCCATAAACCTAGGAGTCAGTTTGCCTCTCTTACCAAACCTCAGCACTCCCTTCCATGGTGAAACTTTCAGGTATACTTCATCACCAACCTCAAACTCAAGAGGTCTACGTCTCTTCTCAGCATAACTCTTCTGCCTATCATGTGCAGCTTTCAACTGTTCTTTAATCACAGTAATCTTTTCAGTGGTCAAATCCACTATCTCTGGTCCAAGAATTTGCTTTTCACCTACCTCATACCAACATATGGGTGATCTACACTTTCTACCATACAGAGCTTCATACGGGGCCATACCAAGACTGGAATGGTGACTATTATTGTATGCAAACTCTATAAGGCTCAAGTGTTCTTCCCAACTTCCACTGAAATGCAAGACACATGCTCTCAGCATGTCCTCAAGAGTCTGAATGGTCCTCTCTGACTGACCATCTGTCTACGGGTGAAAAGTTGTATTGAATCTCAACTTTGTACCCAAAGCACGATGCAACTGATTCCAAAACCTGGATGTGAACTTAGGATCTCTATCAAATATAATTGAAACTGGAATACCATGCAACCTGACTATTTCATCCACGTATATCTTAGCCAACCTCGGGACATCAAAGGTTGACTTAACAGGAAGAAAGTGAGAAGACTTAGTCAATCTATCCACAATCACCCATATCGAGTCATAATCTCTAGGTGTCCTGGGTAATCCTATCACAAAATCCATTGTGATATGTTCCCATTTTCATTCTGGTATAGGAAGAGATTGCAAGGTACTTGCAGGTTTATGATGCTCAACCTTAACCTGCTGGCACACACTACATCTAGCCATGTACTCGGCTACATCCTTTTTCACACCTAACCACCAGTACAACTCCTTAAGATTCTTGTGCATCTTAGTGTTACCTGGATGCATGGCATACATCGATGCATGTTCTTCCTCAAGAATCTGTTCTTTCAAATAACTGTCCCCAGGTACACATAACCTATCATGCTGATATAACAAACCATCATCTGAAAACTTAAACCCTGGTCTTTTTCCCCTTGTCATATCATGCATGATCTGCTGTAACTCACTGTCACTCTGCTGAAGTTCCTTGATCTGATCATAAAAAGTAGGCTTCACTTGCATCTATGCAATCAAACCACTATGTTCCGTCACCACTAAGTCTAAGTTCAACTTCCGCATTTCTACTAGCAGGTCTCTCTTGAAACATGCCATAGAGAATGCATCAGCTGTTGAACTTGACTTCCTACTGAGGGCATCTGCTACCACATTCACCTTTCCAGGGTGATAATATATCATCACATCATAATCCTTGATCAATTCTAGCCATCTCCATTGTCTAAGTTTCAGATCCTTCTAGGTGAAGATATATTTCAAGCTCTTATGATTCGTAAACACCTAACACATCTCACCATAAAGGTAGTGACACCATGTCTCAAGACCATGAACTACTGCAGCTAACTCCAAATCATGTGTCAGGTAAAACTCCTCATTTTATGCTACTTACTTCTTGTTACTTATCCTTCTCATTTTGATCATATAGATTAAACATCTCTAAAATTGAAACACACAAGGTAAGAATAGATTATTCCTCATTCTTGTTATTACTGTAAGAATTTATTTCATAACACACTCTACTTATATTGTAATTCTCATTTTGTTCAAAACACACTTATTACATTTCAAATTTATATCTTACTCTTTTCTCCAAGTCATTTTCATATTGTTTATCTACCTTTCAGATTAGCTACCTTTAAACCCTGAATTTTATTAGTGCTAGCTTACCTTTCATAGTGCAAATCTCATGATTTTGTTTTATAGAGATGCTAGTATTCAAGGTCAAATCACTAGCGACATCCCTTGAACTACTACAACTCTAAACATTCTAGGGTTTGGTCCTTATCAGTAACATAGCATCATTGTGATGTGACTTTTCTCCCTTAGTTTGAAATTCAAACTTTGGATCTCATAAGTTTTACTAAAGTCTTCCTTATCTTATCACTGGAATTTCCTTCCTCTTACTTGGACATTCATACAAATTACATTCTCATTTTACCTTGCTAGGGTTTCATCATCATATTGTGTCATTGTTTCATTCACTTAGACGTCTCTATCATGGTAATTATGCATCATATATGATTCATTTTCTTATCACTTCATCCCACATTGCTATCATTAAGGAAGATATCAAAGAGAAGATGATTCTGAAACTTAGAATTCTTATCTTCAAACATTCCCTTATTACATTTCTCGTACGTAGGCTTAATTAGTTATCAACAAGGATACTTGACTAGTTAGCACTTACTTGAGTGTCGCAATCTCTTTATTTTATAATCTATATTACCCCCTCAAGTGTCAAACCCTTCCCTATATTTCCATAATCCTCTTACCATATCCTACTCTTCCGATCATGTTACTTATTCATGTGTATGTTCATGTATACCATATTGTTCTTCCGAGGGCTCATTATTTCTATGTACTTATGGTATACTTAACTCTTTTCTTCTATTTTCCCTTTGCTTTGAAGTACATAAAAGTATTTTACTCTATTACATGATCCATTCCATGGTTGATTCTTACTATCTTAGCCCTTACATACTTTTCTCATATCTTTCCATATTCTCATATTTAGAGTTTATATAATACTAATCATTAAATTAATTTGAACCTTATATCGTGTTCCTTTATTTCCAATTAAGGATTTCTCATATGAGGCCCCAAAGTTGGATCTCAGATACCCATTCCAACTGATTCTTAGTTATTCCAATCTTTCCCATATGTTTCAACATCTTATTATATGTACATTCTCACTATGACGCGGGTCTAAATTATCTAGAGTCTACTCTTATTATACTGTTAATAGGAGTCATTATATCCCAGTAACACATCCTGCCAGCCGGACCAGGCCGAACATGTAGTCCTGAAGCCAAGAGCTACTCAGGATTAACCAACTCAAATTAATCTCAAACATGTGGAAAGAATATCCACTTAGGGCAAACTCATTTAAACATAACTTCTGGTCTACTTAATACAAAGAATATAAATAATAAATAAATCACTTCATGACACACAACAATATAAAGGAATCATATTTATTCTAAAAACTGAAATCTAAATTCATACATATAAGAGCATTTCTAGTGATCTGCAATCAAATAAGAAATATAAAGCAAGAGTAATATTACATCCTATGTTTAATCTCTTACTCCTACATTAATTTCTGGTTTCTTAACCCTAAGATTTCTAGGGTTTCTCTCTAGCCCATCTTTCCTTTGCATACCTGGCCAAGGTATTCAGGGAACAATAGACAGAGTAGCTTGATACTGGTCAATCTAAGTACTCAGATACCTGGCCAGGGTATCTAAATACTCAGACCTCCAAGATCTAAAGACACATCACTTCCTATCTACCTCACTTATAACTCTATCTTTCTATCCTAATGATCCATGACAACTCAGCCTAAGCTCTATACTTGGTTCTCGCGACCACGTCCTCCTCTTGCCAACTGCAATAGTATAACAGAACACTTCCTGTTAGAAAATTGCAGTTAGAAGGAATACATCTAAGTCCTAATCTTGTTGGTCTCTTATCATCCCCTGACCTTGACTTAGAGTAACTACGTACTCAACCTATGCTCTGATACCAAAGCTATTGTGACGCCCCGACCTCTGTGCCATCTCTAATGACCCCGAAGACTGGGGAGTCACCCTCGGTAAACCACTCTTAACTTTTTCTTTTCTTGAACACTTAGATTAACTTAAATGAAAACCATAAAACTTGAATAGCATCAAATTATAATAAAATTGCGGAAGCGACTTTCCATTAACCTTACTAAGAATAAAAACAAGCTTACATGACATATTACATTTCTCATGCAGACTATAAAACACAACATATAATTGAAAACTAACTACATATTTTACCATATTCTCTTTCTAACCCACCACATGCCCAAGGATCGAGGGGAAAGGACTAAGAGACCTCTAACTAACTACTAACTACCTTCTATGTACTCGGGTGGTACGATCCTTCAACCTCCTCATGCTGACGTTGACCTGAAAAATGTTTTAGTAGGTTGGTGAGCTACTGGCTCAGTGAATAGAATTTCACCCAACCATCACAGATAACTCATTTGTGTTTATTATTTAGAATAATATACAAGAAATACTACACTGAGCAGGTCTAAGCAGTTTAATTTAAATAACGGAAGATGTCAACATTTCATTATGATAATAATTGATGCAAAGATGTAAGTACAATTAATTAACAGAAAATACTAAAATTCCACTTAAAGAACAACTGTTGTGAAGCTAACTCATATCTTTCTTAACTCTTTAACTTATAAAATCCCTGTGAACCTATATGAACATATTTTATCTTATGCCATGATCATATGCAGTGTACTCCACATACGAAGACTCGTAGCGAACTACGATCCCAACGTACAAGACTTAGATGACACCCCGGGATAGCTAAGTCTGACTGCTGTCCTAGTCTACTACAGGACTCTGGCTCTCTGGCCTCAGCATCCTATGGTGTCGTAAACTGGACTCATCCTCTAGCTGAGTACATAGGCGGAGGGTCTGAGACGCTTTATGGGCCTCAACTTGGTATGCTCTATGGGTACCTCTGGGTTACCACCGGGACGTCCGGTTCATATTGGGTAACCTATTTTCTCTTAGGAGACTTCCTCAAGGGCTTCGTCTCCCCGCACGCTCTGTGGGTGCGTTCCGACCCCCGTATACTGGACGCACCGCCAGGGTAGGTCGTTTCACCCCTAGGGTACAGACCTCTCAAAGGGGTTCTACGGTGTTAGGGCCCTTAGTCTAATATTTTATTATTCTAGAAAGGCTCTTACTACATTGCATCTCTCTCTTACTTGTTCTGTACTTTGGTATCTCTATGGTACCTCATCTATTTGATTTCAGTTCAAATCACAATACGATCTCTTTCTGGAACTGATAGGGCAGCATACTCAAAATCATTGTAAATACTAAGCAATCCGTATATCATGCATGCAGGCAGATTTAAAATTCATAAATAACCCAAACTCATATCAATTTGGCACATACATACTGAATTCATGCAATTGAACATCTTATTGCATTGATAAGAGTAATTTACTTCACATATAAGAAATCATCCTTAGTATTTATCAATTATCTGAAATTTCTCTAAGAGCGTGCACATTAACCCTAATCCTAGTTTGTGCATCACATTACTCAATTAAGAGTTACTTACGTATCATAACAAGAATAATTAGCAATACTTGAGAATTTCTAGTAATATCTTAGAGAATGTGCCAATTCATGTAAATGTCAATTCACATACATTAACATAACAGTAAGTATGCAACTAGGGTTTATTTGCATATTTTTATGTTATTGTACCTTCTTTGAAATCGTGCATCTGATAATTTACAAAATATGTATTGCCTGGTTTATATCCCAAATTGTACCATTTTCAGTCGTGTATTACTAATTTCAACATTTACACTAAGCAATTTAGGTTCCAATGAACCATGTAAATTCACTGACCCAATCCCCACTGATCAGATGCTAAATTAAATCATATGAAAGTGTAAAGAAGCAATTTATGAAATAAAAAGTCGGGCGACACTAAATACTGCCCAACGCCTGATAAATATTGTTATCAGTGAAAAACACGCAATTAACCAAAAATTTCCAAACACCAGAGTTAAATCATGATAGATGAGTGAAACCCTACTCACATTGGTTTGCGAGCGATGTTCGGATTTGTCCAGAAATGCGTCCAGAGCCTGTTTCCGGGCGATTTTTGGGTTGTCTTCAACCTTGGACTTTTTCAGTTCAACAGCAGCTTCACGCACAACCAGAAATCTTGGCTAGGTGTTGCTCCAGGGCTAAATTGGTGGCGGATTCTTGTTTAGACCTCTTGGCCAAAGTCAATCACACCCTTTTCCTGGAGATTTGTTGTTACGATCCTAATAGTCCCATACCGGTTGTATGGGCAACTTGGGAGGGCTGATATACTCCAAGGGAGTGGCATGTCTTTTGGGGTGGATTCTTTGGGGCCTCTATCAATTGGTATCAGAGCCTTTCAGCCCACTTAAGGCCCGAGTGAGTGATTCCAAGCCACTCCAGAGAGGGCCCATGGTGTATAAGTTGGTCTTGGTCAAGTGTTAAAGCCACTTCACCTGAGCCTGGTGTGGAAGCCAGGGCCAATAGCTATGGGTCCTCCGTGGGCATCAGACCTTAAGGGGGTTGGATTGTTACGATCCTAATAGTCCCATACCGGTTGTATGGGCAACTTGGGAAGGCTGATATACTCCAAGGGCACTCCCCCCATTAGGCATGTCTTTTGGGGTGGATCCTTTGGGGCCTCTATCATTTGCATGCCAAAACGAGCTCCTGGACGAGCCAAAGCAGTTGGCCGTTGGCCACTACTGCTGCCAGACGCAGCCTGTTAGGGGTGCCGCCCTAGGGCTCGGGCTTCATATATGAGCACAGACCTCATGGACGAACTCAAGAGCAACGTTTCGAAGTGTTAGTTGTGCCCAAGAGGGCTCCCAGCCGCCGGCCGCAGCTGCTTGCAATAGCTCTGTAGGTCGGTCATCCCTACTGGATGGGTGTTGCTAGGGCGTGGAAGAGGAGGCAGGAAGGAAGGGGAAGGAGAAAGGAAGGTAGGCGCTGCAGATTGGAGCTAAAGAAGCTCGAGATCGTCCTCTGATCGCCCCCCCTCTACTTTGTTGTTGATCGGGTGCAACACTACTACCTGTCGTTGCTGGTCAAGCGGTGATCGGGCGAAGAGGATAAGGAAGAAGGGTTATAAAGCTAAATAAATGGGAAAGTTGCATATTCAATCCCAGAAATTGAAACCCTCATAACTTTCTCTCCTTAGGTCCAAATCAAATGATTTTTTTTGCAAATTTTCAAGCGCAAGATCTAATACAACCTCAAGGTATAAAAACATGCCAATTAGCTTGTCTCAGCTAATCAAAACACTAATCACATCTTAAGCACTTAGCTTAGCTTAATTAACTCAATGATGCACTAACCACCACATGAGCACTTAACTTATCTCAATTAACTTAATTATGCACTAATAATGATACTTACTGGTTAACTTTGAAATGGGTCATAATAGTGCTAGCCCATCATGACCTGGATGGTATCGTGTGAATGGGTCTACTTTGAGTGCTAAGTCATGATGCCCTTGGTTGAGCAAGAGGCTGACATGACAAAACCCTAACCCTAACAGCCCATCACACTTTCAAGTGGAGTTTCCTATCACACTTTCAAGAAGGGCTAAACTAATACATCCCATGAGTGCTAAACTGATACGCCTCTTGTGTGGTTAATATGACACCTCAAGTGTAGCTACCCGTCACACCTTATGTGTAGTTAACCTGACATGCTTGGACTAATGATAAACCTATACACCACTAGGTGGTCTAAATTGATACTCTTGGATGAGCTCACCCGACACATCATGATGTATTCAAGCTGACACATGTGGATGAGGTGAAACCAATATCACTTGATGACAGTTTAAGGATATGCTTGGATACCCAATAATGTACACATATGAGCAATGCATAACATAGAAGAGTGTTGTTTTGGATAATGTATTATCAATCTCAATTGCTTCTCCTAAGCCTAGTGCTCCATAGGATGATGTTACTATGAGTGGTCCATCCTTAACTAAAGAGTTTAGCCCTAAACTCTCCAACAATGTGGGAAGTGATGGGTGTAGGGTTCAATGGTTGAATATCTATATGATAACCTTAATCATGGAAGAGTATGACCCATGTGCTCATCTTAATGAAAGTTTATAATCCATGACAGGTGTCTACTATATTTCCTTTTCATATAATCTTAACTTGTAAAGTGAGGTTAATGACACAACTATGTCAGTATATATATGATGGTGATGAGAAGCCTTGTTGGATTAAAAGGTGAAAACATTGTGTAGAAATCATATAAACAAGTATAATGATCTTATAAGTGTCTTGTGGATAGTGAAGTGAAACCCTCTAGTTATGTAATCTAAGGTTTTACTTCCCTTAGTATGATATGTGGTAAACAATTTGTAAGAAGCAATAACATATGGGTTACAAAATGATGAAACATTATGAATGGTGCATGGTCAATGTGTTTACATGATGTAGGGTTGTAATACATATGTACATGTATGCTATGGTGATACCTAGTGCCGATGACACAACAATCTATGCATATGTAACTAATGTTGTTCAAACCTAAATCAATTTCAAGAAAGTGGAAATTGGTGTGATTAGGGTTTGGTGATGTAACCATAAGGTAAAACCCTAATCAGTTATATGTGAAGAGCACTGACCCTAATTCTAAGGGTAGGTCATATTATTAAATGTGTGTGAATGGAAAGCATGATATTGTACTCTCTCTCTTAAATTATATAACTTTAACCTAATGGGTTAATGGATGTTATAATCCTGAGAATACTATGAAAATGGTTAATAATGCTAGGTATTGGCTATGAACCTTGATAAGGGAACATGAGAAGTATGAAGATGTGAATGTGCATACTTGGTTACATTATCTAAGTCTTAGCCTTATACACTCCAACTTATGGGATATAGTGAATGTCAGATATTTGAGATAGATGATTGAGAACCATATGTGAACTAAGCATGATGCCTAATCCTAAATTAGAGAACTTATGATGCATGGCTTACTTTATTTAAGGATGTTTAATGTGAGTGAAATATATCATCTCTCTCTAAATATAATAGTTAATAATTGCTATGGCATGTATATGTGATGTGTCACAAATGAGGATTGGCATAAGTAATGCTTATATACCCATTAAAACATGATGAGATAACCATGAATCACAAGTGTGATGTGATGGGTCTTAGGACCAAGAAAAGTCTTAGTGCCTGGTTGAGGTGATATCCTCTAGTACTGAAATGAGGGGTTGATATCCCATGATAATAGGTTGATGATGATAGCTTGTGGATGGAAGTGATGTAGTGTTATGAGATGATGTGAGTCAGTTCGTAGTTTAAATGATGATACTTATTGTCATAGTACTATGCCCCTTTCTTTTGAAGTATTAGTTTGTGGTTTGTACATTGTAATTTGATTGACGCCAAAAGACACTTTAATTGGTCTAATTAATCACAAGTGGAATCTAATCATGTACCTTACCATGTGCCATAGATTCATTTCAATGACAGTTTTATTGCTGGATGGTGAAATGAGTTTAACTCGGAGCGTATATTTTTTTTAATATTCGGGGTGCAAGTCGACTATTCCCTTACATCCTTAATAATAGATTGTGTGAGACGGCCATGCATGAACCAATCTCAATGTGATTTGGATGGCCATGCGTGAGCCACTCCTTTGTGTTAGAACGACCATGTGTGAGCCTATTCTCCTAGCGTCGTTACTTGTACTAAGGTGGGCTAGATGTTATATGGGTGACCATGCATGAGCCAACCCCTTTGATGTAACTGTATGTCACTTGAGTAGTTGACTAATATGGCTATGCGGTGTTACTCTCATGCTGACCAGCAGGTGTGGGAAGGTCGTGGATTTTGGCTCTTCCATTGACCTTGTATGGCACGATTTTGACTTAACAATGGTCGGTTGGATTTGGGTGGTACGACTAAAATCATCAGGGCATATTAAACTCATAAACAGTCGTGTATGTATTCGTTTAGGATCAAATACGAGAACATTGGCTGAAGCCTTGCCTTATTTTTATATTATATATTTTATAAAAATTATAAATGTTCTTCATATTCCTTTTAAATTTATTAATTGTTCTACTACTCAGTGGCAAGTGCATATTACTGCTCTATTTACTTCATCCAGGAGATATATGGCATTTAGTTAATTCTATTCAATCAGCTCAGTATGTTAATCTATCTACTTAGTTATTTGTGATAGTAATAGATTTGGCAGAGAGTTATATCTCTAGCTAGGAATGTTGTCTCACCCTGTTGGTTAAAAATCTTTTAGATGGACGTGCATGCCAAGCTAAAGATTGGATAGCCGAGGATATGTATATATGTATATATATATATATATATATATATATATATATAGAGAGAGAGAGAGAGAGAGTCAGGCTAGAATACACTCGAGTGTACAGATCATGTCATACACCCCAATGGTGTTTGCCTACCTAGACCATGTTTTTCCAAAATCTAATCCATTGATCTTCATGGTTACAATAATAATAGATCACATACAAAATTTGAACTCATTTGGATGAGTGTAAGTCAGTCATCCAAGGACAACAAAATCGACGCACAAAACTAATTTGAAATACATGATTTGGCTCCTTTAGATGCACGACCTATAAGTGTCCAAATGAGCTAAAAACTATTATATAGTATGTTCTTATGATAATTAAGAAGATCAATGGTTTAGATTTTTCAAAAATTTACTGCATCTTCAAAAATGACTGAGGTGTACGGAGCCTCCGATACACTCGAGTGTACACTAGCCTGACTATATATATATATATATATATATATATATATATATATATATATATATATATATATATATATATACATATATGAAGAGGAACTACACCTTGTGGATCATGATATCTGGATAGTGTCTAGTAATAGAGTCCTATGTGTCGTTGACCGGCCTAAATCGCGCGTCCTAAATTCGGAGGCAGATTTGAGGTAGTCGAGCTTTTACATTTATAACCCGAATCCTTCTAGGCCCCCGCAACTTTGTTTACGGGGTCGAAGTAGTCATACGGGGTTGAACACAGGGACAAGGGGGCAGTGTCAAGAATCCAGAATCAACACGCTACACTCCGGAAGGTATAAAGAGATGATAAATTCCCAAAAAGGGAAGCAGAAAGAGGTCACAACTAAAACGAGAAAACTATCTCCAAGTGGAGCTACTAGAAAGATTTAAGGTTTTAGACATTTAGCCGTTTTTAGGGGTTTTCATGCAATAGAAACAGAGAGATATTACTAGAGATAAGGTGAGGTACGAAGGATAAGACTACGGTAAAACAAGCGGCAGCAGTAACATCCTGCACCCCTGCTCTCAGAGCGGGCACCTCTAACCAAGCCTCGGCACCCCTCTCGAGGTTGTTGGGCTCACAGTTAGAGTTGAATGTTATTGAAACAACTCCGTTCCAGGCACTCTCGTACTCCAGAATCGGACCAAACACTAGAGCCACAACACAACTCTCGAAGTTGTTGCGACGGGAAAACACGATTCGGTAGCTAAGCGAAACGTGATCCAACATGCAAGCTAGAGTTCAGATATCAAACATAGCAGTCATCCAACATATTGCACCAAGCGTAGAGCAGCAAGTAATTAAGCACTTCTATTTCTATTGAACATTAAAGGTCTTAATTACAATGCATAAGTAAAGAATTAAATAACAAAGTTAAAGATATGTATCGCCTTCTTGATGCAGAAGGACGACAGGCTACAGTAACCATCCCGCCCGATATCGGACAAGGGACCCAGCCCGATACAGCCGTGTCGGGCGACACACCCTCTCGGGCGGCACGCATGACGGGCGACTATATCGCTCAAGGTCCTGGCCGATACGCTCAAGTCGGGCGGCACACTCTCTCGGGCGGCACGCATGACGGGCGGAGCGTATCGGGTACGGTATCGTGTCGGGCATGGAGCTGTGCATCCTACTGTCGGGCACCGGTGTCGGGCACTCGTGTCGTGTATCTACATCGGCCGATATCATCCCTCAGTGTCGCCCGGTACAGTCCTAGGTGAACCAGTCCCCTCCCTCTCGTGATGAGGAAGAGCTCACCTAGTGTCGCCCGGTACGAGCATTGGGGCGCGATACGTTTGCTCTCGCACTTCTCCTCGAAGATAGCTCAGGTTCCCAACTCTCCGACTGTCCGATTTCCGAACTGTCTTTTCGGTTTCCTGTAGCTCTTATTTATAGGCAGCGGTTGGGGGAACTTATGGTGCTCGAAGCGCCACGTGTCCTCCTTATTTGCGGGTCGGTAGACGGCTGATACTTGTAATTGCACAGCTCAAGGGTATCGGCTATCGGTCACGTGACGGGCGGGCGGCGACCGGTGGGTGGCTGTGTCGCCTGACAAGCTGGGTTGTTGGGCATGCTTGGCTCCCTATCGGGTACGAAGGCGCGTCGTCTGTCAGCTTCTTCTCACGCGGCACCCCTTTGTCGCGCGTCATTGCGCTGTTCCGCCCTGTCGGGCGGGGTCTGTATCGGACGTCAGGAAGGCCGGAGAAGACTTAGACTTATTCGTGGGCCGGGACGGCCTTATTGGTGCTAAATGGGCCAAAATAGGAGGAAAGCTCTGCAAAAGATGGAAATATTGGATTGAGAGCATTGCTTGGCCAATTATAGCAAAAATGCATATAAAAGAGAGGAAAACAGCAGAAAAGGGCAGTTTTGATAACATAAAACAAGGCAAAAACATCACCAAAATTGATGTTATCAACTCCCCCAAACTTAGCGTTTTGATTGTCCTCAATCAATATTTAAACTTTATTTAGTGATGCTTCTCCTTGCGTAGCATGCTTTCAAGCTAAGAGGTAAAACAAGAATTACAATGCCTTTAGAGATAATGCTGTCTCAAAACGAACAAAAGATTTTGTGTTACCTGCCTTATTGTTTAAGTAAAATTATTCTCTACAGCTTCGGCGAGATTTTGTTGTATGATTCCGAAGTTAGCTTACACACAAACAGCTTTATTTTCAGGGCGGAAAGTTGTGTATAGGGTAGGCTAAGGCTTTTTTGGGGTTTTTCTTGTTTCCCATCAGTCCATCCAGGTAAGGGTCCGTTAACGGGCAAGTGGTCCCTACAGTCCAAGCCAATTGGCTTTAGAGCAGTGATTTCACATCCTACGTACCACTGCCCCGGATCTACCATGCCTAAAGATGGGTACTTTTGGAGGAAAAGTGTGTATATGTATATTTTTTTTCTTTTATTGGGCACAACTCTCATGCTTTTATTCACACTCTTAAGGCTTCTTTCTCTTTTTGGGATTTTTGTTGGGTAAGGGAAAACAAAAGATATTTCTGTTGTTTGGGCAGCTTTTTCCTTCTCCATACTCATCTCTTAGCTGTTTGCGAGATTATTATATTTTGAAATTTTTGGCACGGAAAAAAAACATAATCTTCTATTTGTTTGAAGTAGCATTATCAGAAAGATATAGCAGAACTTGCATCACATTAAGCATACAGAAAACAAACTTTGCAAGCAGTTGCATCAGGTTTTACTAATATAACAGCTTTGTACATATGTAAGGGAGCAAAAAAATTTCAAAATGTTTAGTACAAAATTGTTGTATGAGAAAACATATGTATATGTACACATGATATAGGAAAGAATAAAAGAATAGGAAATAATGAAAGAATAAAGAATTTGAGTCAAATAAAACAGAGAATTTTCAAGAATTTTGTACCTCCCTCACTGGTACATGGTACCCCCCCCCAAACTTATTCCACACTTTGTCCCAGAGTTGTGAAGTAGATAAGGTGAGGTAATGTTAATCCAGTGAGGGTTAGCCGATGAGCGCGCCTACGTCAGATAGAAGCATCCACACATATTCTCCTCTTTTGCTATGATAGTCGGTGTGTTGGAGCTGGTCAGGCGCTGCTTCATTTGCTATCCATTCCAGGACATGGATGCCGCAGTCGTTAGACAGAGGAAGTTGTTGTGGGCTGCGGTGGCAGAACTGAAGCTCGTGCCATTTGCTTGGTTGCGTGTCCAGGAATGGTTGTATCATCTTTGTCACCTCGTCGTAAAATTTTCGAGCTAAGCGTTCGACGGATGACAACGGTTCTGATGTACACGGTACTGGATGGTTCTTGTTGCTGTCCAAGCTGTTGTAAAAGATTCCTACTCATTGCCGAGTGTACACCGTCAGGAGCGTCCAATGGTTATAGTGTAGAATTGGCAGGAAGATTTGGCCAGGGACCCTGTTTTCCAATTCTTCCAGAAAAAGCTTTTGCGCTCCTATTTCATTGGCTAGGCAAATGTCGTTGAACAGCATAGGATGGGTTATATATGCGTGTTCAAGTTTTGATTGTAATATTTGGACGCAAGCGGTTAACACAGATATCGCCAAACATCCTCCTTCTTTGACCAGGTCCCTTAGGTCATCAACTGGGACGACGACATTGCCCGCCTTGTAGATGACATCTCTCGGGGTAGCATCAGATAACTTCAAGAGGATAACATCTACCTGTTCCTATGTGAGCGTAGTGTACGAGAAGCGGTTGAAGTTTTTTATCATCCCTTCTGTAGCTTTAGGCGAAGCGGTTTCTTCCATCCCGTGCACTTTCCGCAGGGTCTGTAATTGTTTGCCTGCCCCGTAGGTGTCAGCTTCTGCCTCTCCTTCTCTCTCAGGGGAGCTGTCGGACTGTGAGGATTCCTCGTCTTGGTCGCTGTCCAGCAGCCTATCAGGTACCCCTGCGTCTCGGAAATAGCGCCTATCTTTAAGCAGCAGCATGGCATATACGCCTCTGCGATTATAGAAGCATGCGCCCCTAAGGGCCCTTAGGTTGCCAAATGTACTCAACACCTCAATAGCACTTAGGACGACTAAGGTGCTGTTTCCAGTTCCCTCCTTAGCCTGGACGGGGAAGTTGCGAATAGAGTAGAAGTTCCAAAAGTCGTCGTGGCGTTTGGCTCCTCACTTGATAACTCGTTGAAGACGCACTGGTAGAAGCCTCAGATTTCTGTCCTCCGGGCGGCTGAAGATGGTCCCGGAGTGTGGCACCTCGTTGTGGCTGCAGTTCAGCAGCCGGACGTCGTGGTTCCTTAGATCTACTAAGAAAAGGAACCATATGTTGTGGTGCTTGTATGGTGCCAACACAAGGTTAGGATTATGCTCGTCAATATGCTGCAGCATGTTGGTCACCGCTGAGGAGTCTTGTTCTCCCCACATCAGCCTTCTTGCCAAGGTCGGGGTGGCGCAATATATTTTCTTCCGACCTGTCCTGCTATCGATATTTTCGATTATTGCGCTTTCGAGGACCCAGAACAGACTTTTTCCGACGACGACCGGCGAGCGGAACATGCTGCGTAGTGTTCCCCGTCGTACTGAGAGGTAGCCATCGCTGCAGACAACTTCTTCTTCGTCTGTCTGTGATCTTAGGACCTTATCTAGCAGTTCCTGGTCTCTGATCGACAGGTTTCTGATGGCTCTTTTATCCAAGTCGGTCATCTCGAAGGAAGGTATCTCTAATGGCTCACGGAATCTGTCCGCCATCGAGCGTCTTCCTCGGGGAAGGTGTCTTTTATTGGAAACATACACATCCCCCTTTTCTCCCTCTGACTCATCAGAAGAGTCTGCCCCGATGCTGATATCCCCGTTATCATCTTCAATATCATCCAGGGGAGATTGAGGGATTTTCTTCCTCGGGACCTACGGAGCTCGTTTGTCCTGCTGGAGCTCCGTCGGTAGACTTCGGCTCCGTCCCCTCCTTGGGCGTTGAGGATCGCCCGCTCGAGGAAGAGGGTGACGCTGATGCCGAGGAAGGCGCTGACGAGGATGATGGAGAGCCACGGCTAGGGGGTGACAGCGACCGTCTCGGCTGCCTTCGGCGCGGATGGTCTTCCCCTCTATTCAGCCTCTCCTCGATCTTGTCGAGGCGTTGGAGAAATTGTTGCATTATTGCGTGCAGGGCCCTAGTCCGCTCAGCAGCTCTCGCTCTTGGCTGTTCATCCTGTCTTGAAAAGACGCATATTTGCGGGTTAGGGAAATACAAATGTCAGAGTTGGTATCTGTTACCTCCCGCAAACTGTCAAGTTCGTCCCCGAGCATCTTTCCGAGTGACGGGGAAGCTCCGATAGATCTTCCTTTTGTCCTCTGGCCCTTTTCCTCGCGTGATGGTCTATCAGGCTTGGTAGACTTCACATAAACCGTCTGCGTTGCCGATGCCGCCAGGCGAGGCGACGGCGCTACTTCAGCAGCTATCGCCTTGCCTTTTCGTCAGGGAGGAGACGGCTGTGGTGCAGGCAAACTTCGGTCCACCTCCGCACTGTCGGAGATCTCCTCTCCTACTATAAAAGGCAACGCAGGCTGAGGCATTGGTGTCAGCTGAGCTCCCTCGAGCTCCATTCTCAGGATCTCGGCGAACACTGCATTGCTGGTGTCCGGCTCAGGTTCTTCTTCTACCTCTACAGGAATTTCAGGGATGACAGGGGTTGCGGCCGTCTCTTCCGCGGCAGCTCCCGAAGTCTCTGTCTCGGTGACCTCGACGATCACCGGTCCTTTGTCTGCTACCGCCCTTCTTGTTGAGGCGGCGACTGATATAGCTGGAGCGACGACAACCCTACTGGCAGTTGTCGCTGGTAGTTCTGGAACTGCCCTTTCTCAGGCCTTGGTGGTGGTCGTGGGGGTTGTGCCTTTTGCTACAGCTTCAATCTCCGCTGTAGTGAACACCAGTTTCTCTGCGTCGTAGTCGGCGCAGCGAGGGAGCGGGAGGAGTATATTCATCCTTGGGAACTTGTAGAAAAATTCTCTCCCCTCCTTCCTGATGATACTGGCCCTGATCAGGTACTTGACATCGATCACCTCATCACCCTGCGTCCTCGAAAGGCTGCGCGGCTCTTTCGGGTACCCGAGCCCCTCCGCAATGAGGTTGACTATCCCACCCATGCAATAGTCCTTGGTAGCTTCCTTCATCGGATGTAGTCTGTTCAGCAGGAATCGTCCGAGGTTGATCACTCGGCCCTCCATTATGTGCCACATGACATGGAGCTCCTCTGTGTATATGTTGCTAGATTCGTACTTGGTGAACAAGAGGCATGCCACCAGTTTGTGCACTATCCTCCAGAAGCATGAGTGCATAGCAGCTACCTTCTTTCCTGGCTTGAACGAAGATTCTCCGGTTAACTTGCTTCAGAGCTTCACGGGATCGAACCCGTCTCCCTCGGTGATTCTCTCACCGTTGTCCATCAGATTCTTCTCCTCCTCGCTTGAAGAGAAGATCTGGTTCAGAAACTTCTCGGAGATTGTGCACTCCAAGTTGTAAAGTCGGGCCTGGAGTCTGTCTGGCCCTCCGAATTCTTTTCTCTCTGTCAGTGAATTCCTCACCCGGTGGAGGGAAGACATGAACTCCATCATCAGCCTAGTATACGAGGAAGACCTACTGAAGCAAATCTTCTTCAGTCCCGCTGCGGCGAGGACGGCCTTCAGCCTCTTCTTGATTCCCAGATCAGCTAATGAGGCTTTGTGGCAGAACTGGCTGGGGCGGTAAATTTTGGGCACCAGCTCAGCAAACCGGCGAGTGTGCTTGTCGTTTCTTGGCTCGAAACTCTCTGCCAAGGCTTACGGGATTGCTGCTGTAGCTGAGGGCGTTGGAGTTTGAATTGGAGTTGGAGTTGCCGCTCCTCCAACCCTGGCCCTCTTTTCTGTTGTAGAGGCCTCGACTGGTTTTGGATTCAGGAGCTTCCGCCCGGTGTTGGAGGTTTCAGCTGCAGTCTCGGGGTAGATCCTCCTACCCCGAGAGTCAACGGGGACAGCAGTTATCTTGGTGCGGGCCATCTCTGTAGGACAATAAAAGAAATACTTTGATTAAATATGTTGGCTTTTAAAAGAAATATACAATAAAGAATAAATGTGTGGCCCGGTATTTTTCTGTACAAATATTTCCTGGCCTCCCCCCCAGTATCGGACGACACACGAGGTTCTGAGGTGAAATCATGTGCTCAATATTAGAGATGGGTATCGCCCGATATGAACAAGGCGATAGGGCGACGAAAGCGCGGGTGTGTCGGGCGATAAAAGAAGCCCGATACGGCTCGTATATACATAAAAGAGGAAAGCAGCGTGTCGCCCAGCACAAAACTTTCGGGACGATACAAAATTGGACGACACGACTATCGCCCGATATGGCATATCGGGCATTAGTTACTAAAAGATATGTTGCACGATATGCATATCGGGCGATACGAGACCGTTCAGCTAACAAGGACGATAGTCTAATCATGAAATCATAGAACGTGTCAGGCGGCATAGACTGCCACGTGATAGGTCTACCGGGCGATAGGTCTGTCGGGCTATACCTTACAGAGTTTGGGACTTCCGCACATTACGAAGGCACAAGGGTGTCGCGCGACACGGGAGCAAAAAGCAAAAAGTCTTTGCACGATACGGGAGTACGAACACAGTAATTCAGGTAGCCCGACACGGTAAAAATTGTACGTATATATAGAAAACTCAACCCTGGTTTTTTGGCACGGTAAAAACACGACAAGCAATCATGGGCATGCATCGGCCGATAGGGTAATTTGTTCCCGAGACGGGCAGTTCATCCTCCGGCCTAAAGGGTGATCAGTCCTTTGGCATGACTGTCACAGGTTCATGCCGTCTCGGAGCGTCGTGTGTCGTGGCCTTTGCGATGCTCGAAATGCCTTGCCTGAAACATCCTTGAAAATAGGGCGTTTAAAAGCGGTCGATGAGTTAAACATCATTGGCCAAAGACTAATATCCCAGCCTCAGATGGTATTACCCATCCCGGTCAACAAAACTAAAGCGGTGACCCATAAGGGTCAGCGCATGTGGCGCTTGCGATGACTCGGGCCTTATTACATCCCAAATGTTTGTAATGTTTGTTTTGCAGAAAAGTAAATGCATCCTATCCTAAGAAAGAAAAGAAAACTCAGGTTGCCTCGCGAGAAGCACTGAGGTTTTCGTCTCCAGCTTGACACTCTCAGTTCCTTCACTTCTTGGTCTTCAGCATCACCCGTCTTCCTACATCTCGATCCTTGCCTCTGTCGGTCATATCCCTACCTTCTTGGCAGTCTCGGTGTTTGATGGTATTTTTCCTGACGGATTCTTCACGAACTCGACCATTTGAGCCAGTTGCTGATCGATTTGGCGTTGATGCATCTGCATGTCCGCCAACTGCACCTACAAAGAGCTCAGAACGCCCGAGTTTGATAGCGCACTTTGCGCTAGCTGATTATTAATAGTATCTTGTCTTTTCACAAAATCAAATAATTGGCTAACCACATCCGTTTGGCTTGAACCTTTATCTTGTTCCTTGGTAGAACCCTGGTACTTGGCCTGTCCCTGGAAATTCCCCTTGTTGGTCTGGAAGGAGGTACTCTTGTACTGATTAGGTCCTCCCCTCTTCTCAAAGGTGTGAGTCGTCTTGGAGGAAGCATGCAGTTGATGTGAGTTTTCCGCTGCATCTTTGTTGCCATAGTTGAACCCCGGATGGTCTGGTCTTTTGAAGCTAACAAAAGAAACATTTTCAGTCTCTTCTGCCTCGGATTCAGAATCGATGGACGCATCTGGTCGGGTGTAGATACAATTATCTACCCCATGTCCTCCTTCTCCACATGTCACGCATTTCATCACCTTTTCAGTCCGCTTTTTACCTTTTCCACCAGATTCTTTCAACTGCTTGACGTTCGTAGCTATCTTCTGAATCTGCGAAGTGATTGCCTCCAGCGCCTTGGATTCAGAAGAGGGTCCCTCACTAGCCTTCTTGGCCTGCCCTCGGTCAGATCTATCATAATCAGTGCCAGATTGCAGCTCGGCCATGTTTTTGATGATCCTCTCGGACTTGCTCGGCTTCTTCCCTAAGAAATCACTTCCTGCTGCAGCATTCAGTGAAACCCTTTCGTCGGGAGTCAGACCGTTATAGAAGGTAGTTACCAGGAAACCTTTCTTATAATTGTGATGAGGGCAGTCCCTCTGATACTCTTGATACCGCTCCCAGGCATCATGGAGGTTCTCACCTGGATTTTGCATGAAGGACGTAATTCTTTGTCTGTTTCGGACGGTCTTCTCGGTAGGATAGAACTTGTTCACAAAAGCATCCGCCAGAGCTTCCCATTCGTTTAGCGATTGGTGGGGAAGTCCCAGATACCACGATAGAGCCTTATCTTCCAGAGAGAAGATGAAACCCTTGCAGTAGATGACCTCCTGAGGGACACCTCGCATCTTGATCGTATCACAGATATTCTTAAAGGCATCCAGGTGATGATAGGGATTGTCATGCTTGGAACTCCCTCTAAAGCTCTTATTTTGGATCATGGAAATAACAGATGGCTTCAGCTCGAAGTTTGTGGCGTTGAAACGTGGGACGATGACGGGGCATCGAGAATTGTTAGCCTTTGAGGAGGCTAACTCCCTCAGGGTCTTTTCCTCCTCTTCTGAGTTGTCACTGTCACTTCCTTCCGGGCGTCGTTCCTGGTTGTTGTCTCTCCCGTTCCGGCGGTGGCGACGTCTGTTACGGCGATGATCTTCCTCGGACTGAACCATCTCTGGATCCTCCAGTTGATCATTTCCGATGTATCTGTCGTTGCCCTCAGGAGGAGGTGAATCATGCCTATCTCTTCTCGGGCGTTCACCGTCAGACTGGGGTGGCTCGACGCGCGGAGGCATGACGGCGGGAGTAGGTGTTTAGTCGAAATGTAATGCCCCTTTCTTCTAAGGTACCTGAAACGTCACAAAAGACCAAGTTAGAAAATTGGATTATTACCTTAAGGCAAAGAATAACAAATAGGAAAAAGAAAAAGAAAAAGAGTGCTGTCAAGCTCATTTCTAAGCTTGAGGCACGGGAGTGTAGTTAGTGGATTCGGATTCGTCTACAGTTCCGCTGTTGCCTTGTCCCCGGCAACGGCGCCAAAAAGTTGACCGGCCTAAATCGCGCGTCCTAAATTCGGAGGCGGATTTGAGGTAGTCGAGCTTTTACATTTATAACCCGAATCCTTCTAAGCCCCCGCAACTTTGTTTATGGGGTCGAAGTAGTCATACGGGGTCGAACACAGGGACAAGGGGGTAGTGTCGAGAATCCATAATCAACACGCTACACTCTGGCAGGTATAAAGAGATGATAAATTCCCAAAAAGGAAACAGAAAGAGGTCACAACTAAAACGAGAAAACTATCTCCAAGTGGAGCTACTAGAAAGATTTAAGGTTCTAGACATTTAGCAGTTTTTAGGGGTTTTCATGCAACAGAAACAGAGAGATATTACTAGAGCTAAGGCGAGGTACGAAGGATAAGACTACGGTAAAACAAGCGGCAGCAGTAACATCCTGCACCCCTCCTCTCAGAGCGGGCACCTCTAACCAAGCATCGGCACCCCTCTCGAGGTTGTTGGGCTCAAAGTTAGAGTTGAATGTTACTGAAACAACTCCATTCTAGGCACTCTCGTACTCCAGAATTGGACCAAACACTAGATCCACAACACAACTCTCGAAGTTGTTGCGATGGGAAAACACGATTCGGTAGCTAAGCGAAACGTGATCCAACATGCAAGCTAGAGTTCAGATATCAAACATAGCAGTCATCCAACATATTGCACCAAGCGTAGAGCAGCAAGTAATTAAGCACTTCTATTTCTATTGAACATTAAAGGTCTTAATTACAATGCATAAGTAAAGAATTAAATAACAAAATTAAAGATATGTATCGCTTTCTTGATGTAGAAGGACGACAGGCTACAGTAACCATCCCGCTCGATATCGGACAAGGGACCCAGCCCGATACATCCGTGTCGGGCGACACACCCTCTCGAGTAGCACGCATGACGGGTGACTGTATCGCTCAAGGTCCTGGCCGATACGCTCAAGTCGGGCGGCACACTCTCTCGGGCGGCACGCATGACGGGCGGAGCGTATCGGGTACGATATCGTGTCGGGCATGGAGCTGCGCATCCTACTGTCGGGCACCGATGTCGGGCACTCGTGTCGCATATCTACATTGGCCGATATCGGCCCTCAGTGTAGCCCGGTACAGTCCTAGGTGAACCAGTCCCCTCCCTCTCGTGATGAGGAAGAGCTCACCTAGTGTCGCCCGGTACAAGCACTGGGGCGCGATACGTTTGCTCTCGCACTTCTCCTCGAAGATAGCTCAGGTTCCCAACTCTCCGACTGTCCGATTTCCGAACTGTCTTTTCGGCTTCCTGTAGCTCTTATTTATAGGCAGCGGTTGGGGGAACTTATGGTGCTCGAAGTGCCACGTGTCCTGATGCATGGGTTTTGAGTCACTTTTATAGGCTTATTTTATATCTATTTTATGCATGTATTTGTCATTTTCTTGATTATATTTGCATAATTCACTATAGTTGGCCCTTAAACTCTTTTTGCATCAAATTATACCTCTTTTATCATATTTATATGATTTTATATAATCCCCAGACTTATACACATGTTTCAGCACTTTTGCATTGTCCGGAGTCGATACTATCGACCCCCAGGTCAATAGTATCGACATTTCATCAAAAATCAACCCCAAAACGCGATCTTGGAAGGAATAACCTGTGCCATGGTCGATACTATCGACAGCGTCGGGATCTGGCGATTTTCAGCACTAAAACGGAGCGTTTTAATCTGATGGTTGAGCTTTTTCGGAGCCGTAAAGTGGTCCTATGACCTAAGAAGAGCACGGACGGCCCGAGGGGGAGAGGAGATTGTGTTGCGCAACATCCAAGAAGGAGAGAGAGAGATAGGAGACGAGAGACGAAGGCCGTCAACCGAGCGATCCAGGCACCTCCGACGGGCGATTTTGCTGCGGAAGACTGTAAAACGCATGTTTCTCAAGGAGGATCTCCAGGAACACCTTTGTATCAGGGGTTACACGAGTTTGCTCCATGTTTCCCATGTTTTTCTTCTCTACTCCTCTGTCTTTCATTGAGATGACCATGCGGGGCTAATCCCTTTCGTCTTTAGGACCGGGAATTCATTGTATGACAGTTTTATAATAGTAATTCATATTTTATCTCTTAAATCCGTGGTATATTTTCGTTTTCTCCATATATTGTTATGCTTGATCACCATAATAATAACCTAATGCCTTTAATCACTTTGAAAGAAGGATTAACGGCTGAAAAGAGATGAAATCTACATTAATCGATAAATCCCTTGACCAAGGTGGTGTAAATTTAATGGTGGATACTGAGAGATCGTTCATAATGCACCTAGTTTAGGGTATAGGTTACTACGACGGTGGAACCGACCTAAACATAGGTAGTGAATTGTACCACGACAGTGGGCAATTCTGATTTTAGGCCACTACCCGGATAGAGAGATAAATCTGAGTGAATATATAGAATTTGATACAATGAAAACCTGCGGTGAAATCTCAATCCTAAAGATCTCATCTTGAATTGGTTAAAATAAACATTTAATCGATTGCTTTGTTTTGTTTTATTTTCTTTTCTTTTAATTTTACAACAACTCCCAACTTTTTAATCGGTCTAGCTGATTGCGAGTAGTTAGTAGTAGTCTCTGATAATTCACGTGTCCCTAAGTTCGACTCGGGTCTCACAAGGCCTATATTACTTTGACGCGTTCACTTGCGTTTCTACGCAAGGTAAATTTGCGTCAAGTTTTGGCGCCGTTGCCGGGGACACGGCAATTGTCGGCACTACGAGTGTTGCGAGCGGCCACTCTAGGCCACATTTTTATTTTATTATTTTGAAATCATTTCTAAAATTAATAGTCTATCTTTCCAATTTTTGTATTCGTCTAGCACGATACTGAACTCAAATTTTCATTTTGCAGGTACTGTGTATGGTGCGGAGGCGTAGCAGTGACTACACGTGACAAGCACCTGAGGTTCCACTGTCGGGACCTGACGACGAGGAGGAGTACAATCACAACCAACTGGAAGATATCGATTATGAATCCGAACAAGAAGAAATGGCAGAGGAACATACCATATGGGAGAAGATCAAGGCTTCTTCTTCATCCGCTTCAAAGGGCCCAATCAAGAAGCAGGCTATCAACATTCCGACTTACAAGATTGATCCTGCGTTAATCAACTTGGTCAAGTCAAATGCATTCCATGGACTCAAAAATGAAGATCCGGTCACGCATATAAGCCAATTTGTGGAGAATTGTGACATGATAAAAATAGACAGATTTCCACAGGAGACGCTCTACTTGAAGCTATTCCCGAGTTCTCTGGCAGGAAACGCACGAGAGTGGTTGCACAATCTGGACGATGAATATGTGGAATCATGGAACCACGTGGTGGAGGTATTCTTTGAAATGTTCTTCCCGCCCGAGAAAACCAATGATATGATCAGGAAAATCCACAATTTCACCCAGACGGCAGGGGAAACTTATTCCGAGACCTGGGAACGGTTCCAGATCATGCTTAGGAAGTGCCCGCATCATGGGCTTGACAAGGAGAAGCAGGTCAAAATTTTCTATTTTGCTCTTAATGAGCATGATAGAAGTAATCTGGATGTAGCAGGTTCAGGGTTCTTCTTAAACAACAAGGGCACGAGGTGCTGAGAAATTTTGAGGAATATGGCAAAGAAGCAATCCTGGGGCAACAGAGATGCCATAGAGCATGTGCGGGCTGCGGGGGAGTCAAAGGCCATCAAAGAGTTAAATGATAAATTAGACCTTCTTGCTAAGAAATTGCTTGCCGAAGAAGATGCAGAAGCCGATGAAGAAGCCCAGGTCAAATTCATGCAACAACAGGGCTATAGAAATAATGATTATGCTTGGAGGAAGGATAGGAAGTTCTCATGGAAGGATCCTAACAATTTCCTACAAGATCCGGATGCAAAGCCACAACTGAGAGATGAAGATAAAAGCACCGAGTTGCTTAGTCAAGTGGTGCAGCAAAATTAGGAGATGATGATCATGTTTAGTAAGCAGCTGCAGTCCCAGGGTGATATTTTGACCAAGTTTGGACAAACATTACAAAGTCATGGAGCACAAATGAGGGCACTAGAGACGATGGTGACCCAGATTTCTAATGAAGTGGCAGCCATAAAGCATGCCAATCAACTGAGACGGGCAGGGAATGCAAAAGTTGCTCAAGCACATCATCAAGTAAAATATATATATGTAGTCACTGAGGCAGAACCCCCGGTGGTAGAGGTCCAGGATAAGGGTAAAATGATTTTTGATACGGAGGCTATACCGAAAATACCATATCCTCGCAGTTATTATGGACTACCATGTGGGTATTGCTCATTCAGAAAATCCCGCAAAGTGCCCATCTCGGTTGCGCCCACACCTGTGCAAGAAGAGCAGGTGAAGACCATGCATCTAGGTGAAGCTACACCCACTGAGGGAGAGGAGCCATTACAGGTGGAACCGGTTGAAAATGATCTACCAAAGTCCATACCGGAGAGTGTCATTGAAACAAGCTTAGGGGAGCTTGCCCCGAAAAGCCCCTACGTTCCACCTTATAAGCGTCCACAGGAGGCAGTTGTATCTATTCCGGATAGCCCAAGGCCGAAGAGAGAGCACCGTCACTACAGGAAGTTTTTGGAGATTTTCTGAAAACTCCATGTCAATATTCCGTTAGTGGAAATGATAGAGAAGATTCCCGCCTATGGGAGGTTTATCAAAGAAATCATCAACAAGAAGAGACGGATTAAAGACACGGACGTGTGCTGGGTAAATGAGATGGTGAGCTCAATTATCCACGGGAGTTTACCACAGAAGAGGAAAGACCCAGGAGGCTTTGACATCCCATGTTCCATAGGCGGCCAACATTTTCCACAAGCACAGTGTGATTCGGGTGCCAGCATTAATCTTATGCCTCTGTCCACATTTCAAAAGCTTGGGTTGAAGGAGATAAAGAAATTGGCGGCAACGATTGAGTTGGTGGATGGGTCCATTGTAAGGCCATATGGAGTGTGTGAGGATGTACTCGTCAAGGTAGACAGGTTCATCTTCCCAGTAGATTTTGTCGTCATGGACATGCCACAGCTCCAAAGTTGTGAGATGCTATTGGGAAGGCCGTTCCAAGCTACGGTTGATGTAATCGCTACCATTGGGAGAGGTACATTGACCTTGGGGATTGGACAGGATCGAGTTCAATTCAAATTGCCACATGACTCATTGGAGACATCTCTTGACAACCCAGGTTAAAGGTATCTTTATGTCAAGCCTAGAACATTAAACAAGGGCGCTTGTTGGGAGGCAACCCAACTTTAGGTTCATTTTTATGTTTGATTATGTTCTTTTATGTTTATGTACTTAGTTTTTGCTTAGGTTTTGATAATTTTTGTAAAAATGGTACCCTAACTCGTGTTTTGAAGTGTGAAGAATGTTAAGGTGGATACTATCGACACCTATGTCGATAGTATCGAGTTTGGAATAGTAAACACTGAAGAAAAGTCGATACCATCGACCCTAGGGTCGATAGTATCGAGATTCCTGAAGATTTACAGAAAAATTGGTGCCAGTAAAGTCGATACCATCGACCCTAGGGTCGATAGTATCGACACTTTTGAGTTCCCAGGCTTTTATATGCATCTATTCAACAAAATCGCTGAGTCTGGGTCGATACCATCGACCTTGGTCGATGGTATCGACACCTGCAGGACAGCTACATAAAACAGGTCGTAAAAGGTACCGAAATGAGATTTTTTCGAACCGTTTTTTGCAGAGGAAAGATGGATGAAGCAAGTCACGTCTTACAACCACTAAGACACAAAAATGGGCCACAAAAAGGAGGAAGATACACTTGAGCATCTAACCATCCTTCTTCACCACACTTCAAAGCGAATGGTACCGCTATTCCACCTCTTAAGTGAGAATGTTGACTATGAGGCCATAGTCATATTCAAGCTTGGGGGGTGTTGGAACAGCCCTCTATCTTAGTTTTTACTTACTTATTCATGTTGCTTTTATTTTTGAAATATTAGTTGTTTTTATTTCTAGGTTTACCGCTTTTGTAGGATCCACATCTATCTAGTGTAATATGTGGAGCAATAAATGCATGGTTTCAATTGCAAGTTTTACTCTTGGGTTGTGTGCACATGAAAATATGAGCATATTGAAAACTTTTTGAGATTATTCTTGTGAGTAATTGAGTTGCATAACTGAGGAAGTGCTTAGGTGAGTCAGCTTCAGGACAAGGGGACATGAATGACCATCTTTATTGTCTAAGGAAAAGTGATTGACAAGGATGTTTGAGCCCAAACCGACCAAACGCTAATGTGACCTTAGACTAAAGTTTAAGAGAGAAATCCTTCAGTTACCCTATACACAGGTCTTTAGAGAGGGACATATGATATTTTCGGAAGGTTCTGTCAATTAGTCTTGTGATCTGATCCACCGCAATTTCATTCACACTCCATCATAAGAAATGGGAGCACATTAATGTCTTTCACTCTTTGATTGCATACCATGTAGATAGGTCTTGCATTACAACTATTTTCACATTTTTTGCATGAGAAAAAAAAAGATAGAGTAGTTATACATGCACATTATCCTTAGGTGCATGTCATAGTAGTTGCATAACTGTCATTATGTAGTTGCATTTACATCTTTTGAGCATATTGTACACCATGTATCTTATGTTACTCTGAAAACATTAAAGGTGATGAACTTGTTCCATACCCTCCAAATAGAATGCTTCATATGCACAAGTATGTAACAAGAAGTGAGCCCGACATATAATTCATTGTCATCTATGAAAATAAGAGCTTTAAAAAAAATTTGAAAAAAAATTGAAAAAAAAGAGAAGAAAAAAAAGAGAGAGAGAAAAAAGAATTGAGAAGTAGGAATGAGAAGGAGAAAGGAACATGTTCTCACTTACATACTAAGAAGAATAAGCACATGGTGTAGTTTTCTTAGATATTCCATCTCACCTTGAGACGGAATGATAGTACATGCATCATTCCACCAAAAATATAGCATTAGGACATTTTCACATGATAGGTCATTAATTTTTGTATTGCATGATTGATTGTTATGTGCTTCCATCTCTTCCACAGCCACCTATCCCATCCACCTGTTGCTCTAATCGGTAGGTCACCCATGATATTCTCCTCATTCATTAATATCAGGAGATCTGCTTCCATTTAGATGGTAGTTAGGAAATGAGCAACGTAGATAGGAGATCACAAGATGCATCAAGTATGGACCGGATGAGTTTATCATATTAACTACTTTAATTGATAGTGTTTCACTGATTGGGGGATAAACATCTTTTACATAGATCTTTGGTCGCCTAAATGGCAGTTAGTGTTCAGTGGTCAATGAGGGCCGGTTTGTGGAAAGAAAGTGGGGATGATGTAGATTCATCTCATGTATTTATGTCCTGTTGCTGACTTATCTCAACCAGATCCAAAGTTTTGTTGCTCGAGGACGAGCAAGGTTTAAGCTTAGGGGAGTTTGATGCATGGGTTTTGAGTCACTTTTATAGGCTTATTTTATATCTGTTTTATGCATGTATTTGTCATTTTCTTGATTATATTTGCATAATTCACTATAGTTGGCCCTTAAACTCTTTTTGCATCAAATTGTACTTCTGTTATCATATTTATATGATTTTATATAATCCCCGGACTTATACACATGTTTCGGCACTTTTCAGGCACTTTTGCATTGTCCGGAGTCGATACTATCGACCTGGGGGTCGATAGTATCGACATTTCATCAAAAAACAACCCCAAAACGCGATCTTGGAAGGAATAACCTGTGCCATGGTCGATACCATCGACCTTGGGGTCGATACTATCGACAGCGTCGGGATCTGGGTTTCAGCACTAAAACGGAGCGTTTTAATCCAACGGTTGAGCTTTTTCGGAGCCGTAAAGTGGTCCTATGACCTAAGAAGAGCACGGACGGCCCGAGGGGGAGAGGAGATTGTTTTGTACAACATCCAAGAAGGAGAGAGAGAGATAGGAGACGAGAGACGAAGGTCGTCAACCGAGCGATCTGGGCACCTCCGACGGGCGATTTTGCTGCTGGAAGACTGCAAAACGCATGTTTCTCGAGGAGGATCTCCAGGAACACCTTTGTATCAGGGGTTACACGAGTTTGCTCCATGTTTCCCATGTTTTTCTTCTCTACTCCTCTGTCTTTCATTGAGATGACCATGCGGGGCTAATCCCTTTCGTCTTTAGGACCGGGAGTAGCCCGGGAATTCATTGTATGACAGTTTTATAATAGTAATTCATATTTTATCTCTTAAATTCGTGGTATAGTTTCGTTTTCTCCATATATTGATCACCATAATAATAACCTAATGCCTTTAATCACTTTGAAAGAAGGATTAACGGCTGAAAAGAGATGAAATCTACATTAATCGATAAATCCCTTGACCAAGGTGGTGTAAATTTAATGGTGGATACTGAGAGATCGTTCATAATGCACCTAGTTTAGGGTATAGGTTACTACGACAGTGGAACCGACCTAGACATAGGTAGTGAATTGTACCACGACAGTGGGCAATTCTGATTTTAGGCCACTACCCAGATAGAGAGATAAATCTGAGTGACTATATAGAATTTGATACAATGAAAACCTGCGGTGAAACCGCAATCCTAAAGATCTCATCTTGAATTGGTTAAACTAAACATTTAATCAATTGCTTTGTTTTGTTTTATTTTCTTTTCTTTTAATTTTACAACAACTCCCAACTTTTTAATCGGTCTAGCTGATTGCGAGTAGTTAGTAGTAGTCTCCGATAATTCACGTGTCCCTGAGTTCGACTCGGGCCTCACAAGGCCTATATTACTTTGACGCGTTCACTTGCATTTCTACGCACGGTAAATTTGTGTCATGTCCTCCTTATTTGCAGGTCGGTAGACGGCTGATACTTGTAATTGCACAGCTCAAGGGTATCGGCTATCGGTCATGTGACGGGCGGGCACCGGCCGGTGGGTGGTTGTGTCGCCCGACAAGCTGGGTTGTTGGGCATGCTTGGCTCCCTGTCGGGTACGAAGGCGCGTCGTCCGTCAGCTTCTTCTCACGCGGCACCCCTTTGTCGCGCATCATTGCGCTGTTCTGCCCTGTCGGGCGGGGTCTGTATCGGACGTCAGGAAGGCCGGAGAAGACTTAGACTTATTCGTGGGCCGGGACGGCCTTATTGGTGCTAAATGGGCCAAAATAGGAGGAAAGCTCTGCAAAAGATGGAAATATTGGATTGAGAGCATTGCTTGGCCAATTATAGCAAAAATGCATATAAAAGAGAGGAAAACAGCAGAAAAGGGCAGTTTTGATAATAGAAAACAAGGCAAAAATATCACCAAAATTGATGTTATCAGTCGTTCATGTACACTTAGGTCCTCGAGGGTATTCTCAAAGTGTTTTGATGACACGATAATTGACATGTGGTTTTTAGCTTGTCTGCCTTTGGTGGTATGTACATACATGTAGAATTGTTATCTCATATAACCAGATGATTGGAAAACAATGATGTAGCACTCTGAATATATGTTATGAAATGCAATTGTTGATTCTTGTGTAATAAATCTCGGTTCATGGTGCTTGTTGCAAATCGGTTTTAATTTCCTGTGATTTTTGATAATCCACTGTTAATGGTTGATCGTGGTTTAAGTTTTGAGTAATCTCGCTTTATGTGGCAAAGGGTGTCATAATATTTAGACACAACTTATGATGTCATCTAGATTTCTTGCATTAATATTTTATTTTAAACTATATAATTCTAGATTCCAAGCATCCTAATACAATCAAGTCAAGAAAATAGGTATAGAGATAAAAGATCATAACGTAAGGAGGAAAATTAGATATATACCCAAGATTGAGTATGTTACAATTATTATGAACGTTCATTATATATTAGTGGTCAACATGCACATGTCCAAGAAGTGAACACATATAGTTTTACTAAGTACACATTACAAGTAAGAGGAAATCATCTCTGACAGTTGGTGGAATTATTCTCTTTCAGGGTGTTGTATGTAATTACTGTGAGTACTAATTATATGATAGCTTCAGTGTGAATAAGGAGCACATGAAATTTTAGTATTGACATAATATTGATTGAAGGGAGTCAACCGATAGGCAGTTGAGCTGCTCTTCTACCATATATATGAAAATAATTGGGAGTGCTAATTGTATATAATTTGCCAACATGCACATGCACAAGAAGGAAAGCAGAAGTAGTTTTCATAGTGAAACACTACGATTTAAAAAGATTTAGTTAGCGGCTAATTGAGTTCTCTTCTTTTAGTAAATTGCATGTAAATTATTGCGTGTCCATATCCCGTAAAATGAACATTTGTGGTATATGTCTATACCCCGTAAAATGAACATTTGTGGTATATGTGCATTTTTTTTATCAGCCGACTTGTCAATCGCAATTGTTTTTTTTAAACAATCTAATCAAGTTTGTTTGGAACACCTTGCAAACAAAAGTTATGTTTCTTAATTGTCAACATCAACTATGTTTGCTTGATACGATTTGATTAGTTTTTTGCATTTAAGAACTTAGAAAAATAATATTTGTCTTCGATTAGTTTGTTTAATATGGTTATCAAATTTCTAGAGAATTTTTTTTCATCCGTGATATGTGTGTTTGTTTTTATTTTCACCATCCTTCCCACCTTTTGTATCATTCCAACATCTGTCATGTTTTTTTGGCACGATTTTCTTAGACTTTTCTAGCAAATTTTATATCTCGATAATATCCTGGTTGTTATCCCTAGTTGATTGATTATAATTGTTTATTAATTCTCTAGAGCATTTTTATGTTTGTTGCATCTGTGTTTATTTCTCTTTCCTATCAACTTTTCAAGTTGTATATATTTTGTACTTCTTAATTCTCATCTTTGTTTTTCTTACACGATTTGCTTAATCTCCCTCTCTTTGTCTTGGACAAGATGTGGAGTGTTATGTCCTCTTTTGTTTGGGGTGGACGGGGGCATGTTGTTGCTTGAAGACGGTTGCCAGGAGGTTTGAAGAAGGAGGGCTAAACGTCTATGACCCGAAAGATTTGGCTCGTGCAGTAGCTATCAAGAGGATTCATGATTTTTTGATGAATGAGTCTGTTTGGAGCAAGTGGATGAGATCAAGGTATGGGCCCTCTCTGTTGCTTGGAAGTCTGAAGAACGTTTCCAAGACCTGGAGAGGAATGTGCAGGCTGTGGCCGGAGGTGGCCCCTCTCTATACGCCATACGTTGATGGCTGGGCATTGATTGATCAGAAGGTTATCCCTTGGAAGGCTACGTCGATGCAGGGTCCATGTGTCCCCTGGTTTTCACTGTTATGGAGCCAGGGGCATGTGCCGAAGTGGAGTTGATGCTCCTTCAGAACTCTACTGGGGAGGTTGCCAACGAGGGACCGGATGGTTAAATGGGGGCTTGCCACAATTGGGGGTTGTCTCTTGTGTAGATCTGGGGATGAGTCCCACGCTCATTTGTTCTTCAATTGTAGTTTCACTCGCTATCTTTGGAGCAGGTGCTGGTTGAAATTGGGGTGGGGTGGGTGGCTCCTAATACCCTATTGGATGGCATTTATGAAATGTTGGTTCGGACCAGCAACAATACACAGATGAGGTATTTTGTTGGCCTTTGTTTCACCGGCCTTTGCTTCCTTATTTGGAAGGAGCGTAACAGTAGACTACATGGGAAAAAGGACACGGATGTCCTTGTTGTGTTTGATACTTTTGTTTCTTATTTTAGGATGGCTTTCAAAGCTAATCCTAAGATTGGTAGAGGGGTCAACAGGGAGGTGCTGGCCAGGTGGGATTTTATAGCTTAACCCACTTGTATAGTATATGATGGCTTCCACCATCTATATGCTTTTTTGTTGATATAGTATAACTTTACCTGCTCCAAAAAAATATAATTATTATTATCATCTGACTAGTTAATTGTAATTGTTATCCATTTTCCAAAATAATCTTTTCATACGCATGTGTTTTTTTTTCTATCCCCCGGAGTGTGTACTTAATGTATATGTGAGTATAGTACCAATTTTGAGCTCCATTCAATTGATATAATAAAATCTCTTTTGGTCAAATATATCAAATATATATTAAATAGTCATATATTATGTTAATTCATTTCTCCTTCACTCTTATATGACAAAATGCTAGCCTAAAATCCACTACACATTTAAATTTAAATCAAAATTTAGATGTTTTGGGAAATCCTCTATGCATTTTTTATGATGTGTTTGGAGACGCGACCGTTGGCTTCCATACAATGATCTAGGAACTAGATTTGTAAACGGATATAAAAAAAATCTTATCTAATATCCGGCGGATAGCATGTGATAATATTCGATCAGAACGGTTAATATCTGAATTGGATAAAAAAAATTATTTGAACCCAAAAGCATACATCTAATGCTAAAAAAATAGCATATATATATATATATTCAAATACTGATATTACTTAAAATATATATGGCAAATTAAATTTTCACATTTATATATAAATAATATATATTTCACTATATATATACATATGATTATTTTTCGAATTCAGATTTTTTTGGAGTGTCAACAATATCTGATATCCGATTCATAATCTTCAGATCTAAAATTTGGTATTCAAAATTCGATCCGAATTTTATAGATGTCGATTTTTCTTCTTCAAATTTTAGATACAAATCCAGATCCAATGTACGGATTTTGATTATTCATTTATAGGCTTACCAAGAACATGATTTATGCTTTTCCAAACATCAAGACGACCTTCATAGATCTTTTCATCATCCAAAACATCATATATTTTGTTTTCCTTTGGAAACTTGCACATTGTCTTATAATTCAATTATCAATAGCTAATAAACTCACCATTCTGTATCTGTGCAAGAAACATGTCTTTTCTAGAGAATTTTACATAATTTCTTATTTGTTTACCAATTGTCTATTATTTTTGGTAATGCAATATTTCAAAAACTATTATCATTAATTTATGCACTAATTTTTTTTATTTATTTATCTTGTGCCACAAGTACCCATGCAACATAGGTGATCAACATTGTTATTCCACTGATAATACCATTGAGAAACATTATTTATCAAAAATACTTTATATTTATATCATTCATTTTTTTTACAAAAATTGACAATATTACATTACTAATTATATGGTAGCCTCAATGTGAGTAGTGGAGCACATGACGTTTTGGTATCGATGTGATACAAATTGAAGGGAGTCAACTGATAGGTAGTTGAGCTGCTCTTCCAGCATATCTTATGAAAACGAGTGCTAATTATATATAAGTTGTAAACACGCACATGCACAAGAAGGGAAACACAAGTAGTCTTTGTAGTGAAACACTATGATTTAAAGAGATTTAGTTAGCAATTAATTGAGTTTTCTTGTATGTAAATGAATGTGGGTCTATACTCCGTAAAATGAGTATTTGTGGTATATATGTATTTTTTTTGTTTACCAGCCTACTTGCCAACTTCTTCCAAATGATTTTTGATACAATCCAACCATGTTTGTTTGGAACACCTTGCAAACAAAAGTTATGTTTCTTAAATATCTACCATGTTTTCTTGACATGATTTTAGATTTTTTTTTGCATTTAAGGACTTGAAAATATAATATTTGTCTTCGATTAGTTAGTTTGTTTAAATTGATTATATAATTTCTAGAGCATTTTTTTAATATATGTGGCACATGTGTTTGTTTAAATTGGTTATTTATTTTCTAGAGCGTTTCTTATATATATGTGGCATGTGTGTTTGTTTTTATTTTCAACATCCTTCCCAGTTCCCACCTTGCATATCATTCCAACATCTACCATATTTGCTCGGCACATTTTGCTTAGACTTTTCTAACACATTTCATATCTCGATAATATACTAGTTGTTTTCATTGGTTGATTGATTCTAATTGTTTATTAATTCTCTGGAGCATTATATTGTTTGTAGCGTCTGTGTTTATTTTTGTTTCCTATCTACTTACCAAGTTGTATATATTTTGTACTTCTTAATTTCCATCTGTGTTTGTTTGACACGATTTGCTTAATTTTCTATGTGTTTCGTATCTTAACAATACAACTATTGTTATCATCTGATTAGTTGATTGTAATTGTTTATCTATTTTTCAAAATAAGTTTTTTCGTATGCATGTATCATTTTCTTGTCCCTTAGAGTGGAGTTTAGTGCATGTTAATCGTAATTCTGTGTTTGGCTGCTTCTTTTGGTTTTTTTGTCTTCGTGCTATATCAAATAGTAATATGTGAAGTAGTATTGATCTCTTCGGCACCAGTGGTGTCATATAATGTCAAATCTATTGAATTAGAGCACAATGACCATGCTTCCATCATCATGGAGGCGACTGAGAAGAAATAAAAAAGAGGAGGAGACCATTTAGCTTTCTCAAATTTTTGAAGAATTGGAAGGCTTCACTAAGGGTAATGGGGATTCGTGGAGAGAAGACTTATCTAGAAACAATTTGTATATCTTCATGAAGAAATTAGTGAGGACGAAAACTAAATTTAAGGAATGGGCAACCAGAGTAAATTGACAAGTGATGTATTTTTCTTTTTAAGAAGTTGTGTATAAATTATTATGAGTAATAATTATATATTGGTTGTAAAGTGGCACATGATTAAGAAGGGGAGCACATGTGATTTTAGTAATCACATACTAAAGGGAGTTGACTACAAGTTCATCGAGCTAATTTATATTATCGATATATGTATATCATTGTCAATACTACTTATCTATCTACCCCATTAAAAGGACAAACTCTATTGTTCTCTATTTGACTTTTTTTTGCTTGCGGTCACACCAAATAATAATATGAAAGCAATATTATCTTTTGGGCTCCAATCATGTTGAATAATAATATAAATGTTGGTCCCGTTTGGATGCGTAATTCGTGAATGCATATTCATTCATAAATTCCAGGAGTCTAAGTGCATTACATTCATATACCGGTGTTTAGAACCGTTTTGTTTGTATACTGTTCAAGGTATTTCTGGAACGATGAACAATTTTTCCAAAGGCAGACCCGATAACGCCGGTCATGCCGTACATTGCAGCCCCAGCCGCAACTCCAGCCAGAGGCAGCGCGGCTGTAGGCGAGGCGGAGGAGGCTAATTTCAGACTTGCCCATCAAGCGATGTAGAGCTCCTGCATTGTCGTGCCCCAGTAGGCAGCCGGAGTTGGAGGGTGGCGGATGTAGAGCTCCTGCAGGTTGGGGAGGTTAAGGCAGAATTGGCAAGGTAGGAGGAAGAAGGAGAAGAGGATGGAGGTTCTCTATGAACTCGCCATTGCCCGGTCTCCGCTGCCGTCTTCCTAGTTCTTTTCCACACGGCGACGACTCCACAACGCCCAGAGGAGTCACTCCGTGCCCTACGGTGTCAAAAATTTACCGCTTTGAGCAGTGCCACCCGCCGCAGGTTTAGCCCGTTCCTGCTCCTCGACTACCTGTGAGGCGTCGCACCGACGGGGAGGTGGAAGGTGGAAGCAGCAAAGGACCCGGAGGGTCTGCCGGTCTGGGTAAGAGGAATAGGACGGATCAGAGGTGACGCCTGGAAGACAGAACGATACGCGCGAGGAAAGAGAACGGAGGAGTGGGGCGGGGTCTCCGAAGCCGGCTGCGTGGATTTTGTCAATCACGCCGATACTGGCGTGATTTGGAAGACCGCAATTATCTACATCAAACTACCGCTCTGAGAAGAATACCGGTAATGACCAATTACACCAACAATTACCCAAACTATGCATTCACGACGACTGGTATTTAAAATACCAAATCTAATTACAATCCCTCCTTAGAATACCCCTCCCAAACGGCCCCGTAGTGTTATCTTTTTAGTTTTTCGACGGCGTGCTACAGCTTGCACCATATATACAGCGTGCAATTGTCAAAGTTTTCTTCTGATTGCCATATTTCGTTGGTATAATCCATCTTAATAGGAGACACCAACACATATGCATCTGTATGCATGTTGTAAATAGGAGGATGGGAGGACTTTATTACAATAAGCATAGGACAATTAATACAGTGATATGAGTCAGCGAAGAAGCATTGCTCTGACTTGCCAGTAGAAATGGCACATGTTTCACGATTTATTAATGTCCTCAGCAGTAGGGTAGTTCGTGACTGGTATGTTCGGAGGACAATTGACGACCTGCATTAGAATAAGTAGTTAGTTCAATTTTATAGATTTTTTGTAGGGCTTTTTTTTTAGGGAAGGTCATAGCATATATTAAAACACATCGAAGCAAGGTGTTACAAGACGAGGGGAAAAAACAACGTAAAAGAAATTAACGTTTGAGCATGGTGGAGATAAAGGTTAAGTTCTGATGCAGAGGGGGAGGCACCCTTTAAACAAGCCTCTTAAAGTAATTTAAGTAGATAATAACCAAGTCTGAAAAAAGCAATCAGCTCCCCGAGAAGTGTAATCATAGTTGTTGCTGGACTATGCTAACACCTGTTTCGTCATCTACCATAGCTTTAAGGTCGCATAGAAACTTTGCTTCCGATTCACCTTCATCAGAATCATCTTGTCCTCCTTTTGCTTGATCACCTGCATTTTGTTAGAATGTGAAGATTTGCGTCTATTTGTGATATAATATTTTGTCTCATATTTTTGTTGTTGTTGAAGATTCTGTTGTTCCTTTCTTTCCAGAGATTCCAACTGATGGTGGTGAAAATGTCACTATCCTTGAAGTTTTTGTATTGTCTATTTGGTGTGATTTGTAGTAGGAATGTTGCTTCCTTGAGATCTGAAATGCAATTGCATGTGTAGTGTGAGATGACGTTTTGTGAAGTGGTACACTTGAAGAAGATGTGATCAATTGAGTCAGAATTTGTTTCGCATAGTGAACATCTGAGAGGACCTATGAAGCCCTTTTTTGTAAGGTTTTCACCTGTGAGCAACTTGTTATGTAATAAAAGCCATAGAAATGTTTTATATTTTTTAGGCCATTTATGTTTCCATTTTTGTGGTGGGTGGGGCAAAGCCTCTGTAGGAGAGATAGGAGTAGGCTTGCTTAACCGAGTAAGTGTTTCCCCATTTTCATGTTATGTTGTTTGAGGTGTTGTTTTCCAAGGAGAGTTTTAGATTACTGAATTTGTCTTGGCTGAGATGCATGTGGATGCATCTTTTAAGAGAGTTTGTTCTGTTGCTGGTGATAAGGAGGAGAGCTTTATCCATTTTGATTTTGTGTAAACTGTTTGGGATGGTCCAGTTTGGGCGAAGATTAAAGATAGAGTTATTTTCGAACCAAGGATCGAACCAGAAAGAGATATTCATGTGGGAGTGTGGGGGGGGGTATTGATTATTTGAGTTATTTTTTGGATATTTTTATTTATGTATTTCCAAAGGGGGGAAGCTGATTTTTTGGAGACTATATGCCAGGGAGGGGATTTTTGGTAGTATTTGTGTTTGATGAGTTGTGTCCATATTTTTGGTTTGTTTTGGATCAGGCTATTGATAATTTTTGTTATAAGACAGAAGGCATGAGTTTCAATGTTTAGGATACCCCAACCTCCCTGATCTAGTGGAGCAGATATAGTTTTCCAATTAACTAGATGGTAGTGTTTTCCGGATTTTTCAGTTTTGTGGAAGTTATTCCAAAGAAATTTTCTCCTTATTTTGTAAAGGATTGATTTTGTTTTTGAAGTGAGAGGAATGCAGCTCAGGAAGTGTGTAGTGATGGGGGTGATGACACTGTTTAGGAGGGTGAGTCTCCCAGAAAGATTGAGGAAGTTATTTGTTCAATTCGAGAGTTTTGTGTTTATTTTTGTAATAATAGGGGACCAGATAGCATTTATTATGTTGTGGGGTGTGATTGGTAGGCCAAGGAATTTGATGAGAAAATCTTCAATCTTACATCTTAAGAGATCTCTAAATCTCTCCAAAGAAGGTTGATTTATGTGAACCCCAAAAATGAATGATTTGTGCAGATTTATTTTGAGACCCGAGATATAAGAAAAAATACCAAGGATTCTGAAAATGTTCAGAAGTGATGAGTCTTCGGGGGAGGAGAAGATTATAGTATCATCAACAAATTGAATGATGTTCTCTTTGCATTCCCCAGGAGAGCTTATGAGACCATTTTGTTTTCCCAGTTGAATCATACGAGAAAGGATAGTTGTGATGATGATAAACAGGTAAGGGGAGAGTGGGTCCCCTTGTCTGAGTCCATTTGAGTTGTGAAAATAGCCAAAAGGGGCACCATTTATGATTGTTGAAAATCGGTTTGTAGAAATACATGCATGAATCCAATTTACCCATTTGTCAGGAAAACCAAAACCCGAGAGAGTTTTAGTTAAGAAGTTCCTGTTGACAAAGTCAAATGCTTTCTCAAAGTCTAATTTGATGGCCAGAAGGGGGATTTGTTTTTGTGGCAGAGATGTATAGTTTCGTTAACCATCAAATAGGCATCTTGGATACTTCTATTTTTAAGGAAAGCATTTTGATTGAGAGGAATGATATCGTCCATGTGTGGTTTGATTCTGTTTGCTAGTGTTTTTGCTATGATTTTGTATGAAGTGTTTATAAGGCTAATGGGCCTGAATTGGGAGATGTGATCAGGTTGACTTGTTTTTTTATTAGGGTGATAAAAGTTTTGTTTAAGAATTTGATGATGTTGTGGGGGTTACTACTTTCATGGAAAGTTTTCAAAAATGCAAAGAAGTCTAATTTGTAATGGTCCCAATTTGCCAGATAGAATTCTATGCTAAGGCCATCGGGTCCAGAAAGTCAGATATGGCAGCATCCAATTCTCTATGGGAAAAAGGTTTTGTAAGATCTTGTGGGTTTTTTATGTTTTCATGACAAATTCTGGTCCAAGCCAAGTCATTTAGGCAGGAGGGGTTGTGATTGTTGTTGAAAATGTTTTTGAAATGGTTTGTTATGTGAGTTGAGATGGATTGTTTGTGAGAGGTGAGTCTGCCATTTTTGAAAGTTGGGTTATGGAATTTTTTCGATAGTTTTGGTTACAGATTTTATGATAGAATTTTGTATTTTTGTCGCCTTCCTTTGCCCAAGTTATTTTAGCCCTTTGTCTCCATCTAGTGTCAATACATTTATTTGTGTATTCAAGTTCAGCTTTAATGGAAAGAACAAGGGCGGGGTCAGCTGTTGGGTCCTTATCCACAAAAAGGAATTGTTCTTCAAGATTTTTTTTGTGTTTCAAATAAATTGTTTGGGTTTGTGAGCTTCCATTTTTTGATGTGTGTTTTAATGTTTTTGGTGTTATTTAGGATGTGTAATCCTATGTTTTTTGTTTGGAAATCAGCGAGTTTCCAATGTTCTAAACAGGTGTTGGAGAAGTTGTTTATAGAGAGCCATCTATTTTCAAATTTGAAAGGCCTCTGGCCCTAAGATATGGATTTTGTGTCAAGAATGAGTGGGAAATGATCTGATATGGCTCTGTGAGTGATATGAACTGATGAGAGGGGTGATTATCTTCCCATTTGGTAGAGCATATGAAGTGGTCAAGTCTGGCAAATGTTTGATTTCTTGACCAAGTGTAAGATGCATTTGATGGTTTGATGTCAATAAAAGTATGGTTTGTGAGCAACTTGCTAAAAAATTTATCAGCTACAAACATGGTTTGAGGGGAAGTTGTGGAGTTGTGTCTGTCTGAGTTTTGAGTCGTCAAGTTGAAATCTCCACCAATAACCCAGGGAGACGAGTAATATTTCTTTGTGAGTAGATTTAGTTTAGCTAGGAAGGCAGATTTGTTATGCCCTGGTTCCCCATAAACACCAGAGAAAGACCAGAGATAACCATCGGAATTTTTTTTGAAATCAATGGTAATAGAGAATTTAAGTATGGAGATGTTTTGGGCAGTTAAAAACTGATTGTTGAAACCAATTAAGAGGCCCCCTTTGAAGCCCACAGGAGGTAATTAGACCCAGTCAGTGATTCTATTTCCCCTTATTGTTTTGAGAGCAAAAGGAGTCAGACAAGTTTTTCTTTCTTGGATTGTTATCAGGTCGATTTTATTCTTGTAGATGTGTGCACGGATTTTTTTGTGTCTATTGAGGTTGGCAGCTCCACAGACGTTCCAAGATGAGAGTTTCATAGATTTTGTAAAGGAATTCTAGAAGAAAAGAAAACAATCCTAGAGAGAACTCAATCTAATTTATTTTTAGGAGGTCAAAGTTTGTTTTTTCCAGTAAAAAGGACCCTTCTATTTGACCAGCCCATAAAGGTTTCTATGTCGTCTAGAGATTTTTGAGCCTTTTCTTCGTCTTCTAGATGGATGCCTTTTTTTTGCAAATTTTGTGAAACTATTTATGTTTGACCATGAAGCTAGGTCTTCAATATAATCGATATCTCCTTTTGTATCCTTAGATGGGGAAGGAAAAGATAAATTATGAACAGATGATAAGTCACTAAGAGAACAAATAGAGGAGTTTGAGAAAATACCTGGCTTTGTCCTGTTGACGATGATTTTATTTTTTGTTTCTTTTTGACTTGGCATCATAATTTTCTGGAGGTAGCTGCTTTCATGCCTTTGTTGAGGACTCTCCTGGTCCGAACTCTGCAAAGAGTTGTCATCCTTAAGCTGAGAATTGTTTTGATTTTTTATGGCGATTTGGTTTTGATTTTGAGAGGGGTAACTCTCCTTTGTTGAGGTTGGAGAAGGGAAGGTGGAACCTACTGGCATGTATGTGTTTTCGTAGAAAGATGGTTCAGATGATTTGGTTCTTTTCCTGTTTATGTGGAGGTAAGTGTTGTCTGAGGAGGTGGAGTTTTTTCTGACCCAAACATGATTGCGATCACCAGAAGATCGGGTATTCGAGGTAGTCATTTTGTCTTTGTTAGGACAAAGCCAAGAGGGAGGATGTTTTGAGAGATCTGAGAAAGTTATCCTGTTATCAGAGGGATGTTCAGTAGACAGTTTGATATTATAGATAGATTCACCTATTCTAATATTGATGGTAGGCGGTAATGATATGGCTGCTTTGACAGAGAAGAGGCAAAACGCTTTGATGTATTGGGTAGGATGCAAGGTTTCAGGGCTGATATATTGAAGTGTAGCCCCGATTGAATGGGATATACCTCTGAAAATCTCAACTTCCCAGAGGTGGGGAGGGAGATTTGTGATTGCAACCCAGTTAGAGCCGCCAGCAGGAGCTGGGAAAGCACCTAAGTCAGCTGGCCATCTAGATAATCTGGCAGTAATGAAGCTCGATCCACAGGGAATTGTGAGAATTTGGTTGAAGAGATGGTTGATTTTTGTTCCTTCAGGGACAGTGTAGATGAGTTGGGTAGGAGAGAAGATTTTTGGTTTTAAGATGGTTTGTCCAGGGATGAGAAGTGCTAAGGCTCGAGTGATGTCTAGGACATTGATGGGATTGTTGTCAAGATTGTTTTCGATTGAGATGAGGATGCTTCTCAAGGTGAGGACCTTGAGAAGATGCATAGAGTTTGCAGGAAGGTCAAGTGCAATCACATATTCCAGGTGATCCGGTGTTTTCATGTTTGCAGTAACAGGTGGGTTGTTTGTGTTATGTGTTGGAGTTGAAGTTGAACGGTGAGGGTTTGGGTGATGGGGTTTTGGTGTTGAAGATGTATGATTTTTTGGTTTGTGGTAGGGTTTAGATATAGGCAAAGCCCTGGGGTTTGTGTTGTGGAAACAAGAAGGGGTAGTGTCTGCATGTTCAGGCGGGAGATTTGCGAGGCATGCAAAGGTATTTTTTGTGAGGGGAGGATATGGAGGGGGTTGTTTTATGCACCTGTGGTTTGTGATGAACTTTTTTGGGACACTAAAGTTTTTGTGAAAAGGCGATCTTATATCTGAGAAAGAGTGTGTGGAGAAGAATGCTGAGTCTGCATGGGATCTGCTCTGGTTTGGGAGAGGGCGTGCATTACAGAACCTTTTTATGTGGCCTTTTTGTTGACATCCAAAGCAGGTGAGGCGAGAATGGCATCTAGAAGTCGAGTGGTTCTTTCTTAGGCAAAGTGAACAGTAAAGAGCCTGAAAAGGTTTTTTTGGGGGGACCATTTTCCAGGTTTGGGCGGTGGGGATTTTTTCTAGGAGTTTGTTAATGAGGTAAGATGATTGTTCTTGTCCTAATACGGGAAAATCAGAGTTTAGGAGATCTAAGTCTTTAGGGATGATATCTGCCACAGGGAGGGATCGGGTTTTTAGGGTTTTGTGAAGTGAAGACAAATTGGGAAGATTTTTCTTCTTAACCATGGGGGAAGGGAAACGTTGGTACCTTTCTGCAATGGAACTTTTTTGTTGTTGCGTTGTAGATGTTCCAGTGTCGTCTACCTCCTCTGAGTCTGAGGAGACGGAGATGGGCCATGACCTTGAACCCAAAGGGGGTTGGTACTCGTCCTGAACGAAGAGTTGGTCCGCAGAGTTTGATGATGAAGAGCTCACTTGGTTGTGTCTTTTGTAAAGATATGATAACTTGGGAGGCGTATCGTTGATGAAATCATGCACCCAGGCAAGGAAAGTACGATTTTCAATCGGTTTGATGAAGATCGACCATTCCGGTTTGAGTTTAAGTTCGGCGATCATCTCGCTCCAGCCCTCAGAGATGAGAAGGGTAGGGGTTTTTTTTCCCAGGGTTGTTCGGAAGGGGTGGACCATGAAACCGTCACCTGGAAGGAACGGTGACCAATATTGATCATGCAAGTTCCCGGTGAGATATCAAACTTATGGTAGATCCAAGCTCGCGGTAAGGGAATGCTTGAGGAAAAGGAGGGGTTTGAGAGTGGGAATTCTAGGAAGGTGAAGCGAGAGTTCATATCTGTGGGAGCAGCAGGAGATCTTGAACCTCTGTCAAGCGCTGAGGGTTTTTTCTTCTTCAGGGCAAGGTGGAAAGTAGGCATTTAGGCATGCAAGGATTTTTTATGCATGAGGCCAGGGTGAGCATGCCTCCTGTACGCATGGTGTTTTCAGAGTATGAGTAGGATCTTAAATGATATTTTCTGAGCAGATAAAAGTTCCGATTGATCTGACAGCCGAGTAAGTCTTGAGAAAGAGCACAGAAGCCGACAAAAGAGCATGAAGCTTAGTGAACTTTTTGAAGAGTGTTTTGGAATTGCAGAAAACCCTTGGAATGACTGGTGAGGAGCAAAAATAACCCCAGCCTCCGTGGTTGTGTAAAACTGGAGTTAAGAAATTAACGCATGCATGTTTCTTTAATCCTTTGGTGGAGCCCGAGATGTGTCTTGAAGGTTGTCTAAAGCCTCAGAATTTATTGCAGAGGGTTGTGAAGAGAGGAGGAGTAAAGAGGATGATACCTGAATTCAAAACACCGCTTCAGCAGGGCAGCCGACGAAGAGGCACCGAGCTTCATGAAACAGGAAAAGAAGCATTTGACAGGAGATCGCAACAAAGACATGCTGAGGTGTTGCTGTAGTGTGTTTGGGGTAACATACTGTTATTTCCCTTTTGCGTGATGGATAGCACAGAAGCAGGGATATGATGTAGCACCCTAGGTGGGGGAAAAGTCAATCGCGGAGATGGAAAGAAGCCACCACCGCCAAGGAGCTGAGTTAAGTCGAGGGGCGTAGAGTGGGTTGAAGCTCCCATGATTAACGCTGAAAAAACTCCGATCGTGGACAGATCAAGCCCTGGCTGGGGGGAAAAGTCGATCGTGGGCGATCTCGGAGAGGGAGAAGTTGCCACCGCCAAGGATCGGAGCTAACCTAGTGGACACCGATCAGGGAGGGACCGAGGGGATGTTTCAAGAGAGAAGGTGGAGATTTCTCTCACTTACCTACGTAGGGCTTTATTTGTAGCTGTGGTGATGTCAACATTGGCATGATTTCATATATTTATATTAAATATATTCGGTGTCGGCAGTAGTGAAGATTCCAATCTTCCTTTTTTCTTTGCTAGGGTAGTGATTGATAGAGAAATTATTGTCTAGACTTTGATTACCATATGCCACGCAGAATGTGCTTCGGTAAAGTGCAACATTGGTATGATTTGATATGTTTGTATTATTTATATACAATGAGTAATTGCTATATCATTTGACGATTGAGGGAGAAATTATTGTGTCCCCTTTATTTAGCGTATGGCATGCACAATACGCTTATGTAAAGTTATTCTTTAACAATGATACACTTTTGTGAAAAGAAAATCGTATTTCAGTGAAGATATACAATTGTAAGTTCTGCATACCTCTTCTAAGATCTTTAGTGGTAGGAAGTGAACAAAAATTAAATTTCCATGTAAGAGATTTTATTGTGTTTTCTGTGCGACGTAAGTGATTTTATTATGTGCCCCTAGTAGGAAATGTTCACATTTCATATGTAATGACATTGTATATATTTTATTTTCAAACTTTTTTCATATCTAATGAACTTAAGATGAAGCATATCTAATGGACTTAGGAAATGCTCACATTTCATATATATATATATATATATAATATAATACAACATAGTATTAATAATATCATTGTTACCAATGCACTTAGGATGAAGTATTCTGATCTACCTGAGGAAAAGAAAGAAATTATACACAAAAGAAAAAGAGAGAAATATGTCAATATTTCAGAGGAGAAAAAGGAAACGACATTGGGGAAAAAAAAGACAAAACTATGCTAGGAGAAAACTTGAAAAAACAAACAAATTTTGAAGGAATGTACTTTGAATCATCATATGCAATCTACTACTTCTAGCACATGGGAAGTTGGATCCTCGTCGACTTTGAAGGAAACTACTTTTAGTCAACATATGCAATCTACTACTTCTAGTACATGGGAAATTGGATCCACGACAACTTTTAGTGAAGGAAGATTCTGTTTGACTCTCTCAGACCAAATGAAGAAAAAAGATAAATATATTAGAGAAATCCTCATAACATATTTGGTTATACTGAGAGAGTCATATGTACTTCCTAATTGTAGGTATTGTAGTCATTGTCATGCAAAGAGATATCAATATGAAGTCAAAATATTTTGTTGCTATGATGGCGAAATCTTACTGGCTACAGATGATATCCCTTTATAATTACTTGACTTATATACCTCATCAGAGAAAGAGGCTATTCACTTTCAACAATGGATACAAACATATAATAATACATTTACTTTTACTTCTATGGGTGTGTATGAGGATAAATATCTTTCTAGGAGAATTAAGTGCACTTTTACTTCTATGGGTGTGCATGAGGATCAATGTATAATTATTATTTAAAATAATCAAATCAGATCAATTATTAGACACAATTGTACGTTGAGCTCGCAGACTGGCTGCATAAACACATAGATGTATTGTTGAATCATTCAGACAGAACTAAGTAATCTCTTTCTGAACTTATCCAAAAAAGTTTAAAAACTCAAAAGATAACACTTCATCTAAATTATTATTCTAACACAACCGGCTCCAAAAGATAATGTTTCTTTCATATTATTATTTGATGTATCTACAAGCAAAAAAAAGTCAAATAGAGAACAACAAAGTTTCTCTTTTTAATAGGGTAGTCAATCAATGTATAATTATTATTCAAAATAATCAAATCAACTTACAAAAATAGAGCAACTCTATTAATTATCCGTCAACTCCTCCCGACTTCTAGAGTGTGATTATTAAAATGATCTCTTTTTCAAAAAAAACATAAGTAATTAAGCAAATAGATGTACCATAGAGCTCACGGACATGCTGCAGAAGCATGTATATGTTGTCTCACAAACTTCTTTTCAAACTTATCCAATGATCTCACGCAACCAAGAAAATATGTAACCATTTTTCCAAACTTATCCAAACAACCTGTCCAAGCATGCAAGTAGACATGATAAGTAATATTTACAACAATTTACATATACTGTTAAAGTAGATTAGCTTGATAAACTTCCATCTAACTTCCTCTGACTTGTAACACGTGATTATCAAAATCACTTGTCATCCCCTTCTTTATCATGTACCTCTTGATGACCAATATATATTCACTAATAGCAATAAATAAACCCATCAAAAAAACACCTCACATAATTATCCATTGACTCCCTTTGACATGATTATCATAATTACATATGCTCTAAAAATATAAAGACACAATTGTACGTTGACCTCACAGACCGAATGTATAAATACATAGATGTGTTATTGAACCATGCAGACGGAACTAAGTAATCTCTATTCGAATTTATCCAAAAAAAGCTAAAAACTCAAAAGATAATATTGCATTTATATTATTATTCAACATGATCAGAGCCCAAAAGATAATATTGCTTTCATATTATTATTATTTGGTGTGACCGCAAGCAAAAAAAATAGAGAACAACAGAGTTTGTCCTTTTAATGGGGTAGATAGATAAGTAGTATTGACAATGATATACATATACTGATAATATAGATTAACTCGATGAACTTGTAGCCAACTCCCTTCGATTTGTACTATGTGATTACTAAAATCACATGTTCTCCCCTTCTTAATCATGTGCCTCTTGACAACCGATATATAATTATTACTCATAATAATTTATATACAACTTCTTAAAAAGGAAAATACCTCGCTTGTCAATTTACTCACTTCAATATATGATTATTTTAATTATAATTCTATAAAAAATATTAAGTACACATACATATAGTTAAACCATATAAATAGAGCTCAATAATCTCTTTTCAAACTTATCCAAAAAGGTCAAAAGCCCAAAAAACACACAACTTTCATTATTACTATTATATGACACCATTGGTGCCGAAGAGATCAATACTACTTCATTTATTACTATTTGATATAACACGAAGACAAAAAAAACCAAAAGAAGCAGCCAAACACAGATGTATGATTAACAGACAGCAAAGTCTGCCTTTTTTATAGGATTCAAATTTATCCAAATAAAGCTAAAAACTCAAAAGATAATACTGCATTTATATTATTATTCCACATGACCAGAGCCCAAAAGATAATATTGCTTTCATATTATTATTATTTGGTGTGACCGCAAGCAAAAAAAAGCCAAACAGAGAACAAAAGAGTTTGTCCATTTAATGGGGTAGATAGATAAGTAGTATTGACAATGATATATATATATATACTGATAATATAGATTAACTCGATGAACTTGTAGCCAACTCCCTTTGATTTGTACTGTGTGATTATTAAAATCGCATGTGCTCCCCTTCTTAATTGTTACGACCCAACATCAAATCAAGTCATCACCAGTAATTAATTGTGTGGAATAATCATAAGCAGCGGATCAACAAAATCACTAAAAATTAAAACCATTTTTGTAAAGAGATCCTCTTCCAGGAAACTCTTATTGAAAGAACCAAACTTTATATACATCATGGTTCCCATTGTACATACATTGTACTATATCATCTCGAGGATAACACATAACAGTTGCTTTTCCAAAACCTATACATAAACAATATAAAATCTCAAAGAAATCAAGGCAAAATCTCATATCGTTTATAGAACCATTACATACTAAATCCAAGGACCTGAGAGTACAGAGACGACACATAGGACTTCTATCTACAAGACACGATAGATAGTATACTCAACCTGAGCTATTACTGTTGTCCCTACTATTATTGTCCTTCCACTGCATAACGGTCTCTACCTCCTCATGCATGTGCACCTAAAAATTATGGATCCCACGGGGTGAGACAATTGTCCCAGCAAGAGATATAACTCTCCGACAACAATATTATTATCACGGATAAATAGTATAAAACTGAGCAGAGGTTCTTTTATATTAACAAGTAAAACTAATCACTGTTATAAGAAGAATAGAGTAATCTCTTCTCTTAAAGTAATGCAACTATCTATGATAGAGCAATAAATCATCTATTCACTTTACAAGGAATATAAAGAAACATGTATAACATCTATCCAATTAAGATGTATAATAGAAGTGTAAATCAACCAATGTCTCCCATATTCAATCCTTAAGCAAATACGCTACACAGTTGATTACATATTTACAATCACACTTATTCCCTAAGGAGATGAGGTATACCGCTCATGCTCCAACTGACCACGATTACGTTAAGCATCAATACCATACAAGGTTAGTGGCAGAGCCGGCTGCCAAGACCTCATCTGTCTTGGTCAGTACGAGACTACTAGCAGAACATCTCGTGTCAACTGCAATTAGCTTACCATGGCATACTGGTATCTTCTCTATAGAGCTATAGCCACAACATGCACTCTCTTTAGGGAGATTTTAGTTATCCATCCCCGGATTCATTGAATTATGGCACATAGTCATACTCTGAGCCACATGCCAGTTCACTGTGCTCATTACTGAGTCTATGACCATAGTCACACTCAAGACAGGATATGGCATATAGCCAATCCCCAAGATTGTAGACGTAAGGGGATCGACTAACATATGGTCGTCTAAGCTCATGCCCCCGCATATTCAAAAATATGCGCTCCAGGTAATCCTATGGGAAAATCTTGTATCACCATTTCAGCAAATCTTGACACGGAATGGATCTATGATCAGGGCAACTACATGATGAGATTCCACTTGATTAATTAGGTGCATTACAATATCTTTTAGCATCAACTAAGTTTCAAACATGAATTATAACATATGCTATAAAGAAAGGTGTATTACGTTTATCAAGTACTTTCATGATTCTTTGGGGACACATATAACACTTAGGATCTCAATCTCTTATCATCATCATGCTTGGGTATTCAAACCCTTAGTTCATCACTGAGTTACCACTTATCAGGTAACCATTACCTCTAGGTCATCAGACCAAGGTATACATTATACTTGTTGTACAAGTATTTCACATATCTCACAAAGCCCATTAAATATCTTGTCACCTCTCACTAGGCAACAACTATCTTTTAAGACATCAAACTATATAAACATTATACTTGTTGTATAAGTATTTCACATATCTTACAAAGCCCATTTAAACATCTTGTCACCTCTCACTAGGCAACAACTATTCACATCTTGTCACCTCTCACTAGGCAACAACTTTTCTTTTAGGTCATCAGATTCAATAACATTATACTTGTTATACAAGTATTTCACATATCTCACAAGGCTTATGCAATAAGAGAAATACAAGCTTCCCATTATTAGGGTTAGGGTTTCCCTTTATATCCGAATAGGGTTTCAAGATCATATTATCAATTCAAACCCTAAATCATTGCTCCACACATCTAGGAGCATACATTGATATCATAAGTATTCAATCATACTTATTTATTCTCATTATTTATAATTAAATGATTATCAATACAAAGTATGAGTTCCTCTCTCATCATCGCTAGGATATTGATTACATCATACTTTATTAACTTGGCTTAACTCCTTTCGCAACGTATGTTAGCCTACACTTATCAAAGTGCATTAAACTCATTATATCTTAATGTAACAATTGACATGACACACTTCATGTGTTACTCATCCAAGTATATTGGATTTGAGGTGAATCAAGGTGTATCAACCTTGAAGTGTTGGATGCGATATTTATCATGCCTTAGTGTATCAATTCCCTCATCACTTTTGACTTACTTAAGTTCATCAACTTATCTTGTATTAGGGTATTTCCCATCCTAATACTTCATGCACTGACCCATCACATTTATCTTGTAGTGTATTGGCCATAAGTCACATACTTGAATTACCCAACTATCATCAAGTGATATGGACTCATCTCAAGTTAATGCATTGTTAATATAGGGTTGACCATTATCAACCACTTTAGGTGTTTCACCTATCAAGGTATTAGCCACACTATTACTTGGTGTTATACTTATCACTTCTAAGGGTGTTTTGCCCTCACCTTTACAAGGTGTATCGGGTTGAATCATATATGTCAAGTTGAACACATGTATTGGGTTAGGTGTATATCAAGCTAGGCATCATCATATCCCTCATCACTTACCCATTAAGGTATCAACCTTACCAATCATATGGTGTATCACCTTCACCATACATGGGTGTAACATCCTTACCTCACTTGAAAATATTGCCCACACCATATTTTATTAAGTTAACTTAATTCTCCTCTTTAAGGTACATTAACTCACAATTATCAAATTGCATTAAACTCATTACCTCTTAATGCAGCATTTGACACAATACATGACATGTACCACTCAACCAAGTACATTGGATTGAGGCATTCTCACCATATCGGATATCAAGGTGTGTGTATGCTACCATATAGTGCTTGAGATGCAACCTTATCATCATATCGTGCATCTGTATCGGGCATGTGGTGTAGCCATATCACCATATCATGTTTAGGATGTATCCCTCTTTTCCATAACGTGCACCCATATAGGGTTGCCTAACATTTAGATTTTATCATCTCAAATTAGAGAGTCTTAACTTCATACCATGTATGAGCTGAATGCTTGACCTTATATCGGGTATAAGGGTATACTTGATACCATATCGTGTACAAGATGAGCACCATGCCGGGAATAGGATATATGCTTCATTATGGTATCATTTTAGCATTAAATACAAAATACCATATCGGGTATCCATATTGGATTGGTATATCGGGTTAGCATATCGGCTAGACCATTATGCTCATATCTATACATTCCTTGAAAGGATCAGTTCTATCATATATTTGAACTACAAGCTAGATATCTGGTTAAGCTCTTTCACAAACAACCCTTTACAAAGTGATAGGGGTGTGGGTTCAAAAGCATGTTGGGTTTTATTTCATCATCTAGGGTTTCAACACCATATCGGTTAGAATGTACAATTGACACCATATTGTGCATGAGGTATGGACTTGACCTCATATCGTGTAAGTGAGTATCACCCATATCGTTCATGAGATATCACTCATCACTATATCGTGTTACCCATCATCTAGGGTTTCATATCGGGTTTAAGGTACTTTAACCCTATATCGGGTTGTACCATGATGATGTCACCATCATCAACCTCTAGACTATTTTTCTTACTGATCTAGTTCATGGATAACAGTACTAACAACTTTTTGAACTTATAGGAACATCAATTAATCATAAGAACTCAAAATTTAAAGTAGATTAACATGTTCAACAATATTGAAGGTGAATAATAACATAGTTGGATTTAAGTTATATAACCCGCCTCAAGAGCAACTTCAAAGATCCAAGCCCCAAATCTTCATGTTCCCAAGGTTGAATATGAGCTTATCAAAGGTCCAAGGTTTGAGCTCCTCAACACTATGCACGATATCTTCACCACTTGTGGTCGATATCACCTTGCTAGACTGATATCACCTTGCTAGGTCGATATCCCTTCTCTATGGCCGATACCAAGGCTCAAAACTCGACACTCCTTCACTTATACACGATACTAAGATGTTTTTCATGATATCTAAGGGAAATATGATGGTAAGATTTGAAAATTTCACTACTAGGTGAAGGGAATGGTATATATAGTTGTGGTTTATGAAAAAGAGTGTAAGAGGTGTCATCACCTTAAACTACTAGGTGCCACGTGTTCATGCATGGTTGGCATGTGTACATGCATGCATCCTTATTTTTCTTGACATGAAAAACACTTGTAGATAATCTATGGATAATATCTTGGCCCTTAGTTATATTGTTGAACAAGGTATTCCACCTCAACGACTATTTATTTTACAAACCGTTACACTTTTCTAAGGAAAGATGCAAACAAATACATATTACTTCCTGGAAGTGTTTTTCCCGTCATGGACAAATCTAAGAGTCCACAACTGATATGGGAATCCTTCTATGGCTCCATGGCTGATATGCATTCTCAAAACAAGTCTACAACTCGATACAACTCATACAAGGACTTTAACTATACATCTTCCTCAGTCTTTTCATCACTAAGAATACCATCCTTCAAGGATGATTCAAACATGGTGTCTCCTTCTTTATCTCTCCTATATATGATACTATAAAGGAGTAGGGATACTCTTGAAGTAGTAATTTTGCACATCAACCCTACATTTTGGGTAATTACAATTTGCACCAAAATTGGTGCACAAAGCACTTAGCATTATTCAAACAAGTTCTATCTTGGAAATTAGGCTTTCTACAAGCCACCACTTAGCATCATTCTCTCTTTTATGATGTCAAAATACTCAAAGTACATTCAAAATGTGACATTTTGCTATATTAACCCCTCATCTTGGGTAAATTGCACTTTATACCCAAACTATCATATAATGTACAAATAGTTTGTAAATAAGCTCAAACTTGAAAATAAACTCACAAAGAGTCTTAATTACTTTTCAAAAGATTTAAAATAAGTTTGTAAATAACTTACTTAAGCAAAACTTCTAGGGTTAGGCCATAACCCAGGCCAGGGATGTTACATTAATCATGTGTCTCTTGACAACCGATATATAATTATTACTCATAATAATTTATATACAACTTCTTAAAAAGAAAAATACGTCACTTATCAATTTAGTCACTTCAATATATGATTATTTTAATTATAATTCTACAAAAATATTAAGCACACATACGTATAGTTGAACCATATAAATGAAGCCTAGTAATCTCTTTTCAAACTTATCCAAAAAGGTCAAAAAGCCCAAAAAACACACAACTTTCATTATTATTATTATATGACACCACAGGTGCCGAAGAGATCAATACTACTTCATATATTACTATTTGATATAACGCGAAGACAAAAAAACCAAAAGAAGCAGGCAGACACAGAGGTATGATTAACAGGCATCAGAGGTATGATTAACAGGCAGCAGAGGTATGATTAATAGGCAGCAAAGTCTGCCTTTTTATGAGGTAAGATAGATATATGTGAGTATGGTGCCGATTGTGAACTCCATTCGATTGATAAATAAAATCAATATCACATATATATAATAGTTGTATATTATATTAATTCAACTGTTCTTCGCTCCTAAAAGACAAAATGTTAGCATAAAATCCACTACACATTTACATTTAAATTGAAATTTTGATTTTACGTGAATTCTCTATGCATTTTTTTATGTTGTGATTTGGGGACGCGACTGTCAGATTCTGGGCAGCAATCTAGCAACTAGACCTATAATGGCTTAAAAAAAGAAAAATTTGATCCAATATCGATGGATATTATATAATAACATCCGAATCCGATTAGAATGAATAATATCTGAATTTGGATAAACAAACGACTTGAACCAAAAAGTATACAATTAATGTTCATAAGTATATCATAGAACATTGATATTACTTACAACATATATGGCAATTAAATTTTTATATTCCTATATATAAATCATATATATTTCATTTTACATATATGTTGTTGTTGAATTATATATATATATATCATTATATATACACATATGATTGTTTGTCGAATTCAGATTTTTTTGAGCGCCAACAATATGTGATGACATCCGATTCAAAATCTTCATATCTAAAATTTGATATTCAAAATTCGATCCAAATTTTACGGCTTGAATTTTTTTGTTTCGTTATCCGACGGATATTGTATGATAACATCTGAATCCTCAGAAAGAATAATATTCGAATTCGGATAAACAAATGACTTAAACCGAAAACATACATTTTCATAAATATATCATAGAATATTGATATTACTTCCAACATTTATGACAATTTATATTTTTATATTTCTATATATAAATAATGTATATGTCATTTTATATATATGTAGTTGTCAAATTTTATATATCTTTCTATTCCATAAATCTCGTTGATATGAGGAGGAACCCCCATCTCCCATGAAATGTATATTTGGCAACATAAGCCATAAAAGGAAGCACATCCCTATATGGTACATATTAAATTGTTAATCCATAAGGAAACATGTACTTTTCAATCCATTTGGTGCGTGAGATTAATGAGATATCTTTTCCATACAAACACATGCTCTTTTAGACATTTATTTAAAACAATTATATTTGTCCTATGGAATGTCTTTTTTTCTCCCACATTTAGAATATTATTCTTTCTAATACTTTTTTTAGTATATCAAATGTTAAAACAAACAATACTAACTATTGCCTCAAACATTGTGTTGCCATTAATGGTTAGACAATTATTCTTTCAATCATCCAAAACATCATATATCTTGTTTTCCTTTAGAAACTTGCACATTGTCTTATAATTCAAGTATCAAAAGCTAATAAAGTCCTCATTCTTTATTTGTGCACGAAACATCTATTTTCTAGAGAATTCCACCTAATTCCTTATTTGTTAATCAATTGTCCATTATTTTTGGTAATGCGATATTTCAGAAACCATAATCATTAATTTATATACTAATTAATTTTATTCATTTATCTAGTGCCACAAGTACCCATACAACAAAAGTGATCCACATTGTTATTCCACCAGTAATACCATTAGGAAAAATTATTTATCAAAACATTTATATTTATATCATTTATTTTTTTTACCAAGATTGAAGATGTTACAATACTAATTATATGGTAGCCTCAGTGTGAATTTTGAAGGGACCTTGTTGTATGAAGTTGATGTTATAGGACTAAATGTGATCTTTTATGTTTGGATCTTAATGTAAACCTAGATCTCATGCTTCCTCAATTATCAAATCAGACTTTATCTCTATCTTGTGTTACTCATAATGTGGATGGTTCACCTAGACCTAAGGATTGATATTGAGACTTGTGTTATGTTGAACCAATGCATGCATATTTGACAAGAAGAAACCATACTTGATCTAAATGATACTTATGTTTTGGAGAACAATAACATGAAATGATACATATTTATCTTAACCGAACCCTACTGATCTAAGACCCACATTTATGTCTTTGTATAGGTCCCCTTGGGGTTGGACCTTCTTTAGAACTGTACTCATGAATCGTAACTTGTACTCTACTCACAAGGTATACTTAATCTCTTGACCCTACTATGATATTGGCTTATTTGTATGTATACTCGTATGAATGCTTGGCTACTTAAGTACTTTGTTGAACTATTGTTCCTATAAATACCATTTTTCATGTTTGGTTATAATATGTTGAAAAAAGCTCGAACATAATATATATAAATCCATTATACAACCTAATTTTGATATAATGGATCAAGAAACCTAAAACATGCTTTACATCAAATGCTATTTTAAAGTTTTCTCGAGTCGTTTCTACTTTTTGTTTGTTTTCATGTTCCTATCCAAGCAAGTTTTATATTATTCTTAAACTGTCTACATGCCTTTTCATAGCATACTTAATGCTTTAACATTAATATATTTTATTTATCGAAGTTCCAGTTGCAAAATGAAGATCTGCTGCACTCAAGACTCTAAGTTCTGAAATAAGATACCAATGGGATATGCTTAAAATATAGAAATGGGTACACACTTCTCTATCCCTTTTAGTATCTTGTTATATCTTGTGGTTACTGCCTTTACATATATGTTGCGTGTGTGAGATATTTGTACCATTCTATGGACGGACGCCCAAACCCTACTGCCACTGACTCTATAGTTAGTGGGCATAGGATGAGGGTAACAAACAGTTCTGTGACATATGACTCTTCCTTCCTAGTACCTAACCGTAGGTTAAATTCTAAAAAACTAATTTTACACTTAAATATATTAATGTGAAAAATTTATATAAATTAGGCTCAACTTAGGACGTTATCCCAATTTCTTGCATTTAAGTATCAGGTAATCAGTTTATTGTTTGAAACTATATAATTCTAGATTCCTAGCATCCTAGTACAATGAAGTCAAGATAATTGGTACACAGATAAAAATCATAGTGTAAGAAGGAAAATTAGATATATACCCACGATTGAGTATGTTACAATTATTATGAGCGCTTATATATATTAGCGGTCAACATGCACATGTCCAAGAAGGGAGCACAAATAGTTTTGCTAAATTACACATTACAAGTCAGATGAAATCATCTCTAACATTTGATGGAGTTTTATGTAATTTACTGAGAGTAATTGTAGCGACCTCACTTTTCAGCAACCCCCAGTTAAGGAAGGCCAAAAAGATGAGATCCATTACCTACAAAAATTACCCAAGGATCCAGATTTAGCAAATAATAAATAATGGAAAACAATTTCATAAATTCACAAATTATAGTTTACAAAATGCTTACATTAACTTTCACCATGAATACTACACCGTATGAGAAGGAGTGTCTAGCTAATCCTCCTTTTTAATCTTTAATGTCATCATGTATTTCATCTATCGATCATATCTTGATATCTTGTTGTCCTTTATCATGTATATCAGCTTATACCTAAAACGAAGTGAAACAAAACACGATCAATATGTTGCCATATATGTACATGGGGTGCATCCAAATAAAATAAAAGTATTTAATAACATATATCAGTCAATCGCTTGCAAATAAGAACATCAACATCTTCTCATAATTTTTCTTTATGTCATACTCATAGTGGCATTATGAATGAGTAGAATGCAAATAAACACTCAATAATTTATTTCACAAATCCTTGAAAACACTCGGGAAACCTCAGCAATCGATGTTGCGATTAGTCATAGGCATATCCACGTGCTTTGATGATCAGCCATGCAGATTATCATATAGAATACACTTCAAGCATATTATCCAATCAACAAGCAAATTAAGCAATCTACATTTTAGTATGCATGAATATAAATCATAAAGTGTTGTCATCAGATTAATAATATTAAACCCAACTCGACCATAATCTAGGGTTTAGAGTTGTATCAGGTTAAGGATATGGATTAAGGTCTCAAACCCTATTTCTCTCGCATAATGATTTATTAAAGTTATAACTCCACATTAATCATCATGTGTTACCATGATTACCAAGTTAGGCATTTTATGCCATTAGGGGAAACTATGTGAAATTATGCAACTTTAAGATCCTAATGAATAAGGAGATTAGGTTCTAAACCCTAATCATTAGATTCATCATGTCCTACCATTAGGAACACTTGGATTACATTAAACTCTTATTAACAACGTAACATAAGTTATGATCTTTGACCATAAATATTCATATGCATAATTATTCACATTAGGACTCTAATTATCATTATCATGATCAACATTACCTTATATTCTAATTATATCCAACTTAACCATATAATAACACAAAAGAATAGCCTTTTAATGTTTCCAACATTTTAATACCCAAATCTAGTGTTTTAATGTGTTAGCCACCACTTTATTCATATATTGCACTACTTTTAGAATTCGATTCATATTTAAGTTTCAAACACATTTTATTTGGATTGTACGTATTATGGTGATCAATTTTCATATATTATATGTCTTAATCTAAGTTACCAATTATTTTTATGTTATTTGCAAGAGAAAGTTGTCTAAGACTATCACAAAGTGCCACGTCATCTCTTATTACCTTTGATTATTTATACCTGGTCGGCTTGGTTTTAATGCAGAATTACTTTTTTGCCCTTGCATTGTACACATGCATCAAAGGGCATAATAGTCCTTAGATCACGAACACTTCGCCAGAGCACAGCTCGAGATCCCAGTGCCAGGCCGCCAGGTCGGCTGTCGCGCCCCTTGCGACTTGAAGGTCAGGCTGTATTGATCTGGTGCGATTTAGACCAGTCAAAGGGCAGTTTGTGGGACTCTGTCACTTTCTTTCTTTTCGGTCATGCGTCCCTTTTCCTACACACAAGCATCGCTCGTCGGCATTGTCGCATTGGGGAAGGCAATCGCTCGTACTGTCGTCAGGTGCCTAAGGCAAGACGTTACTGTCGTGGCCGCCCAAGGCCCTCAAAACCTCTGATGGTCTTCCCATGGTTGTCTATATGACTTGAGAATCCTGACCGGTGGTGAGGTTTCCATTGTGAACTCTGGTGTTGTGCAAGGGGAAATGGAGAAGAGAGCACAACGAATCAGAGAAGCCCTGGGAAAGAGTACCGGCTGTGTAGGGGAGAGTTGGTGATGGGAACAGGGTTGTGAATGCAACCCCTTACATGTTTAGATAGAACCCTAAAAGAGGAACAAGACGATGACAAAGAAGGGGATGGAGGTATCTCTCGAAGAGAGCATAACCTTATGTGTTTATATACTACTTTCATGGAGATGATTTATTGGTTTGAGGGATATTTCCACCCATCGTTAATTATCTTCCTATTCCATAAATCTCGTTGATATGAGGAGGAAACCTCCATCTGTCATGATTTGTAGATTTGGCAACATAAGCCATAAAGGGAAGCATGACTCTATATGGTACACATTGAATTGTTAATCCATAAGGAAACATGTATAGTCTAGATAGTTCCTTTTCTCTCTCTATTCGATACATCCCTTAAATAAAAATAGGAACTCATTAATCTTCTTTCTAATCCATTTGGTATGTGGGATTTATGGGATATCTTTTCCATACAAAACATGCTCTTTTAGACATTTATTTAAAACAATTATCATTGTCCTATGAAATGTCTTTTTATCCTCCCACATTTAGAATATTCTTCTTTTCATTACTATTTTTTTAGTATATCAAAAGTTAAAACAAAACAATACTAATTGTTGCCTCAAACATTGTGTTGCCATTAATGGTTAGACAATTATTCTTTTAATCTACCAAAACATCATATATCTTGTTTTCCTTTAGAAACTTGCACATTATCTTATAATTCAATTATCAATAGTTGATTAAGTCACAATTCTTTATTTGTGCATGAAACATCTCTTTTCTAGAGAATTCCACCTAATTCCTTATTTGTTTACCAATGTCCATTATTTTTGGTAATGTAGTATTTGAAAAACCATTATCATTGATTTATGTACAAATCTCTTTTATTTTTTATCTTGTGCCACAAGTACCCATGTAACAAAGGTGATCCACATTGTTATTCCACCGATAATACCATTGGGCAAAATTATTTATCAACATACTTTATATTTATATCATTTATTTATTTTTTTACCAAAATTGAGGATATTACATTCACCCCTCCTTAAAAGAAAATTTGTCCCCAAAATTCTTACCTAGTAAGCTTAAGTTGAACGATAAGTCATCTTTAGTTCACATCTTAGGGATATCAACCCTACTTGGATATCTTTAACAACTTCTATTGTTATGCAAAGTCCCCATATTATTACTAGGATTGATACTTGAATTCAATCCAAGGTTTATGTGATATCATTTCTTGGTGATTACATTTTCATGTGTGATTTCCATTTCATTTGGTGCCTATCTTTTCACCTAGGTCTTCAACTTATTGTTCCTTTATTTATGTAGAAGGGGTGAGGTAACACCTCCAACCCCTGGGTTTGCCATTAAGTCTCAACTTAAAGCATTCATTATCATATGTCAATTTGTTTTAAGCATAACATGTGTCTAAGTCTCAACTTAAAGCATTCATTATCATATGTCAATTTTATTAAGCATAACATGTGTCTACCCAACCTCTCTCCCTAATAATGAGATGAAATAAGCACTTGACTACAGTCTAAAAACAAAGTTCATCCCATTCTAAGAGCAGAGATGGTATATACATACATTAAAATTTCATATTTCGGGTTGAATCATTCTCAACATGACTCTACACCACACTTGCTTTTAGTTCCATAATATTCTTATATTTCATGAATTCAAATGCCTTTCTTACTCTTGACTTGGTGCAATATTCCATTTAAGATTTCATTATTACATTGTTTGTTTTGTATCTCTTACTTTTACACCTCATGTATTATGAGCCTTAGCCACTTCCTTGAGGTCTCTAGGGGTATAGGTAGTTTTTGGAGTGATCTCATCCTTATGCATCTAGGGATTCACCCATTGGGCCACATGACCGTCATGAAGGTAGCTAATCTCCTGAGTCATGGACCTTGGGCAAACCTAGTTGTTACCTCCCGACCACATGATTTTATGCATTCAGGGTACAATCAACTCCTAATACCATCAATCCTATGTACCTTTTATACACCCTACTTGACCTTAGGATCGACTAGGACTCTACCCTTCCCAAGGGTTTCTTTGAGATGTCACACCTTAACCAATTTCATACACATTATTTTCATATGTGATTCTTTAAACTAGGTTTCCTCCATCTCTTATGATGCTCAATACAAGTTTTATATCTCCTCATTGAGCTCATGGAAACTTTCTCTTTCCAACTTGGTCTCATACAGTCAACCACTTCCATAGTGACTTTTCGTTGTGTTCCTCAAAGATGGCATACTTGGGTTCAAAGAATCATATATACGTGTTTTCATATTTATATTCTTAATTCTCCACCCTTAAAGTGACCATTAAGGTTACCTCAATCTTTACATTGATTTAGTTAACTTACCTTTCTAGGGAAGGTCCTAACCTAGGGTGCCTTCATGGCTCATGGGAGGAAGTTAGGATCTCTAGCCACAACCTAACCCCAAGGTTTAAGGTTTTGCCTCCTCCACAGGTCGTTCTCCCACTCTTAGATTGACCCACCCCAGGGTGGCACCCTATCCCTAAAGGTTTCATGTTTTCATATTTATGGACTGTTTTTATTATTATAACTTCTCAACCCTTGTTTACTCAAACTCTTGGATACCCTCTCATGGGGTTTGTCCATGTAGTGGAATTGGGCCACCTTCACCTCCAGGTGCTTGGTGCCTATGTCAGCCTTCCCCTCCAGGGGCTTGACCTTTTTTGACCTTCCCCTCTAGGAGCTTGGTACTATGTTGTCCTTCCCCTCCAGGGGCTTGACCTTCTGTAATCTTCCCCTCCAAGGGTTTGATCATTCATGACCTTCCCCTCCAGGGGCTTGATCTTTTCTAACCTTCCCCTTCAGGGGCTTGATCTCCCATAACCAAACTTCCAGAGATAACATGAGGGGTTCAAGCAATTTATATTCATATTTTCATTTTCATATATATAACCATTGGTTTCTTATGTTTCTCAAAACCTTTTACATGAATGTCATGTTGCACATACACTCATGCATGGGAGACATGGTCACTTAACCTCATTTATATTCATATTCTTTCACATGCATCCTTCATGCATGGGTTACCAAAAATATTTAATCTCTCTTTTCTTTTACTCTAATTGGGTTCATATGGGTAGGGTACTATATCACCACATTATTCTCATTTCTCATGATTAGGGTTTGGTTTAGGATTAGAGAGTACACCCTACCTCTTAGGATTTCCATATCATGTGATCCTCTAGGGTTCTTCTAAACCAACCCTAGCCCCATCTAGAGTTTACCCTTGTAACTCATAAAACCATCACTATTTTCATGTTACATGTACATTATTATTTCCACATTACATGTACATTATTATTTTCCACATTACATGTACATTATTATTTCTTCATTATATGTACATTGACCAGCGGAGGATACCTTAATCCTACTTCTTCTCAAAAATCCTAACTTGAGATGAGGTGGGAAGTTCCTTTCAGGGTTTATTAAGCAAGAGAATAAGAAGTGGATGAATCAAGACGAGATGACACCCTAAATGTATTTTACTTCGGGCAAAATCTTTTGACTTTGGCATGGCAGGATGCACGGGTCCATGAGTCCTCATAAGCCAACTAGTGGTGCGAAGAATTTTTTTCTTCCAGTCCCTAGTCGTGATCTCTTTTAGACACCATCACCTTTATAAAATGCCCTAATAACCCTCATATTTATAAATATTATTTGAAATTTTAAATTATTAAATATTATTTGAAAAATCTGGTGCTCTGATACCAAATGTAACGACCTCACTTTTCAGTAACTCCCAATTAAGGAAGGCCAAAAATATGTGAGCCATTACCTACAAAAATAACCTAAGGATCCAGATTTAGCAAATAATAAATAATAGAAAATAATTTCATATATTCACAACTTATAGTTTACAAAATGCTTACATGAACTTTCACCATGAATACTACATCGTATGAGAAGAAGTGTCTAGCTAATCCTTCTTTTAAATCTTTAATGTCATTGTGTATTTCATATGTCGATTATATCTTGATATCTTCTTGTCCTTTATCATGTATATCAGCTTATATGTAAAACGACGTGAAATAAAATGTGATTAGTATGTTGCCATACTAGTATTTGGGGTGCATCCAAAGAAAGTACAAGTATTGCAACAACATATATCAGTAAATCTCTTGCACATAAGAACATCAACATCTTCTCATATTCTTTCTTTATGCCATATACTCATAGTGGCATTTGAATGAGCAAAATGTAGATAAACACTCAATAACTTATTTCACAAATCCTCAAAAAACACTCGGGAAACATCGACAATTGATATTGTGAGTAGTCATAGGCGTATCCATGTACCTTGATGGTGATCCATGCATATTATCATGTAGAATACATCCAAGCATATTACCCAATCAACATGCAAATTAAGCAATCCACATTTTAGTCTGCATGAATATAAATCTTGAAGTGTCACCAGCACATTAATAACATTAAACCCTACTCGGCCATAATCTAGGATTTAGAGTTGTCTAAGGTTAAGGATATGAATTAAGGGCTCAAACTTTATTCCTCTTGCATAATGATTTATTAAAGTTACAACTCCAAAATAATCATCATGTGTTACCCTAATTGTCAAGTTAGGCCATTTATGCCATTAGGGGAAACTATGTGAAATTATGCAACTTTAAGATCCTAATGAATAAGGAGATTAGGTTGTAAAACCTAATCATTAGATTCATCATGTCCTACCATTAGGAACACTTGGATTACATTCTCATTAACAACATAGCACAAGTTATGATCTTTGACCATAAATCTCCATACGCATAATAATTCACATTAGGACTCTAATTATCATTATTTTGATCAAGATTACCTTATATTCTCATGATATCCAACTTAACCAGATAATAACACAAAAGAACAACCAGTTAATGTTTCCAACATTTTAATACCCAAATCTAGGATTTTAATATGCTAATTATGACTTTATCATATATTGCACCACTTTTAGAATTCGGTTCATATTTAAATTTTAAACATATTTTATTTGGATTGTACATGGTCTGGTGATCAATTTTTATATATTATATGCCTTAATCTGAGTTATCAATTATTTTCTATATTATTTGCAAGATAAATCTCTCTAAGCCAAATCACAAAGCGCCACTTCAACGCTTATTACCTTTAATTCTTTATACCTGGCCGGCCTGGTTTTAACGCGGAAAGAATTTTCCTCCCTTGCGTTGTACACGTGCATGAAAGGGCATAGTAGTCCTTAGATCATGAACTCTTCCTTCTTTCTCGCGAGAGCGCTGCTCGCGATCCCATCGCCTGACCGTCGGGTCGGCTGTCGCGGCCCTTGCGACTCAAGGGTCAGGTTGTATTGGTCCGACGTGATTTAGGGCTCATCTGGTTTGACTGAAATGGAATGTGTTACGTTCATTTTCCACCCATTTTCGAATTCCTTTCGTTTGGTTGGAAGGAACCGTAAAACCTACTGCGGAAACGAACTCACCGACTGTGAAAATTATATGTTATTTTGTGTAAAACAACCACGCCAATTTAGGGCGTGGTCCGTTTGCACATTTCGTATAGCTCAGTCTCTATAGCATTCATATGCCAGTTGCATATGAAACACCTGCAGTTCGCCGACACGGTACACGCTTCCAGACAGAATCAAGATAAAATAAGAAAAAATAATTTAGCATGTACCAACATAGCACACTTTGCAAAATATTTCCTAAAGTAACAGACTTTAGTTTGAAAACGCCACTTTGTGTGGAGATTTTTGTAACTAAAATTGAAAAACGCCAATGTGTCTACTTTTATATAAAAATTTTTGAAAAAAAAATGCCACATGAAGTGGCACTTTCCATTTACACTCAATATTGAGTGCAAATGGAAAGCGCCACATCATGTGACATTTTTCAATTTTTTTATTTTTTTTTTATTTTTTTTAATTTAAAAGTAGACACGTCAATTATTGTGGTGCTTTTCAATCTCGCATATAAAATTGGCACTAAAAGTGGCGGGTTCCACACATAGTGTGCTATTTTGGGAAATATTTTACAAAGTGTATTATGTTGGTAAATATTTTTTATAAAAATGTGCTAAATTAGTTTTTTTCTATAAAGTAATTAGTTGGACCAACATCCAACCAAACGAAAACAGTGCAGTTCAAGTTCATGTTTTTGGATTTCTTATTTTTCAACTTTCGATGAGCAATTCTTTTAGAACCAAGATTTGAGCACGCTCACGCTGGTTACGCGCAACGTCACATGCGCCCAAACCAGGCTGAAGTCAGCCTCCAAACCGCCACCACGTGGCAGATGCTGATTGGGTGGGTTTTTTGAAATTGTGCAATAGACAAATAAATTTGTTTCGCTTATAACTTTTGAACTGTAATAAATTTTTTAATAAAACAAAAATCGTTATTTCGTTACGAAAAATGCAATCTAACAAGCATAATATTGACATATTTTAAAGAAAAATATATAAAAATGATATATATGGGTTAATTGACAACCAACTATGATGCCCATAAATGGTTATTGACACCCACAAATATAAAGATGACGCCCAAATAAGGTAATCAACGCCCAAAATGGTTCATTGACACCCATAAGTTTAAAATGACGCCCAAATAATGTAATTGACGCCCAAAATGGTTCATTGACACCCAGAAGTTTAAAATGACACCCAAATAAGACATTTTGGATACTATGACAATCATAAATAGTTATTGACACCCAAAAATGGTTAATTGACGCCAAAAATAGCGCATTGACACCCAAAAGTATAAAGATGACGTCCAAAATGGTTCATTGACACCTAGAAGTTTAAAATGATACCCAAATAAGGCATTTTGGATGCTATGACGCCCATAAATGGTTATTTACACCTAAAAATGGTTAATTGACTCCCAAAATGGTTCATTGGCACCCAAAAGTATAAAGATGACACCCAAATAAAGTAATTGACGTCTAAAATGGTTCATTGACACACATAAGTTTAAAATGACGCCCAAATAAGGTATCGACAACCAAAACAACATAACGACACCCAAATAACTTATTGACACCCATAAATGGCTAATGACACCCAAAGATGGTTAATTGACATCCAAAATGATTAATTAGCATCCAAAATAACCGACTCATTTCATTTTTATATTTTTTGTTGTTAAAAATATATCAATATTAGTCTTGTTGGAATGCATTTTTTATAATGAATCTAACGATTTTTGTTTCGTCAAAAAATTTATCACGGTTCAAAAGTTATAAGCAAAACAAATTTATTTATCGGTTACATACCCTCCACATCTAATTAAACCCCTCAACGGAAGCCCCTGCCCACCTACCAAAACTATTTTCAAAAAGACAAAATTTCCCAATTTTTCAAAACCACCATTGTAGTTGCATGTGACTTGGGCGTAACTTGTTTGCGCGTGACCAAATCATTTTCAATTCTTTTACACTCAATCATTTTCAATTCTTTTACACCCAACGAGACGAGTCCTTAGCCCGATCAAAGGGCATTTCACGAAACTCCGCCGCTTTCTTTCTTTCCAATCATGCGACCCTTGTCCCACGCACATGCATCACCTGTCGGTGTTGCCGCGTTCGGGAAGGCAGGCGCTTGTCCTACCGCCAGATGCCTAAGGCACGGCGCTGCTGTCGTGGCCACCCAAGGCCCTCAAGACCTCCGACGGTCTTCCCCTGGTTAGCTATACGACTCGAGAATCCTGACCGATGGTGAGGTTTCCATCGTGAACTCCGGTGTTGTGCAAGGGGAAAAGGAGAAGAGAACACCACGAATCAGAGGAGCATCGAGGGGAGCACTGGGAAAGAGTACTAGTGGTGTAGGGGAGAGTTGGTGATGGGAACACCGTCCTACTGTCCGGTTATGGATAGGGGTGTGGTTGCAGCCCCTTGCATGTCTAGATAGAACCCTAAAAGAGGAACACTACGATGACAAAGAAGGAGATGGATGCATCTCTCGAGGAGGGCATAACCTTATGTGTTTATATACCACTTTCACGGAGAAGATTCATTGGTTTCCGACTTATTTTCAACCCATCATTAATTATCTTTCTATTCCATAAATCTCGTTGATATGAGGAGGAACCCCCATCTCCCATGAAATGTATATTTGGCAACATAAGCCATAAAAGGAAGCACATCCCTATATGGTACATATTAAATTGTTAATCCATAAGGAAACATGTATAATCTAGATAGTTCCTTTTCTCTCTCCATTCAATATATCCCTTAAATAAAAATAGGAACTCATTGATCTCCTTTTCAATCCATTTGGTGCGTGAGATTAATGAGATACCTTTTCCATACAAACACATGCTCTTTTAGACATTTATTTAAAACAATTATCTTTGTCCTATGGAATGTCTTTTTTCCTTCCACATTTAAAATATTATTCTTTCTAATACTATTTTTTTGAGTATATCAAATGTTAAAACAAACAATACTTACTATTGCCTCAAACATTGTGTTGCCATTAATGGTTAGACAATTATTCTTTCAATCATCCAAAACATCATATATCTTGTTTTCCTTTAGAAACTTGCAGATTGTCTTATAATTCAAGTATCAAAAGCTAATAAAGTCCTCATTCTTTATTTGTGCACGAAACATCTCTTTTTCTAGAGAATTCCACCTAATTCCTTATTTGTTAATCAATTGTCCATTATTTTTGGTAATGCAAACCATTATCATTAATTTATATACTAATTCCTTTTATTCATTTATCTAGTGCCACAGGTACCCATACAACAAAAGTGATCCACATTATTATTCCACCAGTAATACAATTAGGAAAAATTATTTATCAAAATATTTATGTTTGTATCATTTAATTTTTTTACCAAAATTGAAGATGTTACAATACTAATTATATGGTAGCCTCAGTGTGAGTAGTAGAGCACATGGCATTTTGGTATTGACGTGATACAGATTGAAGGGAGAGTCAACTGATAGGTAGTTGAGCCGCTCTTCTAGCATATCTTATGAAAACGAGTGCTAATTATATATAAGTTGTAAACACGCACATGCACAAGAAGAGAAACACAATTTTTTTTGTAGTGAAACAGTACGATTTAAAGAGAGTTAGTTAGCAGTTTATTATGTGGTGTCTTCTTGTGGTCTGGAGGAAGAAAGCACAAAGATATTAGAAATTTTTTAGTCTGATGAGGATATGAACAATTAAGTTGTCGTAAAATCAATTGCGATAACGGTTTGTTTTTTAAGCAAATAACTTGTTGGAACCTGGAATTAACTCTTGAAGGAAGGTAACAGTGAGCCTTGAATCAAAACATCAACTGCGCAATGGATAAAAGCTGCAACAATAGCTTATGAATCCACATGATTCGTGATTGCGACATAAAAAATCGCAACACAGAAGTGTGTTCGTGGTGACAAGAAAACAGGCAGAAGTTTGTTGGCTGTGACAAGCACGATTGTAGAACACATGCCAATCATGGCGAGAAGAGGAAGATACCACGGCCGTCGGCCGTTGGGTGATGTGCGTAGATGTGTTTCGCCCACCGGGGTTAAGAGGTGCCTTTGCAACAAAATTTCGGGAGTCACGGTCGAGGGGTGCGAAGAGATCTATACCGCCTAATACTTTTGTGTAAGAGGGATTGATATCCTTTGTGTTATTTTTACCCAAATAATTATGAGACTGGGAAAACCAATAAGGTTATAGTCCAATCCTTTGTATTATATCGCAAACCAAACATGTGGTTAATGTATATGTGAGTAACCGATTGTGAACTCCATTCCATTGATAAATAAAATCAATATCACACACATATATTTAATAATCGCATATTATTACGCAAAAAAAAAATCGCATATTATGTTAATTCAATTGTTCTTCCTAGAAGACAAAATGTTAGCCTAAAATCCACTACACACTTACATTTCAATTTAAATTTTGTTTTTATGTGAATTCTCTACGCATTTTTATGTTGTGGTTTGGCGACACGACGGTTGGCTTCTCGGCAGCAATCTAGGAACTAGACCTATAACAGCTCGATTTTTTTTTGTTCCGATATCCGACAGATATTGTATGATAACATCCGAATTCTCAGAACGAATAATATTCGAATTTGGATAAACAAATGACTTGAACCGAAAACATACATTTTTATAAATATATCATAGAATATTGATATTACTTCCAACATATATGACAATTTATATTTTTATATTTCTATACATAAATAATGTATATGTCATTATATATATGTAGTTGTCGAATTTTATATACATTTCATTATTTATACACATATGATTATTTGTCGAATTCAGACTTTTTGGAGCGCCACCAATATCTGATGATATCCGATTCAAAATCTTCAGATCTGAAATTTGGTATTCAAAATCCAATCCGAATTTTATAGATGTCAATTTTTGAAAATTTCAAATTGTAACATCCCAAGATTTGAGGCCTCAGATATGATGATCTTAAAAGTAATGACTGGACTACCCATATCACCAAGGTGTACCTTCTTTTCCGAGAGCCCATCACTAAAGAACTCCATAGTTAAGCGTGTTTAGCTTGGAGTAGCACTAGGATGTGTGACCACTACTACAGAAGTGCCTTTTAGTGTCGGTTGTTTAACCCCCTTTGGCGTCGGTTTCGGAACGACGCCTATGTGGGCGCCGCTAAAAGGGTGGACACTTCAGCGTCGGTTAAAAAACCGACGCCTATTTAACATAAAGGCGTCGGTGTTTTATAAAACACCGACGCCAAAAGGGTTCCCGCCACAGAAAACGGCGTCATCTAGGACGCTTTCTGCGTCGGTTATATACTACAAAACCGACGCAGAAAAGTGTCCTAGATGACTCCCATTTCCTGTAGCGCGAACACTTTTGGCGTCGGTGTTTTATAAAAAACCGACGCTGTAAGTCTGTACTGACGGTTATCGGTAAATAACCGACGCCTATATCTATTTTTTTTTTTTATAAATCTGTTTGCAGGCCTGCTGTGGCTGGTCAGCAGGATGAGAACCTGCAGTTCAGTTTTCTGAACTGCAGGTTTACGACATCCATTGATATCAGCCTACAAACAGGCCACAAACCTGCAAAATTAACATAAAAAGATTCACACAAGTAGATACATTCAGACATCAATTCAATTGTCACGTTCACACATATAGAATCATTCAAATACATGTTTTAACATTCAGAAATATTCATTTACAAAGTATCATTCATCATCACTATCAACATCCCAAGTATATCTTACAGTTGCCACTGTTTGTACAACTATTGCCCATTCTTCTCTTACTTCATCTAATGCTTCCCTCGTATATGGAGCATGTACATTTTTTAAGTGTTTGCCTATAGTGTGGTCAGTTTTAAACACCTGCAAAGAGAATGATGTATATAAGTAATAATATAAAAATAAGATTGATATATTTTATACTAACTAATGAGACTATATATAATACCTCATGTATGGTATCGATGTCTTTCTTCGCCTGTGTATGGTATAGAACTCTCCTCCAGTATCTCCCTCACAGACTCCTGTGCGGAGAGGGACATTCCAACTCGAGATATCATCTTCCGTTGCCTCCTCCGCAGCAATATCCTTATCTCTGAACGTTTCTCGTAGGATTCTGAACCCCTCCTTCCCTCTACTACATCGAAGCCATGCCACAGTTGAACCCTTTCACCGAGCCCTACCCGGCCAAACAGACGTCGCCTGAAGTACCACCGTCGTCGTCGTCTCCACCTCCATCGCAACTTGCTGTGCTAGTCCTGGCAGTTTATCACCCCACATGCTTTCCTCACCAGTTCCTGCCGCTAGACGACCACACAATGGAATCCAAGAGGATATGCAGGCGTTCGCCACAGACTATAGGATGAGTATACTCAGCTTATAGGCTTTGGCGAACTCCTGCATATCCTCTTGGATCCATTGTGTGGTCGTCTAGCGGCAGGAACTGGGGAGGAAGGCATGTGGGGTGATAAACTGCCAGGACTAGCACAGCAAGTTGCGATGGAGGTGGAGACGACGACAGTGGTGCTTCAGGCGACGCCTACTTGGCCGGGTAGGGCTCGGCGAAAGGGTTCAACTGCAGCATGGCTTCGATGCAGTAGAGGGAAGGAAGGGGTTCAGAATCCTACGAGAAACGTTTAGAGATGAGGATATTACTGCGGAGGAGGAGGAAACGGTAGACGATATCTTGAGTTGGAATGTCCCTCTCCGCACATCAAGTTGCTCCGCGCATCTGAAAATGTCATTAAAAAGGCAAACATTTAGCATTTGTATTAACTAGAAAAAGGAAAACATTTAGCATTTGTATAAACTAGAAAAAGGAAAACATTTACCATTTGTATAAACATACATGTCTCTAAAATTGTGATCTTTTATCAATTAACAATCCTTCATTGTGATCTCCGCGCACATATAAGTCATCATTAGCTTCAATATTTTGTGGAGTTGGCAACCCAACTGAGAATGGACTGGAGTCATCATACTTATCATAGTACTCTTCTTCATCTATAGGATCTTCAATGAACTGTCTTTTACCATGAAGAACAACCGACCATTTATCATTTGCAGGATCATCGATATAGAATATTTGTTTTGCCTGTGATGCCAATATGAATGGTTCAGCCTTCTCGCCAATCATTTCAAAGTTCACCAAAGTGAAACCCAATTCATCCACTATAACTCCTTTGGTGTTATCAACCCAATTACATTTAAAGAGCGGAATATTGAAATCTATGTAGTCAAACTCCCAAATGTCTTCAATGACACCGTAATATGACATTTTAGCTTCACGTGGACTCTTATCCTTTGCACTTGCAAAGTACATAGTTGACGCTTGAAGAGTGACCCCACTATTTTGGACGACACTCTTATCATCTTGGCGCTTTGTGTAATATGTGAATCCATTAATGTCAAACCCTTCATAAGACATAACATTCGGTTTTGGTTTAAAGGCGAGACATTTGATAGTTTCTGTAATATCATTTGGTGTTTGAGATAGTTGATGTAAGACTTTATCTTCAAACCACTTAGTAAAAGTCTTATTATGCTCTCTAGCAAGCCACATTGAACTTGCTCGAGGATGTTGTCTCTTTATGAAATTGGTATGTTCCTCGATATAAACACTCACTTCGTCCATATTATGTAAAATATACAAGTGAGCTTGTTCCAACTGCTCACGGCTGATTACTTTCACCCGTGATCCCAAAATTCCTTTGCCCTCCTCAATATTCGTGTCATTATCAGGAGTGTCATTACCACTGAGAAAGTCATTGCAGAAATCCATAACCTCTCTCGCCACATAACCTTCAATAATACTCCCTTCAGGACGATAACGGTTTCGAACATCACCTTTAAAAACGCTCATGTATCGTTCAAAGGGATACATCCAATGCAAGAAAACCGGTCCCAAGATTTTCACTTCCCTAGTCAAGTGGACAACAAGATGTACCATGATATCAAAGAACGAAGGAGGGAAATACATCTCAAGCTGACATAGGGTAACAACCACTTCTCTTTGCAAAATATCGAGAGTATCAGGGTCAATAACTTTGCTGCATAGACTGTTGAAAAAGAAACAAAGTCTGGTAATTGCAAACCTTACATGCTTCGGCAATATAGATCGAATTGCCACGGGCAATATTTGTTGCATTAGAGTGTGACAATCATGAGATCTAAGACCTATCAACTTCAGATCTTTCATTGATACCAATCTACGGATGTTGGATGAGTAACCATGTGGCACCTTAACATTTACCAAGCATTCACAAAAAGTTTTCTTCTCCTTTCTAGACAACGTGTAACAAGCGGGAGGTAAATATGTTCTTTTATTACCCATTTCACGTAATTCTATTAATTCTGACCTTATTCCCATTTCACGTAGGTCCAGTCTGGATTTTATCCCATCTTTAGTCTTACCTGGTATATTTAATAGAGTACCAATGATGCTATCACAGACATTTTTCTCAACGTGCATTACATCGATACAATGCCTGACTGACAAAGAACTCCAATAAGGAAGATCCCAAAATATTGACTTCTTTTTGAATGAAGAATTGTCACTCCGTGTGGCCATACTACATTGTGATTTCTTACCAAATTCATTGACAATGTCTTTTACTCTTTCATAAACAACATCCCCTGGTATAGGTTTAGGTGCACTCCGTTCATCATTCAATCCATTGAATGCTTTGCGCTTCCTACGATACGGATGGAATTTTGAAAGAAACCTTCGATGACCAAGATATACAGTCTTGCCGCCATATTTTAGTCTTATTGAATCAGTGTTTTCTTCACATATAGGACACGCTTTAGCACCTTTGACACTATATCCAGACAAATTCCCATATGCCGGAAAGTCATTAATAGTGCAAAACAACATAGCATGCAAACGAAATGTCTCTCTTGCAGAAGCATCATAGGTCATCACACCTTCAGCCCAAAGTTTCTTTAAGTCATCAATCAAAGGTTCAAGATAAACATCGATATCATTTCCGGGTTGTTTAGGGCCCGATATCAACAATGACAACATAACGTACTTATTTTTCATACACAGCCAGGGAGGAAGATTGTATATAACAAGCATGACTGGCCAAGTGCTATGTTGGCTGCTCAATGTCCCGTACGGATTCATCCCGTCTGTACAAAGCCCAAGTCTTAGATTCCTGACTTCTTCACCAAATTCAGGGAACAATACATCAATCTTCTTCCACTGTGGGGAATCAGACGCATGTCGTAGGATCCCATCATTATTTTTCTTAACATCTGCATGCCACCTCAAATTCTTTGCATCTTTCGGATTTGCAAACAAGCGTTGAAACCGTGATGTTATAGGTAGATACCACAACACCTTGGCAGGAGAACCAGTTCTGGACTCCCCCGAAGTCGTCAATTTATATCGTGACGCACCACATTTTGGACAATCTTTCAAATCTACATAGTCCTTTTGAAATAATACACAATCATTCGGGCATGCGTGTATCTTTTTGGCCTCCATTCCCATTGGGCACAACATTTTCTTTACCTGGTATGTTGAGATTGGCAGCTCGTTTCCTTCAGGAAGAATTTCTTTCAACAAAGTCAACAATTCAGTGAAGCTTTTGTCGCTCCATCTATTGTTAGCTTTCAACTTATACAATCTCAGCACAGCGCTAAGCTTCGTAAACTTAGCACAGCCTGTGTATAACGGTATCTCAGCATCATGCACAATGTTTGTAAAGATAGGAGGTGGATCGGTGTGCTCTACCCTACAACTATCCAGCATCGCATCAACAATGTCTGCTGGAACTGGTTCGTTCACATTTACGTCATCGGAGGCAATTTCTTCTTCCACCCAAGCACTGCTATTGACATCTACTGGATTCGATTTTGAAATCTCTCCATGCCAGTGCCATTCTGTATAGCCTTGTACAATCCCGTTGCACATGACATGACTTTTGATTTCCTCACCAGTGTTGAGTTTCAAGTTGTTACCGCAATGCCTACATGGACAGTAGAACCTATCTGTAGGTTTTTTCCTATGTTCCTCGGCAAATCTAATAAACGGATCAAGACCAGATATAAACTCTGGGGTGCAACGATTACGAATGGACATCCATGATCTATCCATTCTATGATCAGAGAAAGCAAGTATATATTAGGAAAGCAAGTATATATTAGGAAACAAGTATATAAGCAAGTATGTCGTATTACAGTTCATCATTAAGAAAGATATAAGCAAGTATGTCGTATTAAAATAGACTAAACAATAAAAGAATTTTTTTTTAGGCAAGACAATATGAGAAAATAGTAGTGTAATCATGTAAATGGGAACATTCATGGGAACACACACTTCAGTTATAAGCATTCATGTAGAAACTTACATTTCCATTCATGGAAACAAACACTTTAGTTATAACAATAACTAAACAAAGGGGTTGGTGTACCCCTAAACATGCGCATAATTAAAAAAACTATTACTACAGACAAGTCTAGATAGATAGACAGACAACTAAATACTACACCAACATGGTCCCGCATGCATCAGTAACTTCTTTTTGATGATGAAGCTGTGTCACGAAGCTCCTCACTGTATTTAGACGAATCTGAACTGATAGGGGCCTCAGATTCTGATTTGTCTGAGCTGATATGCGACGCCGTGCGCTCATACCGCAGAAGATGATCGAGGGTGTCGCAGTTGTTGTTGGTTATCCAAACTTTGATGGAATTATCGCCAACTGGACGGAGAAAAAGCCTATTCCAACGGACCAGATACAGCTCTCCAATCCAATCATGCCAACCGGATTTTGATACAAGATTTCCCGCCAAATCATACTCAACCTCGATTACATGTGAATAATTTCCAAAAGTTAGGGTCACTTTACCAGGCATGTAGTGTCTTCCTTTTAGAAAACGCCAATGTTTGGGTATGACCAATTGGTTTAAGGAACGATCATCTAGGATGATGTCCAATTGTTCTTCAATAGGGAACGTTAACATTGACATAGAGGCCCAATTCATAGTCATTGTTATGGGAAGACAGAGACTGCACAATATTAGTATTAACAAAGTGTAAGTACATATAACGATGTTATATATTTTCAGAAAAAGTTGTATAACATCAGTTAACCTTTTAAACAAGTATATATTAGGAAACAAGTATATATTAGTCAATCTTGGACGGGTTTCTAGGCCAACAAACACATTTGATGTCAATCTTATATATAATAAATGTGTACCACCTATCCCATCCTTGAACACCTAATCTCACTTACGATGTAAGTGTATAATGTGTATTTGGTTTTCAAGAAAATTTCGGCAGCATTTCCCCGTTGTTCTCTAAGTACATATGTACTTAGAGAACAAACGGGGAAATGCTACCGAAATTTTCTCGAAAACCCAATACACATTATACACTTACATCCTAAGTGAGATTAGGTGTTCAAGAACAGTCCCAAACTGGGGACTATCCAAGATTTACTCCTACTGAGTAAATCTTGGACGAGTTTCTAGGCCAACAAATACATGTGTTGTCATTCTTATATAAACCCTATAATTCATGAAATCATTCTAATTCAATTTAATATGTTGGGATCACATAATTATATAATGACATCAGAATATATAGAAGAATCATAATTAACATGATTAACAACATGCTCATCAAACTAGGGTTTTCTTGAATATCATCTAATAAATCAAGAATTTCATAGTTTCAAACATGCAATAATTCACAATGCAATGTTATAAACTATAGGCAACATGGATAGATGAAATAAATAAACATCCAGCATCTATCACTTATTCAATCTTCAAAAAACCTTGACAAACATCCAACATCTATCACTTATATAATTTGCATTTATATACACCCTAAAGTGCCACAAATCATATAATAAAACTATCATGTTATGATATTAGGACCACTTAAAGCAGATTAGGCACATTAAGCAAGCAGAGTAGGGAGCCAATTTCGTACAAACAGATTAGGCAACAGATTAGGTCAGCACATAAAGAACCAATTTCGCGCCTGGGTAGGTCTGCAGGTACCTGGGCAAGAAGAGTAGGGTGAGGTCGAGCTGGTTGAGTACGTGGGTGGCGGCCGACGAGCTCCAGAACCAGCGGCAGTGACTCCGACGAGCAAGACCGTCAGCCGCAGCAGGCAGGCAGGCGGCCAGGCGGCGGCAGGCAGGCAGCGGCCAGGCGGAGGAGAAGGAGAAGGGGGTACGGCGGCGCCGGTTCTTAGGCGTGGCAGGCAGGTGGGCACCAGGCGTTGCGGCGGCGCCGGTTGTCAGGCGTGGCGGCGGCGCAGGCGGTTGGAGCAGGGGCGCCGGTTGTCAGGCGTGGCGGCGGCGCAGGGGTGCCAGAGAAGAAACGCGTCGGAGAGGGGCGCCGGAGAGGGGACGCCGGAGATGGGGCACCGGAGAGAAGCGCCGGAGAAAAATCGCCGGAGAAATCGCCGCAATAGGGAAATAGGGTAGCAATGAGGGGATGAGTCGGGCGATCGAAGGTTATGAAGTTCCCCAATAGCGTCGGTTGTTGACAACAACCGACGCCTAAACATATTTACCGTCGGTCGTTGGCAACATCCGACGTCCATTTGGACGATATTTTCGTGAAAATGTTTGGCGGGAACCCCATTCAGCGTCGGTTAGTAAAGGACGACCGACGCGGAAAAGGACACTTTTCGCGCAAATTTCCATCGCACATAAGCGTCGGTGTTTTAACTAAATAACCGACGCCGAAAGTGACATTATTTTTTCGCTCGAAAATTGGATGAAATAATGCGTCGGTTTTGCATAAACAACCGACGCTGTATACAAAGCGGTACCCGTGTTTGGCTGGTCTTTGAATATAGACGTCGGTTCTTCGAAATAACCGACGCCTTTAATATAAGGCGTCCGTGTTCCTTAAAAACCGACGCCCAGAAAAGCGACACTGAATGCTATTTCTGTAGTAGTGGACCATTCGAGAAGTTGATCTTGCCTTGCGTGTCAGTGTGGACAAAGTGCGCAGTTAAAACTAGTGGTGGTTTGTGGGGCCAGTTGTCATTCCTGAAATTCTACTAGAGTCGTGGGCAGTGGGCCCGAGCGTTACACAAATAAAATCCGGACTCAATGTAAGGATTCCAATTATTCATTTATAGGCCTACCAAAAACAGGATTTACGCTTTTCCAAACATTAAGATGACCGACCGGTCGCTACTTCTGCTGCGAGCGCTGAATAATCGCTCCGAGTGCTGGTAATATTCACACGGTGTTAAATTTCCGCGATGGGCAAGCAGCCGTGGACAGTCAGCGACGGGAAGCATGGCTTTGCCAAACATGAGTAGTAGTGGCGCACCGCCTCTCGGTACCTTTTGTCTAAAAGCGATCGTCTTGCTTACCAAGTTTTTGATTTTTCGCTGCTTTCCTCCCATCTTTCGCGCGACTGCCGCTCTTGACGCTCCTTGCTGGTCACTCCGCTTGAACGGCCTGTTGGGGGTAACAGAGGGACAGTGGGCAAACGAACGGCTGCAAAACCCTCAGCATACTCACAACCACTGCCATTTCGTCATTTCCGTGACGAACAGGACTAGCTGCGACCTCTAGCTCGCTCTCCGTAGTCTGCACCACTTGCTTCACACAGTAAGTTCTACTAGTTCCCGACACTCCGATTCCCTCCTCCTCTAGTATCTCCACCCTGATTTTTTTTGTTCGCCTCCTCCTCGTTACTGCTGTAGGTAGGGAGGCCATTCTTCTGTTCCACAGGACTGCTACTACCAGGGCCAGCCGTGATCGCCGTCCGACATGGCTCTGTCCTTCTCTTCTGGACCTTTTCCTTGCCCGTTACTGCTCTTCTCCTACACCCTAGGCGCAGTGTGCTGCCTTGCCTTCCATGCCTCGGCTCTCAGCCAAGAAGGTCGTTCTCTTTTAGCGCTTTGTTTCTATGTTTGCTTACAAAAGTCAAGTGGTCTTCCCGGACACAGTTCCAAGTGACATGGCTGTTCACTATTCCTTTCCTACATCCCATTAAGAGAGAACGTGAAATGGGGGAAAAGAATGTACAGAGGAAGAAGTTCTAATCAAAATGGTTAGGATGAAACAAATTCCCCCCTCTTAACTATGCTCTTATGTATACCTCTTACAGTGGATGCTCTCATCAGCATTCGAAGTTCCCTGATAGATCCACAGGGAGTGCTGAGTGACTGGGACAATGAGTCTGTCGATCCCTGCATCTGGGCCTGTGTAGTGTGCTCTTCCAAGACTGTTACTAGATTGTAAGTTTGAGCTATAACCTTTAGTTTACTTATTTTTTTCCTTTCTGTAAATAAGTAACCGTTGCACATCAAAATTCTGTGGATTGTTAGGAGGGCACCATACCTCGGCTTGTCTGGAACCCTTTCTGGTAGGATTGGAGCATTAAAAAACCTGGAACAAGTGTAAGCTATTGATTGATCCACAACTTGATTGGCGTTAGGCTGATTTTCTATTCTCTTATTCACTAACTCCTGATCTATTCTTTTATTTACTAACTCACAGTACATGTGCAGCCTACTACAAGGCAATAATTTGACGGGACCTCTTCCAACCCAATTGGCCTTGTTGTCAAATTTGCAAATTCTAGACCTGTCGAATAACTCATTTTCCGGCACCTTACCCCAGTCACTACGGAAGCTCACCACCCTCCGGCATTTGTAAGTTCTCTTCATACCGACCTTATCTTTCTTTCAAATCTGACAAAAAAACAAAAAGGAGAACATGCACCCTAGAATTACTTATCATGTTGACTACTAAATATACAAAGTGTATTATCATATGTTAAAGGATTCACCTGTGGCGGGGTGGGTTAGGGTGCAGAAAGATGCAACAAGTGTTATAGAAGTGTGCAATATCCAATAAGTGTGTTATTTGGTTTGCAACTGCAAAATTATGTGTTTTCTTATTTTGACTATGTAGGTAAACCTTGTGTCTTACTTGAAAGATAAACTATGAGCTCCTGTTTTACTTGTTCATCCCTATGAATTCGTAAATAGTAGTTGAGTGCTTATGAGTTATGAAAGTTCAATAGCAATGAAAGTAGATCCAATTTCTTTTTGATCACAGAAAGTATATATATAGTCTATATTTCTGTGAGAAGATTATTTACTATATTCTTGCAAGATAAGTCTAATATACCTCTTTGGGATGACGTGGCATGCCCTGCTTGGGCCACGTCACTTGGGCCCATGCCAGGTTGTGCAAGTGGGCGTTGAGTCGGTTGGTTTAAAGCCGAGCCAGATTTGAATTGACTGATCCCCTTAAGCCGGTCAGGAAAGAAAGAACCAAGAGAGGGTTCTGACACCTCAGATCTTGGTCCTTGATCGTGATATGGACGGAGGAGGGCTCTACTCTCTCAGGCTCCTTCCTTCCGTGAGAGGTAGACCTCGCAATGAAGAGGCTCGCCGGTGGGGAGCCAAATTCGAGGAAGAAGGGTGGGGTGGGGCTATAAGTGGGCCTGATAACCCTATGTCGTCCTTGTGAAGACGATGAAGGTTTGACCTGAGTTCGCGGTGGTATGGGTGTGAGGATCCCTTGGGCGATGTGCAAAACATGACAAAAGAGGTGTTGCTGGGTGCGGGAGGTTGCATGCTCTAATGGTGGCACTCGATGGAGCAAAAGTGTTGGGCCGAGTTTGGTGTTGGCGAAGGTTGGGTTTTATAGGTGTTTTGGGCACTGGTTAGGGTTCATGATGGTGTGCTTCACCAAGGTGAGAGGCTAAGGGATCGTGAGTTTTTTTCTTGGTGTCCAAGGCACCAAGTGCCATTAAATCACAAATCCTTGACTTAGGTTTGAAGAGAGGGAGTGGCGAAGTTATCGGGATAAGAGGGAGACTAGAGAGAAAGAGTGTTTTAGGGAGAGAAAGAGCGCTGGTGGATTCTTTCCCCTTTGCTCTTAAGGTGGAAAACTCCCCGTGGGTTGTCAATCCAAAATCTAACGGCTTTGGGACTGCATGACTTATTCAAGGGCCAAGTAGCAACTTCCTAAGGTATCACGTGACATATGTCACAATGATCTTATCAATCAAGTTTATTAATTGTAAAAATTATGCCACTCTTTGAAAATTCATATCTTTTTATCCTTAAACTCTGATTGGATTGAAATTTTAATCACTACATCTTTATGACTAAATCTCAGTATTGACTAATTCTCATCCCATTAGGGAAACATTTGATTGACAAACCAAAAGACATTAAGACACACATATAATTATATGACCCATATTCCATGTATAAAATGTCGATTTTGATGTCGTTTCGGTTGGTCCAGAAACAGAAATTTACCGAAATTTCGATATTTTACGCTTTTTCGACACAAGATTTCGATGCAAATTTTGACGTTTTTGATGACCAAATAAAGGAATTAAGTCATAATTTTTTACCGTGATGATCTATATACATAAATACACCTAATTATACAATAATATCATATGTTGGTATAGGGTAGGGGGCTCCTACATTTTTGAGTGAAAATACACAAAAGTGTTTTGATCAGGATTTCGATGATGCAATGTATACTTACATATATTCTTATGTAATAACATGTTAGATCTTATATTTTGGATTGAATTAACTCTGGGGGGTCTCCCACATTTATTTAGGATTTTTAAGATTTAAAAAAAAAATTATAATGCAATAAAAAAAATCGAATTTCGGCTATTTGGACCGGTCCATTTCAATGTCTGGTAATGGTCGAAAATGAAATTTTGATCGAAATTTCGCAATTTCGACCGAAATTTTAAACCATGCCCATATTAGATAATTGATGAATTAGACCACTAGGAAAATCTACATGGCTTGAAATTCTAGGATCTTCTTTATTCCTTTCTCATCTTTCTATCGTAAAAGGAGCAACTATAATTGAAAGTTTTAATATCCTTTTCTTGGCTTCAAGTCACTCTATACCAATGTATTATTTTGAGAGTATCCAAGATTACATACAATCTTAGGAGATGTTCAAAACTTGGAAATAAATTTCCAAGTCATTATTACAAACAAAAGGGATCCATATATTTGATATTTACTCAATTGAATCACTATTTCTTGTATTTGTGACCCAAGAACACAAAAGCTAATACATACAACTACATTTTTTATTTGGAAGGTCATATTTAATAATTCATTTTTCAATTATAACCACTACAAAAAGGAGAGAAATAACTAGTCCTCACATCCTTCCTCCCTTAAATGGGATGGCGTTGGCTTAAAACATGGGATGGAAGCAACCTTGGGTTGGGTTTAGGGGTGGCGGCGGGTGGTAGATGGGTGTGGTTGGTTGGAAGGTGGGCTAATGGATTGAGATGGGAGAAACGGCGGTGGGTGAGAGTGGGGGGTGGAGGGGAGAAACGACGGTGGAAGGTGGGGGGTGGCGAGGCTCGACGGCATGGCGGGAGGGTGAATAGGGGATAAGGGGCGGCGATGGCGGCTAGAGGGCAAGGGCGGCAGAATCTGGGGGTGGAAGAGGGGATAAGGGGCGACGGGTGGAAGAGGGAACAAGGGGCGACGGGATCTGCGGCAAGAGGAGGGGGAAGGATGGTGGATGGTGGACAAGGGCAGTAGGATTTGTTGGAAGAGGAGAGGGGCGGAAGGATGGCGGGCTGAAGGGCAAGGGGTCGCGGGCTGGGGGTGGAGAGAAGCATGTGCAACATGCAAATGAAGGGGGTTGCGGGTGGAGGGGAGACACAAGAAGGGGCTAGGTGACAGACTGGTGAAGAGGAAGGAGGAAGGAGAAAAAGTAGGCGGCGGCTAGATGGGACGGGAGGGAAGCATCACTATAGAGAGGCTTAGTGGGGATCAAACCGTTCTAATACCATGTGAATAGAAAAGGAGTTTGAAATTTTTATGATTGATACAAGCAATAGACCCCCTCCTTATATAGGATAGGAGTCAATAAAAACAGAGTTAACCAATATGGGATAAAAGCAAGATACTAAAGAGTACAATAGAAATAACATAAAACTAAATATGTTATAACCTCACGTGAGGCCGAACTGAACCACCCAATCTTTGAAGACTTTCGTCTTGCTCCTCTCCTAGCTGTCGGAGCTTATGGATGAGCTCCTCTTGGGCCCGTTTAACCTGAGCAAAGGACTCTTCAAAACTTGGTTATGGTGCAGTGTACACTGTTTACGGCTTTGATGTATAGATTAGCTGTGTCGTTGAAGCTCAATTCAACAATATGAAATGTGTGACTGGTGATGACCTCAAGGTTTGTCACCTCCTATAACTGGCGATCCTACCTTTCAAGATGGCATGGAGCCTGTCTTTTGGTTCTTGAAGGTGAGCCACTGCCCTTGTTAACTTTTATTTCAGGGATAACATATTGGAAAAGAGAAAATCAACATCTTCTCTCACACAGGTCATTGTTCTTGTGTACTCTTGGGTGGCAAAGTAGGCGCACGATGTAGCGGCGATGGTTTTGATGTATATATAATAATATCTGGGTAGAAGATAACTGTGGTGGTTGATGCAAGACTATCAATTGAAGTGCACGTTCCTCTATAATTTGCCAAAATTCAGGGCTGTGGAAAAACATGGGTGACATGCGGACATGATGAGTATATATTGTTGATTTGAGAGTTATACATTGCCCATATTTTGATAACGACTTAACCATTCCATTCCTATGTATCTAATATGTTTGTTCAAGATTGATTTCAGGGTTTAGGTACATGAAAATGATCAAATTACACAAGCCCTAGCTTGTCCAAGTTTAAGTCAAAAGCAATGCAAGTGTGCGTTTTGGGAAATCACTCCAAATGACCTTAGATTAATTTAGAATCACTTGTATTGATGATATGACTTGTAACTAAGATGAAAAAAAAACCTGGGGCACTTAATTCCAACGTTTGGTCACTCAAAAGTCAAATTGGAAAATTTGTCACTGGCTGTTTATCGGTCGAGTTGGAAACTCGACCGATCCAGTGATGGATTTTCTGAAATGACCAATCGGTCGAGTTGCACACTCATTGAAATCGACTGATCGATCAACTATGGGTCTGTTTGGTAGGGTGTATCCGGATGACAACGTGCATGTTTGATCACACAACTGCAACCTACTACACCCAACCAAACTAGCCCTAAGCAAAACTGATTTTGACTCATCGGTCGAGTTTTCCAGAACAAACTCGACTGATGGTTTGAAAACTGGTTTTGTCATTTAGTGGATCGGTCGAGTTACCTTTATTGAAACTCGACCGAATGCGAAAAATACAGAAAAAGTGATTATAACCGTTGAAGAGTTGTTGTGAGCGAAAATAGATCTGTTGCAAGTTGCAAAACGGCTAGCTTTCGTTCTTAAGTGATCCCACACTCAAAGGAACACCCTCAACTATAAATATGACCCCTTGGAGTTCATTCCAAGTTTGCTAATTCATGCTATTCTAAGTCCTTGCTATAGTTGAGTGTGTTGCAACCCTTTGAGCCCCTTTCTCTCTCATTTACAAAACATTTTGTGAGTATGAGTGAGTTAGGTATGTTGTAAGAGAGCTACCTCCATGTGCTTGTAAAGCTCTCATTCCTTCCATCTTCCCTACCCTCTTTCTCAAAGAGCAAAGGTTGAAGCAAGTTACCGAGTGAATGTGAAACTGTTGCTGGTCTTCTTCAAGGTTGAAGAAGAGGTGAAGATTTTCTCCAGGTGAAGGAGAAGGGCAAGGCCAAGATTCAAGAAGAGTGGGTAAATACTTCAAGGCCAAAGACTTGATGCAAGTGTGGGTAAGTCCTTGTTGAAGGCTGAAGACATCTTGATCAAGTGGGTAAGTCCTTGTGTAGGTGGAAGACTCTTGTCTTGAGTAGGTAAGTCCTTGGATGTATGGTGGTCTCCTTGTATCTCTTATAAATGAATATAAGTATACTCAAATTTCAAAGTCCTAGAGGTTGACCTCTTTAGGTAGTGGATTGACTATCTCCTAGTTTGGAGATTGGAACCACTCTAAACCACCTTGTCTAAGTAGATGTTTCAATCTCTCTCACCATTGCTTTGGTTGCTTAGATAAGACTTCAAATTGTTCTTAAGCTATTGGTTTAGATCGATATAATTTGAAGGTCTAACTATTCTTGTGAGAATTTTGAAGCTCTATTCACCTCCCTCTAAAGTCCTAGATTCAACATCTATGACAAAAATCATCATCATCGTCATCATCTAAGCCTCAATCCCGACCATGTTAGGGTCGGCTACATGGATCCTTCTTTTCCAATCAACTTTGTTACAAAGGCAGCGCTGGCTTAGTGATGGAGATCAATGCTACTTTGGCTTAGGTCCCTGGTTTGAGACTTAGTTTGGACCATTTAAAAACAAACTCCGTCTATGTTTTCGTACATTCTATGCTATGTAAATGTAGCCGGTCTCAAGCTCGGGTAAAGGAGGATTGATGGTTGTGAAGCAACTTGCATCCCGGTCGATACTATCGACATTCTGTCGATAGTATCGAGATCAGTTCAGGTTCAAGTTGAAGCAAGCTGCATCCTGGTCGATACTATCGACACACATGTCGATAGTATCGAGATTGGTTCAGGCGCAAGACAATATTCCGTCGATACCATCGACACTCAAGTCGATGGTATCGACACCGGCACAGCGGCGGAACGGCAGGCCAGTGGCAGATCTATTTTGCTTATGAAATTTAGTTTTTATTCTTTTTCTCTCTTTGTACCTCATGTACTTACCCTAATATATATATACAAGTGTGTAGGCTCAAGCCCTACTCACGTTTGCTGCATCTTGCAGCCGACATGTGATCGGTGTTCCCGTCTTCTTCCTCCTTCATTTCTTCTTACATGGTATCAGAGCAGAGATCGATCTAGGGCTTCTCCTTTCTCTCTCCGGAGGATCTCTCCAGGTCTCTCTCTCCTTGACGGCCGGCTGCTTCCCACCCGTCGGCTTGGCATAATCCACCTGCTGCGAAGAACCACCGTTGGCTATTCTGGGTCTGCGGTAGATCTCTAATTCTACCGTAGCCACTATCACAAAGCGGTTGAGGATCTCCAGGTGATCCAACGATCATCTAAAAACACCACCGAATGACTAGTTTCGTCTCAATCATCATCCTAGTCACACCTCCTCCATGTGTGATTAGGAATATCATTTGGAGGCTGTGAATGCGTCAGTAACGCATTTCTCCTTGTTTTTCTTTTGTGTGTGACGTGTATCTCTCCATCACCACATCTTCTTTGACGTGTATCAATCCGTCATATATTCCGTTCTACAATGGAGGATATCAAGACACCTATGATCTACAACGAGGTGTCACCTATCGCCTCCATCAAACTCAACGGGAAAAATTATCTTCTATGGATGAACGCCATCCACACCGTCTTGGAGGCTCGTGACAGAGCAAGGCATGTTGACTCGCATCTACTGACGAAGGGTATGCTGAATGGAAGCGACATGACAGTCTTGTGAAGACTTGGCTGTGGATTAGTATGGAATCTGCAATCGCCGCACGGTTCATGTTCTACTCTACAACCAAGGAAATATGGGACGCAGTGAAGCAACATTACTCTCAAGAGAAGAATGCTCTTCGTCAGTTTATGATCTATGATCGTCTGTTTGCTGAAAAACAGGGTGACCGATCTCTTGAGGAATATTTTGGGGCGATTCAGGCTCTTGCTCAAGAGCTAAGTTATTATCATCCTGTGAGTGTTGCAGAACAGATAAAGGATAGAGATGATCTGGTTACAGCCAAATTCTTATCTGGGCTTAACTCGACTTGTAGCTCCGCTCGGAGCGTGATCTTGGCTACTGATAAACTACCCAGTCTTGTGGAGGCTTATTCAAGGATCCAGCAATCTCTGTTTGAGTCTGCTTCTTTTGTTCCTGATATACCTTCTGGAGAATCTCATGCGTCTGTTGCTGCTGCCGTACGAGGAGGACGCCCCGGTATGGGTAGAGGGCGCGGGACACGTCCGAAATGTACCTTTTGTGACAAACCGGGATATACAGTGGAGAAATGTTGGAAGAAACATGGAAGACCTGCTGCACCACCTGTGGGGGCAGCACATTGTGCCACCACTACAAGATCCTCATCCTCTACAACTGTGGGTACTACCTCTGGAACCGACATCACTCTCACTCAAGAAGAATATGATCGGTTCATTCAGGCGACACAACACATGAGTATGGGGTCATCATCATCTTCTTCATCGGCAAATCTGGCATCTACAACTGGTAATCAGGCTACATCTCTCATAGCATCTGGCTCATCCTCATCTTGGGTGGTTGATTCTGGCGCCTCACATCATATGACTAGTATGAGGAGATTGCTCCACACTGTTGACTCATCTATTCCTCACCAATCTGTTACACTGACAGATGGTTCAGTGAAAAGAGTTTTAGCTAGTGGATCTGTCTCCCTAACACCCAAGATTGATCTTAAATCAGTTCACTTTGTGCCTGAATTTCCTTTTAATCTTCTTTCTGTTGCAAAACTGATTGACACTCTAAAATGTTGGGTAATATTTGGACCTTCTTGTTTTATATTACAGGATCTCAAGAGTATTAAGACGATTGGTGGGGGGCCTAGGAAAGGTGATCTCTACCTTTTCAACAGTGACAATCTACCTCGCCAAATGCCTGCTCCTGCTCCATCTATCCTGTTGAGTGGTTCCCCCTTACTATGGCATTGCAGATATGGACATCCTTCTTTGGAGAACCTGCGGAAGTTGGAACCAGATTTGTCCCAATTATCTTCCTTAGAGTGTCAGTCATGTCAACTGGGAAAGCACCATAGGTTATCCTATCCCAGTCGAGTCAATAAGCGGGCCTCTTGTCCCTTTGAGTTAGTGCATAGTGATGTGTGGGGTCCTGTAAAAGACCAAAGTTATAATGGTTTTTGTTATTTTATCTCCTTTGTCGATGATTTCTCACGCATGACATGGATCTACCTTCTTAAAAGTAGAGAGTCCGTGTTGTCTATTGTGAACCATTTTCATACTGAAATTAAAGTCCAGTTTGATTGCAATATAAAAATTCTTCAGTCTGATAATGCTTTGGAGTATGTTCAAAAGGCTATGTCTGATTTTTGTAGCTCGGTTGGTATGATTCACCGCACATCTTGTCCTCACACCCCTCAGCAAAATGGGGTGGCAGAGAGGAAGAATCGCCATCTTCTTGATATTGCTCGATCTATTATGTTTCAATCTAATGTGCCCAAGAAGTTTTGGTCTGAAGCTCTTTTAACTGCTTGTTTCTTGATTAATAGGCAACCTTCTTCTGTTCTTCAAGGACAAACTCCTTTTTCTGTATTGCGTCCCAAGGACTCTCCCTATCCTATTCCTCTTAGAGTTTTTGGTTGCACTTCCTTTGTCCATAACTTCGACCCTAAGACCGACAAGCTGTCTCCTAGGTCCATTAAAACACTGTTCCTGGGTTACTCTACTACGAGTAAAGGATACAAGTGTTACTGTCCTAGTCTTCGCCGCATGTTTGTGTCTAGGGACGTCACTTTCCATGAGACCACTCCATATTTCTCCAATGCTATGAGCAAGGGGGAGCTGTTGAGAGAGGGAGAGCCACCAAAAATACCAAATGAGAGACTGGCACCATCGGTGCAGAGTGAGGGAGTGCCACCTATCATTCCGGATTTTACTTCTATTCCAGATGAACAAGCAGGAGATAGACCCGCCATTGAGCATTATACACATGTATACCACAGGCGAGGCAGGCAGGATCCAGAAGAAGTAGCGGCACCAGTCCCTGAGCCCTCATCATCGCCTTCTACTCAAGAGAATCCTACAGAGACATCAGATCTCAACCTTCCTATTGCTGTTCGGAAAGGTACTAGGTCCTGTACTATTAAACACCCTATTACAAATGTATGTTGCCTGTCTCATCTGTCTAAGCAGGCTCGTGCATTCGCTATTGGGATTGATTCTGTGTCTATACCAAGAAACCATTATGATGCTATGAAGAACAGTGGCTGGACACAGGCTATGCAACTTGAAATGTCAGCTCTCTTAAATAATGGTACTTGGGATCTGGATGATCTTCCTGCAGGAAAGAAAGTAGTAGGCTGTAGATGGGTTTTCACTATTAAACACAATCCGGATGGATCAGTTGAAAGGTTGAAAGCCCGATTGGTTGCAAAGGGCTACACCCAAACCTATGGTGTTGACTTCTTTGAAACATTTTCTCCTGTTGCTCGCCTGAATTCTGTGCGGATCATTATTTCTCTTGCTACTACCTTTGATTGGTCACTATTTCAGTTGGATGTAAAGAATGCTTTTCTCCATGGTGATCTACAGGAAGAAGTATATATGGAGCAACCTCCTGGGTTTGTTGCTCAGGGGGAGTGTCAGAAAGTATGCAAATTAAAAAAGGTTATTTATGGGCTGAAACAGTCACCTAGAGCTTGGTTTGACAAGTTCAGTGAAGTTATTCTTCAGATGGGTTTTTCTCGCTCCAAGACTGATCATTCCTTATTTTACTCCAGCTCTTCCCGTGGGTCCATTATTCTTCTTGTCTATGTTGATGACATAGTAATTACTGGCAGTGACACCATGGGAATATCTCGTGTCAAAGAGGGTTTGCAAAAACACTTCCATACAAAGGATCTGGGCAAACTAAGATACTTTCTAGGCATTGAAGTGCTTAGATCTCATGCAGGTGTCAATTTATCTCAGAGAAAATATGTGCTTGATTTGTTACAGGAGACAGGCATGGCTGAATCTAAACCGGTATCTACACCAATGGATTATCACATCAAAGAGGTGGTTGATGATGCTGAGTATAAAGATCCAGAATATTACAAGAGAATAGTGGGTAAGTTAATATATCTAACAGTCACCCGACCTGATATTTCATTTGCTGTGGGCGTGGTCAGCCAACATATGCATTCTCCGCGACTATCACACTGGACAACAGTCTGCAGAATTCTGAGGTATCTGAAAAATGCTCCCGGTAAGGGTATCACATATTCTAGACCAAAGGCACCTCCATCTACTCTGTCTCTCACAGGATATTCAGATGCTGACTGGGCTGGTGATCATACTGATAGGAGATCTACATCCGGCTATTGTACCTTTCTAGGTGATCATCTTGTCACATGGAAAAGTAAGAAGCAACATGTGGTTGCTAGATCTAGCACTGAGGCTGAATACCGTGCTATGGCCCATGCATGCTGTGAATTAAAATGGGTCAAATCTGTTTTATCTGAATTGCAAATTTCTCTTCTACCTTCTATGGAGCAACAGTTCCAAGTGACATGGCTGTTCACTATTCCTTTCCTACATCCCATTAAGAAGCAACAGTTCCAAGTGACATGGCTGTTCACTATTCCTTTCCTACATCCCATTAAGAGAGAACGTGAAATGGGGGAAAAGAATGTACAGAGGAAGAAGTTCTAATCAAAATGGTTAGGATGAAACAAATTCCCCCCTCTTAACTATGCTCTTATGTATACCTCTTACAGTGGATGCTCTCATCAGCATTCGAAGTTCCCTGATAGATCCACAGGGAGTGCTGAGTGACTGGGACAATGAGTCTGTCGATCCCTGCATCTGGGCCTGTGTAGTGTGCTCTTCCAAGACTGTTACTAGATTGTAAGTTTGAGCTATAACCTTTAGTTTACTTATTTTTTTCCTTTCTGTAAATAAGTAACCGTTGCACATCAAAATTCTGTGGATTGTTAGGAGGGCACCATACCTCGGCTTGTCTGGAACCCTTTCTGGTAGGATTGGAGCATTAAAAAACCTGGAACAAGTGTAAGCTATTGATTGATCCACAACTTGATTGGCGTTAGGCTGATTTTCTATTCTCTTATTCACTAACTCCTGATCTATTCTTTTATTTACTAACTCACAGTACATGTGCAGCCTACTACAAGGCAATAATTTGACGGGACCTCTTCCAACCCAATTGGCCTTGTTGTCAAATTTGCAAATTCTAGACTTGTCGAATAACTCATTTTCCGGCACCTTACCCCAGTCACTACGGAAGCTCACCACCCTCCGGCATTTGTAAGTTCTCTTCATACCGACCTTATCTTTCTTTCAAATCTGACAAAAAAACAAAAAGGAGAACATGCACCCTAGAATTACTTATCATGTTGACTACTAAATATACAAAGTGTATTATCATATGTTAAAGGATTCACCTGTGGCGGGGTGGGTGAGGGTGCAGAAAGATGCAACAAGTGTTATAGAAGTGTGCAATATCCAATAAGTGTGTTATTTGGTTTGCAACTGCAAAATTATGTGTTTTCTTATTTTGACTATGTAGGTAAACCTTGTGTCTTACTTGAAAGATAAACTATGAGCTCCTGTTTTACTTGTTCATCCCTATGAATTCGTAAATAGTAGTTGAGTGCTTATGAGTTATGAAAGTTCAATAGCAATGAAAGTAGATCCAATTTCTTTTTGATCACAGAAAGTATATATATAGTCTATATTTATGTGAGAAGATTATTTACTATATTCTTGCAAGATAAGTCTAATATACCTCTTTGGGATGACGTGGCATGCCCTGCTTGGGCCACGTCACTTGGGCCCATGCCAGGTTGTGCAAGTGGGTGTTGAGTTGGTTGGTTTAAAGCCGAGCCATATTTGAATTGACTGATCCCCTTAAGCCGGTCAGGAAAGAAAGAACCAAGAGAGGGTTTTGACACCTCAGATCTTGGTCCTTGATCGTGATATGGACGGAGGAGGGCTCTACTCTCTCAGGCTCCTTCCTTCCGTGAGAGGTAGACCTCGCAATGAAGAGGCTCGTCGGTGGGGAGCCAAATTCGAGGAAGAAGGGTGGGGTGGGGCTATAAGTGGGCCTGATAACCCTGTGTCCTTGTGAAGACGATGAAGGTTTGACCTGAGTTCGTGGTGGTATGGGTGTGAGGATCCCTTGGGCGATGGGCAAAACATGACAGAAGAGGTGCTGCTGGGTGCGGGAGGTTGCATGCTCTAATGGTGGCACTCGATGGAGCAAAAGTGTTGGGCCGAGATTGGTGTTGGCGAAGGTTGGGTTTTATAGGTGTTTTGGGCACTGGTTAGGGTTCATGATGGTGTGCTTCACCAAGGTGAGAGGCTAATGGATCGTGAGTTTCTTTCTTGGTGTCCAAGGCACCAAGTGCCATTAAATCACAAATCCTTGACTTAGGTTTGAAGAGACGGAGTGGCGAAGTTATCGGGGGGGGGAGAGGGAGACTAAAGAGAGAGTGTGTTTTAGGGAGAGAGAGAGCACTGGGGGATTTTTTCACCTTTGGTCTGAAGGTGGAAAACTCCCCGTGGGTTGTCAATCCACAATCTAATGGCTTTGCGACTGCATGACTTATTCAAGGGCCAAGTAGCAACTTCCTAAGGTATCACGTGACATATGTCACAATGATCTTATCAATCGATCGATAAGTTTTGAGAATGCTAGAGCAAAAAGTGGGAGAATCCCTCAACTTTACACGGTTGAGGTGCTTCTATATTTATATACATGAGAATTTACACATAGATCCCTGACTTTTATCACACTTACAAGTAGGACCCTATACACACATATTAACACTCCCCCTCAAGCTGGAGCATACATATCATATGTACCCAGCTTGTTACATAAGTATTGAACCCGACAACCATTTAGAGACTTTGTAAACAAATCAGCTAACTGGTCTTCAGATCTGACTTGTGACAATTGAATCGAATTTTGTTGAATCTTTTCTCGTATAAAATGACAATCAACTTCAATATGTTTGGTTCTCTCATGAAAAACAGGATTTTGGGCAATGTGGATAGCATCTTGGTTGTCACATTTCAGATCAATGGGGGTTTTCTGAATAAAGCCAAGCTCCTCTAACAAGTGACGAATCCATAGTAACTCACATGTTGCTAGGGCCATAGCTCTATACTCTGATTCTGCACTAGATCTTGCAACTACTGTCTGCTTTTTGCTTTTCCATGACACCAAGTTTCCTCCTACAAATACGCAATAGCCAGAAATAGACCTTCTGTCAATACTAGATCCAGCCCAATCAGCATCTGAGAACCCTTGAACCTGTAAATGTCCATGATTTTCATATAGAAGCCCTTTACCAGGAGACTTTTTGAGAAATCTCAGAATGCGCATCACAGCCTCCATATGACCAGTGCATGGATTTTCCATGAATTGACTAACAACACTAGTAGCAAAGGCAATGTCAGGCCGAGTGACAGTAAATAAATTAACTTCCCAACAAGTCGTCTAAATCTCCATGGATCATCAAGTAACTCCCCCTGCTCCATTGACAATTTGACTTTAGGATCCATTGGAGTATCAATAGGTTTGGTACCTAGCATCCCTGCCTCAGTGAGAAGATCTAAGACGTATTTTCTCTGTGAGATAACTATCCCAGACTTGGACTTGGCAACTTCAATCCCCAGAAAATATTTGAGACTACCTAAATCCTTTGTTTGAAATTGGCCTTTTAAAAATGTCTTCAACTGTGCAATGCCATGCCTGTCATCACCAGTAATCACGATATCATCAACATATACCACTAGAAAAATGCTCCCAGAACTATGTCGTCTATAGAAGACTGAATGATCTGTAGTACATCTCTGGAGACCAAACTCTGAAAGAGCACTGCTGAATCTGCCAAACCAGGCACGAGGTGACTGCTTTAAACCATAGAGGGACTTATGAAGACGACATACTAGATCAGACTCCCCCTGAGCAACAAACCCAGGTGGTTGCTCCATATAAATCTCTTCATCTAGATCACCATGAAGGAATGCATTTTTAATATCAAGCTGGTGTAGAGGCCAAGAGTGAATAGCAGCCAGGGATAAGAAAATGCGAATAGATGTCATCTTTGCCACAGGAGAGAAGGTCTCTAAATAATCCTCACCATAGATCTGAGTGTAGCCCTTGGCTACCAACCGTGCTTTGAGTCGATCAACACAACCATCTGCACCTACTTTGATAGTGTAAACCCAACGACATCCAATAACAGACTTACCATGTGGGCGTGAAACAAGAGACCATGTATTGTTCTGGTTAAGAGCTGACATCTCCTCATCCATTGCATGACGCCAACCTGGGTGATCAAGTGCAACTGAAACAGACGGAGGTATAGAGACTGATGACATAGAAGAAATAAAAGCATGATATGAAGGTGATATGTGGCTATATGAAACAAAATTAGAGATAGGATGTTGAATATTTTTAAGTGTGCATGATCTTACGCCTTTACTCAGAGCAATAGGAAGATTTTGTTCAAAAGATGGAGGAATGGTCTCTACCTGACTTTCTGACAAGGAAGCATCTGGAGAAGCTGAATTGGTAGGACCAGACGTACCACCTGCATTGGTGCCAAAACTAGACTGCCCACATGTACTTGTACGACGAGTGTAAACCTGAGTGACTGGTGGTCTAGCTGGGCTAGGTGGACTTGCATCACGAGGACCATCATCACTAGGGGACTCAAAAATAGGAGACTCGACAATAATGGGAAGAGGCAAGAGTTCTTCCATAACTACGGGGGTCACTGAAGAGCTACCATCAAAATAGGATGTGTCTTCAAAGAAAGTGACATCTGCAGATACAAAGAAACGATGTAAGGTAGGACTGTAGCACTTGTATCCCTTTTGAACTCGAGAGTAACCTAAGAAAACACATTTAACAGACTTTGGACCTAACTTATCCAAACCTGGACCAAGACAATGGACAAAACAAGCACATCCAAACACTCTTGGTGGAACATTATACAATGGCTTCATAGGATGAAGGATCTGAACAGGTATGCGATTTTGAAGAACAGATGATGGCATACGGTTGATGAGGTAGGTGGCAGTGAGGACGGCATCCTCCCAAAATTATCTAGGAACGTGCATGTGAAGGAGAAGAGTGCGAGCGGTCTCAACAACATGACAAATTTTTCTCTCAGCTACCCCATTCTGTTGTGGTGTATGTGGGCAAGATGATTGGTGAATGATGCCATGGGTGGAAGTGAAATGGATGAACTCACGACTGAAATACTCTCTAGCATTGTCAGAACGAAGCCCACAAATTTTCTTTTGAAATTGGGTTTCCACTTCTGCAGTAAAGGATTTAAATATGGACAAAAGTTCAGACCGTTCCTTCATCAAATAAAGCCATGTAGCACGAGAATAATCATCGACAAAAATAACAAAATATCTAAACCCAAGCTTAGATGTAACACGACTCGGACCCCATATATCAGAGTGTACCAACTCAAGCACAGACTTTGTTCTTTGACTCTCCCTAGACCTAAAGACAGACCTTGTGTGTTTTCCCAGTTGACATGATTCACATTGCAAACTCTCCAAGTTGGACAAACTTGGAACCATAAACTTGAGTTTTTCTATAGATGCATGACCAAGACGACTATGCACTACCAAAGGAGACACAACTACACACGCTGTGGAAGGTTGTTGCAAGTAGTAGAGTCCAGCCAATTCATATCCTTCACCGATCGTCTTCCCCGTCTTCAAGTCATGTATAAGACAAGTATCTGGTAAGAAAGTAACGGAGGCTTGAAGAGAACGAGTTAATTTGCTAATTGATAACAAATTAAAAGGAAATTGAGGAATGAATAAAGTAGATGGAAGGGATAAATGTGGGGTTGGTGAAATTGTCCCAATTCCCTTAACAGAAGCAACAAAGCCATCTGCAAGGGTGACACCAGGTAGGTTGGGTTTATGTGTGTAGGTGGTGAACATCTCTCGTACCCCAGCGATGTGATCAGTTGCACCGGAATCAAGAACCCAGTCTGACTTGGACGTCGATGCTTTGGATCCATGTGAAATGCATGCTGACAAATCGAGACTTTGTGCATTGAATACTGAAGTCATTGCTTGTTTTGAAGCTCGAAGACGCATCAAATGAGCATATTCTTCTTTGGACAAAGACATCTGATATATAGCTGCCTCCCGGGTATCATCTACAGTTTTCATGTTGGTGGACTTCGCAGGGATTCCATAAGACTCATTACGGATTGTCGCACAAGATTGGTGAACAACAAACTCTTTATCAACCATGTTGACCAAATAATGCACCCACAAATGAGATATTAATTAAATCAACACAAGATGGACCAGGAACAGAAGCAAACTTGATGGCAAAGATTCAGATTTTTTTTTCTTTCAAGATTCAGACTTGTTCCTCAACAAATCAGACTTGTTCTTCAAGAAATCAAACTTGTTCTTCAAGAAATCAGACCAATATACAATAGAAGACCTTAAATCCGACTATTGCACACTTTGTAGAAGCTGGAGACCTTGAAATAAGACTGTTTGGCCTTGAAAACAGAACTTTCCAAAGTTGGTAGCAAACATGCTACAGTACTCCGCGGCTACAGTACCTAGGGAGAATGATCGAAGCTCCCTCCTTGGATTACCAATGCCTGTGACCTTCTAGGGCAAGGTAATAGGATCAAGGACGCCCCTTATAGACCAGATTTGAGTAGGGAAAACAGCCCTTAAAACCTTTTATTGAAGCCAAACTCTTGCTGCGATAGAAGCCTGTTCAAAGCAGCCAAATACAAGATGATTTCGAGAAGCACGTAGGGGAGTAGCAGCCAGCCACCACCACCGTGGAGCAACTAAGACCAAGGGGATACAACACCCAAAACGAATGATCTGAAATCCAAGTAAAGAAGGAGCAGCAGCCACTCCAAGGACCGTCGTGCTACAGTACGGTACTGTAGAAAGCGGGAAAGCATGAGGTTTTGCTGATTTGGGTGACTGAAGACCTTACGTTGGGGATGACAAGTTCCTTGGAGAGAGTGACGTTCCCTGTTGCTCTGATACCATGAGAATGCTAGAGCAAAAAGTGGGAGAATCCCTCAACTTTACACGGTTGAGGTGCTTCTATATTTATATACATGAGAATTTACACATAGATCCCTGACTTTTATCACACTTACAAGTAGGACCCTATACACACATATTAACAAGTTTATTAATTGAAAACATTATGCCATTCTTTGAAAATTCATATCTTTTTATCGTTAACTCCGATTGGATTGAAATTTTAATCACTACATTTTTATGACTAACTCTTAGTTTTGACTAATTCTCATCCCTTTGGGAAAAATTTGATTGAAAAACCAAAAAAATTAAGACATGCATATAATTATATGACCCATATCAGATTATTGATGAATTAGGCTACTAGGAAAGTCTACATGGCTTGAAATTCTAGGATCTTCTTTATTCCTCTCTCATCTTGCTATCATAAAAGGAGCAACGATAATTGAAAGTTTCAATATCCTTTTCTTGGCTTCAAGTCACTCTATACTAATGTAATATTTTAAGAGTATCAAACATTACATACAATCTCAGGAGATGTTCAAAACTTGGAAATAAATTTCCAAGTCATTATTACAAGCAAAAGGGATCCACATATTTGATATTTACTCAGCTGAATCACTATTTCTTGTATTTGTGACCCAAGAACTCAAAAGCTAATACATACAACTACATTTTTTATTTGGAAGGTTAGATTTAATAATTCATTTTTCAATTATAACTACTACAAAAAGGAGAGAAAATAACTAGTCCTCACATCCTTCCTCCCTTAAATGGGATGGCGTTGGCTTAAAGCATGGGATGGCGACAACATTGGGTTGGGCTTAGGGGTGGCGGTGAGTGGTAGATGGGATGTGGTTGGTTGGAAGGTGGGGCTAATGGATTGAGAGGGCCAGAGGGGTGAAAGGGTGATGGGTGAGAGTGGGGGTTGGAGGAGAGCAACGACGGTGGGATGTGGGGGAGGGTGACGGGGCTTGACAGGCTGACAGGAGGGTGAATAGGGGATAAGGGGCGGTCGATGGCGGCTAGAGGGCAAGGGCGGTGGAATCTGTGAGTAGAAGAGGGGATAAGGGTCGGAGGGTGGAAGAGGGGACAAGGGGCGATGGGATCTGCGACAAGTGTTATAGAAGTGTGCAATATCCAATAAGTGTGCTATTTGGTTTGCAACTGCAAAATTATCTGTTTTCTTGTTTTGACTATGTAGGTGAACCTTGTGTCTTACTTGAAAGATAAACTATGAGCTCCTGTTTTACTTGTTCATCCCTATAAATTCGTAAATTGTAGTTGAGTGCTTATGAGTCCATGAAAGTTTATTTGCAATGAAAGTAGATCCAACTCTTTTTGATCGTAGAAAGTATATATATAGTCTATATTTCTGTTAGAAGATTATTTACTATGATTCTTGCAAGATAAGTCTAATTTACCTCTTTGGGATGATGTGGCATGCCCTGCTTGGCCACCTCACTTGGGCCCATTTCAGGTTGTGCAAGTGGGTGCTAAGCCGGCTGGTTTAAAGTAGGGGCAGATCTAAATCGACTGGTCCCCTTGAGCCGGGAAAGAAACAACCAAGAGTGGGTCGAGAGGGTACCGACACCTTAGATCTTGGTCCTTGATTGTGATCTGGACGGAGGAGGGCTGATGCGATGATTTTGAGTCGCATTTATAGACCTGTTTGATATGTGTTTTATGCTTTTATTAGTCATTTTTATGGTTAATGTTGCATAATTCATCCAAGTTGGCCTTTGCTACTATTTTATGTCAAATCCCCTTTATTCATCGTTTTGAGCATTAATTGTCAAAATATTATTATTTGTGTAAATTTATGTGGTTTCGTGTTTGAATTTCAGGGAAAACAAGTATCTGCTTCCGTCGATACCATCGACCGGACCACAGGTATCAGCAAAGAGTCAATACTATCGACAGGGATGTCGATGGTATCGAGCTACCATCAGGTTGCTGGCGAGGGAGTAGTCGATAGTATCGACACCAAGTCGATACCATCGACGCACGGAGGCTACAACAACGCAAAACGACAAAACCGTCGCTACAGGTTCGTCGATACCATCGACCTGCGTCGATGGTATCGAGATTACATCAGGCGCTCAGACGAAAGGAAAGAAGGGTTGCCGCTACCATAGTGAGTCGATACCATCGACCCGCGTCGATGGTATCGACACCGTAAGATATGCGTTTGCTTTGGAATGATCTTAATCGGACGGCCGTGGTTAATTAGCGACCTAATGAGGGAGATATACCTAATGACGGCCGCCCAGACTAGAGGGGAGAGGAGGAGCCATTGCACGAGTACCAAGGAGGAGTAGAGAGGAGAACGGAGGCCAGAAGCTCATACCAGTTGATCCGGACACCGAAGAAGACGGATTCCACCACCGGAAGGCGGGAGAGAACGTGTTCTACGCAGAGGATTAGCCGGTTCTTCTCCGTTCAGGGGTTTCACCTCTCATTTCACGTTTTTCATATGATTTCCCCTATCTCTACCATGTACTTGCTTGAGATGAACATGCGGGGCTAATCCCCTTTATCTTTAGGACCGGGAGTAGCCCGGGGATTCATTGTATGACAATTTTATAATAGTAATTCATATCTTATCTCTTAAATCCGTGGTATAGTTTCGTGTTCTCCAATATATTGTTATGCTTGATCACCATAATAATAACCTAATACCCTTAATTGCTTTGAAAGAAGAATTAACGGTTGAAAAGAGACGAAATTTACATTAATTGACAAATCCCTTGAACAAGGCGGTGTAAGATTAATGGTGGATACCGAGAGGTCGTTTATAATGCACCTAGTCTAGGGTATAGGTTACTACGACGGTGGAACCGACCTAGACATAGGTAGTGAATTGTACCACGACAGTGGGTAATTCTGATTTCAGGCCACTACCCGGATAGAGAGATAAAATTGAGTAGCTATATAGAATTTAATACAATGAAAACCCGCGGTGAAACCGCAACCCTAAAGATTCCCTTTTGAATTGATTAAACCAACATTTAATCGATTGCTTGTTTTATTTTGTTTTCATTTTCTTTTAATTTCAACAACAACTCTCAACTTGTTAATCGGCTTAGCTAATCGCGAGTAGTTAGTAGGAGTCCCCGACGATTGCACGTATCCCTGAGTTCGACTCGGGCCTCACAAAGACCTGTACTACTCGACGCGTTCTCTTGCGTTTCAGCGCACAGTAAAATTGCGTCAAGTTTTTGGCACCGTTGCCAGGGATACGACAATTTGTTGGCACTTCGACTGCTGTGAGCGGCCACTCTAGGCCACCTTTTTTTATTTTTATTTTTATCCATTTCAAAAATTCATAATCTATTTTCTAAATATATGCAGTCGTCAAGCACTGTACTAAATTTAATCTTTCTATTTTCAGGTACTGTGCATGGTGCAGACGCGTACTACTGACTACGCAGGTCGCGCACCAGAGGTTCCGCTACCGGGACCAGAAGACCAGGAAAGCCACAATCAAGACCGGTTAGAAGAAACAGAGTCAGAACCTGAACAAGAAGAGATGGACGAGCCACAAACAATATGGGAGAAGATCAAGGCTTCTTCTGCATCCGCGTCAAAAGGGCCTATAAAAAAACAAGCAATCAACATACCTACCTATAAGATTGATCCAGCTTTGATAAATCTGGTGAAGTCCAATGCTTTTCATGGGCTCAAGAATGAGGACCCCGTCGCGCACATAAGTCAGTTTGTTGAGAACTGTGACATGGTTAAAATCGACAGGTTTCCACGGGATGCACTTTATCTTAAGCTTTTCCCGAGTTCATTGGCAGGAGCCGCGCGAGAATGGCTACACAATTTAGATGATGAGTTTGTGGAGTCCTGGGACCATATGGTGGAGGTTTTCTTTGAGAGGTTCTTTCCTCCTGAGAAGACCAACGACATGATCAGGAAGATTCATAACTTTACCCAACAGGCAGGTGAGACATATTCTGAGACTTGGGAGAGGTTTCAGGTCATGCTGAGACGGTGCCCGCATCACGGGCTGGATAAAGAAACACAGGTAAAGATCTTCTATTTTGCTCTCTCCGAGCACGATAGGAGCAACCTTGATTCAGCTGGGTCAGGATTCTTTTTGAACAACACGGACACCAGGTGTTGGGAGATATTAAAGAACATGGCTAGGAAACAATCATGGGGCGAAAGAGGCGCCGTGGAGCAGGTCCGAGCAGTAGGAGAATCTAAGGCAATAAAAGAACTGAATGAGAAGATGAATCTTCTCGCAAAGAAATTGCTTGCAAAGGAGGATACTGAGCCCGAGGACGAGGCTCAAGTGAAATTTATGAGGCAACAGTCAGGTTATAGGAACAATGACTATTCATGGAGAAAAGACAAGAAGTTTTCTTGGAAGGATCCTAACAACTTCTTGCAGGATCCAGATGCTAAACCCCAGCCAGCTGTAGAAGATAAGAGCACAGAGTTGCTCAATCAAGTTATAAAGCAAAACCAAGAACTCATGGCTACTTTCGGCCAGCAAATAAAGCAACAAGGGGAGTTCATGAACCAATTCGGGCAAACACTGCAGAGCCATGGGGCTCAAATGAGGACAATAGAGACATCTATGGCACAGATGGCTGCGGAGATAGCCAGTTTGAAGAAGCCGGCACATCCAGGTTTCCCGGGAAATACTAATGTTCCAGGAGGGAACCAACAAGCTAAGGCCATCTTATTAAGAAGTGGGAAGAAATTGTTAAATCCAAGGGACGAGGAGACATGCACACCACAAGCTGAAGTAGAAGGTGAAGCCAATGAGGAGCTGCCCGCACCAGTCACAGGGCAGGTTGATGACACAGCCGTGGATGACACTGAAGAACATGTGGCAGAGGAGGAACCTCAGAAAGGGACATCCTATGTGCCACCTCATCAAAGGGCACAAGCGGTCCCGGTCCCGTATCCAAACAGTGCTAAGGCAAGGAAAGTAGATGCGCAATTTAAGAAGTTCTTAGACAGTTTCAGGAAGCTTTCAGTCAATATTCCTCTATTGGAAGCCATTGAGCAAATCCCGTCTTACGGGAAATTTCTAAAGGACATCATTACCAAGAAGAGGAAAATTCCGGATACAGAGGTTGTCGTGCTCAAAGAGCAAGTGAGTGCCTTCATCATGGGCACTTTGCCGCCAAAGAGGCAAGATCCAGGCTGTTTTAACATTTCTTGTTATATTGGAAAAGTCAAATTTGGTGAAGCATTATGTGACTCAGGGGCAAGCATCAACTTGATGCCCCTTTCTACATTCAAAAAGCTGGGATTGAAGGAGTCACGGCCAAGCAACATGACTATTCAATTGACAGACAATTCGGTGGTAAAGCCATATGGAATATGTGAAGATGTGTTAGTGAAAGTGGACAGATTTGTTTTTCCAGCAGATTTTGTAGTCATGGAGATGCAGGATGAACATGGCAACGAGCTATTACTTGGACGTCCTTTCCAAGCTACAACCGACATGATTTTAGAGATGGGGAGAGGTCGTTTGACCTTGGGTATAGCCGATGACCGATTTGAGATGGTCATGCCCTCTAGTACTGTGTCGTCTAAAGCAAAGGAACAATGCCGTGTGGTAAAACATCTGGATAATAATATTTCACTCTGTCTTGGGAAGTCATTTCTGGACATGGCTCATGTGATGAGCAAAGTGGACAATGGAATTATGGCTGTGGACATCATGGAACAGACTAAGGTAGTATCTCTGTGTAAAGCTGTCGGGTTCCCTAATGATGAGGACGAGAACATTCCGCCTTCTACGGAAGATGATGTTATTGAAATTTCTGTTTTTGATGCATATCCTGAATTACCATTGGAGGCTTGCTTGGTAAATATTACACATGATTGGATGCGGAGAAAATCACTCAAGGAGTGCGCCAAAATGCTTCAGATGCTTCCATGCTTCTATGCGAGGCATTATGAAGATTTAGGTGAACTTCCCCCGCCGCTTCAATCATCTCTGATCAGCCCGCCGGAGTTAGAATTAAAGCAGCTGCCACCGCATCTCAAATATGTCTTTTTAGCTGAGAAAGACAAGTTACCTGTGATCATTTGTGCTCATTTGAGTGCGGATGAGGAGGAACAATTGTTGATAGTGCTGAAGAACCACCGGGGAGCTTTTGGGTGGTCCGTTGCAGATATCAAGGGGATTTCCCCTACATTATGTCAGCATAAGATTCGTCTCGAGGAGGGAGCCAAGCCCGTGATCCAACCTCAACGACGTCTCAATCCAAGCATGATGGAGGTTGTGAAGAAGGAGGTTATTAAACTTCTTGTTGCAGGTATCATTTACGCCATATCAGACTCGACATGGGTGAGTCCCACACAGGTAGTCCCTAAAAAGGGGGGAATTACTGTCACCCGAAATATTTTAAATGAACCTGTCACCACTCGATTGGTAACCGGGTGGCGAGTTTGTATTGATTACCGCCGTCTGAATGCCGCTACGCTAAAGGATCACTTTCCTTTACCTTTTATCGATCAAATTGTAGAGCGTCTTGCCGGCCGATCGCACTTCTGTTTTCTTGACGGGTACTCGGGGTACAACCAGATTTCAATTGATCCTTTGGACCAAGAGAAATCTACTTTCACTTGTTCCTATGGGACTTTCGCGTATCGCCAAATGCCTTTTGGTTTATGCAATGCACTTGTGACTTTTCAGCGTTGTATGCTCGCTATCTTTTCTGACATGGTAGAACGCTGTCTTGAGGTATTTATGGATGACTTTCGGTGTATGGTGCATCGTTTGACGAATGCCTATATAATCTGGACAAAGTTTTACAGCGCTGCGAGGACACATTTGGTCCTCAACTGGGAAAAATGTCACATGATGGTGACTGAGGGGATAGTGCTAGGACACAAGGTGTCTAGCAAAGGTTTAGAGGTGGATCCGGTGAAAATTGAAGTTATTTCCAAGTTACCCCCACCAAATTCTGTTAAAGGGGTAAGGAGTTTCTTGGGACATGCCGGATTTTATCGTCGGTTTATAAAAGATTTTTCAAAAATCGCGAAACCTCTATCCGAACTGCTTGAGAAAGACGCTGTATTTGATTTCAATGACAAATGTCTACATGCGTTCGACGTGTTGAAGGGGAAACTGATTTCTGCGTCGGTTGTTAAAACGCCGGATTGGACTAAACCGTTCGAACTCATGTGTGACGCTTCTGATTTTGCGGTAGGAGCCGTGTTGGGGCAGCTGGTGGACAATAAACCCGCCGTGATTTTCTACGCTTCAAAGACTCTGAATGACGCCCAATTAAATTATACAACTACTGAAAAAGAATTACTCGCCGTTGTTTTCGCTTTTGAAAAATTTCGGCAATATTTAGTTGGATCTAAAGTAGTCGTTTGGATTGACCATGCCGCAATTAAATATTTAATGGAGAAAAAAGACGCAAAGCCTAGATTAATTAGGTGGATTTTGCTCTTACAAGAATTTGACATCGAAATCAAGGATAAAGCTGGGATTGAAAATGTTGTGGCGGATCATCTGTCTAGGTTAGAGAGGGTGGATGAAAAAGATTTACATATACCCATAACTGAGACATTTCTGGATGAACAGATTTTGAAAGTTAATTCTAAAGACCCTTGGTTTGCTGAGATTGTGAATTATTTAGCTTGCGGGATCATTCCGGAAGATTGGTCGTATCAAGAGAAGAAAAGATTTTTCCATTCTTTACGATATTATTTTTGGGATGACCCGATTCTTCTTAAGCAATGCAGGGATGGTATCCTACGCAGGTGTGTGCCTGAGGTGGAGTACGAGAGCGTTCTCCGTCATTGCCACGCACTACCTACGGGAGGACACCATGCGAGCTCTCGTACGTCAGCTAAAGTTCTGGAGAGTGGCCTTTATTGGCCAACCTTGTTCCGAGACGCCTACGAATTTGTAAGGCAATGTGATTCCTGCAACGAGTAGGTAATATTTCAAAGAGACAGGAGATGCCCCTAAATGTGTTCCAAGAAGTGGAGGTATTTGATCTGTGGGGCATAGATTTCATGGGACCCTTTGTGTCCTCAAATTCAAATTTATATATTCTTTTAGCAGTTGATCACGTGTCGAAGTGGGTAGAAGCAATACCCACAAGGACTAACGATTCCACTGTAGTGTGCAGGTTCGTGAAAGAAAACATTCTCTGCAGGTTTGGAGTGCCCCGATTGATCATCAGTGATGGGGGTATACATTTTAGGAATCAGAAGTTCTCGGCATTGTTGAAGAAATATGGGGTCAAACACAACATAGGTACCCCATATCACCCGCAGACTCAAGGACAGGTGGAGGTTTCCAATCGCGAAGTTAAGAAGATTTTGGAGCGTACGGTGGCTTCCACGAGGAAGAACTGGAGTGCTTTACTGCCGGATGCTTTGTGGGCATACAGGACGACATACAAGACACCTATAGGCACCACGCCTTTTAGGTTAGCATATGGTCGGGCTTGTCACTTACCGGTAGAGTTAGAGCACAAAGCACATTGGGCGCTTAGAAGGCTCAACTTGAGTTACGATGGAGCGGGGAGGAAGAGATTGCTTGAATTGAATGAGTTGGATGAGCTGCGGATGACGGCATACGAGAACTCGCAGATATACAAGGAGCACCAAGTTAATCCACGATCGCCACATCCAGTTGCGCACGTTCAAGAAAGGAGATAGTGTATTGCTGTTCAATTCACGACTGAAGTTGCATCCCGGGAAGCTCAAATCCCGGTAGAGTGGGCCGTTCGTGGTAGAAGAGGTCAAACCACACGGCGCAATCTTGGTGCGTGATGGTGAGACCACATTCTTAGTAAATGGACAAAGATTGAAGCTCTACTTTGGTGAAAATTACAAGAGGAAGGTGAATGAGGTCAAACTCATTTCACTTTCGGATGCATGAGGTGCCCAAAAGTCGTCTAGCCTAAGACGTTAAATAAGGGCGCTTGTTGGGAGACAACCCAACCATTGGTACCTTAGTTTAGTTCATGTACGTTCATAGGTTGATTTGTTTTGGTTTAATTTTTAGTGTAAAAAAGATACCGTGATCGGTTTGTTCTTTGTGCAGGCCGAGGCAGAGTCGATACCATCGACACACTGGTCGATGGTATCGACTATGGTACAGGTTGATGACTGCAGAAATCGGACCGCGTCGATACTATCGACGGCCTCGTCGATGGTATCGACATACCTACAGGCAGATCATAAAATCAAGGTCGATGGTATCGAGATGCCTGTCGATACCATCGAGATCTCTGAAGATTTACAGAAGAAATCGACTCAGGAAAGTCGATACCATCGACGGGCGTGTCGATGGTATCGACACATTCAAGTGAAAAAGGCGGCGGCCGGGCCTCGCGAGGATTTTCCCTAATCAGAGAGTCGATACTATCGACTCCCGTCGATGGTATCGACCATCCACGTCACCGATCCGCGCGAACAAATCAACGGCGATCGCGGCATCAAGACGGTCGATCCGGGTGCATCGTCGATACCATCGACCCATGTCGATGGTATCGACACGTCAGCGATCCGGGTTTCAAGATCCAGCTATCGACGACCACCTGTCGATACCATCGACTCGCGTCGATAGTATCGACGGGCATACAGCAGCGCCGACTTCGGTTATAAAAGGGCGGGTTTGTCGTCATATGACGTCACACCTTCAACGAGTTCTTCCTCCACTTGCGCCGTGCGTCCCCAGAGCGAGACGAGCAGCACCGAGCGAAGGTCTTCATCGAGCGGAGATTCGATTCTCCGATCTTCACCGAGCTCCAGTTCTAATCCTCTTTCTTTCGCAAAGATGGTGCGTACAACGGGTGCATCCTCTTCACATGCGCCGCCCATGGAGATTCCGGTGTTTGTTCCTCCTCGTCCTCACTCTATTACACGCCCGCGATTGATTCATCCATCCGCGGAGGTGAAGAAGGTGTACGAGGAGCTGTTGAAGCGTAAGATCGAGCCCACACGATATGTCGATCGGACAGTGGTTCGCGACTTGGGCTTCAAGGACAATCTTGCCTATGTCCTCAAAGGGCAAGCGCAGGGGACTGATAGAAGCGAAGAGGAGGTCCAGTACCATGCCGAGGGCCATCCATTCTTCGGGGAGTGGCCAACCTACAAGGAACTCGTGGCGGAGTTCATGGCGTCACTCGATATCAACGTGCTGCCAAACGATGTGATTGCTACTGACAGAGAATGGAGAAAAGGGAGGGTGTCGTTCCAGCTTTTCAACAACAACTACACTATCACCCTCGACCAGTTTAATTCCATTTATAACTGGAATCATCACGACTATCAGCACCGGCGGCCGGATAACCGTACCGACTACGACGCCATCTTCGATGAGCTTGTGACGGTGCCGCCGGGCAAAGCTGTGAGCTACCACAACGCGGCGGTAGCAGATTTTGAGCATCCATTCGTGCAAATTCTTCACCGCATGATCTGCACCACCCTATTCGGCCGTGGTGATCTAGCTCTCAGCAAGTTCCAAGAGGTGGATTTGTTCTTCTTGTACAAATTATTGAAGCGGGAGGAGTGCAACTAGGGCGCGTTCTTCTTGATGCGCGTGATGGCCGTGAAGCGGAGTACGAGAAAAGCGCCAATTCATTTTGGAGGGCTGATCACGCCATTGGCTATCTATCTTGGGCTGGATCTTTCTCAGCTTACTTCTCTCTCTACTAGGAGCAAGGTCAACCTCCAACATTTACACCGCTCCAACCTTCTACTTCTTCGAGATGGTTTGGCGTATGCGCACTGCCACGCCAACCATGCATACCAAGAATGCTCACTTCTCGATCCGGTCTTCAATATCGAGGGTGCTCAACATTTCCGATGGCCGGTAATACTATTAATGACTCCGATGAAGACGGCGGCAACGACAATGATGATGAGGCTGAAGAGGAAGAGGCATTCACACCTATTCGGGCACGAGTGGCACCACGGAAGCACCCTAGGATGCATCCGGGTGCATCTTCTTCATCACAGCCTACGCCGCTACCACCACCGCCCTCGCAGCCAAGCGAGGATGCCTATTCTATGCAGGGCATGTACGCGATGCTGCAAGACATCCAGCAGACCCAGCATAGCCACACAGCCACCTATGCCGGTATTCAAGATACTACCAACCGACTCTTTGTCAATCAGCAGGCGATGTTTGAGAATGAGCGCCTTCTTTTCGAGAATCAGCAGAACATCCATGATAGGTTGCACTGGATGGAGGTGCAACAACAGCCGTTTTTCGATCATTACTGGAGCCAGAATTATTTTGGGGGGTATCCACAGCCTCCGCCGATGCCCCAGTACGATCCGACATTCCAGAGAATAAGATTATATTAAACGTAATGGGATGTAATGGGATGAATACAAGATTGGACACCCTCTCTTTTATATAGGAGAGGGGAGACGCCCAAAGACTTAGGACGCAAGTAATCTAAACGGGCTGAAATAAAAAAGCCCAATAACTAATTAACCTATTAACTAAATAGGCTAATATATATACTCTTTAACAATACTTTCTCTCCTCTCTACCCCCCGCACACCAAATACGATGAGAGTGAGTATATGGTGTGTAGAAATGGATATAAGGACCCCCCCCCCCCCCCCCCCCCCCTGCGCGCACGTGGAAAAGGGATACACACATGACAAGTGGGAAAGGAATTGGTGGAATTGAGAGGAATTTGTGATATGATGTGGAAAATGGAAACAAATAACTGGAGAGAAGATGCTAAATGGGTCAATGTAAGATTTGAGTAGAAAAATTAATGGATCTAATTGAAGATGAATTTTCGGATGACGTAATTGACTAGGAGAAGACAAGACACTTGGGAGACCTTTGCTACTGACGATGGTCCGGGGACTTTAGCTTCCAATTTTCCTTTTCCTCATCCCCAGCGTACCGGTTGTGACTGTCGAATACTTGATCTCTGTGCACATTATGGAGTGGAAGATTATCCCCTTCTTGGCTAGCTATTCCCGATGGATCGCACAGTGATTTAATCTTGTTGTACAGTCCTGTCCGCAAGTTTCCAGATTGCACATAAGTGGAGAAGGCTTTGACCAATGGGATAAAATATTGCCAAGATAGTCAATAATACAACAAGTAACCAATTTATTGGTCTTCACATTATCATTGTGCGACCAAAACCAAAGAGATGAATTGACTAGTCATTATTATAACAAGGGCTCCATGTTCTCTTGTGAATGGATCTGATCTACATGCACATGCAAGTCTTGAAGTCATGGTTGAATAAGACTGGATGCCATGATAACTTGGCTGATTGCTATAAATATTGTTGAATAAGACATCTCCCTATACGCAGCTAGACACCTCCACCAAAACTTCCTCACTTGCCAACTAATCTACAAGGCTCCACGCCCTCAACCTCTCTCCAGCAGATCCACACCCAACAATTTCTCACCATCAAATCCACTGTCTTTCTGCCTTCCTTCGCATACTATCCTGAGCCACCACTGTCTAGACCGTTGAGCCTGATTTCCAATTTCCCAGATGTAAGCTGCAGACCCCTAGTCCTCCCACTTAACTTTTGTCTACTGTAGCCGCTCGACATCCAGCCGGGAACGAGACGTGCTTTGGCGTAAAAAGCAGATCCACAACACCACCTTTCGCTCCGATCCGCAACTTATGCATCAAGGATGTGGGACGCCCACATGCTGTCGTCTTACGCATCCAACTTGCTGTGGAAAAGAATTGAACGGACCAGAAAGAAGAGCATGTAGCAGTGATCGTCATGAGCGTAGGCACTCTCAACGTCCAACATGCTTAAAGCGCCAACAACCTGCCCGCGTCCACGCTACGCAATTGATGTTGCCGTCCTATCTCTTGTCCTTACATGCGGCAACTCCACATTTTATTTAGGGAGTGGACAATACCCCTCTTGCTTTACGTGATCTTGGCACCATCACCGTGAGGTCAGAAGGTTACCACCACCAAGTGTGCATGCATCGGGTGTGCGTTACGTGTCTACGATATGAGCAACAAATATGTCTTCTATAGATCATTGCCCAATCTTAATCAAAGGCCATCAATTCTCGTTGATTTGCCCAAACGACAAATTAACAACCGCCATCCCTTATTGCCAATTGAGTAAGGGACGATCTTGTATTCACCACATCACCTCCCCGAAAACAACATGTCAGACTCCCCAATGGTCTAGCAATGCCCATGGTTGCTATAATGATTTTTGTTTGGCTCCCTGAGTGGCTGTTTGTAATATTACAAAGGGATCTATATCTATCCCATAACAATAGTCTTGATCACATTAGATCCCTAACTAAGGCACTTCTGAAGAAGACAAAACAACCTTATCTTCCAAACCTCAATTTCGTTGACTTGCATTATTAGCATATTGGACAAAAAAGAATATATTAAAAAGACCTCGTGCTAGTTTATAAAGCACAAAAACAAGGAGAGAAGGGGCAATGCATTAATTTTTCTTTCTACCGTGCTTATTCCGTCAGTGCTTTGTTTTTCCTACTGATTTCAGTTCCAGTAGTGATACTCCTCTTTCTACCGAGTTTCCATTCCGGTAGTATTTTGTACCGTGCTGCATTACGATACTTTTTTGTACATCCTTTACGTATCCATTCCTCTACCAATGTTTACGATTTTCCACCCCAATCACTCATGATCATTTTCGTGGTTGGGGCGAGGGGAAGAGTAGAGGAAAGATATGAGACGGAGGAGAGAAGATAAAGAAGAAGACATATCGTTCAACCATTTTTGTCTAGTTTCTACATATCCACCCGTGTTGTTGATACCTACTATAGCGCACATTCCTATAGTAGTGTCTCAAGCACGTGCCACCTGCTATGGCGCACTATTCCTATAGCATTGCTCTTATCCCAACTACAGCGCATTATTCCGGTGTTGGTTCTTTTTGTGCAGAACTACTTCGACAATAATGGCGACAGAGATGACTTCTACACATTCTCAATCATCTACTAATTTGGATGCTCGCTTAAGATTTGGATGTTCATTTATTATCACTCTTATCGGCCCAACATTATCAATTTCAAGGGGGAGTCAAGTCTATTGCTATTACTTCTTCATAGATGTTACCTTCATCAAGGGAAGACGACTACTTATTTGCTGCTACATGCTATCTTCTTCAGGGGAAGTGTTTGAGTGCTTCAATTGTGCTATTGCAAGATTCAGGGGGAGAATCATTTTTTTTTTCTTGTCAAGGGAGATCAATTTTTGTATGAGCTATTTTATCTTTTTCATGTATTAACAAGCTGGACATGTGTTTCACCCATGCTCCAGCTTAAGGGGGAGTGTTAGAATAATTCGTTTATTATGTACATGGGCCTAATTGTATTGGCCCATTAGGGTTAAGTTATGTTTTCTTGTACTTGCCTCCTTTCCTATATATACGAGAGGAGGCTTCCTTCTATCAATAATAACAAATATCTTTCTAGCCTCCATCTTATTTTTTACACAACTTATTGTCTCTATAATCATATAAAACACAGTGACACATGTTTTTGGCGAGATGTATGTGTGCAGGGGCGTAGCCGGGGGGGGGGGGTGTGCCGAGGCTTTAGCCTCCCCTCCTACATAAACGCAAAGTAATGAATACATATACTTAGATAAATCATAAGCACATATTGTACATGTAATAGTTTTATGGATAATAAACAAGAAAAAAAGTAGTTGAACTGGCAACTGCAACGTCCCTGTAGTTTGTTGATCTGGGTTCAAACCCCACTCAACACATTTTTTGTCATAAAAACACTGCCCCCCCCTAATTATAGCTAATGGCTAATGAATATAGTTCAGCCCCCCCTGTTCTAAGTTCTGGTTCTGCCCCTGTGTGTGTGTGTGTGTGTGAACTTGAGAGTAGGATGTGTGCACCGTCCCTGTTTACTAGAATGAAATGAACTGGCTCTACTATATGTTAAGCTAGCATAAACAATTCTAATTACTTGTATTATATGCAATTGTTGTGTGTCGAGGAATAAATGTTAAACTTCACAACAACTACAAGTCTACATCTACATCTATAGGGAATGAAGGCGTTGTTAACATATTTAACTTTATGTTATTTTATTATGCTATTTTGTGTCTTGACTTTTATCCCATATTGGTGAATTCTGTTTTTTACTGATTCCTCCTATCTTATATGTTAGAAAATAGTTTCTATTTATGTACCACTTTCTTATTTCCTTTATATGTTGGGTCTATTATCTAAATGCTCACACTTTATGTAATAAAAGAGAACCCTCTTCAGTCGGGTATCGTTCTAGCTTAATCCTTTCACATGGCATTAGAGTAAGCCCTAGGGATGTAACCCTAGCCACTGACCTCACCCCCTCCTCTCTCTTTCTTGCTCTCTTTCTCCGCTGCACCGCGAGCGCTATAAGTGGGCCGATCAGTCCTGTCTCGTCCTCGTGAAGATGACGAGGGTCTGGCCCGAGTTCGCGGTGGCCTGGATGAGAGGGTGGGTCCCTTGTGGAGATGCTACAAAACATGACAAGAGAGGTGCTGGTGGGTGTGGGGGGTTGCAGGCTCTAATGGCGACACTCTATGGAGCAAAAGTGTTGGGTCGAGCTTGGTGGTGGCGAAGATTGGGTTTTATAGGTGTTTTGGGCACTGTTAGGGTTCACGATGGTGTGCTTCATTGAGGTGAGCGACCGAGGGATCATGAGTTTCTTTCTTGGTGTCTAAAGCACCAAGTGCCATTAAATCACAAAACCTTGACTTTGGTTTGAAGAGAGGGAGTGGCGAAGTTATTAGGGGGAGAGGGAGACTGGAGAGTGAGTGTGTTTCAGGGAGAGAGAGAGCACTGTGGGATTCTTTCCCCTTTAGTCCAGAGGTGAAAGACACCCTATGGGTTGCCAATCCATGACCAAATGGCTCTGGGGCCGCATGACTTATTTAAGGGCCAGGTAGTGGCTTCCGAAAGTTACGCGTGACATTACGCCGATGATCTGACCAAATCAAGCAATCAAGTATATTGATTGAAAATTTTATGCCAATCTTTGAAAATTCATATCTTTCTATCCTTACTCCGATTGGACTATGTGAACAAGTGTATACGATGATACTATGCTGTTTATTGAAATGTACACCCCTGCCCTACATATAGGAGAGGAGGCAAATATAAGGAAGCACAAAGGAAACGACTAAACCCTTATGGTCCATGGGCAACAAGCTCATGTACATAATAGATCAATTAACCTATTAACTAAATTTCAATCACCACATCTTTATGACTAAATCTCAATTTCGACCAAGTCTCATCCCATTAGGAAACTATTTGATTAGAAAACCAAAAACCATTAAGGCATGCATATAATCATATGGTCCATTGAGATAATTGATGTATTAGGGCACTAGGAAAGTGTATATGGCTTGAAATTCTAGGATCTTCTCTATTTTTTTTGATTATCGAGAGAACCGCCCTCATAGAAGGGTCACTTTGTGACCCCCCAGACAACGTAAAAGTCTCGGGCTCCGGGCGCATCGCACACCCGGGAACCGATTAAAGCACACAGTTGGCCGGTCTGCACGATGAGTACCATTTTGGAGGCGGTCACTGGGTTTCGAACTAGGGGCCCTTCATGAGGGGACACTGTGCCGAACCACCTGAACCCAAGGGATGGGATTTCATCGGTATCGGCGGTATACCGCTCGAAATACCGATACCGACGGGTACCGGTACAGATACGTGCAAATCTGCTGTTAGGATCACATATATCGGCATTCCGGTGGGTATACCGCCAATACCGCCAAATATCGAGGGTACCGGTGCAAAATGCACCACTTACACATCGATACAGGGCGGCACGGGCGGCATACCGCCCGATACACCGATTTTTGCGAGACGGAGTCTGCTGCTGCTGTTTGAAGAGGAGAACCTTGGGGAGTTTGGGCGATTTTCGAGATTGGAGCTCAAATCAGCCCCAATTAAGGTATGTTTACTTAATTTCTTGCATTTCCCATCATTTCCAACCTCTCCCCTCTCTCTTCTCTTATAATTCTATTCTCACCTAAAAAATTCACCAAATACCCCTAAAATCCTAGATCTACTCCAAAATACTTATGATTGATGCTATTTATCACTAGATCTATGATTCTATATATAGATCTACTGATTTATCACTAATTACCTCACTAATAATTAACATTAACATGTTATTTCATTAATTAATAGTAATAATACAATATTACAATTAGTACCATTAATAATAGGTATTTAATTTAGGTTTAGTAGAAGTTCTATCAAAGACTAACATGAACATACATAAACAAAAATATACCCAAAATATCTAAATAATTTGTATTTTTATTTATAAAAATGCTGAAAAAAAACATTTTTAAATTTTTTTTTCTTTAGAATCGTGTGTGTTAATGTTGTATAAGATGAAACTAGCATGTGGAAAGCATATCACTTCTCTTTTTAATTAGTAAATATCATGTTTTATAATTTTAAAAATAATTTCAGACTTTATTTATATTTAAAAAATAATTATCTTCAAAAGAAAAATCTTAAAAAATCTTGTGTTTGATTCTATAATTACAAGCAAGTATCATACATTATAAAATATCGATTTTGATTCTACATTACATAAAAGAAACCGATTTTGTTCACTTAATGGCTTATTTTTATTTGATATTAGTATTGTGAATAGAGAATAGACTTAATAGTTAATACGACAATGTACATTTCTTACTAGTACTTTTTTATTAAATGCTAAGTTACTAACTTACTAATACCATTTGCTTTGCTTGTTTGTTTGTCTTTTTCTGTGTTGACTTTTGAGTTTTGAGAAGATGTCTTCTTCGTCTTCAAGTGACGCTGAGGGTGCGACTGGTCATGCATCAAAGGATGTGGATTTTGCATGGAGTCACTGCAAGCCTGTACCTAGGTCTGGGAATAGGGCAAAGATTGTCTGCAACTACTGTAAGAAAACACTTGGTGGTGGAGGAATTACTAGATTCAAGCGTCACATTGCTGGTGGTGACAAAAATGTGGTAATGTGCCAGAAGTGCCCTCCAAGTGTTAGGGATGACTTCAAGAAACTGATGGGTGCAAAGAGGCAAAAACAACAAAAGTTGAAGCAGGTTGAAAAGGCTTACACAAATACACTCTTTGATGTTAGGGCCACAGGTTCTTCTGCTGAATCAGATGATGATATTGCATATCCTCCAGGGTGTGATACTGCTTATACACGTCATATGTATAGGCGTGCTCTCAGAGACTCCCACAAAAGTGAGTGGGATAGGGAGGAGGCAGCTCGGCTTACGAGATATGGACCATCTGGTGCAGGTGGAGGCAGTGGGGCAACACGTGTCCCGGTTGTTGACTTAGATGATGATGATGAAGATCAGCATGCTCAATATAAAAGAAAAAAAGGCACCGTTGATGCACTCTTCCGTTCTGCTAGTGCAAGATTGAAGCATTTTGATGAGCCAGGGGTTAGGAAGCCGGATGCTAGGCAAAAAACCCTAAAAGCAATGTTTACTGGTGCGAAAGAGAAGGTGGGCAAGGCAGTGGGTAAGTTCTTCTTTGCTCATGGTATAACCGCACATGTTGCAACCGAACCATATCTACAACACATGGTGGATGTCATAGGGGAGTCGGGTAGGGGTATCAAAGCCCCCACTGCATATGAGTTGATGAACAAGTATCTTCCCAAAGAGAAGAAAGATCTACAGGCATGGATTGAAAGCCAGAAACAATTGTGGTCTGAGTATGGCGTTACACTCATGTGTGATGGGTGGACATCAGGAAATAGAAAGCAAATTATTAACTTTCTTGTACATTGCCGTGGATCTACTGTTTTTCTAGACTCTGTTGATGCTTCTGGTGCAGTCAGGAATTACAGTTACATCAAGAATTTAATGAAGAAATACATCAAGCAGGTAGGGGTTGGGAATGTAGTGCAAATAGTGACTGACAATGGCTCTAACTTCAAGAAGGCCGGTCAAAGTACAATGAAGAAATATCCGGTCTACTGGACACCATGTGCTGCCCATTGCATAGATCTGATCCTCAAGGACATGGGCTCAATTGATTACATCAAAAGTGTGACAATTGATGGTAGGTTGATCACAGGTTTCATCTACAACCATGCTATGAGGCGATCTGAGTACTGTGGAGGTGATCTAGTTAGACCAGGGGTGACTAGATTTGCAACAAATTACTTGGCCTTGAACTCATTAAAGTCCAAAAAAGATGGACTTAGGATGCTCTTCAATGGTGTGGAGTGGACCTCCATGAAGGAGCACAACACCCCGGTTGGCAGAAGGATTGAAAAACTAATTGCCAGTCGGGCTTTCTGGGATAAGGTTACAAAGGTGCTGCTGATAATGGAACCTGTTGTCAAAGTGTTGAGGCTGGTAGATGGTGACAAAGCCGCAACAATGCCTTACTTGTATGATGCAATGCAAGTAATGGTGGGAGGTATTAAACAAGCAACTCCTAGGTCCCATTCACAATACTTGTCAATTGTAGACAAGCGTTGGACAGATATGCTTTTGCATCCACTGCATAAAGCAGGTATATAATTTATTTCTTCTAAATTCAGATTTATGTTCTAAGTTTCTAACTCTATAACTTGTTATAAGTTAACTAAATCTAAATCTTATTTCCTTATTTGAAATTGGTGACAACTTACTATCTGAACCCGAGGTTCCAATACTCGCGAAAACTGGGCTTAGATGCGACTCTAATGTCTGCTGTGAGAGATATAACTAACAAATTCTTTACCTCTACTGAAGAGCGCACCATAGTGATGGATGAGGTATATAACTAAATATATTACATAACAAATTCTTTACCTCTACTGAAGTTTGTTCTTAAATATTTTTGCAGTTGCGACAGTTTCGTGAAGGCCTCGGTTGTTTTGGTCATCCAAATGCAGTTGCCGACCGTGATCAGGGTGATCCTTGTGAGTGGTAGGTATGGAATGGAACGGGTGCCCCCCATCTAAGAAAAGTGGCTGTTCGTATTCTTTCTCAAACAACATTTGCAGGAGGTTGTGAAAGAAATTGGAGCACTTTCAATTTAATTCACTCAAAGAGAAGGAACAGGTTGGGGGCAGACAGGCTAAGAGATCTGGTATATGTTCACTACAACATGCGGTTGAGGGCTAGAGCAATACGAGATGCCAACTACAAAGAAGTGGATTTTGCTGTCGTCCACGATCCCATTGACGCCGCATACACATTCAACCCATCCAGGCGTAGAGGCATAAAAGAAGTTGATGATTCAGAAGATCCTTTAGAGGAATGGATGAATGAGATAGGTCGTCCCATTCTTGATAATCTAGATGGTCGTCCAGATCCATACATAGAAGAGCACTTTGAAGGAGATTCTGATACTAATGTTGACCAAACTCCACCTGAAAGATTTGAGCCCGAGCCTGAGCATGAAAATGTTGATATGGAGATCAATAGAGCAGTAGAAGAAGCATTGGGTAGCACAGAGTCTCCTTCAAAAAGTACATCTGGGTCAAAATCAAAATCTGATAATGATGGTGGCAATGATGGCGGCGACAGTGAGCGCTCTCCTGAATATCCTCCTGTTGTTGATCCTCAGTATGATGATCGTCCTTATGTTACGACAACTGCACCTCCTCCTCCAGCAGAAAAAGAATATCCCATGCGTGAAAAAACTTTTCAAAGGAGGAAAACTCGAACCGGCAAAGACTACAGTGGTGCTGCACCACCTCAGGCTACAGGCTCCTACGGCTACTACAATGATCATTATTCTGTTATTGCTGATTCACTTAGCAACATGAGTATTTCAAGTTCTGATTCCCAATCTCAACATGATTCAACATTGGGATTTGCCGATATGCTATTTGGGTAACCATACCCATCTCACTCTCAATATGGGTATTCTGGATATCAAAATCAGCCACCACCATCACCGCCACAACCAGAAGTAGAACATCATGTTGGATATACCTATACAACAAATGTCTCAGGCCCACATGGATTTATGAGTACAACTCCCTTGCATTTTCTGAGGATGGTGGGCAAACATGGAGTGGTGGTCATTCAGTTCTTCCTGTTTCTCCAGTCCCAATACTTCCTATGGCTGTGCCTGTAGCTATTCAACATATTCCTCAAGGAAGTGAACGTCCACTCACTCGAGCTCCTCGACCTACATCTCCAAGAAAGGCACAATATCTCAGAGATTAAGAACAACATTTTCCAAAGATTGGGATGATGCAATTTGTCAACGATACTGTCTATGAGGAGCATGTGACTACATATAACCAACTTTATAGGATTCACATGTCATGGGCGGAATATCTCAATAGTATCAACTCATTACAGTATGGACAACCTGCGCGCCACTCAACATACAACTGATGTGAGTTGGTAAGTAAATATGTTATTGGTATGTTGTAAATTGTATATTGTATTTGTTGCATAATTATGTATATTTAAGTTTGTGGATTGTGCTAGTAAAATTTCATATCTGAATTCCTACGTTTTGTCATCGAAATCCGTCATCGAAATCCCAACGAAACATGACAGGTTCCTTACCTCCCACATGTTGGACCCCCCTACCCCACATCCAATATAGAATTTTATTGTATAAAACGATGCATTTAGGTGTGGAGATTACACCTGTAAAATTTCATATCTGAATTCCTATGTTTTGTCATCGAAATCCTTCATCGAAATCCCAACGAAACAGGACAGGTTCCTTACCTCCCACATGATGGACCCCCCTACCCCACATCCAATATAGAATTTTATTGCATAAAACGATGCATTTAGGTGTGGAGATTACACATTTACACCTGTAAAATTTCATGAATTAATTCGTTCATTTTGGCGTCGATACGGCTATGATTGCATCTGTCGGTATTTCCGTCGGTATACCGGTAAATACCTATTTCCAAGCTGTCGAAACGGCATCGGTATCGGTCACCTTATTCCTCACTCCTCCCCGACCAGTATCTTCTTTATTCCTAATTCATTTTGCTATCATAAAATGTAGCAATGAAAACTGGAAGTTTTAATTTCCTTTCCTTGACCTTCGAGTCACTCTTATTCCAATGTAATATTTAAGAGCATCCAAGATCACATATAATTTCATTAGGTGTTCAAAACTCGGAAATAACTTTCCAAGTCATTATTATAAACAAAAGGGATCAACATATTTGATATTTACTCAATTGAATCATTATTTCTTGTATATGTGTCCTAAGGCCTCAAAAGTAAATACAAGCAACTACATTGTTTATTTGAAGAGTTATATTTAATAATCCTTTTTTCAGTATAATTACCACAAAGGAGAGGAAATTTCAAATCCTCACATTCTTCCCCCTTAAATGAAAATTTACTACAAAATTCAGCTCAACTAACAAAAAGGATGGGGTGAGTTTTTACCATGTCAACTTTTTAGCCCGCATGTGGTTTCATCCTCCCCATGGTGTTTCTATTGAGCCTTAACCTTTTATTTTGGAACTCCTTCACCTTTACATCCAAGATTCTCACAGGTGCCTTTGGATCCAACTACCTTAGAGCATCATAAGGTTTGAAACACATAGGCATGATCCTTCACACAGTGCATTAACTCAGACATATGGAACTCATTATGCATGTGGTTATTATAGGGATTGGTGGGGGTAGGATGTCAACCACTCTCGCCATCCTATTCCAAAGCTTCAAAGGACTCTCATACTGGGGTTCAACTTCCCCTATTTATGGCATGTACACTTGTCAAACGAGTGGATGGGTTGGGTTTGGGTCACGCAGATGTGGGTCAAAAAAATCCAATTCTATATAGGTTGACCAAAGACAAACTCAAACCCGACCAAACGGGTTGTGGGTTGACCCGCAAGTGCCTATATAATGTGTTATATGAGGATACTTTGTAAAATAGTACTCTAATGGTAAAAAAAGCACGATTCTCTAGTATTTGTACGTGAAATATATATAAAAAAATCGACTACTATACATGATCACTATCAAACAAAAAAAATTGTTTTTTTTACAACCATTTAGCCACATCTTTTGTTGGAGTAAAATTCTCTAATGTATGATTAAAATTCTCTAATACATGATTATGCTCGACGGACAACGCTTACAAACTTATGGTACAACTCTATATTAAGCTTGATAGAGCAATTAGAAATATTGTAGTTGTTGATTCATTTTCTCCCATTTCTCTCACACAGATTTTAACTCTTGGACAAGTTTGAGTTTGGCTTGAGCTCCTTAGCAATAAATGGGTAATAGTAGTTCATTATATTTATTTTAAGTGGCAGTGGTTCATTTTATTTCATCGTCATCATCATCTAAGCCTCAATCCCAACCATGTTGGGGTCGGCTACATAGATCCTTCTTTTCCAATCAGCTCAATTATGGGTCATATACTCTGTTAAAGATGTAAAGATTCAAGATCTGTCTTTTTAAGCTCTTTCCAAGTTAATTTAGGTCCGTGTCTGCTTCTTTTTGTTGTGACTGAGTCAATAACCTTGCTTTGAATAGGTACATATGTCGGTCTGCGTTGCACATGTCCATACCATCTTAGAAGGCCTTCACACAACTTGTCCTCAATGCTCAACCACCCCACTTTGTTTCTGATATAGTCATTCCTTAAACGATCTTTTCTTGTCTTCACGCACATCCATCTTAGCATACACATTTGGCCACATTCATCTTGTTAAGACCTTGTTTCTTCACTGCCCAACATTCACTCCCATATAGCATGTGGCTGATTGTATAGCTTTTTTGTAAAACTTACTTTTTAATCTGAGAGGGATCTTCTGGTCACATACTACTCCAGTTGCACCCCTCCACTTCAACCTTCCTGATGTGATCTTGTAATAAACACAATGTATTAGAAAGGGGGAAGCGGGAGGTGTGCAAACAACACCTTGTAACCGATTCAGGGGTAGGTGGCGATTTTTGAAAAAGCAGGTGCCTAAATTTTATATATTTTTATACAAAATTACATGTATGTGTATATAAAAAATATATTTCTCACGACGTTTTATTATGTATATCTATTCAGCAAATCAGTAAATAACTAGGTATTAATCAATACTTTACTAATCAATATTTCTAATCATTAAAATCAGCAAGTATATCGGTAATTGTGAATATCAAACTATGAATTATTGATTTAAAGTAATTACTAAAGTAATACTATCCAGTAGTACCAATCATTAATCACTGAAAGCAACAAGGAAATCAGTAAAACTAATCATGCATTAGAAGTATAATAGAGCAATATGATATTTACTTAGATACATTACAACAATACCCTATTTATTACAGCTTACACACAAAGTATTCATTCAAAACTAGGATTAGGTATATCATAGAACATTCAATTGTATACAAGTTTCATATATTATAGTCAACACTACTTGGACCATGTAATTAATTAATGTTACATGCTTACAATAGTTTTTTTTTGAAAAGCTGGAAAAAAGCAGACAAAAAGCGGGTGAAGCGGGCAAAAAGTGGGCCGCTTTTGTTCAAAATGCTTAATGGACGCTTAGGGGCTAAATTGAGCGGCTGAGGGTCTTGACCGCTTAAGCGGCTGCCTCGGCCACTTTTTAATATAGTGAACAAACATCATCTTGAACCTCACCCTCCCTTTCAATAATAGAGCCCAAGTAACGAAACTTATATTGGTACATCCATTCCAACCAACTTGACTTCACCATTCACAATTCCAAATTGGCTAAAATTACAATGCATATATTCAGTTTTACTTCTACGGATTATAAGTCCATTAGATTCAATGCATTTCTCCAAAGTTCAACTTTATGATTCAATATTTCTTTTCTTTCATCAATCAACACTATCACCAGCAAATAACATGCATCAAGGGATATTATCTTGAACATGCTTTGTCAACTCATCCATAACAAGAACAAATAGATATGGGCTGAGTGCCAATCCTTGATGTACCCCAAGAGTGATAGGAAAAGTTTGTATCTCTCCTCCAGGAATCCTAACACTTGCAGTTTGAGCCATTGTACATGTCTTAAATTAGGTCAATGTATTGGATAAGCACACCCTTTTATGCAAAACCCTCCATAAGACTTCCCTTGGTACTCGATAATATGCCTTATCTAGATCAATAAACGTCATATGAAGATCTCTTTTGTTTTCTCTGTACTTATCCATAAGCCTCCTTATCAGAAAAATAGCATCAGTTGTTGATCTCCTCGGCATAAAACCAAATTGGTTGTCTGATATAAGTGTAATCAATCTTAGCCTTTTCTTAATAATCCTCTCCCAAAGTTTCATAGTCTACTCATCAACTTGATACCTCTTTAGTTTGTGTATCTTTGTAAATCTCCTTTGTTCTTGTAGATCAGGACTTTAGTACTATTTCTCCATCCATCTGACATCTTTTTTGTCTTTATAGTCTTGTTAAACAATTTTTTAACTACATTGCTCTTTCATCCCCAATACTCTTCCATACATCAATGGGAATGCCGTCTGGACCACATGCCTTTTTCATTTTCATTTGTTTCAAAGCATTCATGATCTCAGATAATGAAACTTGTCGTGTGTAAGTGATATTTTTTGCATTCATGTTACCCAAGTCTCTTATATTGTTCACAATATCTCCATTGAAAAACTTATGAAAGTAGTTTCTCCACTGATTCTTTATATCATCATCCTTCACCAACACTTTGCCATCTTCATTCTTGATGCACTTTACTTAAGTCTCTATCTTTCCTTTCCTTATACGAGCCATTTTATAAACATCTTTTTCCCCTTCTCTAGTGTATCTCACCAAAGTGTCTGAACCTTGCCTCTTGAACTACCTTCGTAGCTCTTTCTTTGCTTGTATCTTTAAAAAATTGTAAAATTTCTAGATTTGGGCAAGCTCATATAGATATCCCTTTTCAAACTAATAGCCTTTTGTTCTTAATCATTCCAGCACCAAGTCTCTTTGTGTGTAGGTCCTCACCGTTTGGATTCTCCCAAAACCTATTTGGCAGTTATTGTTATGTAGAAGCTCATACTTTACCACATAGAGTTAACATCAAACTCCAAGTTCCAAGTTCTCTCCTTGATAATTTTATCACAAAATGTCAATTTCTTTTCTCCTTTAAGATTCCACCCTTTGATCCTCCTATCTAAGTGGAACATCAAGAATCGTCCGATCTTCGTGAGAAGGCTCTCTTCCTATAGTTGTTTTAGGGTAGGGACAAGAAAAGGAGGAATGGTACCACTGGCACTGATTTTCTTTCCTATTGCTTTGTCTCCAAGCGAGATTAGTTAGATCGGCCATTATAGCTGTGGATAAGGTGAAATATAATTCATACTCTTGAACTAATTCTGAGTTTGCCTATTACCCAAGACGTGCGCCCAACCAATAGGCTAAGGCGTGCTTATCTTGTATGACAACACTACAGAGCGAGTGACTCTTCTAGTCGGGCAACTATGTGACAAAACTCCACAAAAAGGCGCTTTTGTGTAACATGCTATGGTCTCAACGCCTCTTACGAGGTAGTGATTCGTTTCACCACGCTCTAAGCCCGCGGGCAGTTAGGAAGATTGGCCGCAATCGGAACAGTACCACCCATCCCCCCTACCATCTATAGGCGGCTCGATTCGTGTTCCGCTTCCAAAGATCCAACTCCTGACATCCCTCCACACTACATTGATGTTGGCTTATTCCTGCGTTGTTTTAGCGAGGACATATGACTATGGATTCAAATGACAAGATCTTGAGGCATCAAAAAAAGGGGTTTGCATCGTCGAAAGCAACATTAGGAATCACGTACGCCATGTCGTCCACAACCTCTTGAAATAGACCAAGATTTCCCGTCTAAAGTCCATCACTCTGTAATGTAAGGAAAACGAGAGCAACCATGTGACAACACTCCAGAAAAAGCGCCGCTTTTGTGTAACATGCTATGGTCTTAACGCCCTTAGGAGGTAGTGATTAGTTTCATGCGCTTGCCGCGAATCAATCCCCCTTTCCTGTTCGCTTGCCTGCGCGCCTCTACTCATGCAGGACCTTCCAGGGAGAATGGAAGTGCCGCCGCCTCATGTGGCTGACCGCCTCGAGAATGGACGGGGTCATTGAATTAAAAAACGGCCGCCTGGCCGCTTAAGCGGGCAGCAAAGCCCATCCGCCTAATATCGCCCTTAAGCGCCCGTTTGAGTGGGTTTTCAAAAAACGCCTGCTTTTTTCCCGCTTCACCCGCTTTTTCCCCGCTTTTTGCTCGCTTTTTTCCCGCTTTTAATAAAAAATGCTGCTGTAAGCATGTAATGTTAATTAATTATATAATCCAAGTAGTATTGAGTATAATATATGAAGCTTGTATACATTAAATGTTCCATGATATACCTAGTCCTACTTTAGAACACAAACTTTGTATGTAAGCTGTATATAATAGGGTACTGCTGTAATATATCCAGGTAAATATCATATTACTCTATTATACTTCTAATGGTTTTACTGATTTTACTGATATTCTTGCAGATTTCTTTCATTAGTAATTGATACTACTGGTTAGTATTACTGATTTCCTTAGAAATATATTTTTTATATACACATACATGTAATTTTGTAAATCTGGAGATGATGCAACGTTCCAAAGATACAAGCAAGCAAAGAAAGAAAGCTAAAAAGGTGGTTCGGGAGGCAATGTCTAGATACTTTGATGATATGTATAAGAAGCTGGACACTAGAGAAGGGGAAAAAGATATATATAAAATGGCTCGTATAAGAGAAAGGAAAGGAAGAGACTTGAGTCAAGTAAAATGCATAAAGAATGAAGATGGTAGAGTATTGGTGAAGGACGATGATATCAAAAACCAGTGGAGAAATTACTTCCATAAGCTTTTCAATGGAGATACTGCATATAATGTTAGCGACTCGTGTGGCATGAATACAAGAGATATCATTTACACACGACGAGTTTCACCATTTGAGGTCAAGAATGCTTTGAAAAAGATGAAAATGAGAAAGGCATGCGGACCAGACAATATTCCCATTGATGTATGAAAGAGTATGGGGGATGAGGGAGTTACATGGTTAACAAAATTCTTTAACAAGATCATGAAGACCAAGAAGATGCCGGATGAGTGGAGAAATAGTATTATAGTCCCAATCTACAAGAACAAAGGTGACGTTCAGAGCTGTACACACTATAGATGTATCAAGCTGATGAGTCACACGATGAAGCTTTGGGAGAGGATTATTGAGCAAAGGTTAAGATCTATAACGCAGGTATCAAACAACCAATTTGGTTTCATGCCTGGAAGATCAACAACAGATCCTGTTTTTCTGATAAGGAGGCTTATGGAGAAGTATAGACAAAGCAAAAGAGATCTTCATATGATGTTTATCGATCTAGAGAAGGCTTATGATCGAGTACCCAGAGAAGTGTTATGGATGGTTTTGAAGAAAAAGGGTGTGCCTATCCAATACATTGACTTGATCAAAGACATGTATGATAGCTCTACTGCAAGTGTCAAGACTCCTGGAGGAGAGACACCAACTTTTCCTATTACAGTTGGGGTACACCAAGGATCCACACTCAGCCCATATCTATTCGTTCTGGTTATGGATGAGTTAACAAAGAATGTTCACGATGATATGCCTTGGTGTATGTTATTTGCTGATGATATTGTTTTGATTGACGAAACAAAAGACGGATTGAATGATAAAGTTGAATGTTGGAGAAAGACATTGGAATCAAATGGATTGATGATTAACAGGAGCAAAACTGAGTATATGCATTGCAATTTCAGCCAATCTCGCAGTGTGAATGATGGAGCCAAGTTGGACGGAGTAGATATACCAAAATGTGACAAATGTCGTTACTTAGGTTCTATTATTCAAATAGACGGGGATGTCCAAAATGACGTTTGTCACCGGATCACTGCAGGATGGTTGAAATGGAGGAGTGCAACTGGAGTTTTATGCGATCAGAAGATCCCTCTCAGGTTAAAAAGTAAGTTTTATAGAACAGCTATACGACCAGCCATGCTCTATGGGAGTGAATGTTGGGCGGTGAAGAAACAAGGTCTCAACAAGATGAACATGGCTGAAATGCGTATGCTGAGATGGATGTGTGGGAAGACAAGAAAAGATCGTTTGAGAAATGACTATATCAGGAATAAAGTGGGGGTGGCGAGCATTGAGGACAAGTTGCGTGAGGGCCGACTCAGATGGTACGGACATGTGCAACGCAGACCTACTAGTGCGCCTATACGAAGCAATGCTATTGAGCCAAACACTATAAATAGAAGAAGAGGAAGGCCTAAATTAACATGGGATGAGCTTATAAAGAGAGATTTTGAATCTCTACATCTCAATCAGAATATGGCCCATGATAGAGCTGAATGGAAACGAAGGATCCATGTAGCCGACCCCAACATAGTTGGGATTGAGGCTTAGATGATGATGATAATGATGATGACATACATGTAATTTTGTACATAAATATATAAGTTTTTAAGCATCCGCTTTTTCAAAAATCGCCCGCTTAATCGCCCGCCTGCCGCTTAATCGGCTACAAGGTCCCGTCCGCACGCCTCCCGCTTCCTTCTTTTTAAAACATTGGGCGGGGTGGAGTGAGGCTTCGCCTGCATCGGGATTGATGAGCTTGCTTGGCATGTAGGTATTTCATCCAGTTACTCCCGGGTTTTGTTATGCTTACCTTAGTTGATCTTCATGTTCACATCCAAAACCACCAACCTATGTTGGGTGGTGAGTTCTTCCCCAGGAATACCTTACAATCCTTGCATACTTTTCTATCCATCCGTCTTGTAAGGAAGTAATCAATTTGGCTACAATTGCGCCCACTCTTGAAAGTAATAATATGAGGATCTCTTTTCTTGAAATGCGCATTTACCAAGATCATATCATAATCAACTGCAAAATCTAAAATCCTCTCTCCATTTCTGCTGCAAATCCAAAACCTCCATGAACTTTTCATATCCAAGATTGCTACTCCCCACAACCATTTAAGTCATTTCCAACAATGATTCTTCTCCTCCATCGGTATTTCTTGCATCAAGTTCATCCATGTTATCCTAAAATCCTTCTTAGCCTCGTCACTAAGGCCAACTTGGGGGGCACAAGCGCTAACAATATTGAAAGGCTTTCCCCCAAGAACAACCTTGATAGTTATGATTCTGTCCCCCATTCGTGTGATGTTGATGACATCATCCTTCAACATCTTATCAATAATAATTTCAACACGCTGTTAATACTCAATACATGTATACCAAATTTTGTACCCTGTGTCTCCAATCGCTCTGCATTGTTCCCCAGTCTACTTGGTTTCCGGCAAGCAAATAATGTTAACTTTTCTTCTAACCATAGTATCAACTATCTCTGAAGACTTTCATGTCAAAGAGCCAATATTCCAAGATCCCACTCTGATTCATTTTTGCTGAACTTGCTTTTTTACATGTCTCCTTTAAAAAGATTGCCCTTGCACATTTTTTCCCTACATCCGGGATTAGCTTCTTTGCCCACACCCGTTCAAGGTGTGGGAACTCTTGCTTTTCCTTCAACACAACCGGGCGTCGTGGCTATGAAACCCCTTGCATATTTATCTCTCCACCCCAGTGTCGATGCTGCACGTCGCTTGCTAGGGACGCTTCGACAGAATTTTTGTAAGGATCCATGTCATAAAAAGAGTGACAAAATTTTATGGCTGGCTATCAACCTAAGTGGTTCATTTTATTTATATAATGTAATTAACTTAGTTAAGCAGGTCAACGCGAGTCCATATGGGCCACCTATGAAACCTGCTAACTAAATGGGTGGGTATTGGTTCAATATTTTTTAGCGGGTGGTAAATATCATCTTCCAAATCCAACTTAAATGGGTCGATCCATGGGTGTTCGTGGATTTTAACCCAGTTTGATAGGTCTAATGGCATGGATGGGCTGAATTCTTAAGAAGACAGTTTTTCAAGTAGATGGTAAGTCCACATATTATGTATTAGCACAAGATTTCTGTTTGAATCGAGCACTCACATTCAACTAGAGAATGTACGCGTTGGATGGAAAATCATTGGGAAGGACAATGATAAAGGCTGCGACAGGGTGGGGGAGGGTACAGAAAGATGCAAAGAGAGTTATAGAAGTGTGCAATATCCAAGAAATGTGTTACTTGTCTGCAATTACAAAATTATGTGTTCTCTTATTTTGACTATGAATGTGACCTTGTGTCTTAAAAGATAAACTCTGAGTTGTTTTACTTGTTTACCTCTATAAATTCAATAATTGTTGAGTGTCCATGAGTTCATGAAGTTCGATTGCAATGAAAGTAAATGCTATGTATCTTCTCTGTACTCATGCATAACACAGTAAAACGTGTTTGTGGGGATGGATATATGTGTGTGTGCATGTGTGAACTTGAGAATAGGATTTGTTCATTGTCCCCGTTTACTAGAATGAAGTAAACTGTCTCTACTATATGTTAGCTAGCATAAACAGTTCTAGTTACTTGTATTATATGCAATTGTTGGATGTCCTTGGTCATCACACACAAGTGGTCCCCGGAGGCAAATACGAGAAGGGCTGCCCTCACCTCCGTGTCGGTCTGGGTGACCCTTCCTGATGTAGGGCCACACTGGACTCGCAGGTCGTTCACCATTATTGGGCACGGGATCGGGACGCCTAAGGTTGTGGATTTTCACTCGAAAGGTAAATTTGTCGGCACTGCCCACCTTTGTGTGGAGGTTGCTGCGGATAAACCTCCATCCCAGTGGTGATGGTCGAGATGTCGAACGCCAGGGAGGTGGAGATCAAAGTCATTTATGATGCACTCCTTGAGAGGTCTAGTGCCTGCAAGGTGTTCGGGCACTTGTCTGGGAGATGCCCCAATACTAGATCGGTTCCCTATACTTCTCCAGAGGACCGTGACGGATCTAGCAATAGGAAACCAAAGAGGAGGCGCCGGAAACGCGTTGAACTCTCCCGAGCGTAGGTGCCGATCGCTCAACTAGGTTAGTAGGTGCCCGATCTTCAGGGAGTGAGGCTGGACAGATCGCTGAGGTGCCGGAGCAACCTTTAGTCGAACCAGATAGGATGAGAACAACTGATACGAGCGAGGCGAGAATCCTGGAGGATGAGGCTGCTGGTAGGCCACTTGACATAACATCGTCGAGTCCCCCTGGAGCAAATCTGTTCTCTATCCTTGAGAACTTGCACTCCGAACTGACATTAGAGGAATTGGCTGGATGCTCTTCTATGAGGGGTGCCGGGGGGAACCTATCTGCTCAGGCCAATAGAGGAAGGAGGACTTTAGCCAGGCTGTCCACCGCCGGATGGTAAGTCAACATTCTATTCTAAATTTCTAATCGTAGGCCTTAATGGTGGTCTTTCACATACCTGATGACCATCCTCACGTGGAACATGAGGGGCGCTTCTTGCCCTGAGAGGCAGAGAAGGCTTCAGGAAGTGATTATCAGGAATTAAGTGACTCTGGTGATTTGCTTGGAGACGAAAATCAGACGTGTCTTCGCATAAAGGATCCACAACCTATTCCTTGCTGGTTGGGGGAGCGATTCCAATCTGCCACAGGTTGGAGGGAGGATCACTGTTAGTTGGAATGTGGCTGTTTGGGATGCTCATGTTGTCCACACCATGGCCAATTGGTTGTGGCAAGATGCATCAATAGGGATGGTTTCCACTGTGTTATCAGTGCGGTATATGGGCTCAACAATGAGTATTGCAGACAGAGAGTTTGGGATCAAATCACAAGCACAACTCAACAAGAGCTTCCCCATTTGGTGATTGTTGATTTCAATCACCTTAGGAGAGCGTCCGAGAAGCGTGGGGGTAAAACCATTCCTGACTCGATCCTGTGCAGGTTCAATGCCGCTGTTGATGCAACTAATCTGGTAGAGGTGAATGTGACTGGTGGGATTACTATTTGGCAGAACAAAAGAAGTTTGGGGTTCAGAGTCGCTAGTAACATGGACCGTGCTCTTGTTAATGTGGCGTGGCTCAGCGTGTTCTCTGAACCTTCGGTGAGCCTGGGAGGCCACCCTAACAATGACCATGCATGGTTACTGATGAGGCTTACCAGTGCTAGATAAACAAATAGGCCAATGGTCGAGTTTAGGCAATTTGGTGAAACAGACTTGGGAATCACACGTCGAGGGGAACCCGGTCTTTGTGATGTAGAGAAATTGAAGCGAACTAAAGAAGCTATCAAAGCTTGGGCGAAGGACCTTTTTTGATTTACTAACTCTGGTCAGGAAAGCTACTGTGGAGTACTCCTTGGCGGCTACAGAGCTAAGGGCTAATCCTCTTCTGTCGGAGCTGATGGACAAAGAAGAGAGTGCTGCCAAAAGGCTCAAGCGACTAGAGAAAGCCGAAGAACTTTTGGTCTGGCAAAGGGGCAGGCTTAGATGGATTAAAGGCCGATCGCAATACGAAGGTCTACGACTCGGCTACAAAGAAGAACCACATGAGGGACTGTATCCACTCACTTATTAAAGCTTATGGCTCCTCTACTAGGGGTCCTGATGAGGTTGCTAAGGAGGCCATTGCCTTCTATACTGATTTGTATAACCAAGGTCATAATTCCCTGAGTTGTGAGCTCCCTAATAGAAGGGTGACAAATGACATGAACTGCAAGTTGTGCGGCCCTTCTTCTGATGAGGAGATTAAGCTTGCGGTGTTCTCCATTGGTGTGTCTGAGGCCCCTGGGCCGGATGGATTCAATGGCAAGTTTTTCCAAGCCAATTGGGATATAATCAAAGATGATATTGGGTGCGCCTCAGGTGGTTTTTGGTGGGCGACTTCATGGTTAGGAAGGTCAACCATGCCCTCTTAAGGTTGATTCCTAAGAAGGCACATCCTACTTCGTTGGAGGACTACAGACCTGTCGCCTGTTGTCCTTTATTGTATAAGATTGTTGCTAAACTCCTTGCTAGGAGGCTCAGTGCCATTCTCTCAGAGATTATATCCCCTCACTAGTCTGCCTTTGTCAAAGGTAGATCTATCTCGGATAGCGCTTTGCTTTCCAGTGAATTTCTTTTTGATTTCAACTGTAAAAACAAGACGAAGAAGGCTTGCGTAAAAGTGGATATCTCGAAAGCTTATGACCATGTTAATTGGAAAGCTTTATGGGCCATCATGCTGGCCTTTGGTTTTTCTAAGAGATGGATTGATATGATGAAGCAATGCGTGGAAACTACTTCCTTCTCTATGTTGGTGAATGGTATACCGTAGGGCATGTTCAGAGCTTCTAATGGCCTTAGGTAAGGCGATCCGTTGTCACCGATGCTATTCACTTTGCTAATGGAAACCTTGTCCTATCTTATACAAAGAGCTGAAGATGATGGTGTAGCGAAAGCCTTCAAAGCGGGTGGGGTTCCTGTCCTCTCCCACATGATATTCACTGATGATGTCCTTTTCCTAGCAGGACATGATAAATATTTGAGGCCGATGAGGAGGCTTTTGAAGATGTTTGGGAGGCTCACCGGGCTTTACATCAGCCAGATTAAATCTAAAATCTACCTGTATAGATCTTGCGATTCCAGGAGAGGAAGGCTCTAGGCAGCATCGGGGTTAGAGGAAGGCTCTTTCCCAACCAAGAATCTGGGTATCCCTATCATGGGGAGAAGAGGGGGGGGGGAAGAGGGGCGGGCATGGACTTCCTTGCCATTATTGATAATCTCTGTGCTGCTGTTGACAAGTGGACGAGACTCCATCTATCTATGGCCGGGAGGATTGTCCTCATCAAAGCGGTGCTGGTCAGTAAGGTCACTTTTGGTGCAGACAATCGGAGCTGCTGGTCTTCATTCTGGAGAAGGCAAGAGGAATCATCTGCTGCTTCCTGTGGGCTGGTAAAGTCCACGCTGTTGCCTGGCAGACTGTGGCGATGCCCGTTGAGATGGGTGGGCTGAACATTCCAAACTTGTTGCTCCTTGCTCAGTCTGCTGTTGAAAAAAAGGATCGACACCTTCCTCCTCAGTACAACTTCTTCGTGGACCATTGGATGAAGGCGATATGGCTCGTCCCTTAACAGTGGGATCTTCTCCAGCTCATCCAGGGTGTGGAGAAGGATGGTCCATGGATGGGCGCAGGTCAAACAATTCTATCAGTTGGCTAATGGCGAATGATCTAGACTGGTGAAGGCCCCTTGGATGCGGCAGGCCTTGGGTCCTCAAGTGCCTTGGGCTTAAGATAAAATCATTTTTTTGATTTCTGAAATAAAAATTCGTAGCAATCATTCTCAAATCGCATTCATCTTCCTAAGTGGAGCTGTTGCTTCTATAGGGGAATCATGATGAAACTCCCTACGTTTGACAGGATGATCAAATGGGGCTTGGGCATGGCTCCTTTGTGCCTCTTGTGCAAGGAGGAGGATGAATCCCACAAGCATCTCTGGTGGGAATGTGACTTCAGCAAATATATCTGGTCCCATGATATGCTGAAATGTGGGTGGGGTGGCAATCCCCGGTATGACTTGGACGCCGATATTTCTTGGGTGTTAGAGAAGACAAAGAGGAGCCATCCTATGAGGTGTATGGGTGGCCTTTGTCTTACGACAACCATGTTTCATGTCTGGAAAGAGAGAAACTCCAGGCTGCACAATGGTGTTAAAAAATGTCCTTTATGTGTTTGAGGACATTGTAAATAGTCTGTTAGCTTTTGGCAAGGCCAGGCCTCGCCTCCTTATTGGGTTGGATAGGCAGGTCCTTAGACATTGGGGTTTTTGTAGCTAGTCCCTCCCTGTGTATGGTATCTGGGGTTTTTGTTGTTCCCCGATACCCTTTTTTCAAAGATAGTAATATTTTACCTGATTAAAAAAAATCTATTGCGTGTCTAGGAATAAATGTTAAACTCATAGTTATCAAGGCGCTCGCCTAGGCACCCAGCCTATTACATGCATTATGTGTGCGTCTAAGGCCTTTTAGGCCCAAAATAAGCCAATTTGAAGGATAAATTAGCATGAATCAAGTCTAGATTTGGTCAAACTAGATCACCTTTAGTCAATTAATGGTTGAAATAGGTCTGATTTAGGAAAAATTAGGTCAAATTTTGGAAAATTAGGGGAAAGCAGGTCTGATTTGGGCCAAAGTGGTAACTCATCATAGCTTGTTTGTTAAAAAAAAATTACTTCCTCATATGTCTGTGTTCTTGCTTCTTTTTCTTTTCTTTTCTTTTGTTATCCTTTCTCCTGCATTTTATTCCTAAATCCTACTGCTGCTGCATTTTGTTTCAGTTATTCCTCCTATACTCATCTAGTTTTTACTCCACCATGTTTGTTTTTCTTCCGGTTGGTTGGTTGGGCCATATCTGTTTTACTGCCCAGCTGCTTTATTCCTAGTTGTTTTTCCCAACTCTTGCTTGCAGACAGTGGGTTTGTATGCTGATTTCACTTGATTAATGCATGAACTTTCTTCAAATAAAAAAAATCTCAGAATCCTACTATTACTTTTTTTTTATATATTCTGTTTTCTTCGAATCCTCTTTTACATCACCTATGCTTCGTAATGTTGCTGATGTTGTACTTTCTATTTTCCTTCTTTACATCACATGTTCCTCGTGATGTTGCTGTTGTTAATATTTCTTTTCTTTTGTTTCCCATCCTCCATTTCCTCTCTATTGAGTTACAACCTCTTCCCACCCCTTTTTTCCCTGTTTTCATTTATTTCTTTTCCACGTCTCCTGCTCCAATTGTTGGTGCAGGCTTGTTGATATTACTTCCCCTTTTTCTTCCTACTCCCATCTCCTGCTACTGCTGTCATAGCTTCATTCTGCCCTCTATTTATGTTTCCTATATTATATAATATGTAGTATATATGTATAATAAGAAGCAGATTAACATACTAAAAAAATACAAAAAAAAAAAGGCCCAGAACAGCCTAGGCGCCCCTTGGGACATGCTGACCGCCTAGCCGCCTTGACAAGTATGGTTAAACTTCATAGCAACTACATCTACATAGAAGATGTAAGTTTTGGGTAACATGTTTTGTTTACTTATGTTACAAACAATTAGGAATTCGTTGTTTTGATCCAATTAGATTAGATTTTGTAATCAATCATTCTAACTAATAATAATGTTGAATTTTAAGCCGAAGCTTTTGCCCTTCTTTATGCGGTAGCGATATATTATAAATAGTAACTGCATTGTTGGAAGACTTCCTCACTTTCTTCCAAAGGGTGTCATCGTCATGTATGTTGTGTAACCAAAGTTTTCGCTTTAAAATAACGAGTTTTGGTAAAGTATTTCACAACTATATGTAGAAAAATGGCAAAAAATAATATTCATGGCAACATTGACATTTTATTTCATAATCTGAAGAATCTTAGATTTTTGTAAGTCAAGTTGTACGGTTGTACCTATATTTTTATGTCTTGATAATTAATGTGTATTCGGATTTTTTGATATTCATTAACAAGCAGGAATATCAGTCACAACAATCTCTTCGGTACAATCAGTGGAGCCTTTCAACATTCCAAAAATTTAGATACCTTGTAAGATTGCTTTCACTACACGTGTGACAATATAATTTAATGATTGTTACATTTTTGCTCCCTTTCTTTGCATACGATTATATATTATTTATTATAGCATGCCTATACTTCATAACGGTTTACATAATTTCATTTGTATGGGTGTATTTCTCAGTATGTATGTTCTTCGGTTTTACAAGTGCTTCTTTACCTTGTTCATGCAATCTGCCCTTGTGTACTAGCTAAAAAACCATGATTTTTGTAGCATTTGAAATTTGTTACAAGAGTGATTTATATACTTTCTCTTGTAGACTATATGCAAAATGTATTGATTGTGAAAATTAAGTTTAATATTATTAACTATTGCTGACTGCAAATTTATTTCCTATGATGTTAGTATCATTGAGGTTGATTCCATCATAATCTTTGAGGGTATTAAGATGTACCCTATCGCTTGATTGATGATTTTTTTACTATGATTGAATAATTAGTCTATTGCTCTAAGATTATTTGCTTGAGGGTGGGTGTTTGAGTGTGTGATTTTTTTGAGTGCATGAGTGCTTGATTACTAGATTGAGGGGCAATGATGTTCTTGAATGGGATTTTTTAGTCTAGTTGAGTTGTTATGGTTGCTTATGCAATCGTGTCTGTTTTTCTATTTATCTGGAAGTTACACATCGTTTCCCATGTTCCACTCTAGAGGGAGTCTTACAATATATGAGTGTTTTTAGTTAATGTGTATATGGGCTCAAATTTGTTTGGCTAGTAGTGCTTGGACTTTTAGTCCATTAGAGTTTGCGTAGTGTCTTGTACTTGTCTCTTCTATGTATAGGAGAGGTAAGAGTCCACCGGAGCTTGTCTAGTGTCTTCTACTTGTCTCTTCTCCTATGTATAGGAGAGGGATTTATCCATCTAATAACATCAATATACATGGACTATTCCCGTTATCTCATTTTCTTGACATATCTCATCCCTTTATATCCTCTCTCCCACATGCGCTAGACAATATGGCTTTGCTTTTCCTTCCTAGAGATTGCCTAGGAAGTAGACACGATAGTAGAGGCAGACACGGGACAGAGCAATTTTCAAACTATAGGACATCTACAAGACATGGGACATTCCACACACCATATATATGTCCACACACATGCCCACACCCATGTTTATGCCCACACACACGCACAATCACACACACATGGAATGATGTATGTCTGTGTAAACAATAATGGTCCATTTTTAGGTTTAGGTAACAAAATACGGCAGAATTTGTATATCATGTAATTCAATGGCAACTGATAAAGATGGTTGACATTCACATATTTGTGTAATTGTATCTAGTAGCTAAATTTTTTTGGCCTCTCTATTAACTGGACATCAACATTCCTTTATATGATATTACTTAAAAGATTTATATGGAAAATTAAATGGGATTTTTTTCTCGAAAAAGTTCGGTTTGGTATGCTATTACATAAATCCATGTATGGTTTATAATAGTCTTTCAGGGCCTGTTTTTTTTTTGATTTACGAGAGAACCGCCCCCGTAGAAGCGCCACATTCGTGACCCCCCCAGACAGCGTAAACTCTCGGGGCATGAGAGGGTGTGGTTCGATCACCCCCGTCCTGCGCCCAATCAAATTCGTGTTACTTTTCGCAGAGCGCCTTCGGCGTGATTCGAACCCGGGTCCTTCATCCGGACTTATCGAGTCGTAACCAGCCGGGCTACTCTGGCCGGACACTTTCAGGGCCTGGTTTGGCAAGCTAATCATGTAATTCTTGATTTTGGTCTTTGTTACAAAATGGATCACTCAATTTTTTGAGACAATTTATATTTATTCATTCTTCTCATTGTTATATGTGAACGATTTTTTCATTGGTGATGATAATTAATAGGGTATGTCACAATCTAAAGTTTTTTTAGGGATTCTTTCCAACCTAAAGACTTGGGCAACTTGATGTTTTCCGTGGGTATGAGAGTTGCAATCTAAAATGGAGTTGTTATCTCTATAAGGGTATGCCTTGTGTTTACTTGAAGAAACAAGTATGCTAGGAGAGAAATTAGTAGATACTCCCATGGTTCCAAAGGTAAAGTTATATATGGCATAGGGTGACTTCTTGAGGATTCTTATTGATATAGGAGGTTTGTAGGGAAGATACACTATTTGACAATCACTAGATTGTACATTGCCTTTGCTATAAGTGTTGTTGGTCAATTCAGGGAAAAGCTTTGTTTGGGTCATCGATTGGTAGTCATATGTATTGTACACTTTTGAAAAGAATATTAGTAAAATTTATCTTATATAAGAACGACAACTATATGAAGATACAAAGCTTTTACGATGCAGACAAGGAAGGATCAAATATTGACACAGTCTATCAGTGACAACTGAGTATTTAAAGTTGGCAATCATGTATCTTGGAAGAGTAAAAAAACACATATTTGTATCACTGTCTAGTCTGGAGTGGAGCGACGACACATGCTACTCACAATCTTGTCTAGGTTATATATTATCTATAGGAGTAGGGTTTCTCATGGATGGAACCTGTGGATTTTTAGGGTGACAAAGAATGTTGAGAGCACAATTAAATTTCTATATAGCAGAGACCCAAAAGTAATCTCACAAATTGAAAAAACTTGTAAATAACATTTTTTTGTGGAAAAAGTGAAGTATGAGGCAATGAGATAATTCATTAGGCAAAACTCTGCTATCATATATAGGAGAGGGAACTAATACAAAAAGGGGCTCAAACCCTAATCGGCCAAGCACACTCAGGTTCATATACATAATAAACATAATAACTAACAAATCTAACACTACCTTGAAGCTAGAGCATGGGTGATATACATGCCCAACTTGCCAATACAGAAAAAAATAAAAATAACCCGTATATAAATTGATCTTCCAAGTTTGCAATACAATAAGCAAAGCACTCAAACAGTCCCCCTGAAGAAGATAGCACATAGTGGGTAGCAAACATGTCTTCCCCCCTAACAAAGAGAACACGTAGCATCTAGAGCAATATATGGTGGACATTTATAGAACTCATTTGAGTTAAACTTGTTCTCAAAGCAATTCAGTGCAAGAAGTACCGACATCAGAATGATGCATTTAATTGGGATAAGAGCATCACCACATGAATATTGTGCTATAGCAGTTGGTCGCCATGCTCAAGACAAATGCGTTGCTACATGAACGATGCACTGCAACAGTTGCCAGCAGAGCACATATGAATACATGAGAGATGAACAACATGGTCGGTTTCTTGATCTTTTTTCCATTGCTCCTCTATGTCTCCCCCTCACACCAGCCATGGAGGATAGGAGAGTGATTGGGGTGGACAACTATAAAGGTGACTCTTGATAATTTTAAATAACATAACATTAAAGAAGCATAGAACCACAACTTCATTAATAATCGACCGCAATACTGTTGGAAGGTTTGGGGTGTTGCCCCCGGGGGGTCTTATTTCCCCTCAATGCTCGGGAGTTGAGGGGAGGCCTCCCCTTGCGGGGACTTGGGGGCAAAGTTTCTAATAGAAAAGGTCTACGATAATTTCAATGGGAAAATCAAGCACAAATGTTGCAGATATAGGGCACGACTCCAGGGGTCTCCGGTGGCCTTTTGATGTATTGGGTACACAAATATTTCTTATTTAATAAAAGAGGGAACACTCCTATTTGTATAAGACTGATGAGCATACAAACTCCCTCTTCACACTAGGTTCATTACGAACACCCTCTCTGCATGCAAGATATAGATATATTGTGTTATTGTGTTATTTACTTGTTGTTTTACTGTTTTACTTTTAGTCCCATATTGCTCACTTGTACTTATGTCTCTACTCTCAGTAGCTATATTAGAGACTATCCTGTAACCTGTTTTACTCACTGAATAAACAATTCCATTTCCCTCTAGATGGTATCAAGACCAAATCTCTTTTGCCCCACCCACCTGTTCGCAGTAACGTAAGAAACCCCCTGCCCCTCCCCCCCCCCCCCCCCCCCCCCCCCCGCGCCGCCGCCGCTGACCCCACCCCTCCTCTCCTCTCCTTCAGCCGCCGCCACCCCCCTCCCCTTCCTGTCCCGCCGCCACCTCCCCTCCCCATCCTCCTCTTTTCCCCCACCGACCCCCTTGCAGCCTCCTCCCTCCCTCCACCCTCTAAGCCTCTTCCCCTTCTGCCCCTCCTCTTCTCATCTCTGCTCCGACTGCCACTGACTTTTACCTCTCCTCTCCCTCTACGTTCGGGTGATCTTCGTATCCACGTTCGGACATCCACTGGCCGGCTAAGTTGAGTCTTTTGTCTGACCGTCTTCTCTGCCTGCGCCTCATGACGGAACATTGAGTTTTCTGGTGTGGTTGACCAGATCCTGTCAAATGATCCGCAACCTACCCTTCGGGATGTTCTCAAAAGAGTCCAACGCCTGCCGTCCATGATTCCTACTCCTGCTGTTGAGTACCCTGCGCTTATTGTTCGCTCTGTTGATTCTGGCCGTGGTGGTCGCCCTCCTCCCTCGGGAGGTCGAGGCTCATCTGCTCCTGGATGTGGTCCTGGCCCTCGCTACTGCAACTGGTGTGGCCGGGACAATCATAATGAAGATCGATGCTGGATTAAGCACGACAAGCCCGCTTGGGCTAACCAGGCTGCTACAGAAACTGCTGCTGACTCTACCGCTGACGCACCTGCTGCTCCTGCAAACACGGAATGGTTACGTTCTGAGTTCGAGAAGATGTTCCAGGAGCGTCTCGCACAACTGCCATCCTCGTCTACACCAGGACCCTCTGCCATGCTCGCTTCTCTATCATCTAGTAACAAACAGTGGTGCATTGACTCGGGTGCATCCACTCATATGGCTGGTGATCTTTGTCTTTTTTCTGTTCTCAATAAAATTGCTACTATATCATCTGAAACTGGTGCAAATGGATCCAAAACTGCAGTTCATGGCACTGGCACGGTTCCTCTTTCACCAAAACTGCAATTGCATTCTATTTTATATATTCCAAAGTTTCCTGTTAATCTGTTGTCAGTAAGTAGGATGATAAAACAACTCAAGTGCTCTATTAAATTTGATCCTTCTGGCTGTGTTTTGAAGGATCTCCGCACGAAGACGAGGATTGGTTCGGGCCGTGAAGGACGAGATGGGCTATATTATCTGGATGGACCTCCTGCTGCTTCTGCTATGCTATCCACTTCAGTGACGGGACTACAGTGGCACTTTTGCTTGGGCCATCCATCTGCTACCAAATTAAAGCATTTATTCCCTACTTTATCTGAGAACAGTTTTGTGAACGAGAGAGATGGGAGACGAACGATGTTTGCGGCTGCTAGGTGCAGCTTGCATGAGAGGGCAATAACCGCCTCTCTTCTTTTTATATATTAGGGTTAGATACATTGTGGTACAAAGGAGAACATAATAGAAAAACAATAAAACAAATAATATAATAAAAATAGAACCAGGAGGTAGATTGCCGATTTCTGCCACTGTTCGTCTGTCGATACCATCGACAGTCCTGTCGATGGTATCGACAGAATGATGTTCTGTTGCTGTGACTCTGTCGATACCATCGACCTCCTGTCGATAGTATCGACGGGGATGCAGGCTGTTTCACACACCCCCTCAAGCTGGAGAGTACACATCGTGTATGCCCAGCTTGCCACATAATCTCTGAAAAGCTTCCGGACCCAAAGTCTTTGTCAAGATATCTGCCAGTTGATCTTCAGACTTGACGTATGACGTCACAATAGTGCCATCTTTGATTTGATCACAAATAAAATGGCAATCAACTTCTATATGCTTTGTACGCTCATGAAAGATAGGATTCCTGGCAATGTGTATAGCAGACTGGTTGTCACATTTGAGCTCCATAGAAGACATAATAGTAATTTTTAACTCAGATAGCACGATATTCAGCCTCAGTGCTGGATCTAGCTACCACATGCTGCTTTTTGCTTTTCCAAGTAATCAAATGATCACCTAGGAAAGTACAATAGCCTGATGTAGACCTTCTATCAGTATGATCACCAACCCAATCTGCATCTGAATACCCTGTGAGAGTCAAAGTAGATGGAGGCACCTTGGGCTTAGAATATGTGATCCCTTTACCAGGAGCACTCTTCAGATATCTCAGAATCCGGCAAACTGCTGTCCAGTGTGACTGTCGTGGTGAGTGCATATGCTGACTCACGACACCTACATCAAAAGAAATATCAGGTCGTGTAACAGTCAGATATATTAGCTTGCCAACTATTCTCCTGTAATATCCTGGATCTGAGTACTCAACATCATCAACCGTCTCCTTGATGTGATAATCCATGAGAGTAAATACCGGTTTAGATTCAGTTATGCCTGTCTCCTGTAGTAAGTCAAGCACATATTTTCTCTGAGATAGATTGACACCTACATGAGATCTAAGCACCTCAATGCCCAGAAAATATTTCAGTTTACCCAGATCCTTCGTTTGGAAGTGTCTCTGCAACCCTTCCTTCACACGAGATATGCCTGTAGAATCATTGCCAGTAATCACTATGTCATCAACATATACATCAATGATGATAGAGCCACAAGAAGAGCTAGAGTAGAATAAAGAGTGATCAGTCATGGAGCGAGAAAAACCCATCTGGAGTACAATCTCACTGAACTTGTCAAACCAAGCTCGAGGAGACTGTTTCAGCCCATATATAGCTTTCTTCAATTTACACACCTTCTGACACTCCCCCTGAGCAACAAACCCAGGAGGTTGCACCATATACCTCTTCCTGTAGGTTACCATCTAGAAAGACATTCTTAACATCGAGCTGAAATAGGGGCCAATCAAAGGTAGTAGCCAGAGAAATAATAATCCGCACATAATTTAGACGAGCTACTGGAGAAAAGGTCTTAAAGAAATCAACTCCATAGGTCTGGGTGTAGCCTTTTGCTACCAATATGGCCTTCAACCTTTCAACGGATCCATCCGGATTATGTTTGATGGTGAAAACCCATCTGCAACCCACTGCTTTCTTCCTTGCAGGTAAGTCAACAAGATCCCATGTGCCATTATGCAAAAGAGCTGACATCTCAAGCTGCATTGCCTGTTTCCAGCCACTGTCCTTCATAGCATCATAGTGATTCCTTGATATATCAACAAAATCAATCCCAATAGCAAATGTGCGTGCCTGCTTAGATAAGTGGGACAGACAACACACATTTGTAATAGAATGTCTAATAGTACAAGAACGAGTACCTTTCCGATCAGCAATAGGAAGATCAAGATCTGATACTTCTGCAGGAATCTCGTGAGTAGAAGACGATGAGGAAGGCTCAGGGACTGGTGTCGCTACCTCCTCTGGATCTTGTCTGCCTCGCCTACTATAAACATATGGGTATTGCTGAATAACAGGCCTGTCAGCTGCCTGCTCGTCCTGAATAAAAGTATAATCAGGAATGATGGGTGGCACTCCCTCACTCTGCACAGATGGTGCCACTCTCTCACTATGAAAAACTGGTGGCACTCCCTCTCTCAACTGCTCCCCCTTACTCATAGCATCGGAGAAATATGGAGTGGTCTCATGGAAAGTAACATCCCTAGACACAAACATGCGACGAAGACTAGGACAGTAACACTTGTATCCTTTGCTAGTACTATATTAACCAAGGAACAAGGTTTTAATAGACCTAGGAGAAAGTTTGTCAGCCTTAGGGTTAAAATTATGGCCAAAAGAAGTGCACCCAAACACTCTAAGGGGAACAGAGAAGGGCTGATCCGTGGGTCGTAGCACAGAGAAAGGAGTTTGTCCTTTAAGAACAGAGGATGATTGTCTATTAATTAAGAAGCAAGCGGTTAAAAGAGCTTCAGACCAGAATTTCTTAGGCACATTGGATTGAAACATGATCGAACAAGCAATATCAAGAAGATGGCGATTCTTCCTCTCAGCCACCCCGTTTTGCTGAGGGGTGTGAGGACAAGACGTGCGATGGATCATGCCCACAGAACTGCAAAAATCAGACATAGCCTTTTGAACATACTCTAAAGCATTATCATATTGGAGAGTTTTTATATTGCAGTCAAACTGAACCTTTATTTCTTTATGAAAATGTTTCACAATAGATAGCACAAACTCGACTTTTGAGAAGGTAGATCCATATCATGCGGGAAAAGTCATCCACAAAGGAAATAAAATAACGAAAACCATTATAACTCTGGTCTTTAACAGGACCCCATACATCACTGTGGACTAACTAAAAAGGACAAGATGCCCGCTTATTGACACGACTGGGATAAGACAACCTATGATGCTTTCCCAGCTGACATGACTGACACTCTAAAGATGACACTTGGGACAAATTAGGTTCCAACTTCCGCAGGCTCTCTAACGACAGATGTCCATATCTGCAATGCCATAGTAAGGGGGAACCAATCAACATGATGGATGGAGCTGGAGTAGATACTGGGCGAGGAAGACTGTCACCGTGGAAAAGGTAGAGATCACCTTTCCTAGGCCCCCCACCAATCGTCCTCATACTCTTGAGATCCTGTATTAACAAGAAGGCCCAAATGTTACCGTACATTTTACAGTGTCAATCAATTTTGCAACAGAAAGAAGATTTAAAGGAAACTCAGGCACAAAGTGTACAGATTTAAGATCAATCTTGGGTGTTAGAAAGACAGATCCACTAGCTAACATTCTCCTCACTGAACTATCTGCCAGTGTGACAGATTGTTGAGGGATATGAGTCAATAGAGTGGAGCAATCTCCTCATACCAGTCATGTGCTGTGACGCACCAGAGTCAACCACCCAAGATGAAGTAGAGCCCGAAGCTATGAGAGATGTAGCCTGATTACCCGCAGTAGATGCCAGGTTTGCTGACGATGATGATGACGATCCCATACTCATGTGTTGTGTAGCCTGAATGAACCGATCATACTCCTCTTGAGTGAGAGTGATACCGGTACCAGAAGTAGTTCCCACAGCAGAAGAAGAAGAGGTATCTGTAGTAGTGGCATAATGTGCTGTCCCCACAGGTGGTGCAACAGGTCTCCCATGTTTCTTCCAACACTTCTCCACTGTATGTCCCAGTTTGTCACAGAAAGTGCATTTAGGACATGTTCCGCGTCCTCTGCCCATACCAGGTCGTCCCCCTCTCACCGCAGCAGTAACGGATGCATGAGACTCCCCAGAAGGTATAACAAAACCAGGATTAGCAGACTCAAAGATAGATTGTTGTATTCTCGAATAGGCTTCCACAAAGCTCGGTAATTTATCAGAAGCCAGAATGACACTCCTAGCGGAACCACACGCATGATTAAGTCCAGATAAGAATTTAGCAGTAACCAGATCATCTCTGTCTTTGACATGTTCAGCAACTGTCACTGGATGATAGTAGCTCAGCTCTTGAGCAAGTGCATGAATAGCTCCAAAGTACTCAAGAAATCTGTCACCCTGCCTCTCAGTAAACAGACGGTCATAGATCATGAATTGGCAAAGAGCATTTTTCTCCTGGGAATAATGCTGCTTCACTGCGTCCCATATTTCCTTAGCTGTAGAATAGAACATGAACCTTGCCGCAATTGCAGGTTCCATGCTGTTCCACAACCAAGTCTTCACCAGACTGTCATGACGCTTCTGTAAGAAGAAATGAAGAAGGGAAGAAGACAGAAACACTGATCACATGTTGGCTGCAAGATGCAGCAAAACGTGAGTAGGGCTTGAGCCTACACACTTGTATATATATTAGGGTAAGTACATGAGGTACAAAGAGAGAAAAGGAATAAAAAATAAATTTTATAAGCAAAATAGAGCTGCCGCTGGATTGACGTGCCGCCGCTGTGCCGGTGTCGATACCATCGACATGAGTGTCGATGGTATTGACAGAACATTATCTCGCGTCTGAATCAGTCTCGATACCATCGATATGTGTGTCGATAGTATCGACCGAGATGCAGGTGGCTTCAACTTGAACCTGAACTGATCTCGATACTATCGACAGAGTGTCGATAGTATCGACCGGGATGCAGGTTGCTTCACACTCCCCCTCAAGCTGGAGAGTACACATCGTGTATGCCCAGCTTGCCGCAGAGTCTCTGAAAGATTGCTGAACCCAAAGGCTTTGTCAGGATATCTGCTAGTTGATCCTCAGATCTGACATATGGTGTCACAATAGTGCCATCTTTTATTTGATCACGAATAAAATGGCAATCAACCTCTATGTGTTTTGTACGCTCATGAAAGATAGGATTCCTGGCAATGTGCATAGCAGATTGATTGTCACACTTGAGTTCCATAGAAGGTAGAAGAGCAATTTGTAATTCAGATAGAACATATTTGATCCATTTTAGTTTACAGCATGCATGGGCCATAGCACGATATTCAGCCTCAGTGCTAGATCTAGCAACCACATGTTGCTTCTTACTTTTCCATGTGATGAGATGATCACCTAGAAAAGTACAATAGCCTGATGTAGATCTCCTATCAGTATGATCACCAGCCCAGTCAACATCTGAATATCCTGTGAGAGACAGAGTAGATGGAGGTGCCTTTGGTCTAGAATATGTGATACCCTTACCAGGAGCATTTTTCAGATACCTCAGAATTCTGCAGACTGCTGTCCAGTGTGACTGTCGCGGAGAATGCATATATTGGCTGACCACGCCCACAGTAAAAGAAATATCAGGACGGGTGACTGTTAGATATATTAACTTACCCACTATTCTCCTGTAATATTCTGGATCTTGATACTCAACATCATCAACCACCTCTTTGATGTGATAATCCATTGGTGTAGATACCGGTTTAGATTCAGCCATGCCTGTCTCCTGTAGTAAATCAAGCACATATTTCCTCTGAGATAAATTGACACCTGCATGAGATCTAAGCACTTCAATGCCTAGAAAGTATCTTAGTTTGCCCAGATCCTTTGTATGGAAGTGTTTTTGCAAACCTTCTTTGACACGAGATATTCCTATGGTGTCACTGCCAGTAATTACTATGTCATCAACATATACAATAAGAATAATGGATCCACCAGAAGAGCTGGAGTAAAATAAGGAATGATCAGTCATGGAGCGAGAAAAACCCATCTGAAGAATAACTTCACTAAACTTGTCAAACCAAGCTCTAGGTGACTGTTTCAGCCCATATATAGCTTTCTTTAATCTGCATACTTTCTGACACTCCCCCTGAGCAACAAACCCAGGAGGTTTCTCCATATATACCTCCTCCTGTAGATCACCATGGGGAAAAGCATTTTTTACATCCAGCTGGAATAGTGGCCAATCAAAGGTAGTAGCAAGAGAAATAATGATCCACACAGAATTTAGGCGAGCAACAGGAGAAAAGGTTTCAAAGAAGTCAACACCATAGGTTTGGGTGTAGCCCTTTGCAACCAATCGAGCTTTCAACCATTCAACTGATCCATCCGGATTGTGTTTAATAGTGAAAACCCATCTACATCCCACTACTTTCTTTCCTGCAGGAAGATCAACCAGATCCCAAGTACCATTATTTAAGAGAGCTGACATCTCAAGTTGCATAGCCTGTGTCCAACCACTGTTCTTCATAGCATCATAATGGTTTCTTGGTATAGGCACAGAATCAATCCCAATAGCGAATGCACGGGCCTGCTTAGACAGTTGAGACAGGCAACATACATTTGTAATATGATGTTTAATAGTACAGGACCTAGTACCTTTCCGAACAGCAATAGGAAGGTCGAGATCTGATGTCTCTGTTGGAGTCTCTTGAGTAGAAGGCGATGGTGAGGGCTCAGGGACTGGTGCCGCTACTTCTTCTGGATCTTGCCTGCCTCGCCTATGGTATACATGTGTATAATGCTCAATGGTAGGTCTATCTCCTGCTTGTTCATCCGGGATAGAAGTAAAATCCGGAATGATAGGTGGCACTCCCTCACTCTGCACCGATGGTGCCAGTCTCTCATTTTGTATTTTTGGTGGCTCTCCCTCTCTCAACTGCTCCCCCTTGCTCATAGCATTGGAGAAATATGGAGTGGTCTCATGGAAGGTGACATCCCTAGACACAAACATGCGTCGAAGACTAGGACAATAACACTTGTATCCTTTGCTAGTATTAGAATAACCCAGGAACAGTGTTTTAATGGACCTAGGAGACAGCTTGTCAGCCTTAGGATCAAAGTTATGGACAAAAGAAGTGCAACCAAACACTCTAAGAGGAATAGGAAAGGGAGAGTCCATGGGACGCAATACAGAAAAAGGAGTCTGTCCTTGAAGAACAGAAGAAGGTTGCCTATTAATCAAGAAACAAGTAGTTAAAAGAGCTTCAGAAGATTAAAAGGAAATTCATGCACAAAGTGAACTGATTTAAGATCAATCTTGGGTGTTAGGGAGACAGATCCACTAGCTAAAACTCTTTTCACTGAACCATCTGCCAGTGTAACAGATTGGTGAGGAATAGATGAGTCAATAGTGTGGAGCAATCTCCTCATACCAGTCATATGCTGAGGCGCCAGAGTCAACCACCCAAGATGAGGATGAGCCAGATGCTATAAGAGATGTAGCCTGATTACCAGTTGTAGATGCCAGATTTTCCGATGAAGAAGATGATGATGACCCCATACTCATATGCTGTGTCGCCTGAATGAACCGATCATATTCTTCTTGGGTAAGAGTGATGCCGGTGCCAGAGGTAGTACCCACAGTTGTAGAGGATGAGGATCCTGTGGTGGTGGCACAATGTGCTGCTCCCACAGGTGGTGCAGCAGGTCTTCCATGTTTCTTCCAACACTTCTCCACTGTATGTCCCGGTTTGTCACAAAAGGTACATTTCGGACGTGTCCCACGCCCTCTTCCCATACCGGGTCATCCTCCTCGTACCGCAGCAGCAACAGACGCATGGGATTCTCCAGAAGGTATATCAGAAACAAAGGAAGCAGACTCAAACATAGATTGCTGGATCCTTGAATAAGTCTCTACAAGACTAGGTAGTTTATCAGTAGCCAGAATAACGCTCCGAGCGGAGCTACAAGCCGAGTTAAGCCCAGATAAGAATTTGGCTGTAACCAGATCATCTCTATCCTTTATCTGTTCAGCAGCGACCACAGTTAGATAATAACTTAGCTCTTGAGCAAGAGCCTGAATCGCCCCAAAATACTCCTCAAGAGATCGGTCACCCTGTTTTTCAGCAAACAGACGATCATAGATCATAAACTGACGGAGAGCATTCTTCTCTTGAGAATAATGTTGCTTCACTGCGTCCCATATTTCCTTGGCCGTAGAGTAGAACATGAACCTTGCGGCGATTGCAGGTTCCATACTATTCCATAGCCAAGTCTTCACAAGACTGTCATGTCGCTTCCATTCAGCATACCCTTCGTCAGTAGATGCCTTGGGACCTGAGTCAACATGCCTCGCTCTGTCACGAGCCTCCAAGACAGTGTGGATGACGTTCATCCATAGAAGATAATTTTTCCCGTTGAGCTTAATGGAGGCGATAGGTGACACCTCGTTGTAGATCATAGGTGTCTTGATATCCTCCATTGTAGAACGAATTGTATGACGGATTGATACACGTCAAATAGAGTGTGGTGACAGAGAGATACACGTCACACACAGAATAAAAGCAAGAGGAAATGCGTTACTGACGCATTCACAGCCTCCAAATGATCTTCCTAATCACACATAGAGGAGGTGTGACTAGGATGATGGCTGAGACGAAACTAGTCCTCCGGTGGTGTTTTTAGACGATCGTTGGATCACCTGGAGATCCCCAAACGCTTTGTGATAGAGGCTACGGTAGAGTTATATATCTACCGCAGACCCAGAGTAGCCAACGTGTGGTTCTACACAGCCGGTGGATTACGCCAAGTTGAAGGGTGGGACGCAACCAGCCGCCAAGGAGAGAGAGACCTGGAGCGATCCGCCGGAAAGAGGAAGGAGAAGCCCTAGATCGATCTCCGCTCTGATACCATGTAAGAAGAAATGAAGAAGGGAAGAAGACAGAAACACTGATCACATGTCGGCTGCAAGATGCAGCAAAACGTGAGTAGGGCTTGAGCCTACACACTTGTATATATATTAGGGTAAGTACATGAGGTACAAAGAGAGAAAAGGAATAAAAAATAATTTTTATAAGCAAAATGGAGCTGCCGCTGGATTGACGTGCCGCTGCTGTGCCGGTGTTGATACCATCGACATGAGTGTCGATGGTATCGACAGAACATTATCTCGCGTCTGAATCAATCTCGATACCATCGACATGTGTGTCGATAGTATCGACCAAGATGCAGGTGGCTTCAACTTGAACATGAACTGATCTCGATACTATCGACAGAGTGTCGATAGTATCGACCGGGATGCAGGTTGCTTCACAACTTCCATTCAACATATCCTTTGTCAGTAGAGGTCAGAGGACCAGAGTCAACATGTCCCGCCTTGTCACGAGACTCCAGGACAGTGTGAATAGCGTTCATCCATAGAAGAAAGTTCTTCCCGTTGAGCTTGATGGAGGGGATAGGTGACACCTCGTTGTAGATCGTAGGCGTCTTGGTGTCCTCCATTGTAGAATGGGACTGTGTGACAGATTGATACACGTCACAAGGATGGCTGAGGTGACGTAGAGATACACGTCACACAAGAAACAAAGAGAAATGCGTTACTGACGCTTTCACAGCCTCCGGATGATTTTCCCAATCACACATGGAGGTGTGACTAGGGAGTACTTGTTTTGTGAAAAATCTTCGTCCTGGGGTCACCAAACTTGATGCTCGCTCGGTTAAATGTGTTTTTCTGGGATATTCCCGTACACAAAAAGGCTACCGCTGTTTTGATCCTATTAAACAACGGTGGTTTGTTAGTGCGGATGTGACCTTTTTTGAGCATATGCCATACTATTCTACTGATGGCGAAAAATTGTCTGCTGATATTATGGCTACCACACCGTTACCAGTAATTGTTGAGGATTTACCGACTCCTGATGTGCCTAAGGAACGCCCATTGCAAGTCTATCAGCGCAGGTCAAAGAACCACAATGCTTCTGAAGCCCCGACCGAATCAAATCCTGCGTTTGCGGTTGATCCACCATCCACTGAGGTATTTTCTGACCTGGATCTTCCTATTAGTTTAAGGAAAGGTGTTCGATCATGTACTAAGCATCCTATCAGTAATTTCTGTTCATCTGACAATCTTTGTGGTAGCTTTGCTTGCTTCAATTTTGTTTTGTCTGCTGTGACAATTCCTAAATCAACCGAAGAGGCCCTTCGCATTCCTGTCTGGAAACATGCTATGGAGCAAGAAATGCATGCACTCTATGATCGTCAGACCTGAGATCTGGTTGATCGTCCCTCTTCGTGCCATACCGTTGGCTGCCGCTGGATATTTACTATTAAATATCAACCGGATGGTACCATTGAACGCCTGAAAGCCAGATTAGTTGTAAAAGGTTACACACAGACATACAATGTTGACTACTTTGAGACCTTTTCTATAGTTGCACGCCTGAATTTTGTTCGTATTTTGATTTCTATTGCTGTAAATAAAGATTGGCCTCTGTATCAACTTGATGTCAAAAACGCTTTTCTCTATGAAGATCTTCAGGAGGAGGTATACATGGAGCAACCGTCGGGATTTGTTGCTCATTGGGAGTCTGCCTTCAAAATATGTAAACTCAGAAAGGCCATCTATGGTCTTAAATAGAGCCTGCGTGCCTGGTTTGATTTACTCAAGTCAGATTTTAATTACTTTTGGCTTTCAGCGATCACAATCTGATCATTCTGTATTTATTCGTAAGACAGCAACAGTGCTTCTTATTCTGATTGTATATGTAGATGATATTGTTTTATCTGACAGTGATAATGCTGGTATCCAGGTAAACATTATTTGGCACAACACTTCATCACCAAAGATCTTGGCAAATTGCGATATTTTCTAGGTATAGAAGTTGCCAGATCATCTACAGGAATCTGTCTTTCACAAAGAAAATATGTTCTGGATCTATTGCAGGAAACCGGCATGCTGGGCTGCAAACCAGCCAACACTCCTCTAGATCCCAACATGGATTGGGATGACGATAGCTCACCACCTTATGATGATCGTCACCAGTTCCGGAGGCTGGTAGGCAAGCTTATCTTCCTGACGGTTCTAGAAGTTGGCAACGAGATTGCTTATTATTGGATAATTAAAAAGAATACATTGGGCTCTCTTTTATAAGATGAGAGTGTACATGATTTAGAGATAACCAATATGGGATAAAGAGTAAAAAGAGAAAAGGCGATAAGCAAAATACACTAAGTAAAGAAAAGCAGTAAAGTGTATATACTAATACTCCTCCTCAAGCTGGAGTGTAGATGTCAATCATGCCCAGCTTGGATGTCATAGTAGCAAATCTCGTCTTTGGAAGAATCTTTGTGAAGATGTCAGCCACCTGATCAGAAGTATGGATGTAGGGAGTGGATATCTGGCCAGATAAGACAACTTTGCGAACAAAATGGCAGTCCACCTCAATGTATTTAGTTCGCTCATGAAAAGTGGGATTACTGGCAATAAAGGTAGCAACTTTGTTATCACAATACATCGGAATAGAAGAGGAGTCAGAAACACCAAAATCTTTTAGTAGGCTCCGAATCCAGAATAGCTCACAAGTAGTATGCGCCATGGCGCGATATTCAGCTTCAACACTTGAGCGAGCAACCACAGTCTGTTTCTTGCTTCGCCAAGTAACAAGGTTTCCTCCCACAAATGTACAGTAGCCAGAAGTGGAGCGTCGGTCAAGCTTGCTCCCAGCATAGTTAGAATCAGAATAACCAAAGAGTTTAAAGTGACCATGTTTCTTATATAGCAGGCCTTTCTCAGGAGAGCTCTTCAAATATTTAAGAATGTGGCAAACAACGTCCCAATGACATTGCCGGGGTTTATCCAGATATCTACTAACAAGCCCGACAGCAGAAGTAATATCAGCTCGTGTAACAGTCAGATAAATAAGCTTACGAACCATGCGTCGATACTGATGATGGTCAAGATAGGCAGGAGAGTTCTCATCATCCCAGTCAGTATTTGGATCCAGAGGTGTGCTAGAAGGCTTAGCACCTAGAAGTCCAGTTTCAGAAAGCAGATCCAGAACATATTTGCGTTGGGACAAACAAAGACCAGAAGAGGACCGAGAAACTTCAATGCCAAGAAAATACCGCAGAGAGGCAAGGTCTTTGGTTACAAAGTGTTTCTCCAGATAGCACTTGGTAGCCTGAATGCCTGCATGATCACTCCCTGAGAGAATGATGTCATCAACATATACAATAAGGATAACAATGGCAGTGGTAGTATTTTTGACAAAACAGAGTGATCTGACGGGGAGCGTCTAAAAGAAAATTTCTGAAGAATAGTACTGAATTTATCAAACCAAGCACGGGGACTCTGTTGCAAACCATAAATAGCCTTCCTCAGCCTGCAGACCTTAGAGGACTCCCCCTGAAGCACAAATCCCGGGGGTTGTTCCATGTAGAGCTCCTCATGTAGGTCCCCATATAGAAAAACATTCTTTACATCAAGTTGATACAAGGGCCAATCAAAATTAATAGCAACAAAAATAAGAATCTGTACAGAGTTCAGCCGAGCCACAGTAGAAACAGTCTCAAAGTAATCGACCCTGTAAGTTTGTGTATAGCCTTTAGCAACAAGTCTCACCTTCAGTCGTTCAACCGTGCCATCCGGTTGATATTTGACAGTAAATACCCAGCGACAGCCAACTGGAGAACAATCTACAGGAGGATCAATCAGCTGCCAGGTGTTGCATTCGGTAAGAGCCTGCATTTCAGCTTCCATAGCTTGTCGCCAAGCAGGATGTGTAAGAGCCTGAGAAGCATTTTTAGGAATAGATATAGTAGAAAGAACAACAGTAAAATTTGCAAAATTAGTCCCCAGATTATCAGTAGTATAGAAATTTCCAATAGGATGTTTAGTGCAAGTTCTAATTCCTTTCCTCAAGCTGATAGGAACATCAAGATCAGAGAATACCTGCGGTGGTGTTTGATCTGGCATGGAGGATGAAGACGTTGGAGGGGCCATAGAGGGAGTTGCTGTCTTCTGTCTTCTTTGATAAACCTCCAGAGGCGACTTTTCAGTAGGAGAAGCAGTATCAGTAATATCAACAGTATCATCCATGATAGGTAAAGGTGTGTCCAGTAATAAGTCCGAAGAAGGAGCCGACCCGACATACGAGTAAAAGGGCATATGCTCAAAGAAAACAACATCAACAGATACAAATCATTTCTTTGACACAGGATCATAGCAGCGATATCCCTTCTGAGTGCGCGAGTACCCTAGGAAGACACACTTAGTCGCTCTGGGACCAAATTTGGTTAGACCGGGATGAAGGTTTTTGACAAAGCAAGTGCTCCCAAAGATACGCGGAGGCACAGAAAAAAGGGGCGCATCCGGAAACAGAATCTGATATGAAACTTGATTTCCAAGCACAGAAGAGGGCATTCGGTTAATTAGGTAACAAGCAGTAGAGATAGCCTCAAGCCAAAAATGCTGGGGAACATGATAATGAAACAGTAAGGTGCGGGCAACTTCAAGAAGGTGGCGATTTTTGCGTTCAACGACTCCGTTTTGTTGTGGCATGTAAGCACATGAAGTTTGGTGTATGGTACCCTGTTTTCGACAAAGGAGGCTGACTGAGGCTTGCACAAATTCTAAGGCATTATCAGTTTGAAAAATTTTAATGGGTTTAGCAAATTGGGTTCGAATCTCAGCAAAGCAGTGATACTGTCAAGAATAGTAGACCTGTCTTTGAGCAAAAACAACCAGGTGGTTCTAGAAAAATCATCAATAGAACTCAGAAAATATCGAAATCTAGAAGTACTCGGCACAGAACAGGGTCCCCAAACATACAACATGAATAATGTCAAACGGCTGTTTAGAGATAATACATGATTTTTTTGAAAAAGATGCTCGGGTCTGTTTGCCCAGTTGGCAAGTCTCACAATGAAAAACAGAATCTAATACATCAGGTAATAACTGTTTCAGCTTCGCTGCAGAAGGATGTCCTAAGCGATAGTGCCACTGGATGCCCGTCACAGAAGATGTCAAGTATGCTGCGGTCTTCGAAACGTCCAGGTAGTATAGCCCGTCTGGTCCCTCATGGCCCGAACCAATCGTCGTCCTCGTGCACAGATCCTGAAAAATAACACCATCCGGTTCAAACGTAATCGAGCAACGAAGGCTCTTCACAGTTCTATTGACAGATAGCAGGTTAATAGGAAACTTAGGAACATAAAGAGTAGATCGCAGAGGCAGGCAATCAGTGGTACAGATATCACCAATTCCAGTAACAGGTGTCTTAGGGCCATCAACCAGTGTCACAGGAGGTATAACAGAGGATTGCCAGAAATATGAGATGTTGCACCAGAATCAATCACCCACGAATTTTTACCAGACTGTGTCAGGAGGGCGGTGCTACCATCAGTAGAGGCTTCAGCAGTAGAAGCAAGACGAGCCTGGAGAAGTTTCTCGAATTCGGACCGTATCCAATCGGCAGAAGGCGGAGCAGAGGTAGTAGTAGTCTCAGGATGATCCGTCGTGACTTGATTTGCCCAGGCGGGCTTGCCATGCTTGATCCAGCAACGGTCTTCATTGTGGTTTGTCCGCTTGCAGAAGGTGCAGAAATGAGGTTCAGTAGATTCAGCGTCAGAGCCACGTCCAGGTGTAGTAGAGCGTCCACGTCCGCGGCCCCGACCACGACCGCGGCCTCGGAAGGAGTCGCCAGTACGAACAGCAAGGGCTGCTCCATCAGAAGTGTCAGGAAGATGCTGCGAAACAGATGGAAGACGTTGAACCCTTTTCAAAACATCTCGCAGGGTGGGCAGAGGATCACTGGATAGGATCTGATCAACAACTCCAGCGAAGGAAGAAGGTAGACCAGCGAGGAACTGAACAAGCATAAGTTCATTCCGTTGACGCTGAACTTCAGTGATGTCGGCAGAAAGCGGATGATACATCTGGAATTCATCCCAGAGAGCACATCAGCTGTTGTAGTAGTCCTCAATAGAGTCCATGGTAGTAAATTCCTGATTGGCCAGTTGTTTGAAGATTTCAAAAACCTTCTTGGGATTTTGCTGATGAGAGTAGACGTGGGAAAGTTGATCCCACATCTCCTTTGCAGTCTGGAGGCGAAGAAGAGACTGGCTGATCTTTGGCTCGACGCTGTTGACCATCCATGTCATAACACCGTAGTCCTCCTTGGACCAGAGATCGTAGGCCTGCTTGGTCTTTTCATCAACCTCAGCAACGGGGACCGTTGGTCCCTTGGTAGATAGATGAGAGTAGCGCCCTTGTGCTTTAACATAGAGCTCAAAGGAAGCCGCCCAAAGGTGATAGTTGGAGTTATCCAACTTCACAGTGGTAACACACAGTCTGTGGAAGATCAGGAGTCGCCATCGGAAGATGGAGACTGAGGTAGAAGCACAGGCGCAGAGGGCAGCAGAAGTCAGCAGCAGCAGCAGAAGACAGCAAAAGTCCAGTGCATGGACTAGTAATAGAGGGCAGAAGATCCATGCATGGATCTTAGAAAAACCCACGTAGGGGCAGCAGATAGAGATAAAAAAACCTACGCCAACATGGGGGATTAATCACTCCACTATGAGGCGCAGGCAGACAGAGAAGGAGAAGCTTTTTACGCCGTCAACGTGCAAGAATTGGAAAACGCCGGTGCTGTCCGGAGATTTTCGGAAAGCGAAACAGAGCACGAAAGAGAGACCTGTGGTAGATTAGGCCACAAGGATGGGAGTAGCTAGGAGATAGGAGGTTGGTGGAGAGATTGAAGGGGTGGAGGAGGGTCTAGGAGATGGCGGTAAGGGCTGATGGTGGGGCGGCGTACTGTAGCAGCAATGTAGCAACGGCGGGAAAAAAAGAAGGGGGGGGGGCGGCGGCTAGGGTTGGTGGAGAAGATGGCGGCTAGGGTTGGGGTGAGAGAGGGATTAGGTTTAAGGTGGATCGGCTCGCACTGATACCATCTAGAAGTTGGCAACGAGATTGCTTATTATTGGATAATTAAAAAGAATCCATTGGGCTCTCTTTTATAAGACAAGAGAGTGCAATATGGGATAAATAGTAAAAAGAGAAAAGGTGATAAGCAAAATACACTAAGTACTGAAAAACAACAAAGTGTATATACTAATAACGGTCATTAGGGCTGACCTAGCAGCTGTTGTGAGATTCATAAGTCGGTACCTTGATAAACCCCGATAGTGCGACTGGGACGCTATGTGTCACATCCTACGATATCTTAAAAGCTCGCCAGGGAAAGGTCTTCTATATAATAAGCATGGCCATTGCAATCAATCTAAATTTTCTGATTCTGACTATGCAGGTAGTCGATCTGATCGAAAGTCCACTTCTGGATATTGTACCTTTGTGGGAGGCAACCTAGTCACCTAGCGGAGCAAAAAGCAAACTGTGGTTGCTAGATCCAGTGTCGAGGCCGAATCTAGAGCCATGGCTCATACTGCATGTGAGCTTTTGTGGGTCCGTGGCCTTCTTCAAGAGTTTGACATTGCTTATTCTAGTCCCATTCCTATGTTCTGTGACAATAAAGCCTCGATTTTTATTGCGAGCAACCCCACGTTTCATGAACGCACAAAGCATATTGAGGTTGATTGTCATTTTGTTCGGGAGAAAGTTCTGTCTGGACATATCTGCACTCCATACATTGGCACAGACAAGCAGCTTGCGGATATCTTCACCAAGATCTTGCCTAAAGCTCGGTTTCAAACTCTGATTGACAAGCTGGGCTTGTTTGACATCTACGCTCCAGCTTGAGGGGGAGTATAGATATATTGTGTTACTGTGTTATTTACTTGTTGTTTTACTGTTTTACTTTTAGTCCCATATTGCTCACTTGTACTTATGTGTCTACTCTCAGTAGCTATATTAGAGACTATCCTGTAACCTATTTTACTCACTGAATAAACAATTCCATTTCCCTCTAGACAAGCAACATCCAAGCATAGGAAGTTATTGGCCAAATAAGGATCTTAGTACAAGAAGGCGTAGGAATGGCAAACCACAATGCACCAAGCTCATATTTATGCAGTAAGAATAGAATTTAAAATAGGAATGCCCAAGAGGGCTACTTTACAACCTAGAAAATGTTATAAGAGAAAATGATAATATTGATATGGAAAGAGAAGAAAACAAAGGAAATAGGAGAAACACCAGTTAGTCTTTATCTCGGTAGTGAAGAAAACAACTCTTGAACTCCTCTCCACTCCATTGATGAAGATCCTTAAAGAATGCTCCAATCATGGCTCCAATCTTGCCTTTTCAGCTCTTTGTCAAAAATCAATCATTGCACGGAAAAGGAAGAACAATGCCTTTAAACCGCATCATGTTTGTCGCCCATTGTTTAGAAACACGATATGTGATGGCCGAGCAGAGAGGGTACTTCACATATATAGTTAAGTTGGAATACACTCGAGTGTACCAGAGACGCCATACACCTCAAATATTTTCCATCATGAAGCAACTACTTTAGAAATCGAAACTGTTGATCTTCTTAAATATCTTAAGAACATACTATATAATAAATTTGAGCTCATTTGGACACTTATAGGTCATGCATCTAAAAGATACAAAAATTATGCATTTCAAATTGGTTATGTGTATCGATTTTTTTGTCCATAGATGAGTGACTTACACTCATCCAAATGGGATGAATTTTTGTATGTCATCTATTATTATTGTAATAATGAAGATCAATGGATTGGATTTTGCCAATGTAGTGGCAACTGAGTGGTAAAGGTTGATGTTGTATGACCTAGAGGTGACAAGTTCGACCCCTTGGCAACAAGATGAATGAATTGCCAATTTATTTTAATGGATTGGATTTTGCAAATATATGGTCTACATAGGCAAACACCATTGGGGTGTACGGTGTGATTTGTACACTTGAGTGTATTCTAGCATGACTCTCTCTCTCTCTCTCTATATATATATATATATATATATATATATATATATATATATATATATACACGCACACACAGACTGGAGTCTATAGGCCCATATGGAGTCTACTAAGGCTTGGAGGTCTCTAGAGTCATGTCCACCTCCTATATAAAGGAGCGGAGTCTCTTGTATCCAACACATTGTGAATAGATTGTGTATTAATTATTTTCAACATGGTATCAGAGCCTTCTTTCCAGGGACTCCTGCCTTAGAGAGAAAGCAACACGCCATCTCCATCACCCTCTCTGTAGGGTTATCTCTGTTCTCGTATCTCTTTGAAGGGCCGTCATCATCTCATCTATAGTCGCAGATCCAGAGATCTGACGAGTATCATCTTTACTGTCTAGCATATATTTATACACTTATATTTGGAGGAAGAGGTCTAAGTTTAGCAACCCTCATGATTTGTTGCTAGGGGTTTCCTCCAAAGTCTGAAATTACAAAAGATCCATCTTTGGCTTGAAACAATCGCCCAGGGCATGGTTCGACAAGCTCAACAATGTTTTTGAATCTGTGGGCTTCTAAGGATCGCTAACTGATCACATTCTTTTCTTCTCAAGATCTATTTCTGGCATCATCATCTTGCATCTTAGTAATGTATGTTGATGAAATTGTTATTAATAGAAACGACACTCCTGGCATTGTGGCCCTAAAAATCTCTCTCAAATACCAATTTCAACCTAAAGAATTTGGATAACCTAGATAATTTCTTGAGAATCGAGTTCCTTCAGTCCAAATAAGGACAATTTTCTCCCAACAAAATTCTTTCCTAGAACCGTGACTTCCCTTATATTTACATAAACGTTAAAAAGGACAATTTACAAGGAGATCTATACAATAAAAGAAAATAAGAAAAGACAAAGAAAGACAATGTTTAACACTCCCCCTCAAGGTGGAGCATAGATGTCAATCATGCCCAACTTGTCAAGAAGAACACAAAATTGTTTCTTCGCGAGAAGCTTCGTGAAGATATCAACTTGATGTTCTGAGCAAGAAATGCAAATGCGCCCAAGAAGAATAGCTTCTTTGATGAAATGACGATCAACTTCAATTTGCTTGGTTCGTTCGTGATAAATAAGATTATTGGCACTAAATAATATTTAGTAAATATAGTAGCCTTGTTATTACAGTGCATAAGAATAGGACCAGTGCAATTTATGCCAAGTTCTTGAAGAAGAGATTTCACATACAGAAGTTCGCAAGCAGTGTGTGCCATTGCACGATATTCAGCTTCAACATTAGACTTGTTTACAATATTTTGTTTTTTTCTTCTCCATGTAACAAGATTCCCTCCAATAAAGTTGCAATATCCAAAGGTTGAGTTTCTATCCACATAACTTTCTACATAGTCAGAATCAGAAAAACCTTAAAGAGCGCAATGGTCACGTTTCTTGTAAAGAAAACCTATCCCTGGTAATTTCTTTAGGTATCTTAAAATGTGACTCATGGCATCCCAATGACACGTCTGGGCTTATCAAAATATCTGCTCACAAGATCAACTGCTGTAGAAATATCATCTCTTGTGACAGTCAAATAGATTAGTTTGCCAACTAATCTTAGATACCTTTTATGATTAAAGTACAAAGGAGAGTCATCATCATGCCAGTTAAAATTGGGATCAAGAGGAGTGTCAACAGTTCTAGCACCAAGCATACCGATTTCTTGCAGTAGAACTAGAAAATATTTCCTATGTGATAGATATATAGCTGTAGAAGTCCTTGACACTTCAATCCCTAGAAAATATCTCAGCTTGCCAAGGTCTTTAGTAACAAAGTGTTTGCACATATAAGCTTTTGTAGCATATATCTCAGTAGTGTCACTGCTAGAAAGAATACTATCATCAACATACACAATAAGAACCCCCCATACCAGATTTTGTCTTCTTAACAAAGATGGAGTGGTCAACATGAGACCTCAGAAACCATATCCAGTAAAAATCTTGCTCAACTTGTCAAACCAGGCACATGGACTCTACTTGAGACCATAGACAAACTTCTGTAGGCGACAAACTTTATGAGACCCCCTAAGCAACAAACTCAGGTGGTTTCTCCATGTAAACCTCTTCCTAAAGATCACCATAGAGGAATACATTTTTATCATCAAGTTGCAGAAGAGTCCAGTCTAGATTCATAGCCACGTAAAGAAGAACCCGCACAAAATTCAGCCTAGCGAAAAGTGAGAATGTTTCAAAGTAATAAATGCCATAAGTTTGAATGTGGCTCTTAGCTACCAATCGAGCTTTTAACTGCTTAATAGTCCCATGCGGATGATAATTGTATACACCCAGCGGCAGCCAACAAGTTGACATCCAGAAGGAGGATCAACCAATTTCCCTGTACCCCTGTCAGTAAGAGCAAACATCTCCTCCTGCATAGCATGAGTCCATGCGGTACTTTGCAGAGCAACAATAGTGTTCTTGAAGATAACTACAACTGAAAGGGCAACAAAAAAATTGCTAACACGTGAACTAAAATGGTCAGTAGTTACACGTCTAGCAATACTATGAGAAGTACAAGAATGAGTGCCCTTTCTAAGAGCATTAGGCACGTTCAGATCAGAAGTTACCTGAACTTGATCAAGACCTTCAAAAGGCGAAGATGGGGTGGGTAAAGGGTGTACTTCAATAGAACAGAATTGTGTTGTTTCCTATTCCTGCACTGATAAACAATAAGAGGAGCCTCATCTACCTGCCTGATAGGTGTTATGTCTGTAGTGATAGGTAGAGGGGCAACAACAAGATTTTTAGTCAAAAAATTCCCCTGAGCAGAATAAAAAGGAGTATCTTCAAAGAAAATCACATCGCTACCTGTAAACCATTTTCAAGTAGGACTATCGCAACAATAATCTTTCTAAGTGCACGGATATCCAAGAAAAATACACTTCTCAGCATGAGGGCACAATTTATCCTGTCCGGGTCTTGGAAGATGAACAAAGCATGTTGGCCCAAGAATCCATAGAGGTACTTGAAAAAGTGGTCCCTCAGGTAGTAAGATCTGTATCAGAATCTTATTAGCAATAAAAGATGACAACATGCGATTTATAAAAAAAACATGCTACCAGAACAACCTCAGGCCAAAAATGTTTTGGAACATTGGAGTGAAGCATAATGGCTCTAGCAACCCCAAGTAGATGCCGCTTTTTACGCTCAACAACCTCGTTTTGTTGAGGAGTATAAGCACAAGAGGTTTGTTGACTGGTAGCAATAGATTGACAAAACAAATCAACCTCTCGTTGAACAAACTCTAAAGCATTGCTAGTTCTCAGAATTTTAATCGATAATGAAAATTGAGTTTTAATTTCCGCAAAAAAGAATCTAATAGTTGGCAACACTTGGGACCGATCTTTCAACAAAAACAACCAAGTAGTGCATAAAAATCATCAATAAAGAGAATGAAATATTTATTTCTAGATAAGCTTAGTACATTGTACGGACCCCATACATCATCATGAACTGAACCAAAGATAACTTTACTACTAAGTTGAGATCTCTTAGGGAAATATAGATCTAGGTTGCTTTCCCAACTGACAAGCCTCATACCGGAAGCTATTTTTTCCTACATCAGAAAGTAAATGCTTTGATTTATTCATAGATGGATGACCAAGCATGTACTGCTACTATAATGCAGAAATAGAAGAAGATAGAGTAGCTGTAGCAATCCTTTAACAAAATCCAGGTAGAAGAGTTTATCAGATCCTTCATACCCCCACATATCTTCTTCTTTGTGCGAAGGTCCTAAAAAACGCAAGTACCATGCACAAAGGTTACAATGCAGTTCTAGCTCCAAACAATCTTGCTAACAAATAACATATTTAAAGGAAACTGCTGAACATATAAGGTAGACCGTAAAGTAAGAGTATAAATATCTTCAACACTAGAGACATCAGATCTAGATCCATCTGCTAACATGACAAACGACTTCAAAGAGATCTTAGATAAAACAAAAATTAGAGATCGATTTTCAGATATATGAGAAGAGGCCCCAGAGTCTATCACCCTCTTTTTATTACCATGATCAGTGGAGAAGCACTCAGAAAGGCAAAATCACCACCAGTGTAAGTGGTAGAATGCACTCTAGTATCTGCAATTGAATTAGAAGTCCTGGTGCACTCTAGGAGACCCTCTACCTCAGAGCGTATAAGATGCATAGTGGGGGGGGGGTAGGTGGACCTGAAGTGGAAGGAGGCTGGCCACCTTCGGAAGTAGCATTGGCCCACACAGGTTTGCCATGTTTCGCACAACACCTATCTTTATTATGGTTGGTGTGGCCGTAAAAATTGCAATATCTTTGTCTACACGCACCAGTGGATGAACCACGACCAAGAGGACATAGCAGCAAGAGCAATACTATCTCCAATGTCAGCACATGTACAAATGAAGATGCACGAAGATGCTGAATACACTGAATTGCACTTTCCAGTAATGACAACGGATTACTGGCTAAAATCTGATCAACAACACCGACATACAATGTTCAAAATTTCGACGAAATTGTCAAAATTTCGGCCAAAATTTCTGTTTCCGTGGCAATTGGACATCGAAATTGACTGACGAAACTCTCGAAACAGGCAGATCATTGATTTTTTTTCTACGTTTTCATATGCTATGTACTACCTAGAGCATATTTTTTTGCACAGTTTTGTGTTTTCAAGTTTAGATATTGTGCTTGCAAACTATAATGACTTAATTCATTGATTTCACCATTGAAAATTAACATAAAAAATCCCCATCGAAATGCCCATCGAAACAGTTCAGGGTCATTCACTAAAAAATGATGAGACCCCACCCCCACGTATCCAATATGAAATATTATTACATATTTGAGTAGATCTACACTAGTAGATCATTCTGGTAAAATTTCATAAATTAATTCGTTTAATTTGCCGTCGAAACGCCAGGAACGCATTTCTCGAAATTTCAGTCGAAATTTGTCGAAAATTCTGTTTCTGTGGCCACTGAAACAGCATCAAAATCGGACATTTTCTTCCTTGCCAGCATATGACTTTGGAAGACCACACAAGAACTGCACAAGTTGTAGCTCCTGGCATTGTCGCTGCATTCTAGCTAAGTCAGTATATAAAGGATGATAATTATCTAGCTAATCCCAGACTCCCTTGAAGGAAGAGTAGTTAGTGATATCAACTCCATAAAATTGTAGCCGGGTCAATTGTTTATTCAGATCATACACTTTCTTGGAATTCTGACTATGAGAGTAGATTTTTGCCAACTGGTCCCACATAGATCTGTCAAACAGGTAGGTCTGGTTGGGTTTGGTTCGGGTCATTGCGACTGCGGGTCTCGCGGGTGCGGGTAAAAAAAGACTCACTTCTAAATGGGTCATAAAAAAGTCCACCCAAACCCAACCCGGCGGGTCAAGTGTCGACCCCCGAGTACCCATTTAACTTGTAGTAAAACTCAAAGATCTTGTTAAAAATAATATAAATATAAGTTTCTATATTGTTTTCTTCATGTCTCTCTCTTTTTGTGTGTAACAGAAGCAACAACATTTAGTTTATTACATTTCACGTCAACTATAATAGAAAACTATATTTTGGTGTTATAAATTAGTGTTTAAAATACTAAAAAATACTCGATTGTTGTTTTTAATGTCAACTATAAAAGAGGAACAATTTTTCGTGCATGTAGATGTACAACTTACAAAAAAAGCTAGTGTGATTTAAAGATAAGAACAAGTTAGGATGATGTTGTCATTTCTATCGGTATAAAGTAGAAATGTTTGTTATTATTGCAGATACACAAATATTGGCAAGACAAACACAAAGAAAAACATTGATAAATACATATACATGTAAGCTCAAGTATTGTAAATATATATGACATGTATGTACAAAAGACAATATATTCAAATGCTCATTAGGTATATAATTATCTCTAAAATTTTCATTACCAGTCATCTATAAAGTTAAATTCTAATTTATGTCATTTTTAAATGGGTCACCCGCGGGTGCCCACGGGTCAACCCATGAGACCCGCCTAATAAACGGCTTGGGTCGGGTTTGACCCATAATTAAATGGGTGGTCAAAACCCCTACCCAAACCCGTATTAAACGGGTTAACCCACGGGTCAAGGTCTAGTCCCACATGTCCTTGGTAATATTGAGACATAGAAGAGTGGTGCTAAGGCGAGTGTCATTACTGTTCAAGATCCACGTTTTCGCTGTAGAATCATCTTTTACCCAGTCATCATAAGCCTTCATAGCCTTGGACTCAGAAGTATAAGTTGGTACAGAAGGGCAGGCCGAGTCAGATGGGAGTACTTTCGCTGAGATTTTACATAAATCTCCATCAAACACATCAAATGTTGATAGTTTTTTCCATCAAGCTTCACTGTGGTAACTTGACGACGACAGTCTGTGACGAGGCCATCATGAATCAGCTGAATCTGAGTCCAGTCAAAGTAGAAGTAGAAACAGTTAGGAACCGCCTAGATCCAGATCAAAGGCTGCAACAGAAAGCAACAATAGAAGCACGTCGTTCATTTACATGTGAAGAGAAGACAACTACGCTTGGGCGCAACAAGTCACCCGACAGTCTAACAACCAACACAGGCAGGCAAAGGAGGGTCCCTCAGGGCTGGGAGGCATACCATCCTAGAGGGAGGAGAACCGCCGTGGGTAGGAAGCCAGGCCGCAGCTCACCGGCAGGCGGTGGCGATTACCTGAGGTCTCTCGCGGGTGCTGCGGCAAGCGGAGCCTGTAACTGATGTGTCTGTGCGACTGCGAGCCCTATTAGGCGATACGGAAGAACGAAACGGGAAAGAGAGAGTGAGGGTTACGTTCCTTGCTTGAATATCATGTTACAATTGGTATTGGAGTGGTCACGATGTGTGACTTCCCTTATATTTATATAAACAATAAAAGGACAATTTATAGGGAGATCCATACAATATAAGAGAATAAGAAAAGACATAAAGAAAGGCAATGTTTAACATGCTTCATATGCGTAACAAGCTGGGACTGTACGATGTGTACTCTCCAACTTTTGGGGGAGTGTTAGAGAATAAGTGTTATGTTGTCTTAGGCCTACATAGGCCAACTTGCAATGCTCAGTTTATTATATACTTGTAGTACGCCGTACCTTGTAGCACTTGTTGATAAGGAGAAAGTCTTATGTTAATTGCAATCAGCAAAACCATTTGGTACTTGTAAACAATCTCATTTAGATCATCATATTATGAAGTATTTTTGACACTCAGTTCATAAAACATTCACCCCTAATTGACAGAAATAAGAATGCATAGGGAGTTGAGTCCGGCCATAAGAGAAATGTCTTAAATTAATCGATACCCAACTCTTGTTGCATCCTTTGGCAACCATCTAAACCTTGAGTCCTTCAATAGTACCATCTGTCAAGTGTTTCATAGTGAACACCGATCGACTTCTAACCATAGAAGAAGTTAATGTCCGATTTTGGGGGCCACAGAAACATAAATTTTGGCAAATTTTGATAGAAATTTTGATAGATGCGTTCCGAGCGTTTCAATGGAAAAATTAACAAATTAATATATGAAATTTTACGATAATGATCTACTAGTGTATATCTACTTAAATATGTAATAATATTACACATTGGATATGTGGGAGGTGGGGTCTCGTCATTTGTGAGGGAAGGACCCTAAGCTGTTTGAATGGGCATTATGATGGGGATTTTTGATGTCAATTTTCAATGGTGAAATCAATGAATTAAGTCATTATAGTTTACAAGAACAATATATAGACTTAAAGACATAAAATTGTGCAAAAAAATGCTCTAGGTAGTACATAATATATAGAATAATAAAAAAAAATTCGATGACCTGTGTGTTTTGAGAGTTTTGACAGTCCATTTTGATGTCTGATTGCCAGCGAAACTAGAAAAATTGTCAAAATTTTGACAGTTTTGACGAAATTCTAAACTTTGCTTTTAACTGCCTTGCTACTAGAGGCCATGTTAATCAAATTCTAGTTAAACCTTCCCATTTGAGCATTTAATAGGTTTGTTTACACAAATTGAGAAATGCAGTGGTTCGCAGAAGACCATGCTTTCTCGTGCAATGCTATAGGCAACTGAAGATCAGAAATAAAGCTAGAACTGCAGAATCACCAAGATTTTCAAGAGGATCTTCAGATTGAGCTGGATCCATGGTAGGGCATACTACACGTATAGTATGCTGCTTTTTCTGTTCGTGTACTTTGAGAACATTGTATGCAACTTAGAAGTGGAAAGAAAAAGGGATAGACTACGAGATATCTGATCAAGGTGGAGGTACCTGTTGACTGGTCTCAAAGAAGATCAATTTATCTTGGAAGGTTGCACTAACTACCCCTGTCGAGCAACAAGATCAAAACACTCTTAACCCTTTGGAGTGTGAGAATATCTTTCACAGCAACAAGGAATAGCATGATTGGTGAGTTTTATCAAGGTCAAGCTCGTGGTTGTGGACAGATAAGAGGTAAAGAAAAGATAGGTTTTTGCTGGTAGAGAGAATACTGCTTTTGATGATAGATCATAGATGATGCCACACGGTTGATAAGATAGTCAGGTTTGAGAATGACATCAGACTAATAGTGTTTAGGTACTACATGTCCATCACTAAGGTATGGGCAAAATTTAACATATGGTGGTTTCTACGCTCAACAACTCCACCATTTGATGACAACTATAAGCACAAGAGGTCTGGTATATTATCCCACGAGAGGCACAAAGTTTTTGCAAACTATGTTGTATGTACTCTAAAGCATTGTAATGTGTGATAAACTCAAGGGTCATGGAAAATTCATTTATAATTTCTTGAAAAAGTTTTTGGACACGGTCAGAGTTTCAAAACATTCTTTCAACAAATTGCTATAAGTGGATCATGAACAATCACCTTTCAAAGTGAAAACGTAACACTCAGTGTGGGAGTCGAAATACAATACGACCCCATATATTTAAGCGGACAAGATACAACAGAGACTTAGATTACCATTATGCTTAGGAAACAACAAACAATGATGTTTTCCTAGCTGACATGACTGACAATGAAAATAATTACAAATGAAACTTGGGGATAAATCTACAATTTTGTAGTAGATGGTTCCTCAAGTGAAGGTGCAATTTGTAGAGGGAAGTAGAAGTAGACTGGGTAGCAAGTACATGGACGTACTATGAGATCCATTCCCCTCAACATCAGATGCTTGCTTGATTCTTCCTCATGACAAATCTCCGGGCATTTGCATTTCTGTAGGCACCCACTCATACTCCTACCATAAGATTATGGGAGGTACTATTTGGGCTTCTGATAGATGTATCTCCAGGAAAAGATAAAAAGAGGCCTGCATGATGGCTGATTTCAAATTTTATTGAGTTTTTAATTAATCTGTATATCAAAGAGAACTCTGACCGATAATTAAAATAAATTAAAATGTCAACTTTCACTTTTCATGTATCGAACACTATAGGTCAGAATATAAACTTTGAATTGGATTTCTAATGTCAAACGTTGAATCAGAATGTCATGATTAGTCAAATTTCCATTAGAACTGCCTCTGGATCAAGCAGGTCACATATCACAATAGCTGATGTCAAACGGGCTCTCTTTCATTACCTTAAAACGGATTTTTGGTCTAGAACCAGAACAAATATAATTCTTATCCCAATTGGGCTTTCTGGCTCGTCTTGTTTATAATGTGCCCTGTTTGGTGTGGTGTAAAAGAACTGCAGATTGTTTTCTTTTTTAATGTAAACTGTCGAACATATTGGAGTTTGAATTGCACCTGTAATGTTTGTTATTGTTACATTATATATTTCCTGTTTTACATAGCCTGTTATTTGTTTTGTTATTTTCCTTTATATATGGACCTCTCTGTAAATCTCTCAGTATTATATATATGAGGGTGCACACATTGTGCAACCCTGAGCTTTCTGGAATTCCTGACTCTGTCACATGGTATCAGAGAAGGCTCTACCCTAGCCGTCTTTGCCTCCCTCCCTCCCTTCTCTCTCCCCCCCCCCCCTGCCCACCACCCGGCAGCAGGCCGCCCGCCGCTGCTTGCGGTTTGTCCGCCGGCCGGCTGCAGCCGCAGCGCCGGCAGGCCGCCTCTAGCGGGCCGCAGGTCCCTCCGCGGGGGTCTCCGTGGTTCCGTCTTGCCTCCTGGCTTGGTGCACCGCTAGTGCTTGAGCAACCTTGGTTGTTGGTCGCACAGCAGGTGCGCTGCCGGGTGGTCGTTTTCTACGGGACTACTGAGCCACTGGTAGATCTGGACTAGTTCCGTCTTCCGGGGGAGATCGGCGCATTGTTCGTCTGAGGGACAACCTTCGGTTCGTGTTTGTTTGTGCCTGCCTGCCCGTGTAAGCTTCGACTTCCGGGTTTTCTGCTACGCTTCGACGTGGTTTGTATGTGAGAGGTCCACGGTGACTTGCTTCTGCCTGCCTGACGGCGTAGTCCGTCTTCTACCTGTGCCTCCTTGTGCCTGTGCCTGCCTCCCTGCCGGTCCTCATGGCGTCTTCTGGGGATGACATATGGAGAGACTCACGTCGTCAAGTCACTACTGTTAAACTTGACGGGCGCAACTACCAGCTTTGGGTATGCTCCTTTGTGATCTTTGCCAAATCACAAAGGAAGTACTTTCACCTGATTCGGACTGGCCCGCCTCAGCCTGCAGAGGAGGCGGATGCAAATGACATCAAAGCCTTTGATGACTGGGTTCGTGATGACTCGACAGTTATGACATGGATTCTCAACAGCTCCGTTGAGAAGATCAGTGTCACTCTTCTTCAGCTGCCTACGGCGAAGCAGATGTGGGATCAGCTCGCCAGTACCTACTCACATAGTGAAAATCCCAAGAAGGTCTTTGATATCACCAAGCAACTGGGGCGCCTACAGTTTACGGGATCTGACATATCTGACTACTTCTCGACCTTCACTGGTCTGTGGGGTGAGTTGGAGATGTATCACCCACTGTCTACTGATTTAACGACTATGCAAAAACAGCGGGCGGAACTTCAACTGATTCAGTTTCTCAGTGGTTTACCCGAGTCCTATACTGGCATGGTAGATCAGATCTTGGCGAGTGATCCACTTCCTACCTTGCAGACTGCCTACAAGCGTCTCCAGCGCCTTCCGTCGTCTACACCGTCTCCGCCTCCTGAGATTGGAGACTCTACTGCTTTGGCTGCTTGGGGCGGGCGTGGCCGTGGTCGTGGCCGTGGTCGGTCCAATGATGGCCGTCCTCCCCTGGGTGCAGGCAGGGGACGTGGACCTGGTGCTGGACGAGGAGCTCCTCCTTCTGCCCCACCTTCTGCTGCTGCGCGTCCTCAGCAGGGACAACACATATGTACTTTCTGTGGCCGGTCTAACCATATTGAAGAAAAATGCTGGGAAAAGTATGGTAAGCCGGCGTGGGCCAATGCTACTACAGATTCCTCATCTACTGCGTCTGAGGGTGGTGCTCAGATACCTGCTCCAGATCCTGCGGGGGCTACCGCAGACTACATTCGTGCTGAGGTGGAGCGTCTTTTTCTTGAGCGTGCTGGGTCTTCTCCTGCTGCATCTACTAGTGGAGCACATGCTGCTTTTTCTGGTTATGATACTGCATTCTTGAGCTCCTCCTCACCTTCTACTTCTGGTAATACCAAATGGGTGATAGATTCTGGTGCATCTGCACATATTTCTGGAAATAGATCTTTGTTTAAACATATATCTGCACCTGCCCGACATTCTTCTGTTATGCTTGCTGATGGCTCCAAGTCCTCGGTCCTTGGAGTCGGTGATATTATTTCTCAGTTTGGCCTCAAATCTGCCTTATATGTGCCCAGATTTCCTCTTAACTTATTGTCTGTCAGCAAAATTTTAAGGAGTTTAAAATGTAGCTTGACATTTGTTCCTGGTTCATGCGTTTTTCAGGACCTTCGCACGAGGACGAAGATTGGTGGGGGGTATGAAGGTGCTGAAGCCTGATGGGCTCTTCTACTTGGACCAGTTACCTCGATCAGAGAAAGCTGCTGTGATATCTGCATTATCTGCTTCTATTTCTGCTCTACAGTGGCACTACAGGCTGGGCCTTCCCTCGTCAGAGAAGCTGCGTAGTTTAGTTCCCGATATTGACAGTTGTCATTTTCAGTGTGAATCATGTCAGCTAGGAAAACAAACTCGTACTGTGTATCCTAGACGTAGTACTGTGAGCAGTAAAAACATTTTTGATTTAGTCCACTCTGATGTATGGGGTCCATGCCATGTACCAAGCTTGTCTGGTTACAAGTATTTCATTCTTTTTATTGATGATTTTTCGAGGACTACTTGGTTGTTTCTGTTAAAAAGTAGGTCCGAAGTGCTGTCTACTATCAAATACTTCTTTGCTGAAATAAAAACGCAGTTTGGCTTGCCTATTAAAGTTTTTCGCACTGATAATGCTTTAGAGTTTGTTAAGCAAGATGTGGCTGTTTTTTGTAAATCTGTGGGTACCATTCACCAAACTTCGCGTGCTTATACCCCAAAACAAAATGGTGTTGCTGAGAGGAAGAATAGACACTTATTAGAAGTTACCAGGACGATAATGATGCATTCTCATGTGCCCCGCTCTTATTGGCCTGAGGCTATCTTGACTGCATGCTTTCTAATTAATAGGATGCCATCGTCTGTTATTGGAAATAAGATTCCCATCCAGGTTTTGCACCCTGACACCTCCTTGTTTACTGTGCCTCCTAGGATTTTTGGGTGTACTTGCTTTGTTCGATTGCTTGGATCTACTTCTGATAAGCTATCTTCTCGAGCTGCTAAATGCATTTTTTGGGGCTATTCTCGAACTCAGAAGGGTTACAGATGTTATAATCCCAGCACCCGGAAGTGGTTTACCAGTAGTGATGTTTTTTTTGAAGATACACTGTATTATTCTTCAGCAGGAGATAGTTTGCAGCTTGACATTCTGGCTCCTCCTTTACCTGTTATTTCTGAATGTATGCCTGACCGCACTGATACTGAGATTACTGCGAAGCAAGATCCTCCTCTTATTGTTTATCAACGCAGGAATAAAGCACCTTCCACACAAGTACCCCCCCAAGACAACCAATCTTCTCCTCCAGAAGGTTCTGCTGCTCCTGAGGTACACTCTGATCTTGACATACCTATTGCACTCCGTAAGGGTACTCGTTCTTGCACTTCTCATAGCATTGCTCAGTGTGTGTCTACTGCTCATCTGCATACTCATTCCAGCAATTTTGTATCTGCCTTATCTGCTGTGGCTGTACCTAAGAATGTTCAGGATGCTTTGAAAAGTACGACTTGGACATCTGCTATGAATGACGAGATGATTGCTCTTACTGACAGAGATACTTGGGAGCTGGTGGATCCACCTCCTCAGTGTAAGCCTGTAGGCTGCAGGTGGGTATATGCCGTCAAATATCAACCTGATGGTACGGTTGAAAGGTTGAAGGCAAGGCTTGTTGCGAAGGGCTATACTCAGACATATGACATTGATTATTTTGAGACTTTTTCTCATGTTGCTCGCCTTAACTCTGTCAGGATTCTTTTATCTGTTGCTGTGAATCTAAACTGGCCTCTCATGCAGCTTGATGTGAAAAATGCTTTTCTGTATGGTGACTTACAGGAGGAGGTGTATATGGAGCAACCTCCTGGGTTTGTTGCTCAGGGGGAGTCTCACAAAGTATGCAGGCTTAAGAAGTCTATCTATGGGCTCAAGCAGAGTCCTCGTGCCTGGTTTGATAAGTTGAACATGATCATGATTGATTTTGGCTTTCTGAGGTCACAAGTTGACCATTCTGTATTCACAAAAAAGACTTCTGCTGGTATTACTGTTCTGATTGTATATGTTGATGACATTATTATTTCTGGCAGCGACACTCTTGGTATTCAGGCTACCAAAGATCATTTGGGCAAGCATTTTGCTACCAAAGATCTAGGCAGGCTTCGGTACTTTCTTGGCATAGAAGTCTCTAGAAACTCTAATGCCTTGGTGCTTTCGCAGAGAAAGTATGTTCTTGATATTCTGCAGGAGACTGGTATGCTTGGAGCGAGACCTGCGGATACTCCTCTTGATCCCAATGTTAATTGGGATGATGATTCCTCTGCTATGTTTACTGATCATAAAAAATTCAGGCGGTTGATTGGTAAATTGATCTATTTGACTGTTACTCGTCCTGATATTGCTACTGCAGTAGGTCTTCTTAGCAGGTACCTCGACAAACCCAGACAGTGCCACTGGGATGCTGCATGTCAAGTTTTGAGATACTTAAAAAAGTCGCCTGGCAAGGGACTTCATTATAAAAAGAATGGGCACTGTGTTCTTGAAGGGTATTCTGATTCTGATTATGCAGGCAGCAAAGTTGATAGAAAATCTACTTCTGGTTACTGTACCTTTGTAGGAGGCAATCTTGTCACCTGGAGAAGCAAGAAACAGAATGTCGTGGCCAGATCTAGTGCTGAAGCTGAGTACAGGGCCATGGCCCATACTGCTTGTGAGTTGCTGTGGGTGCGTTCTCTCCTAAAAGAGTTTGGGATTGAGTCTTCGTCGGCCATTCCTATGCATTGTGATAACAGAGCTGCCATCTTCATTGCAAATAATCCTGTCTATCATGAGCGCACCAAACACATTGAAGTTGACTGCCACTTCATCAGAGAATCTATTCTTGCTGGCACGATATGCACTCCATTCACAAGATCTGAAGATCAAGTTGCTGATATCTTCACCAAGCTCTCGGCGAAGAAACAGTTCTGCATGCTGTTGGACAAGTTGGGCATGATTGACATCTATGCTCCAACTTGAGGGGGAGTGTTAAATTATATATTTCCTGTTTTACATAGCCTGTTATTTGTTTTGTTATTTTCCTTTATATATGGACCTCTCTGTAAATCTCTCAGTATTATATATATGAGGGTGCACACATTGTGCAACCCTGAGCTTTCTGGAATTCCTGACTCTGTCACAGTTATAAAATTATAAAAAATGATAAAATGATATGTATATAAATATATATGTTAAAGATATTTTACATATAAAAAATAAAGAAATCGAAAACGAAAATGTTTCAAATTGTGGTCCAAATAAATTGTTCTTTTTTGTTGATGTTTAGTTAGCAGCATGAAGGTAGGGAGAAGCCGTGTTATTTAGTTGGGATTATGTACTTGTCGTGTATGTGAGAGAGATGTATGAAAGCGATAAAGTAGTCTCAGAGAGAGAGGCATGTCTTGCTTTAGCTTCTGTGGAGTGGTAGTTGCTTTTGTAATCAATGGCCACATGATGATGTGTCAATCGCCTAGGTGTGTTGGGTGAATGCAGTGGAAGCTGTACCACACCTGACCACACCCATTTTGGGTGCGGTAACAATTCTAGGATTTTGAGGTCAATACGGAATTTTTATCTCGGGATTAATTTGTCAATCCACAGAACTACGAGTTGCTTTATACCTTCCTGCAGATTATTTTTAGTTGAGAAGCTATTTCGAATTATTATGAAGTTTAGTAGTTAGCTGCGAGTAGCACACCCACAGCTTATGCTTCACCTTGCAACTTACCTTCATTCATATAAGAGTTTTTGATTTTTCTTGTGTTCTTTAATTTGTTGATAATGGTAATTGTCTTATATGCAGGGATTTGTCATTCAACCACTTGTATGGGGAGATTCCTGAGTATTTTGGTTCATTGAACAATTTGAAGAGTTTGTAAGTAGATAAAAGTGAATACTTTGATTGGTTTAGGTAATATATATTTTTTATACAACCTGCTTAGAAATACATTCTCCTGCCAGATATATTCAAGAAAATCAGCTCTCAGGGAACCTAGCAGTTCTTGCAGGACTTCAGTTGAAAATCCTGTAAGATTTGGAAATATTGATAGCTTCCGATTGCTTGCATGTAGAAGCCTTGAATTTTACCTGTTTGCATTTTCTGATTTAGGAATATTAAGAATAACGAGTTTTCAGGAACGATTCCCCAATGGGTTTCTTCTGTGCCGAGCTATGAGTAAGTGCTGATCTTTTATTAGTTGCAGGTTCATTAAAGGTTAGATAGATTATATGATTCACAGAATCAAACTTGAAAACGATTGCTCCATTTTCATATAGGATTGATGGAAACAAATTTGAAAACAATGTTTCATTGCCAACTCACACTCCAAAGACTGGTTCAGGTAATCAAACTATCACATATGTCAGAAAACGTGACAAAGAAGGCTGGTGGAAGATAGAGCTGGTGCTTCTGTCAGCATTTCTAGTTATATTAGGCGTTCTGCTGGCATATTGTTGCCGAGATAGACAAACATCAGATCCAACTAACAGTATGTGCTATACATTTATTATGGCTAGCACTTAGATTCTTGTTTTGCTAATTACTCTAATGGCAGGCGAATCTTTAACTAAGCACGGTTATGTGGCATCACATCAGCCCTCAAAAATTACACTTCGTGAGCACCCAGTTAAGTGAAGTAATGCTTTTGAAAATATAGTCAAGCTTTACATTATACTATTTTGTCATTTATTTTCTTTTATCAACGACAAAGAATTTGGGAAAGAATTGAAATAATCTAGTTGACATGTACGGCCTTATATTTATGAAGAGAGTACATATGGCCAATTTATATATAGACCCTCCCCCGTATATATAACTACCACTCAAACTGTAGCATATATATAATATGCTTCGAGCTTGTTATAAACATTGGACCAACTGTTTAACGTATACTGATTGGCCGTTAGATCTCACTAGAACAAGATAGATCAGTATATCTTGAAGCTTCTATTGGAGAAAATGACAATCCACCTATATATGATTCATTCTTTCATAAAGACAAAGATCATAACCAATGTGAACATCATCTTGGTTGTCACACTTACCACTCCACAGAACTACTGTATAAGATGCACAAGGCTCTATATTTTGACTCAATGCTGAATCTCGATACAATCATCTACTTCTAACTCTTCCATAAAGTTACCGCCCACCTAGACACAATAGATAGTAATAAACTTGCTGTTAATGTAGGAACCTCTCCAATCTACATCAAGAGAACCTTAGACCTTCTCAATGTATGTGGTTCTATCTATATCCTTTTTAGGAGCTCTCTTTAGATACCTCGATGCGCACACAACTACCTCAAGATGGCTAGAGAAAGGCTTCTTTATAAAATGACTAACAACACTAGTGGGTAAGCAATGCCATGTCTAGTCATTGTCAGACTTTTTCGTTTCCCCAAAAGCCTCTTGTACCTCCACAGATCCTAAAGGGAGATTCTCCTCCACAAATAATTTGATCGTAGATCCCTACGAGCATCATGGTTTAAAATTTCAGCTAAAATTGCAAACTTTTTGGTCAAAATTTAGGTTTCAATGGTTATCAAACATCGAAACCTACCTCCCAACCATCGAAACTTCTACTATGTAATTTCATGAAAAACATTATTTTTTTTTTAAAAATGAAAAAATTGAGTGTTGTTATGCATTACTTTACTGAATGATGTAAGATATAACATGCTATTACAAAAGTGTATATATATATATATATATATATATATATATATATGAGTCAGGCTAGAATACACTCGAGTGTACAGATCGCACGAATACACTCAAGTGTGTTTGCATATCAAGACTATTTTTTGCAAAATGTAAACCGTTGATCTTCACCGTCATACTATAACTAGGTTACATACAAATTTGAGCCCATTTGGATGAGTGTAAGTCACTCATCCAAGGGCAACAAAATCGACGCACGAAACTAATTTGAAATGCATAATTTTTGCGGTCTTCATAACATGAGCTATACATATCCAAATGTGCTCAAATTTTGCGTATGAGTTGTTCACGAGATGTTTAAGAAGATCAACGGATTAGATTTCCAAAAAAAATATTGCATCATGAAAAACTACTTGAGTGTATTCCGCTCCGGATACACTCGAGTGTATTCTAGCCCGACTCATATATATATATATATATATATTAATGTTTAATGCGGCTGTACCAATGTTCAAAATCAATATTGTTGCCTATGTTATGTACCAAATATCAATTTTTATTGGATCTAATACTCTTTTTTGTTTGCCCTGGAGCTAATACTCGTAATACACATCTTTTAATTATTTTGCACCTTTAGTTCAGATTGTATTCAGTAATCAATAGCTATGCTATGAAGGATAGTATACATTGCTTAATACTTGTAGATATGTATGACAATAAATATATATTTACTTGTTAATAACTCTCTTACATTCTTTACAATAAATCTTTTCTTGTTCTTGACAGTATTGTTAATGGTAATATATAGAAATGAAATTGGTTATTTTGTTATACAATAGAATATATATATATTATTAGTATATAGACTTTCTTGCTTTTTTACTTAGTCTATTTTTCTCTTTTCTTTGTTATTCCTATGTCTTATTTTATCCCACATGGGTTATATCTAAACCATGTGTCTTTCTCTTGTCTTATAAAAGAGAACCCTGTACTCCTTTTTTAATCATCTCAATAATAAGACAATTAGCCACAACTTCTAGATGGTATCAGAGCCTCCCGATCCTCCCTAACCCTAATCCTTCTTTCCCTCCCATCTACCCTACCCGCCACCCTTCCCCTTTCCTCCCTGCTGCGCCGCACAGCAGCCGCCGCCGCGGCCACCCTTGGTCTGCCGCCGCCGTCTTGCACCCTCCCTGGTGCCGCCTCCACCACAACAGGCCCATCCCTACCTTTCTCCCTCACCGCCCACCCCTTCTCTTCCTCTCTTCTCCACCGCAACCTCCTCTTCTTCCTCCTTTTCCAGCAGCACCCTCTGCTGTCCGCCGCCTCCACCTACCTGCCGCCGCCACCATAGCCCCACCACCGCCTATTTCCGCCACCCCGAGCACCCACCCTATCCTCCCTTCTCCTCTTCCCATCTTCTCTACACCTTTGCTCACCATCTCGTCCGGCTAAAGGCTCCTTTTCCGGCCTCCGTTCAGTTTCCGACAACGTTACGTACAACCCGGTCTTTTCCAGTTCTGGCACGTTGAAGGAGTAAATCTTTTTTTTGCCTCTGCCTGCCTGCGCCTCATGGTGGAGTGATCTTTCTTCCATGTTGGCGTAGGTCCTGCTCTTCCTTTCTGCCCCGTGAGGGTCTTCTGAGGTCCATGATTGGATCTCCTACCTACTACTACTGCTAGTCCATGTGTTGGACTTCTACTGCTGCCCTCTGCTGACGCCTGCTGTTATCTGCGCCCATGCTCCTGCTTGTTTCTACTTGGTCCGATGGCAACTTCAGATCTTCCTCGCACTCTCTGTGTTACTACGGTGAAGCTGGATAGTTCCAACTATCACCTATGGGCTGCCTCCTTTGAGTTGTATGTTAAATCTCAAGGTCGCTACTCTCATCTGACTACAAAGGGTCCGTCTCTTCCTGCTCATGATGCTGACGAGAAGACGAAACAAGCCTATGATCTCTGGTCCAAGGAGGACTATGGGGTCATGACATGAATGGTCAACAGCGCTGAAGCAAAGATCATCTAGTCCCTTCTCCGTCTTCATACTGCCAAAGAAATGTGGGAGCAACTCTCCCATGTTTACTCGCACCAACAGAATCCTAAGAAGGTCTTTGAGATCTTCAAACAACTTGCCAAACTGGAGTATTCTACTACTGATTCGGTCGAGGATTACTACAACTCCTGCTGTGCCCTCTGGGATGAGTTCCAGGTGTATCATCCCCTTTCTACTGACATTGATGAACTTAATCGACAGCGGAACGAACTTATGTTAGTTCAGTTCCTCGCGGGCCTACCTGCTTCCTTTACTGGTGTTGTGGACTAGATTCTCTCCAGCGACCCTTTACCCACTCTCCGCGATGTACTCAAAAGGGTCCAACGTCTACCTTATGTGTCCCAGTCCGTGCCTGACTCTTCTGATGGTGCAGCTCTCGCTGTCCGCTCTGGTGATTCCTTTCGTGGTCGCGGTCGTAGCAGAGGTTGTGGCCGCGGAGGACGTTTTTCTGCTCCTGGTCGTGGCTCTGGAACTGATCATGTTGAGTCCCGCTACTGCACTCACTGCAAGCGCACCAACCATACTGAAGATCGTTGCTGGATCAAATATGGCAAACCTGACTGGGCCAATAAAGTGACTTCTGATCAGACTGATCCTGCTCCGCCGAAAGCTGACTGGATCCGCTCGGAATTTGAAAAACTGCTACAAGCTCGTCTGGCGTCTTCTACTGAGGATTCAAATGCTGGTAGTGCCGCACTTCTAACTACGACTGGTAAAAACTCATGGGTGATTGACTCTGGTGCGACTTCTCATATATCTGGCAATCCTGATTTATTCTCTAAACTGCACAAGACTTCTTTTATACCTCCTGTTACTTTAGCTGATGGTTCTAAATCACCTGTTACTGGCATTGGTGATATTTGCCCTATTGGTAGTCTGCCTCTGCGCTCCACGCTTTATGTCCCGAAATTTCCTATCAATTTACTCTCTGTCAGTAAAACTGTGAAGAGCCTTCGTTGCTCAATTAAGTTTGATCCAGATGGTGTTTTGTTTCAGGATCTGCGCACGAGGATGACGATTGGTTCAGGCCATGAGGGACCGGATGGACTCTACTACTTAGACGAGCCAAAGACAGCTGCATATTTGACATCATCCGTAGCAGACATCTAGTGGTATTATAGATTGGGACATCCTTCTGTTGCAAAGTTAAAGGTCATGTTACCAGATATAGTTAGTTCTGATTTTCATTGTGAGACATGTCAGCTTGGCAAGCAGCCTCGTGCTACCTTTTCCAAAAAATTTTGTATCAGTTCTAAAGCACCTTTTGATATTATCCATGCTGACGTTTGGGGTCCATGTTCTGTGGCAAGCACTTCTGGTTTTAAATATTTTCTGAGCTTCATTGATGATTTTTCTAGAACAACATGGCTATTTTTGCTTAAAGATAGATCTACTATCCTTGAAAAAATTACTGAATTTTTTGCTGAGATCCGCACTCAATTTGCTAAGCCTATCAAAATTTTTCGCACTGATAATGCATTGGAATTTATGCAAGCCTCTGTTAGTTCCTTTTGTCGTCGTCAGGGCACCATCCACCAAACTTCCTGTGCTTATACCCCACAACAAAACGGTGTCGCTGAACGCAAGAATCATCATCTTCTTGAAGTTGCTCATACCCTTCTTTTTCACTACCATGTTCCCCAAGTTTTTTGGCCCGAGGCGATAGCCACTGCCTGTTATCTTATTAACCGCATGCCATCCTCTGTGCTCGGCAATCAGATTCCTTTTCAGATTCTGTTTCCCGATGCATCTCTTTTTTCTGTCCCGCCTCGCATATTTGGGAGCACATGTTTTGTTAAGAATCTTCGGCCAGGCTTTACTAAATTGGATCCTAGAGCGACTAAGTGTATTTTCCTAGGGTACTCTCGCACTCAAAAGGGGTACCGATGCTATGATCCTATTTCTAAAAAGTGGTTTGTGTCTGCGGATGTGGTATTTTTTGAGCATATGCCTTTCTATTCTTCGGCTGGTTCTGCGCTCACTTCGGATTTACTAGTAGACACGCCTTTACCTGTGGTGGATGATTTACCTGATACTTCTGATGCTCCGATTGAAAAGCCACCTCTGAAAGTTTATCACAGAAGACCAAAGCCGATAGCTCCCTCTATGGCCTCTCCATCGTCCTCTTCCTCTGTGCCAGATCAAACACCTCCGCAGGTATTTTCTGATCTTGATATTCCTATTAGTTCGCGGAAAGGGACAAGAACGTGCACTATGCATCCGATTGGGAATTTCTGCTCTACTGCTAATCTGGGTACTAATTTTGCTAACTTCACTGCGACTCTTTCTGCTATATCTGTACCTAAAAATGCTGCTCAGGCTCTTAGACATCCTGCATGGCGTCAGGCTATGGAAGAAGAAATGAAGGCCCTTACAGAACGTAATACATGGGCCCTTGTTGATCCACCTGCTGCCTGCTCTCCAGTTGGGTGTCGATGGGTCTTCACTGTCAAATACCAGCCAGACGGTACTGTTGAACGGCTTAAGGCGAGACTTGTGGCAAAGGGGTATACACAGACCTATGGAGTTGACTACTTCGAGACCTTTTCTCCAGTAGCGCGCCTGAACTCTGTGAGAATTCTGATTTCTGTTGCTATAAATTCTGACTGGCCTCTTTATCAGCTTGATGTAAAGAATGCTTTCCTATATGGTGATCTTTATGAAGAAGTATACATGTCACAACCCCCCGATTTTGTGTGTCAGGGGGAGTCTTCTAAAGTCTGCAGGCTGAAAAAGGCTATTTATGGCTTAAAACAGAGCCCCAGAGCTTGGTTTGACAAGCTCAGCAATATTCTTCAGAAATTTTCTTTCCGGCGCTCCCAGTCTGATCATTCTGTTTTTGTGAAAAATACTTCTGCGGGTATTGTTATCCTTATTGTTTATGTTGACGACATTATTCTTTCCGGAAGTGATCTTGCTGGTATTCAGTCAACAAAGTGCTATCTGGAGAAACACTTTGTCACCAAGGATCTCGGCTCGCTACGGTATTTTCTTGGGATAGAGGTGTCCCGGTCTTCTTCTGGTCTCTGCTTATCTCAGCGGAAGTATGTTCTGGACCTCCTATCTGAAACTGGTCTTCTAGGTGCTAAACCTGCTAGCACACCTCTGGATCCAAACACTGACTGGGATGATGAGGATTCTCCTGCTTATCCTGACAATCAGCAGTATTGAAGAATGGTTGGTAAACTCATCTATCTTACTGTTACACGGGCTGATATTACTGCTGCGGTTGGGCTGGTTAGTCGCTACTTGGATAAACCTCGGCAATGCCATTGGGATGCTGTCTGCCATATTCTGAAATATCTGAAAAGTTCTCTTGGAAAAGGTCTGCTTTACAAGAAACATGGGCATTGCAAACTCCTTGGCTATTCTGACTCTGATTATGCTGGCAGCAAGGTTGACCGTCGCTCTACTTCTGGCTACTGTACCTTTGTGGGAGGTAACCTTGTCACTTGGCGAAGCAAGAAGCAGTCTGTAGTTGCTCGCTCTAGTGCTGAAGCTGAGTATCGTGCCATGGCACACACTACCTGTGAACTGTTCTGGATTAGGAGCTTGCTGAAGGACTTTGGCGTTTCTGATTTGTCTCCTATTCCAATGTATTGTGACAACAAAGCAGCTACCTTCATTGCTAGTAATCCTACCTTCCATGAGCGGACCAAGCACATTGAGGTGGATTGTCATTTCGTTCGCGAAGCTATCCTATCGGGCCAAATCTCTACTCCCTACATTCATACATCTGATCAGGTGGCTGACATCTTCACAAAGATTCTACCAAAGACGAGATTCACTGCTATGACATCCAAGCTGGGCATGCTAGACATCTATGCTCCAACTTGAGGGAGAGTATTAGTATATAGACTTTCCTGTTTTTTTACTTAGTCTATTTTTCTCTTTTCTTTGTTATTCCTATGTCTTGTTTTATCCCACATGGGTTATATCTAAACCATGTGTCTTTCTCTTGTCTTATAAAAGAGAACCCTGTACTCCTTTTTTAATCATCTCAATAATAAGACAATTAGCCACAACTTCTAGATATATATATATATATATATATATATATATATATATATATATATATATATATATATATATATATATAGAGTCAAGCTAGTGTACACTCGAGTGTACCAGAAGCACCATACACCTCAGTCATTTTCAAAGATGCGGTAACTTTTTGAAAAATGTAAACCGTTGATCTTTTTAAATATCTTAAGAACATACTATATAATAAATTTCAACTCATTTGGACACTTATAGGTCGTGCTTCTAAAGGAGGTAAAAATCATGCATTTCAAATTAGTTTTGTGCGTCGATTTTGTTGTCCTTGGATGAGTGACTTACACTTATCCAATTAAGCTCAAATTTAGTATGTGGCCTATTATTATTATAACCATGAAGATCAATGGATTAGAGTTTGTAAAAACATGGTCTAGATAGGCAAACACCATTGGGTACGACGTGATCTGTACACTCGAGTGTATATATATATATATATATATATATATATATATATATATATATATATATATATGGAGATCAACTATAAATATGTATATAACTAGATATATAACTATAAAATGTGTATATGAGTAGGGAATGTTCATAAAAACCTTTGACACATATGGATATATACACAAAACATATACATAAATTAATTTTTAAAGGATGCCGAAGCAATGCTTAGTCGCACCTAGTCGCAAGGCGTTCAGCTGGAACGCCGTGTCGCCTTGACGCCTTGACAAGTATGCCCAACTCCTCATCAAAACCCTCATCCCTTCCCTCGAGAGGTGACCAACAAGCCTCATCCTCTAATTGCTGTTGTTCCCTTAAAGAACGTATGAAACCGCTTCTAGCAGCTGTTGCTGCAAGTAGCAGCTAGGTCCTGAAGTTGCTGCAAGCAGCCACCATAAAGAGATGAAGCAACTACTAGCAGCCTTTGCATCAGCTACCATTAGGAGCTAAAGCCACCACAAGCAGCAGCCTTTTGTGACAGCCATTTGCAGCAGGAGCTGCCAACACATAGAGCAGCCATTAGAAGCAACTTCCTTCCCTTTCTAGGAAATCCTTCCCTTTTCTTCCTCTTGATTTTAATATATCATTTTGTATGCTAAATTTTATAGCATCAGCATAGCGGGTTTGAATACAAATGTGAATATAAAGTGGATATCATGGTGATCGTTGTTTCTTCTTGTTGTTAAGAATTATGGAGCTTGTTGTGTTTACAAATAAATTATATACATAGATATGTCTTTAACTCTATATATTTATGTAAATATATGTATATATTTATATATATTTCCGTGTCCAACGCCGTGTCCATGTCCTATGTTTTTGAAAATTGCCGTGTCCATGTCCGTGTCCATATCCGTGTTCGTATCCGTGTCTGTGCTTCTTAGGTGAAGACCATAGTCACAAATCGTGTATTCAGGATAATTCGATTGAGCTAAAAAATTTAGAATTCAATAATTATGCGGGAGACTCGGGCAAAAATGGTCAATGTCAAGGTTCATAATTTTGGTAGAAACCTCGAAATTTTGCTTGAAATTTTGGTTTCGACCGGAATCGGACATAGAAATGCACGTCCAGAAATAGTAAGCAAAATTTCAAAATTTCAATAGAAATTTCGAATAGAAATTTCGCAGGGGGGCAAAATTTTGACAAAATTCAGATTTTATTGAAAAAGGCCAGTTTGGGCATGCATTTCGCGAAACACAACAGAAAATGGTTTTGCAATTTCAAAATTCAACGGCCCCAAAGCCTGCTGTACTTGGGGTTACTTCTTTGGTATTTTTTGCATTCTCTTGCTCTTGAAGGCTTGTTCTTCAGATCTAAGGTAAGTTTACTCTCTCCTTCCCATCTACATCTATTTCTTCCAATTTTACTCCATCTTGATCAAAAGATTACTCTGAAATACTAAGTTACAAGTGATAGATTACAACCAAACATAATGATTTATGAAGTTATGCTATAAACTACATATAAATACAATTAACTTTCAAATCCAACGTGATACATTATACATATCTTATTTGGTCACAAGATAATCGATAAAATATTTTTAAAATGGGCCTTTTTAAAGTTTTTTCAACGTTATATTCATATATATTATGAACACTTAACAAATGTTGAATATTTAAATAAATATCTTATATTAAAGATGAATTTTGTAACAACGATTTACACTATGATTTGAATATTAATTATATATAATTTTAGACCTTAAAATGAAAAAAAACTAAAACAATTTAGAATTGGGATGTATGCTGTTTAGTTACATACAAAAAATTTCCGCGACGCATGGGAATAATATATAGTTAAATGATTCAATTGATAAATTCAATAAATTAGACTATTAGAATCAACTAATTTTGGTAATTTGTCCCAATTTTATGAATAATCTCATGCCTAAACTGAGAATACCTTTAGTATGTTCACTCTTTGATGATCTATAATGTATGCAAAAGTATCAATTGAGATTATAAACTAATTCCTTCGTCATGTTATTGAACGTCATCGAAATCCCCTTTGATACAGTTCTCAATCTTTTCACACATGTAGGAACCCCACCAAGATCAATATGATTTTATTGCATAAATAGGTGTATTTATTTATGCATGTAGATCATCCTGGTAATATTTCATGACTTGATTACTTTATATGGTCGTCGAAATCTTCAGTCAAAATCTTGTTTTGAAATAAGCATAAATGTCGAAATTTCCATCGAAATTTCTATAAATTTCTGTTTATGAGCCATCGGAAACGGCGCCGAAATCAAAATTTTAAACCATGGTCAATGTACAATGAAAATACGGTTAACGATTCAGGAAAAAATCGTATAATATACATATATACACATATATACAAGTTTGTATATGTTGGGATATGGTAGTGATGGGAGACCCAAACAATAAGGCCCAACAGGCTTGTTGTGGAATGCGAAAGCGTGAGATCGAGCAGTCCAACATGAACACATACGACAAAGATCAACGACGTGGCAAGCAAGCAAATACAAAGACAAGATTTAGTTAGCGGTTTGACAAATTTTTAATGTGGGAGCTTACATCCACTGGCGGAGATGATATTATTGATGAAGAGATTACAAAGAGGATGATTACATAAGAGAGAAGAACTCAATCCCTTTTTACACTCGAAAGCCATCCATGGAAGAAGACGGTTGCTTTGAGACGAGCTCTTGGAGGCTTGATACCCTAGGAGAAGCCCTAGGTTGGTCCATGGCTTTAGGTCTTTGAAAAATTTAGTCTCTTGATGTCTCTTTGTTTCTCTTCATGCTTAGGACGAGTTGGGGGGTCTATTTACAAGTAAAGACTCATATCTAATGTCCCAATCATACGGTTCTTTTCTGACCGCATTTACGGTCCACCTGAATTGCATGTGTTGGGAAATCGGGCAGTAAATAAGGCAGCGGAAACAATTTTTTTGCATGTATCCCCAACCAAAAGATCGCTCAACATTGATGTATTTAGGAAAGAGGGTTTGCGAAGCATATACTTGGTCCTGGAGCAAGTCCAGTGACAATCCTCGTAGTATGGTGCCTTCTTGATCTGACAACACATGGACAACAATGGGGCGGCATCCTGGCGTGACACCACGAACAACGGCTGACGTAGTCCTTCTAGCGTGTTGACGATGGCCTCCATGCCTCTATCGTAGTCTACGCAGACCACGAGGAACTCCTTGTCGCGCTTGCTAAGAGTCAACGAGAATGAGTTTGTCCCTTCGATGGCAATGTGCTGGCGCTGACTTGTTCTTCCTTGCTTTCTGTTACGACGCCACCTCCCGATAACCCCCAATTAAGGGAGACCGAGAGGTCGAAGCCGCACCCATAACTTCCGGATCAAAGGTTCGGCAATTAACCAAGAATAATTATCAAATTTTAACAGACTATACTGAAAAGCTGTAAGAAAATAAATTTTTGCATATCTTTTTGAAAACTTGGATCTCTAAACTTCTATCCACTTAAGAATTCTACTCTAACTAATCCTCCTTGTATTTTACTTCATGTATTTCACAATATGACGATTTACTGTTTGTCCTTTTGGCTTGTACCTAAAATGCCGACAAACAAAACGTCGGTCAGCCGAAGCTGGTATGTGGGGGAAACAATAAACGTGCAACTATGATAACAATGTAATCATTCAATTAATCATTTAACAATCAAGATTACGTTTTAAATATAACTCCGCGATCCATGAGTACCCTATCCTCTGTGCTATCCCTACAGTGGTCCTGGATACTACCTTCCTTATGGTAGATCCCCATTAAACCCCTCATGGTCCCACCTATAGGTGAACCAGTTTCTAGGGTTGAGTCACATGGCACTACTCGTAAGTAGCCCACTCCTTAACTCATGGCAGGCTAATGAGTCTCATGGCACTACACGTAGGTAGCCCAGTTTCTAACTCTCGGTAACCTAGACCTTGCTCTAGGATTACCCCTTTTTTTTAGCCTTTTCAAAGCAATAGAGGTGGACCCGGATCTAGCCAGTTATATACGCACATTTATAGTGATAATCATAGTCACTTTATAGTTGCATGGAATAAATAAACATCCAACAGTTATTTTCAAGCAACCGATTAAAACTTCGGGAATCGCCGTGAAACTAGAGCGATTATTCATAAGCGTAACCACATACCTGATTTGATGAGTCATGCAGATTATTCAACATATACTTCATGTATATACAATCAAGCCAATCAACAGACCCAACCAAGTAATTCAATCATCACATAATTCCTGAAAAGAATATGTACTCTATTTATTACACACTTTATCAAGAATCTACTTTATTGACTTGGATTCACTTTCTAGGGTTTCTAATCCGCATTAAGGTTTCATTAATATTCATTAGGGTTTCTTAGATCAATTTCTCAAACTTTATCCCTTTTAGGTTAACAAACCCTAAAATACTTCTTTTTTTTCCATTTATATGAACCTTAATTGCTCAACTATCCATTTTATTAGTCTTTTATACCCAAATTGACTTAGGATCATCATATCCCTATTTATTCATGGATTTGAACAATTAAAACAATTAAAAGACATATTCTCCTAAATTAGGGTTTTCAAGCTCATTAATGCATAATCATGCACGAAACCCTAAATTAAGTCAATTATATAAAAAGATCATCTTTTCAGATCCTATTTTCACTTTTATTAACAACAGGTTAATATCAGCTTGAATTATCCAAATAACGTCATTAAGTCCATCTATCATCAAATCTAAGGGTTTTTCCTTAATTAAATCATTAAAGATGATAACTTTATGTCCTTTTCAAATTTTGAAGCATATTTATGCACTTAAACTCTAAATTAGACAAAACACATGCAAAGTTCTTCCTTTTTGAACATAATGTACTTTTTTACATTTAACAGGTTAACATCAACTCTAATGATCCATTAAACCCTATTAAACACTTTATTCCTTTCAAAATAGGGTTTCTTAATCACTATTACACTAAAGTTAACAACTTCCATTTTTTTTCAAATTGCAAGCAAAATTAGGTTCCAATTATATTTTTAATGGATTCCTCTCATTTTTCTAAGCAAAATTCATGTATAAACTTTTGTCATCCGAGCTACTATTAAAGAGCTATGATTTTCGGAAGAAATATCTCACTTGGGCCAATGGGGAGGCGCCACGTCGCCTTGTTCCCATGCAACGTTGGTTTGTTTGGAAACATTTCGAAAAGATCGTCCTGCCCTTGCTTAAGTGGCCGATGTTGTGTTGCTCGAAGGGGCAAAGATGTCAAATACCCCTGGATCGTCTTCCTCCTCGCGACCCTAGCTTGGTCACCTCCTGCAGCCACCCGCAGCCCTTCCTTCTCCTCCCCCAAGGCGTGAGGGTCGCTGCCCATGGCTGCCCCAGCCTCGCAGCTCCTTGGCACATGCATGGCGCCCCCAGGTTGCAACCACCATGTCTGTTCTTGAGGGAGAAACGGGCCGCGTTTGCTGCTGCGTTTGCAGCAGTCTGCAGACCTACGGATGGAGTGCTTGAAGACAGGAGCACGGGTTTGATCCCTGGTCCCTCCTAGGTTGTTGTGGAGGCTTCCTTCCTCCATCAAGACCACCAAACGAGCCTCTGTTGCTTTAGGATTAGATCCCTCCTTTTGATTAGGGTTTGCTTTCTAAGAAAGAGAAGAAGAAGAAAGGGATACATGGAACTCTTTCCAACTCGACCCTGGGCTCTACCCCTTATATAGGGGAGGGTATCCACGCCCCAGGGACGTTCATCCAAGGGGAAACATGTCCCACTCTTAATAGAAATTTATTCCTTTCTTGAGAAGAAATCTTCTCTCTCCTAACTTATTCCTTTAATAAACCATATCTCTTGGATAATTAGAATTCGAAAATCCTCTTACTTATTCTCTTTTATACTTGCTTTTTAATCCTTTGGCACGAATTTCTATTTTCCTTTAGTTGAAAATACTTTCTTTTTAGCAATACCACATAATCCATTAATAATGTATTCACATTATATTCTTATTTTCTATAATTGGTATTTTCTCTTCCTATTTCTCCATTGGGACTCCTTGGATCCCAAGACACTCCATTATTTTGAAATTCTTTTTATTGGATACTTATTACCCTTCTAGATGCATCTTTATGCATTATTTCACATTATCTTGTTTATTTTTCATTAAAATATCTCTTTTTGAGGATTTCTCTTTATTTCCCTTTTATTTTCCTCATTGGTATTCCTTTTTAACATTAGGAATCCTTGGGATACGAAATCCCACTAAGGATAACCCACTTATACCTTTTTCCACTTATTTCCAACATTTTAACATTATTTCCAATTTCTTTCTTAATAAAGAAATACTTAATTAATCTTTTCTTTTCTTATTGCTTTCTTTTTGCAACTTTGGACTCCTTGGAACCCAAAGAACCCAAGAGGCACGAAATCCATCCTTGGATTACATCTTTTTGCCTTCTAGAGGTTTCTACCTCTTCCTTTTCTCAAATATTCAATTATTCAATTACTAATTGAATTTTCTTTGTTATTTGGGCCCAATAGCCAATAAAGCCCACAACACAGACATCAAGGCTATTGTAAACAAAATCCATGTATTCAAAATAAATTATACCATTCTTTGTTCAATTATCTTTAATATGAGAAATTACATTTCTCACCAGATGAACCCAAAAATTGGGGTTGTAACACTTTCTCTCTCTTTTACGGGTAAGACTTGTTTGGGCTCTCACTTTACCACTGTTAATATATCTCTTTATATTCTATTATTTGTAATTTCTATATATTGCTTGACCTCTATGTAATTTCTCCAGTTTCTATTAATTAAAGTGTGAGGGGTCATGAATCCTCACGCAAGCCGCATTGCACGTTTCTTTGTGGCATCCACTTTTACGTGGTACCAGAACAAGGTTGCTCCTAGGGTTCCTCCAAGCTTCCGCCCCCTCCTCTCTCTCTCCTCTTCTCCTCCTCCACGCCGCCGCCGACCAGCAGACCGGCGCCGCCGCCGGCTAGGAGCAGCAGCAGCAACCGCCGGCTAAGGGCAGGCGCCGCTGCCGCCGGCCCAGGGCAGGTGCGTGGCCGCCATCAGCTCCTTCCTCCGTTCGATTCCGAAGGCCGTGGTGTATTAAAATTCATATCGGAGGGTCCGTCCGTACGTAGGAAATTTCTAATCACATCTCCTCCATGTGTGATTAGGGAATTCTAGTTTGGGGGCTATGGATGCGTCAGCCACATCTAATTTTTTGACGTGACGTGTATCTCCCCGTCACTCAATCCTTCCGCTGACGTGTATTTCTCCGTCACCCTCGACTCTTTTTGTGACGCGTATCTCTCCGTTACCCTATCTTCCCGTTGAATCATGGAGGACACCGAGGCATCTACCATCTACAACAAGATGCCACCAACGTTGAGATATATTTGTTAAGTTCGTGAAACGTTGTTTATTTATATAAAATTAACCCTTTGAATAATAGAACCCAAGTACCGAAATTTATCACATTTTGGTATATCTACTCCGTCCAACTTGGCTCCATCATTCACATTGCGAGATTGGCTGAAATTGCAATGCACATACTCAGTTTTGAGCCTGCTAATCATCAATCTATTTGATTCCAATGCATTTCTCCAACGTTCAATTTTATCATTCAATCCATCTTTTGTTTCGTCAATCAAAACAATATCATCAAAAAATAACATACACTAAGGAATATCATCCTGAACATTCTTTGTCAACTCATCTATAACAAGAACGAATAGATATGGGCTAAGTGTGGATCCTTGGTATACCCCAACTGTGATAGGTAAAGTTGGTGTCTCTTCTCCTGGAGTCTTCACACAAGCAGTAGAGCTGTTATACATGCCTTTGATCAAGTCAATGTATTGGACATGCATGCCCTTTTTCTTCAAAACCATCCACAACACTTCTCCAGGTACTCGATCATAAGCGTTTTTCAAATCAACAAACACCATATGACGATCTCTTTTGCTTTCTATATACTTCTCCATAAGCCTCCTAATCAGAAAAATAACATCTGTTGTTGATCTTCCAGGCATGAAACCAAATTGTTGTTTGACATATGCGTTATAGATCTGAGCCTCTGCTCAATAATCCTCTCCCAAAGCTTCGTTGTGTGACTCATCAACTTAATACCTCTGTTGTTTGTGCAACTTTGAACATTACCTTTTTTCTTGTAGATGGGGACTATAGTACTATTTCTCCACTCATCCGACATCTTCTTGGTCTTCATGATCTTGTTAAAGAACTTTGTTAACCACATAACTCCTTTATCCCCCATACTTTTCCATACATCAATGGGAATATCGTTTGGTCTGCATGCCTTTCTCATTTTCATCTTTTTCAAAGTATTCTTGACCTCAAATGGTGAAACTCGTCGTGTGTAAGGCCTAGTTTGGCCGCTCACTTTTAAAGTTCCGGTAGTTCACGAACAAATGATGCACTGGCACGGAGCTGCATATAGAACATATGTGAAGTTTTACAGGTGGAAGAGCGCAAGCTGCTGTCCGATAAAGAAGGAATGACAGATCAAAGTGGCAGTTGTCACTCCTGCCGATATCGGGGGGATTAAAGAAGTCTGCAATTTCTATTAAATGAGCCACCCAGTGGTTATTATGAATCCTGTATCGAACAAATTCGCTACTATTTAATTCAATAACTACCGGGACTTGAGATTACTTCATCCAAACGTAACCTAAATGATATCTCTTGTAATTATGTCACACGAGTCTCTAACATTATTTGCAGTATCTCCATTGAAAAGCTTATTGAAGTTGATTCTCGACTGGTTCTTGATATCATTGTCCTTCACCAACACTCTACCATCTTCATTCTTAATGCATTTCACTTGACTCAAGTCTCTTCCTTTCCTTTCTCTTATACGAGGCATTATATATTTATATATATATATATATATATATATATATATATATATATATATATATATATATATATATATTCCCCCCCCTCTCTTGTGTCCAACTTTTTATAAATATCATCAAGTGTCTAGACCTTGCCTCCCGAACAACCTTTTTAGCTTCTTTCTTTGCTTGCTTGTATCTTTGAAACGTTGCATCATCTCGAGATTTGGGCCACCTCCTATAGATCTCCCTTTTCAGTTTAATAGGCTTCTATACTTCATCATTCCACCACCAAGTCTCTTTCTGTGGAGGCCCACAAACTTTGGACTCCCCTAAAACCTCTTTGGAAATTTTTGTTATGCAGGAGCTCATGTTATGCCATATAGTGTTAACATCTAACTCCAAGTTTCAAGTTCCCTTCATGAGGAGTTTATCATGGAAAGTCAACTTCTTTTCTCCTTTAAGATTCCACCACTTGATCCTGGTATCTTGATTTCTATTATGCTTTCCTTTATTGATCTTCATGTTAATGTCCAAAACCACCAACCTATGAGGGGTCGTGAGTTCTTCGCCAGGAATCACTTTACAATCCTTGCATCTATTACGATCCACCTGCCTCGTAAGGAGGTAATCGATTTGGCTACAATTGTGCCCACTTTTGAAAGTAATCTTATGAGCTTCTCTTTTCTTGAAATGGGTGTTTGTCAAAATCATATCATATGCAATTGTCTCCTCCGTTTCTGCTGCCATAACCAAAATCACCATGAACTCTCTCATATCCAACATTGCTACTCCCCACATGGCCATTTAAATCACTCTCAATAATAATCTTCTCCTGTGTCGGGATTCCTTGCATCAATTCATCTCTGTCATCCCAAAAATCCTTCTTAACATCCTCGCTAAGGCCAACTTAGGGGGCATAAGCGCTAATAATGTTAAAAATATTTCCCCCAAGAACAACCTTGATAGCTATGATTCTATCACCCATCTTTGTGATCTTGACAACATCGTCCTTCAACATATTATCAACAATAATACGTACGTCATTTCTATGTTTATCAATTCCTGTATACCAGATTTTATATCATGTCTCCAATTTCTCTACACCGTCCACTGTCCACCTTGTTTCCTGCAAACCAGATATATTGAATTTTCTTCTTGTGAAGCAACCTGCATCCCGGTCGATACTATCGACACTCTGTCGATAGTATCGAGATCAGTTCAGGTTCGAGTTGAAGCAATCGGCATCCCGGTCGATACTATCGACATTCATGTTGATGGTATCGAAATCAGTTCAGGTTCGAGATGATGTTCTGTCGATACCATCGACATGAGTGTCGATGGTATCGACACCGGCGCAGCGGCGACTCGTCAATCCAGCGGCGGTTTTGTTTTCTTTATAATATCTATGTTTTATTTCTTTTCTCTCTTTGTACCTCATGTACTTACCCTAATATATAAATACAAGTGAGTAGGCTCAAGCCCTATTCACGTTTGCTGCGTCTTGCAGCCGACATGTGATCGGTGTTCTTGTCTTCTTCCCTTCTTCATTTCTTCTCACATGGTATCAGAGCGGAGATCGATCTAGGGCTTCTCCTTCCTCTCTCCGGCGGATCTCTCCCTCTCCGGTGGTCGGCTGCTTCCCACTCGTCGACTTGGCGTAATCCACCGGCTGTGTAGAACCACCGTCGGCTACTCTGGGTCTGCGGTAGATATCCAACTCTACCGCAACCTCCATCACAAAGCGTTTGGGGATCTCCGGGTGATCCAACGATCATCTAAAAACACAACCGGAGGACTAGTTTCGTCTCAGCCATCATCCTAGTCACACCTCCATGTGTGATTAGGAAGATCATTTGGAGGCTGTGAATGCGTCAGTAACGCATTTCTCCTTGTTTTTCTTCTGTGTGTGACGTGTATCTCTCCGTCACCACAATCTGTTTGACGTGTATCAATCCGTCACATATTCCGTTCTACAATGGAGGATATCAAGACACCTACGATCTACTACGAAGTGTCACCTATCGCCTCCATCAAGCTCAACGGGAAAAATTATCTTCTATGGATGAATGCCATCCACACCGTCTTGGAGGCTCGTGACAGAGCGAGGCATGTTGACTCGGGTCCCAAGGCATCTACTGACGAAGGGTATGCTGAATGGAAGCGTCATGACAGTCTTGTGAAGACTTGGCTGTGGAATAGTATGGAACCTGCAATCGCCGCAAGGTTCATGTTCTACTCTACGGCCAAGGAAATATGGGACGCAGCGAAGCAACATTATTCTCAAGAGAAGAATGCTCTCCGTCAGTTTATGATCTATGATCGTCTGTTTGCTGAAAAACAGGGTGACCGATCTCTTGAGGAGTATTTTGGGGCGATTCAGGCTCTTGCTCAAGAGCTAAGTTATCATCATCCTGTGGTCGCTGCTGAACAGATAAAGGATAGAGATGATCTGGTTACAGCCAAATTCTTATCTGAGCTTAACTCGGCTTGTAGCTCCGCTCGGAGCGTTATTCTGGCTACTGATAAACTACCTAGTCTTGTGGAGGCTTATTCAAGGATCCAACAATCTATGTTTGAGTCTGCTTCCTTTGTTTCTGATATACCTTCTGGAGAATCCCATGCGTCTGTTGCTGCTGCGGTACGAGGACGACCCGGTATGGGAAGAGGGCGTGGGACACGTCCGAAATGTACCTTTTGTGACAAACCGGGACATACAATGGAGAAGTGTTGGAAGAAACATGGAAGACCTGCTGCACCACCTGTGGGAGCAGCACATTGTGCCACCACCACAGGATCCTCATCCTCTACAACTGTGGGTACTACCTCTGGCACCGACATCACTCTTACCCAAGAGTAATATGATCGGTTCATTCAAGCGACACAACACATGAGTATGGGGTCATCATCATCTTCATCGGCAAATCTGGCATCTATAGCTGGTAATCAGGCTACATCTCTCATAGCATCTGGCTCATCCTCATCTTGGGTGGTTGACTCTGGCGCCTCACAACATATGACTGGTATGAGGAGATTGCTCTACACTATTGACTCATCTATTCATCACCAATCTATTACACTGGCAGATGGTTCAGTGAAGAGAGTGTTAGCTAGTGGATTTGTCTCCCTAACACCCAAGATTGATCTTAAATCCGTTCACTTTGTGCCTGAATTTCCTTTTAATCTTCTTTCTGTTGCCAAATTGATTGACACTCTAAAATGTTGGGTAATATTTGGACCTTCTTATTTCATATTACAGGATCTTAAGAGTATGAAGACGATTGGTGGGGGGCCTAGGAAAGGTGATCTCTACCTTTTCAACGGTGACAGTCTGCCTCGCCAAATGCCTTCTCCTGCTCCATCCATCCTGTTGAGTGGTTCCCCCTTACTATGGCATTGCAGATATGGACATCCTTCTTTGGAGAACCTGCGGAAGTTGGAACCAGAGTTGTCCCAATTATCTTCTTTAGAGTGTCAGTCATGTCAACTGGGAAGGCACCATAGGTTATCCTATCCAAGTCGAGTCAGTAAGCGAGCTTCTTGTCCCTTTGAGTTAGTGCATAGTGATGTGTGGGGTCCCGTAAAAGACCAGAGTTATAATGGTTTTCGTTATTTTATCTCCTTTGTCGATGATTTCTCACGCATGACATGGATCTACCTTCTTAAAAGTAGAGAGTCTGTGTTGTCTATTGTGAAACATTTTCATACTGAAATTAAAGTCCAGTTTGATTGCAATATAAAAATTCTCCAGTCTGACAATGCTTTAGAGTATGTTCAAAAGGCTATGTCTGATTTTTGCAGCTCTGTTGGTATGATTCATCGCACATCTTGTCCTCACACCCCTCAGCAAAATGGGGTGGCAGAGAGGAAGAATCGCTATCTTCTTGATATTGCTCGATCAATTATGTTTCAATCCAATGTGCCCAAGAAGTTTTGGTCTGAAGCTCTTTTAACTGCTTGTTTCTTGATTAATAGGCAACCTTCTTCTGTTCTTCAAGGACAGACTCCGTTTTCTGTATTGCGTCCCATGGATTCCCCCTTTCCTGTTCATCTTAAGAGTGTTTGGTTGCACTTCCTTTGTCCGTAACTTTGACCCTAAGACCAACAAGGTGTCTCCTAGGTCCATTAAAACACTGTTCCTGGGTTACTCTGACACTAGCAAAGGATACAAGTGTTACTGTCCTAGTCTTCGCCGCATGTTTGTGTCTAGGGACGTCACCTTCCATGAGACCACTCCATATTTCTCCAATGCTATGAGCAAGGGGGAGCAGTTGAGAGAGGGAGAGCCACTAAAAATACAGAATGAGAGACTGGCACCATCGGTGCAGAGTGAGGGAGTGCCACCTATCATTCCGGATTTTACTTCTCTTCCGGATGAACAAGCAGGAGATAGACCTACCATTGAGCATTACACACATGTTTGCCATAGGCGAGGCAGGCAAGATCCAGAAGAAGTAGCGACACCAGTCCCTGAGCCCTCATCATCGCCTTCTACTCAGGAGACTCCTACAGAGATATCAGACCTCGATCTTCCTATTGCTGTTCGGAAAGGTACTAGGTCCTGTACTATTAAACATCCTATTACAAATGTATGTTGCCTGTCTCATCTATCTAAGCAGGCCCGTGCATTCGCTATTGGGATTGATTCTGTGACTATACCAAGAAATCATTTTGATGCTATGAAGAACAGTGGCTGGAAACAGGCTATAGAACTTGAGATGTCAGCTCTCTTAAATAATGGCACTTGGGATCTTGTTGATCTTCCTGCAGGAAAGAAAGTAGTGGGCTGTAGATGGGTTTTCACTATCAAACACAATCCGGATGGATCAGTTTAACGGTTGAAAGCCCTATTGGTCGCAAAGGGCTACACCCAAACCTATGGTGTTGACTTCTTTGAAACCTTTTCTCCTGTTGCTCGCCTGAATTCTGTGCGGATCATTATTTCCCTTGCTACTACCTTTAATTGGCCTCTGTTTCAGCTGGATGTAAAAAATGCTTTTCTCCATGGTGATCTACAGGAAGAGGTATATATGGAGAAACCTCCTGATTTTGTTGCTCAGGGGGAGTGTCAGAAAGTGTGCAAATTAAAGAAAGCTATATATGGGCTGAAATAGTCACCTAGAGCTTGGTTTGACAAGTTCAGTGCAGTTATTCTTCAGATGGGTTTTTCTCGCTCCATGACTGATCATTCCTTATTTTACTCCAGCTCTTCTTGTGGATCCATTATTCTTGTTGTATATGTTGATGACATAGTAATTACCGGCAGTGACACCATGGGAATATCTCGTGTCAAAGAAAGTTTGCAAAAACACTTCCATACAAAGGATCTGGGCAAACTAAGATACTTTCTAGGCATTGAAGTGCTTAGATCTCATACATGTGTCAATTTATCTCAGAGGAAATATGTGCTTGATTTACTACAGGAGACAGGCATGGTTGAATCCAAACCGGTATCTACACCGATGGATTATCACATCAAAGAGGTGGTTGATGATGCTGAGTATCAAGATCCAGGATATTACAGGAGAATAGTGGGCAAGTTAATATATCTTACAGTCACTCGACCTGATATTTCTTTTGCTGTGGGGGTGGTCAGCCAACATATGCACGCTCCGCGACAGTCACACTGGACAGCAGTCTGCAGAATTCTGAGATATCTGAAAAGTGCTCCTGATAAGGGTATCACATATTCTAGACCAAAGGCACCTCCATCTACTCTGCCTCTCACAGGATATTCAGATGCTGACTGGGCTGGTGATCATACTGATAGGAGATCTACATCAGGCTATTGTACCTTTCTAGGTGATCATCTTATCACATGGAAAAGTAAGAAGCAACATGTGGTTGCTAGATCCAGCACTGAGGCTGAATACCGTGCTATGGCCCATGCATGTTGTGAACTAAAATGGGTCAAATCTGTTCTATTTGAATTAAAAATTTCTCTTCTACCTTCTATGGAGCTCAAGTGTGACAATCAATCTACTATGCACATTGCCAGGAATCCTATCTTTCATGAGCGTACAAAACATATAGAGGTTGATTGCCATTTTATTCGTGATTAAATCAAAGATGGCACAATTGTGACACCATATGTCAGATCTGAGGACCAACTAGCAGATATCCTGACAAAGCCTTTGGGTTCAACAATCTTTCAGAGACTCTGTGGCAAGCTGGGCATACACGATGTGTACTCTCCAGCTTGAGGGGGAGTGTGAAGCAACCTGCATCCCGGTCGATACTATCTACACTCTGTCGATAGTATCGAGATCAGTTCAGGTTCGAGTTGAAGCAATCGACATCTCGGTCGATACTATCGACATTCATGTCGATGGTATCGAGATCAATTCAGGTTCGAGATGATGTTCTGTCGATACCATCGACATGAGTGTCGATGGTATCGACACCGGTGCAGCGGCGACTCGTCAATCCAGCGGCGGTTTTGTTTTCTTTATAATATCTATGTTTTATTTCTTTTCTCTCTTTGTACCTCATGTACTTACCCTAATATATAAATACAAGTGAGTAGGCTCAAGCCCTATTCATGTTTGCTGCATCTTGCAGCCGACATGTGATCGGTGTTCTTGTCTTCTTCCCTTCTTCATTTCTTCTCACACTTCTCATCATGGTATCCACTATATTCAAAGATTTCCCTGTCAAAGAGATCCAACTCTAATCCTTTTTTGTTGAACTTGCTTCTTTACATGCCTTCGTCGAAAATATTGCTCTTGCATTTTTTTCACTACATCCGGGTAATGATGCAGTGGGACTAGCTTCTTTACCCACAATCGTCTAAGATGTGGAAACCCTTGTACATTTTTCACTACATCCGGGCGATGATGCAGCGGGACTAGCTTCTTTACCCACACCCGTCCCAGATGTGGAAACTCGTGTCTGTCCTTCAACACAATCGGGCGCCGCTGTGTCGAAACCCCTTGCATTATTATCACTGCACCTGGGTGCCGATGCAGCGCGTCGCTAGGTAGGGACGCTCCAACGAAATTTTTATAGGGATCCATGTCATAGAAAGAGTGACAGTTTTTATGACTGACTGTCAACCTATACGAAAACATAGGTGAAGTTGCCTAAACACTTTAGTAACTACGTTAAACCTTATTCGTGATTAAACTCCTGTTTTAGGTGCATCCTATGTGTGTGACCCAATAAGTCCCAAATTATGTTGGCAGTGAATGTCCATAACCAATTTATGACATCATAATCAATGCGTGGGATCTAGCAATACATCATTGCTACCAAAGTAATTGGAAAGTTGAAGAACAACTTCAACCTAGATTGTGATCAATGCTACTGTGATTGAATAATTCCTTTGTCTCAGATATCCAGATTGAACACAAGGCATGAAATCGTCATCCTCTTAATCATTCAATCTATGTTACTTGAACCAGAGCAGAATGTAGAGATGCATATTAGCTCCATATCATATGTTGACTCCCATGAGTATGGCCATTCATTTTCTTAGTCTCACTTATCAAGTGGGTAGGATATCAACTCCAGTAGAGGGACAAATCCCATCTACATCACTCACAATCAATCCTCATGTGTCACTATGTACCCAAGCATCACCTTTATGGAACCCTTATTCAAGGTCATGTTGGATGATGTTAAAATACCTCGAACAACATGTGACGAGTGTAGTGACTTTAGGTTAAGAAATACAATCACTACTATCACATTGAGATGTGATTATGACTGTTATCCGTGTATCACTTCTCAGGGCGTATCTGTCCGGTACACCATTCTCTAACAAGTACCTATATGTTTGGTTTGATATCACATATCATGACTAATGAGATTCTGTCATCAACGAACACACATTCTAGTCTTATGTATTATTGTTGTCTATTAGCTTCCACAATAATATCCGACTCGAGACATAACAAGAATGTAAATATTGTTATTATACACATGATCTCATTGTTCAGGTCCACCTGAAGACATATGTCATCCGGTAATATCATTCTTCAGACATCTATCATGTTATATCATCATCTCATAATTGAACAAAGATAGACGAAATTGCCTTTATTATTAATCAAATCAATTACAAGATAATGCCATTACAATTATCACATGGCTGACTCTCATGGCACAACATATCAATTATACGATCCCTAACTTGGATTATGTTTTCATTTCAACAACATTACAGTTTAAGCGGACACTAATTAGCACTTATGCTGCCCCTTAATACATTCTAAGAAGACTGTATATATTCTGATGCATGATAGTAAATGCACATGTAGGTGCCCAAAAAGCATCCTAGCTATGCCGTGGTTCAGTCTAGACGTATGGTTCATCGGAGAAGGTTTTTCATAGAGCTTAATACACTCTCTCAACAAACTCCACCTTGTCTGAAACTCGGAAACAATGGAAGTAGAAAGGCACTTACAATCTTATCTAATATCAAAATTGGATAAGTATACCATCTCCTCCACATGCTCCACACAGGCAAAGCTCGTGTAGTAAGAAGAACTAATAATTTTGAGTAAAGCTCAATCTTAGCTAATGGAAGAGTCTTCATCATCATGTCGGCTGAATTCTCAAACACTATGAATCTTCCTTATTTGTGAATCTTGCCTTAACCTACGAGTTCTTTAATGAAGTGGTACTCAGAGTTCCCTAACGACATAGAGCTTGGGAGGACTCGGTCTACGATCTGAATAAGGACTGAGCAGTCCCCCCTTCAAATCTTTCAGACAACACCGGTAGCAGTCTTTTAGATCTCCTACTCGTCCCATCTCGTCCGGTTTTTCAATGAACTGTTAACCTACCGATCTTTCTTTATTTGAATCTTGTCTTGACTTACAACTTCTTTATTGAGGCGTTACTTGACATCAATGTGCTTTGTTCTCTTGTGGAACATTTGATCTTTGTTAAGATGTCGCAATTCTTTGATCCATACCCAATTATTTCATCAAACCCTTGAGCCATAAAGCCTCCTTTGCAACTTCCATTGCCTCCATGTACATTGCTTCAGTGGTGGATAGAGCAATTATACTTTTCAAAATTTATCCATTTTTGAAGATATAACTGCCTAACTACCATATTTTTGGACTTGTAGGCATCGAACAAAGAAAGACATCGCTTCCCCGAGTTCTGTATCAAAGACTACAACAACTTAGATGGATTCTTCAGAATGTTGACTAGATGATGACAATAACTTGATCGAGTAACCAAACCCGACCGAGTTAAACCAAATCCGGTCGAGTTGGATGAGATATATCTAGAAGCTACTCTAGACTTTAACTCAAACAAAGCAACTTTGCCTTTAATCAATCTCTACGGGTTGGACGAACTCGATCGAGTTCAGCTCAACTCGGTCAAGTTCCAAGGACACATTCAGTCTTCATCAAGTTGGGCTTCTGTAGAGAATTTGCTCCATTCTAGCTCAAACTCGGTTAGGCTGAAACTGAACGTGATCGAGTTCTAGCTGTGAGACTTCACCCCCAAGCAATTCTTTGACAAAAGCCCGTGGGAGGGAACTTAACCGAGTTTGCCTGAACTTGATCAAGCTCGAGTTTGCCTAAACCTGACTGAGTTCTCGCCTCTACTCCATCAACACACTTCATCTACAATTGACCTCCATGCATCATCGGTCAACAACCACTTCATTGACCAATGAACTTCATCAACTGATGGACGTTGTACGGATGAACTTCGTAATGAGATTCATCGACTGATGGACTTCGATTTATTGATGGACTTTGTTGACCAAATGACTTCGTCCCACTGGTTGTTTTCTCGTCGACCGACAACCTCATCATCAAATCTTCAACCGATGCGCCCGAGATCGATGGCTTACTTTTGGCCTGACAAGTTTGCCAAAACTCGCTCGTGCTCAGTTTGCCTGAACCCAACCATTCACGGTCGAGTTGGCGCTCGCCTTCCAAAAATATCACCTATACATCACCCACCACTATAAATAGTCCTCTATGGCCTTTGTGTTGGTATGTATGTCCAGAGAGTCAATCATATGATGATTGAATTGGCATATGTTTTGATTGATTTGATAAATATCAAAGGCAAGCTTTCAATTTATTCTAGTTCAATCAATTATGAGATAATGATGAAACAAAATGAATGTCTAAAGAATGACAATACTTAATGACGAATGTCTTCAGGTTGAGGACCTGAACAATGAGATCATACAGATGCTAAGAGTATGTACATTCTTGTTATGTCCCTAGTCAGATGTCATTGTGGAAGGTTGATAGACAACAATGACACTTCAAGACTAGAGTGTGTGTTGGTTGATGACAGTGTCTCATTAGTCATGATATATGATATCAAACTAAACACACATATACATGTTAGAGAACTGTATCAGACAGACCCACCATGAGAGTGACATATGGAACCATGACATGGTAGTCAAAATCATCTCTCATAGTGATAGTGGTGATTGTGATTCTTAGACCTGAAATCACTGCACTCATCGAATGTGATTGGGTACACTTTGACATCATCAAACGTAGTCCTGAAACATGAGTTGTTATAACGGTGATGATTGGGTGGCTTTGACGCATGAGATAGACTGTGAGAGATAGATATGGGATTTGTCCCTCCTAAGGGAGTATGATGTCCATGCCACTTGATAAGCGAGACTGAGAAAGGCATGCGCATGCACATGTGAATCAATATATGATATTGATGTCCCACATATCTCAGACATTCTGCTCTAGTTCAAGAAACATGAATGAATGTTGAAAGGATGACAACTCCATGCCTTGACTTCATTCAGGATATCAGAGACAAATGAATTATACATTCACTGGAACACCAATCACAGACTATAGGATTGAAAGTTATTCTCCAACTTTCCTTTTCACTTGGGTAGCACTGATGTGCGACTAGGTACCGCTCTTTGCTTTTGATGTCATAAGCTAGTTATGGACATTCATTGCCAACGTGAAATGGGACCTATAGGGTCACACACAAAGGATTAACCTAGAAGAAGAGTTTATCCATGAATGATGTTTGGATTGATTACTAAAGTGTTTAGTTACTTAATCAAACATTCAATCAATAGACTTGATTCGTAATCATCAAGTTCAAGTGTTAAACCAAGTGATTAGAGTGTCAGATTGATTGAGAACTGAATTGATTGAGTTCTACACAACCTGGACCACCAACCGACCGGTTCACTGGGTGAATCGATCGGCTCATGGTTAGTGAGACGACCGGTTCACTCTGGTGAACCGATTGGTTCAACTGGACCAAACGAACAGTGTTGAACTGTCCCAGTTTGTGAGAGAAGTTTTTTCGTTTCACTTGTTCAATTCGATTGGGACAAGAATTAATCTTTGCGTTAATTAGAAACGAATAAGGAAAGTCAATTGCAAGAAGGTCTGGGAAGTGAAACGACCGGTTCACTGGGTGAACCTATCGGCTCACAGGGTGAACCGATCGGCTCACACTCCCAACCGACTGGTTCACTAGTGAATTGATCGGCTCACCTTGCCAAACGACTGTTTTAGTTATGAAACGACCAGTTCGCCTGCCGCAGTGCAAATTATTAATGGAAATTTTGGACCCTTCTACTCCTGCACAGACTGGGAACCCTGACCCTGCCCTCTACTATAAATAGAGGGCTACAAGGGGCTTTTCCTGAGACACAACTCAGAACATCAGTTGTTCTGCAAAGTTGTTATCCTCTCTGGTTGTGGTAACCGAGAAAACCCAAGCAAGTTCTACCCATCCAGGGAGGAACGAGGGAAAGACAACTGTAGAAAAGCAACTGGTTGTGGGAGAGTGTTGGTGACTAGTACGCCAACAGAAGGTGACTAGTACGCCATCAGAAGGTGACAACTCCTTGTAGTCCGTTTTTCAGGACGACTAGAGTTCCCGGTAGTCCGTTTGGACTATCTATAGAGGCGGGAGACTTCTGCCGCTCATGAGGATGACAGTCAACCGCAGTCTGGGTCAAGAGCAGGAGCTGCACATACGCCGTCGAAGAGAGGTGGTTAAAGACCACACTTGTTGCGAGGTATAGTCGCTGAGCAAGCCTCAGGACCAGGTATATCTCGCTAAAACCATCCTTCCCATTACATAGATATTGATGTGATCTGCTGGTTATGGGTTTATGGTCAAGTAAAATTTTTGTTTCCGATGCCTACTCTGACCATGTAAAACCCAACACTTCGGGCATGAGTTCCGTATTTTTGTTCTCATACCTCCATCTCACAGTCCTTAGGCCCAAGAGGGTTTGGAGGCTTGCCCTACCTTGCCCCCATCAGTTTCCACACCATTCCCATCAATTAATAAAATTTCCCATCGACCTCTACTCGCCTCCATCCATTTCCATCGGCTTCCATTCGCCCCACATACAACCATCAACCTCTAAGGGTTCATATCGCCTAGATCTATCTTTCCATGGAGGTTTCCAAGCCATCCTAGCCACCATTGACCTCCATCTCACCTTCCATCCCTAGATCTACCTCCATTCATCCACCAAAGCTGCCGTTTGGGGTGGATTTGAGGAAGGAGGTAAGGGAGGCCATAGGATCAAGGAGGCTGACGCAGAGAAGGACAACAACCTGAATGTAGGCTAAGGAGTAATAGCCACATCTCCTGTACGGGCTAAAATCTTACTCTTTCTCCTTTCTTCTATTGTTCTTCCTTGATCTTGTACAAACGATGTATTTTCATTTTTTTCAGTGCCAACTATGCTTGTCAATGGCTAGTTGAGCTCCTTCTTAGTTGTGTAGCCAATTTTGGGCATGTTTATGTACTTTTAACTCCATGCAAGTAGTTAATCTATAAGATCTAACATGCTCCTATCTTTTCTTCTCTATTAGTTATGATTGTTTGGTTGGTTGAACTCTTCTTGGCATGAACTTCTATTTTTGTTAACTTTGAGAGAGAAGTGGCAGAAATAGGAAAAGGAGGTAGGTTGGAGTTTAGATTGAGCCCCGAGAGGAAGCTTGGGGAAAGGCAAAACTCTGTCTAGATCCACCATGGGCCTGAATCTGGTCGAGCTAGCTCCAAGTCGGTTGCGTTAATGCTGCCCGAGGTGGATACCTGGTAGGTTGCTGCCACTCTGAATGTCCTGTACAGTTTAGAATATTTGTCCATGGTCTATGAGAGGGGTATTGGGCTGTAGATGGCGTTCGAGCCACACTACATGAGTGAGCGGGATGACCCTCACATGAGTAGCTTTTACACTACACGTTGAGTTTGGATGCCAGTTGCTAGTTGGGTGCTAAGAGTGTATCTACGCCCAAGAACGTGGTGCATAGACAATCCCATTCGTTATTACACAGCTTGGAACTCCTCTCATTTAGTAAGACAGACAAAATCTATTCTCTTTTTCTTTGTTTTTTTTTGCTTTTTTGGCTAGTTTTCGTTTTAAACTTCCACCTATTTGTTTTGCTCAGCTAAGTAAGAACAAAGTTTTAGGCGACAAAACAATCACATCCTTGTATTTGACCTTACTGCTACATTAATCCCGTACACTTATGAGTATCAATTTGTTTTTGGGCTATAAATAATCAAAACATGATACACAATCTAGATTATGTGTTTTTGTAAGAAAATGTTTCAACCTGTATCAATTTTTTGGCGATGTTTTTAGGGATGTGGAATTTCTACCTTTAATGCCCAAAGTTTTTGTTATGTTCTGACTAAGTTTGTACATATATGCATAGTTTTCTTTCTCGTCATGCATACTTCTCCATACACACGCTGATATACTTTTATTTTCTTTGTTTGCTTTGATTTGTAGCCATTGATCTAGCCACTGTAAGACAGATCATTCTATCCAGTTGCTCCCCCGTCATTTTGCATAGCCTCGATTGTTGACAGATGATTGAAGACCGTGCTTTTTAGTTGGTGCACATGCATTAACCCCCAAAATCATCATTTACTCCATTGTTTGATTCGGAGGCCACCGCTTCTACACAGATGCCAAATCTTCAAAACAAGAGCTGTGAGAGAGAAGTGTTGATGGGCTCTTGTCTACAATTTTTTACCACCTCCAAGAATTGGTAAATCCATTCCAAGCCACGCTAGAGAGCTAGGATGTCTAGTTGCGTGAGCAGGTAGAGTTTAATGCTACAAACTTATCTTCAACTTTTGTGAACCTAGCTTCACCAATGTACCTCTCTATGCTAGCCATAACTAGTTTACACTCCACCACTGCTAAGCATTATAGACTTGTTAGCTCAGCTTCTGCAGTCCCAGGAGGAGCAAAACAGAAGGCTTCAACTGCTAATTGGTTCTGCTCTACTACCATTGCAGGTGCCAATGTACACACATGTAGACTTCGTCCATCAGTCCCACTCTACTAGTCCCAATGAGGAGCTCATTTCAACATCCTATTCGAAGCGTCAATTGGACTCAGTATAATTTCTAGTGAAATTTTGCCTAACCAGTGTATCACTTCATTCACCCGATTGACCCCACTAGTGAGAGAGCTTCAATACCCTTACAACAGGGCAAATTACGAAGATCTTCCAACACATGGAGACAACTAAACAACCACTTCTAAGCATATAGATTAGCTTGAGGGCTTGCTTGACTGGTTCACCTTGCTTTTTTTATCCCTGCCTAGAGTCACACTACACGTGTCATTCCGTTACAAATATAACATCTATCTTGGTTTGGAAAAGTTTTATTTGACGATGATGATGGCTGCACATTGTGGGGAGGTGATCCTACTGATGATGGCCATGAGTTGACTTCACACGACTTTACTTCTACTTATAGTTCAAATTTTCGACGAAATTTTGGTACCGATGTCTATCAGGTATCAAAATGCATGTATGCCAGACTTGGTATGAAATTTGGGAAATTCCGATGGCGTTTCGAACAAATTTTGACTTTTCAACGAAATTAGGTAATTTGATGAAAAAAAAGGTACAGTTCTTCCTCGTATTGGCAAAACGTAGCAAAAACATAAGGTATGCTTCGAGAAATGGGGTACCATGTCGACATATTTTACTATGCGACTCTTTGGGATTTTAGGGGCAATCTAAGTTATGTTTCTTCTCTTCCTAGCCTAATTCTACCTCTATCTCCTATTTCTCTCGTTTCTATAAAGTTTTACTAAGGACATATTTAAAATTGAACTTGGGAGTTGTATCTATGGCTACGATGAACCACTGGATTTTTGTGACAGAGTCAGTGTTTCCAGAAAGCTCAAGGTTGCACAATGTGTGCACCCTCATATATATAATACTGAAGGAATTACAGAGAGGTCCATATATAAAAGAGAAATAACAAAACAAATAACAGGCTATGTAAAACTGGAAATATATAATGTAACACTCCCCCTCAAGTTGGAGCATAGATGTCAATCATGCCCAACTTGTCCAACAGCGTGCAAAACTGTTTCTTCGCCAAGAGCTTGGTGAAGATATCAACAACTTGATCTTCAAATCTTGTGAATGGAGTGCATATCTTGCCGGCAAGAATAGATTCTCTGATGAAGTGGCAGTCAACTTCAATGTGTTTGGTGCGCTCATGATCGACAAGATTATTTGCAATGAAGATGGCAGCTCTGTTATCACAATGCATAGGAATGGCCGACGAAGACTCAATCCCAAACTCCTTCAGAAGAGAACGCACCCACAACTCACAGGCAGTATGGGCCATGGCCCTGTACTCATCTTCAGCACTAGATCTGGCCACGACATTCTGTTTCTTGCTTCTCCAGGTGACAAGATTGCCTCCTACAAAGGTACAATAACCAGAAGTAGATTTTCTATCAACTTTGCTGCCTGCATAATCAGAATCAGAATACCCTTCAAGAACACAGTGCCCATTCTTTTTATAATGAAGTCCCTTGCCAGGCGACTTTTTTAAGTATCTCAAAACTTGACATACAGCATCCCAGTGACACTGTTTGGGTTTGTCAAGGTACCTGCTAAGAAGACCTACTGCAGTAGCAATATCAGGACGAGTAACAGTCAAATAAATCAATTTACCAATCAACCTCCTGAATTTTTTATGATCGGCAAACACAACAGAGGAATCATCATCCCAATTCACATTGGGATCAAGAGGAGTATCCGCAGGTCTTGCTCCAAGCATACCAGTCTCCTGCAGAATATAAAGAACATACTTTCTCTGCGAAAGCACCAAGGCATTAGAGTTTCTAGAGACCTCTATGCTAAGAAAGTACCGAAGTCTGCCTACATCTTTGGTAGCAAATTGCTTGCCCAGATGATCTTTGGTAGCCCGAATACCAAGAGAGTCGCTACCAGAAATAATAATGTCATCAACATATACAATCAAAACAGTAATAACTGCTGAAGTCTTTTTTGTGAACACAGAATGGTCAACCTGTGACCTCAGAAAGCCAAAAGCAATCATGATCCTGCTCAACTTATCAAACCAGGCACGAGGACTCTGTTTGAGCCCATAGATATACTTCTTAAGCCTGCAGACTTTGTGAGACTCCCCCTGAGCAACAAACTCAGGAGGTTGCTCCCTATACACCTCTTCCTGTAAGTCACCATACAGAAAAGCATTTTTCACATCATGCTGCAGGAGAGGCCAGTTCAGATTCACAGCAACAGATAGAAGAATCCTGACAGAGTTAAGGCGAGCAACAGGAGAAAAAGTCTCAAAGTAATCAATGCCATATGTCTGAGTATAGCCCTTTGCAACTAACTGTGCCTTCAACCTTTCAACCGTACCATCGGGTTGATATTTTACGGCATATACCCACCTGCAGCCTACCGGCTTGCACCGAGGAGGTGGATCCACCAGCTCCCAAGTGTCTCTGTCAGTAAGAGCAACCATCTCTTCGTGCATAGCAGTTGTCCAAGCAGTACTTTTCAATGCATCCTGAATATTCTTAGGTACAACCACAACAGATAAAGCAGATACAAAATTGCTAGAATTAGTATGCAGATGAGCAGTAGACACACACTGAGCAATGCTATGAGAAGTGCAAGAACGAGTACCCTTTCTGAGTGCAATAGGTATGTTAAGATCAGAGTGTACCTCAGGTGCAGCAGAACCTTCTGGAAGATAAGATTGGTTGTCTTGGGGGGGTACATGTGTAGAAGGTGCTCTCTTCCTGCGTTGATAAACAATAAGAGGATCTTGTTTTTCAGTAGTCGCAGTATCAATACTGTCAGGCACACAGTCAGAAATAACAAGTAAAGGAGGTGCCAGAATGTCCGTCTGCAAACTATCTCCTGCTGAAGAGTAATATGGTGTATCTTCAAAAAAGACAACATCACTACTAGTAAACCATTTCCTGGTAGTGGGATTATAACATCTGTAACCCTTCTGAGTTTGAGAATATCCCAAAAAAATGCATTTAGCAGCTCGAGGAGACAACTTATCTGAAGTGGGTCCAAGCAATCTGACAAAGCAAGTACACCCAAAAATTCTAGGAGGCACAGTAAACAAAGAAGTATCAGGTTGCAAAACCTGTATGGGAATCTTATTTCCAATAACAGACGATGGCATCCTATTAATCAGAAAACACGCAGTTAAGATAGCCTAAGGCCAATAGGATCGGGGCATATGAGAATGCATCATTATCGTCCTGGTAACTTCTAATAAGTGTCTATTTTTCCGCTCAGCGACACCATTTTGTTGTTGGGTATAGGCACATGAAGTCTGGTGAATTGTACCCACAGATTTACAGAAAACAGCCACATCTTGCTTAACAAACTCTAAAGCATTATCAGTGCGGAAAACTTTAATAGGCAAGCCAAACTGCGTTTTTATTTCAACAAAGAAATATTTGATAGTAGACAGCACTTCAGACCTACTTTTTAATAGAAACAACCAAGTAGTCCTAGAAAAATCATCAATAAAAAGAATGAAATACTTGTAACCAGACAAACTTGGTACATGGCATGGACCCCATACATCAGAGTGGACTAAATAAAAAATGTTTTTACTGCTCACAGTACTACGTCTAGGATACACAGTACGAGTTTGTTTTCCTAGCTGACAGGATTCACACTGAAAATGACAACTGCCAATATCAGGAACTAAACTACGCAGCTTCTCTGACGATGGATGGCCCAGCCTGTAGTGCCACTGTAGAGCAGAAACAGAAGCCGATAATGCAGATATCACAACAACTTTCTCTGATCGAGGTAACTTGTCCAAGTAATAGAGTCCATCAACACCTTCATACCCCCCACCAATCTTTGTCCTCGTGCGAAGGTCCTGAAAAACGCATGAACCAGGAACAAATGTCAGGCTACAGTTCAAACTTTGTAAAATTTTATTGACGGATTATAAGTTCAGAGGAAATCGAGGCACATATAAGGCAGACTTGAGGCCAAATTGAGAAACAATATCACCGACTCCAAAGACCGAAGACTTGGAGCCATCAGCAAGCATAACAGAAGAATGACGGGTAGGTGCAGATATATTTTTAAACAAAGAGCGATTTCTAGATATATGTGCAGATGCACCAGAATCTATCACCCATTTGGTATTACCAGAAGTAGAAGGTGAGGAGGAACTCAGGAATGCAGTATCATAACCAGAAAAAGCAGCATGTGCTCCACTAGTAGACGCAGCAGGAGAAGACCCAACCCGCTCAAGAAGAAGACGTTCCACCTCAACACGAATGTAGTCTGCGGTAGCCCCCACAGGCTTTGGCGCAGGTGTCTGAGTACCACCCTCAGACGTAGTAGAGGAGGAATCGACAGCAGCATTGGCCCAAGCCGGCTTACCATACTTTTCCCAGCATTTTTCTTCAATATGGTTAGACCGGCCACAGAAAGTACACAGGCGCTGTCCTTGCTGAGGATGCGCAACAGCAGAAGGTGGTGCAGCAGGAGGGGGTCCTCGTCCAGCACCAGGTCCACGTCCCCGGCCTGCACCCAGAGGAGGACGACCATCAGTGGAGCGGCCACGACCACGACCACGACCATGCCCGCACCAAGCAGCCAGAGCAGTAGAATCTCCAGTCTCAGTAGGCGGAGACGGTGTCAATGACGGAAGGCGCTGGAGACGCTGGTAGGCAGTCTGCAAGGTAGGAAGTGGATCACTCGCCAAGATCTGATCTACCACACCAGTATAGGACTCGGGTAAGCCACTCAGAAACTGTATCAGCTGAAGTTCCGCCCGCTGTTTTTGCATGGTCGCTAAATCAGTAGACAACGGGTGATAAGTCTCCAACTCACCCCACAGGCCAGTGAAGGTGGAGTAGTCTGATATGTCAGATCCCGTAAACTGTAGTCGCCCCAGTTGCTTGGTGATATCAAAGACCTTCTTGGGATTCTGACTGTGAGAGTAGGTACCGACGAGCTGATCCCACATCTGCTTCGCCGTGGGCAGCCGAAGTAAAGTGACACTGATCTTCTCAACTGTACTGTTGAGAATCCATGTCATAACAGTCGAGTCATCACGGACCCAATCATCAAAAGCTTTGATGTCCTTTGCATCCGCCTCCTCAGCAGGCTGAGGCGGACCAGTGCGAATCAGGTGAGAGTACTTCCCTTGCAATTTGGCAAATATCACAAAGGAGCACACCCAAAGCTGGTAATTGCGCCCGTCAAGCTTAACAGTAGTGACTTGATGACGCGAGTCTCTCCATATGTCATCTCCAGAAGACGCATGAGGGCAGGCAGGAAGGCAGGTACATGCAAGAGTAGGCACAGGCAGGAGACGGACTACGCCGTCAGGCAGGCAGAAGCAGGCACTAGCAAATCACCGCGGACCTCTCACATACAAACTACGCCTAAGCGTAGCAGGAAACCCGGAGGCCGAAGCCTACACGGGCAGGCAGGCACAGACGAACACGAACCGAAGGTTGTCTCTTAGACGAACAACGTGCTGATCTCCCCCTGAAGATGGAACGAGTCCAGATCTACAAGCGGCTCAGTGGTCCCGTAGAAGACGACCACCCGACAGTGCACCTGCTGTGCGAACAACGACCAAAGGTTGCTCAAGCACTAGCGGTGCACCAAGCCAGGAGGCTAGACAGAACCACAAGCGGCGAGCAAACGGATGGAGGCCCCTACATGGGCGGCGGCCCTGCTGCCCCGGGTGGCTTGACCGGCGGCGTCCCCTGCTGCCCCGACGGCGGCCAGCAGAGCAGCCGGCGGCTGCTGGTGCGCCGCAGGCACAGGCGCGAGCCGGCGGAAGAGGAGGAGGGGGCCAGCAGCGGGGGGGGGACGGCAGTGGAGGGGAAGGAGAGAGAGAGAAAGGGAAGGGAGGGAGGGAAAGGCGGCTAGGTTTCGACCTGCTCTGATACCATGTGACAGAGTCAGTGTTTCTAGAAATCTCAAGGTGGCACAATGTGTGCACCCTCATATATATAATACTGAAGGAATTACAGAGAGGTCCATATATAAAAGAGAAATAACAAAACTAATAACAGGCTATGTAAAACAGGAAATATATAATGTAACAATTTTAATTTTGAGTTCACATAATTTGTAACAATAGTGCTCAAAATTAGAATGTACAACCAAAAACTTTGGATCTAGATGAAACACATTTTTGTGGCTAGGTAAAATTGTTATTGGAATCTCCCCTTTCAACACCCTACTAGGCATCCTATTAATTAAGTAGGTAGCTGCCAAAAGTGCATCACATCAAAAGTTTTGGGGAACATTGCTTTGAATTAAGAGAGCTCTTGTGACTTCTAGTAGATGTCTATTTTTTCTCTCTGCCATGCCACACCATTCTGTTGTGGTGTGTATCTACAAGATATTTGATGAATAATACCTTTCTTATTGAACATGGACATGACCTCTTTTTCTAAATACTCCTTAGCATTATCGAATTTGAATTTCTTTATAGCGATTCCAAATTGTGTCTCCACTATTGTTACAAATTGTTCAATCAGCTGTGGAATCTCAGATCATTTTTTTATAGTATGTGAAAGTGCATCGGAAATAATCATCAATAAAGGTCACAAAGTACTTAAAGCCCCCATTACAAACAATTGGTGTTGGTCCCCATACGTCAGAATGAACTAACTCAAAAATAGATTTTGTAATATTTTCAAATTGCTTATACATAGTTCGACAATGCTTAGATAGCTCACATACATCACACTTTAACCGACTATTATCAACTGAAGAGAAAATATGTGGAAACAACTTCTTCAAAGAGGAAAAACTCAGATGCCCGAAGTGATAGTGCCATAACTGGACCTCCTGTCTCTTGCTCTGAAGCGCTACTTGAAGTGCAGAAGTAACTCTACCTGATTACTTGTAAAGACCTTAAGACTCCAAACCAATCCCAATCTTCCTCCCCGAACTTAGGTCTTGTAGAACACATCGATTAGAAAAGAATTCAAGACTACAATCTAGTGCTTTGGTGATTTTACTAACAGACAATAGACTCAAAGATAGGTCAGGAACATGTAGAGCATCAGATAAAGTCAGATTTTTCCCGATATTGATATCACCTTTCCTAGCAATAGTAGCAAAGGAGCCATCTGCCGTCACTATTTTATCAAGGTCAAACCCAAGTTTGTACTTAGAAAACCACTTCGGATGAGATGTCATGTGATTACTAGCACCACTATCAATTACCTAGTCGTCATCACAAGGCGTACCTTGTTTTGCTTGGGTGGAGAGAGCATGATTGATTGATGGTTCTGATTTGCTAGGCCTAGAGATCGTGGTCTGAGAAAGAATTCCTTGGAGTTGCTCCATCTGTCCAACATAGAAGTAATCTGGTTGTGATTCTTGGTGAAATTTAGTAGCAGTGGTAACCACTGATTAAAAAAGCGGCTCGTGCGCCCGCTTTAGCGGCAGAGCATAGTAGCCGCTGCGATTTGCTGTTTTGCGGCAAAAGAGCGTTTTTTTTTTACTGTAGCGGCCGCTGTGGGCCGCTTTAGCGGGCCTTGGGCCGCTTTTATGAAGTGCGCTTAAGCGGCTGTAGCACCCGCATGGGGGCAAAAAAGGCCCGTTGCCTTGCAATAAGCCAATAACTTGCAGCGTTTTGTTCTTGGGGAGTCCCCGATAGATACACAAGGATCCCGACTCCTCGTTTCCTTCAGCCGCTGCCCTAGCGGACTTTCCCGATGCGGAAAGGAGTCCCAATGGCGTCAACAGGCTTATTAAAAGCCCTCTCCCACACGGACCTTCTTCACGGTGAAGCAACGAACTCCGGAGCACAACAGTGCTTCAAGCCGGACAAACGCAAAGCAGCCCGGCAGCCCCTTGACGCGGAGCAGTGCCTGGACGCAGACCAGCGGCAACCTACAACACCGGCGGAGGCCCTTGAAGGCGGCAAGCTACCAGAAGACAACGACGGAGTCAGTTGAAGGCGCCATTGGCTAGCAGAGACGCGGCAGACGCCCCAAGGAAAGTCGTCCACGTCAAGTAAGTTTCCTGACCCTGTTCTTCTTTTTTCTTTTCTCTCTTGTCTCTTCTATCCTACATTCCTACATTCCTACATTACGGTACTTAAAGTACCCTACTACCCTGTTATGAATCCTACAATCCGATTCCTACTGAAGTATGTGTACGGTGAATCAATTAATTAAAACTTAACTCTTCCTTGCTAATGCTAATAGCCATTGCTATCTGATCCGTATGAAAGAAAATTGCTGTGCTGTTGTTCCAATGCTATGATTATGAAATCATCCATCGTCAGTAGTCACCTACTATCAACGTCCCTAGTAATTTATTTTTAATTGATCAGTAGCTTGATAGTAGCTTAATTTTTTACACTTACTGATCCGTATGAAAACTGCTGTGCTGCTTTTCCATGCTACTACCATTTATCACAGATTGCATACATTTTGAATGAGTAATTTCAGTACTACTGTTTTGAACCAGGTATTTCACTTCAGTCATTTAATGAATGAGTAATTGCAAATTTGCAATACTACTGTTTTATGATAAAACTTTTATCAGTAAATCAATGGTGATTGATGAATTTTGAACGAGTAACATACATCAGTAACATGATGTTACTAACACCAACATTGAACAAGATGCAATACTCTTAAAACAGTAATTTACAACAGTAATTTACATGATATGTATGATGTGAGTGAAATATCAGTAATTGGATACTATTAGTATCATACTAATATTACGATTACAATTACAAATATTCAATTTCACAGTTTCACTATACTATTTAATAATTGAGTATCAATAATGACTACTCAATCACTGATTATTCTTTTGTCAATCAAAATTAGTATGGTCGGTGGTGCTCAAATGTCGGCTAAATCAAATGATCCCGGGTGGAAGTATTGCACTCTTCCAGATCCAGCCCGAAGGGAGAAAGTTAAATGCAACTTCTGTGATCATATATCAACGGGTGGAATTTTCCGATTGAAGAAACATCTTGCAGGCCAACGTGGAGATGTCGACGCATGCAAGAAGGTTCCTCCCGAGGTGAAGACGGAAATTACTGAGTATTTGGAAAAGTTTGCTGCAAAGAAGAACAAGAGGGCTCAAGAGTTGAAAGATTTGCGTGGTGATGTCGAAATTGACAAAAGTGCAGATGACTTTGTCGATATTGGGGATTCACAGAGGAAGAAGCCGAAAGTTGTAGGTCAGCTTGACACTTATTTCTTTAGAAACCCAGAAGATATTGTCAAAGACAGGGTGGTATCTAAGCAACCAACAATACCGAATAAGTTAGGTAAAGAGCGAAGGGCTAGGACATGTCAATATATAGCTCGATGGATTTATGAGGCTGGTAAAATCCTAATTCGTGCTCGTAGATTTCTATTATGTTAGTAGATTCAAAAATTTTAGAACCCTAATTGTAATTATTGTTTGTTTTTTGTAATTAGGGATCCCAATGAATACTGTTAACCTCAACAACTTCCAAGTGATGTTGGAAGCTATAGGTCAGTTTGGACCTGATTTGAAGGGACCTTCCTATTATGAGTTGAGGGAACCGTTACTCAGGCAGGAGGTGGAAACTACCAAAGAAGCCCTTGCAATACATAGGGAAGAGTGGAAACGGTCTGGATGCTCTTTGATGACAGATGCTTGGACAGACAAACGCAATAGAAGTATCATGAATATATGCGTCAATAGCCATTACGGGACCTATTTTCTCAAGGCAGTTGATTGTTCAGGTCAAATACACAATGCAGACTACATATTCAACCTTGTCGCTGATGCTATTGAAGAAGTAGGAGAGGAGAACGTTGTCCAGGTGGTTAGTGACAATGCTGCAGCTAATCTTTCCGCGGGTCGCCAGCTGAAGGAGAAGCGACCAATGATCTTTTGGACCCCATGTGCCGCACACTGCATCGACTTGATGTTGGAGGCGATCGGAAAGTTGCACCGGGTACAAAATGTCCTTAAAAAGGCAAAAACACTCACTATTTTTATCTACAACCATCACCTAACTCTCAGTATCATGAGAAGCTTCTTGGGACGTGATCTAGTTAGGCCGGGTGTTACTAGATTTGCTACAACATTTTTGAGTTTAGAAAGTCTCTTAAAAAACATGTCCAATTTAAGAAGGATGTTTGTTTCTGAAGAATGGCTCAAATGCAAATTCTCGAAGAGTCCTGAGGGCATTAAGGCTGTAGCTACTGTTGGTGGGTCCCAATTTTGGAGAGGAGTTCAGTTAGTGCTTAAAATTTTCAAACCGCTTGTCAATGTTCTACGACTGGTTGATGGGGATAAAACACTTGCCATGGGCTACATACAACAAGCTATGGTCGCCACACTCGATGAACTAGATACAAAGTTAGCTAATGATGAGCCGCTTTGCAAGCAGGTGTTTCAGATAGTGGAAGAAAAATGGGACAAAAAGCTGAATCGACCCTTACATGCTGCAGGTAGTTGAACACCACCACTATTTTGTGCAATTAGTTTGATGAAATTCGATATTCATATTATACTAAGTTACTAACACTCAAATCATATAGGTTATTATTTGAACCCATTTTTGTATTGGAGAGACCCTGACATCGATAGTACTAGTTCGATTATGGATGGTCTCATAGAGTGCATTGAGACATTCTACCTTGAGCCAGATATCCAAGATGGCATCATCATGAGGAAGGAGTTACCAGCCTATCGGAATGGGTCAGGTTCTTTTGGAAGAGCAGTTGCTATTCGACAACGAAATGACATCAACATAAATCCAGGTATGGGCTATAGAAGGGTCTTAACTCTTTTTTGTTAAATAGATCCTGCCTTACTAATTTCAATTTACACCTACCCTACAGTTCAATGGTGGATTAATTTTGGTTGTGATACACCTTACTTGCAAAAAATGGCCATCTGAGTGTTTGAATTTAACTTGTTTGTCGTCAGGATGTGAGAGGAATTAGAGCACCTTCGAGATGGTAATATAAGCAACCCTTAGTAATTTATTATTATAAAATGACTATGTATGATTAATTATTTATGTCAATAATCTATTTCTTGCTTAGATTCATACAAAACGGAGAAATAGGTTGGATGTGAAGAGGCTTGAAGCATTGATATTCATTCAATTTAATGCCAAACTGAAGGAGCGGAAGGAGAAAGACGAAAAAGATTATGATCCAATAGAGTCTCAAGATAGAGACAAGGCTAAAGATTGGATGGTACATCTAGACCCAGATGAAGAAGAAATCTATCCAGGTGCTGGACTTACTTGGGGAGAAGTTGCAAAAGCTAGTGTGGCAGAAGAAGTGGCAGAGACTAGGAAAAGCACAAGGTTGACTACTTCAAAAGTGGATGCAAAGAAAAAAACAAACAAGGAGTATGGTGATGTTGAATCTGATGATGATGATGACAACTACATGGATGTTGACAATGATCTTAATGACATTGAGGCATCTTTAGATGATGAGTTTGTTTTCACTCGCTCTACGAGCGAGGACTATGGTTTTCTTTGAAGTTTCTTTGCTTTTTAGCTTGTAAACATTTACTTTTGTTATTCGGAACCATTTTGATCTATGAAAGTCATTTGTAGTGGTGAAATAGTATTCAAAATACTTGATTTTTGAGTAATATTTCTGTTTGTTGCTAGTAGGATGATCACAAAAATTTTACAAATCAATATGAAACAATGTGAACCGCTTTTTCAAAAAGCACCCGCTTTTATCCGCTTCAAAACCCGCTTCCCGCTTTCCGCTTCAAGGAGGGCAATCCGCACGCTTCACGCTTTCTAAAACACTGGTGGTAACAATCCCTTGTCCTTTGTATCGAACACTTTTCCTTGAATCCCCTCTTTTTACAAGGTGAAGTTCCCAACAAAAATCCAGTGTGTCCAAGTTTCTGACACTTGGAAGGAGTTCGTGTAGATGCAGAAGAAGCTTTGCTCAGTAAGACTGAGTTTTCAATTGAGTCACTTGAATCAGTCATAATGGCTCTACGAGCCTCCTTTGCTTCAGTTTGGAAATACACATGTTCGAGGCTAGGAATGGAAGTCCCATTCAGAATTTGACTCTGAAATTTTTCAAATTCTGCGTTGAGACTACCCAAAAAAGTAAAGGTGCACATCTTCCACTTGCGTTCCCAATACAGCATCTAGTCCGTAGTGCAGGTCAAACTATCTTCATTATAGTAATCCATATCCTCCCACTTGGTTTTCACTTTTCAAGAGGCTATAGAAATCAGTCACACTCAATTTTCCTTGCTGAAGAGTACAAATCTCCTTGTTCAGCTGATATATTCGCATGTCCTTTTTCTGCCCAAACATACTTCAGAAGCTCCCACATTTCAGAAGAAATTTTCTTTCGCATAATTAGTTGTATGTCAGAAGCAACAAAATTTACAATCCGAGATTTAACTTGGTCGTCTTCAAGGTACCATTGATTCCATCCCTTGTCTTGCTTTGCAGGTGTTTGCTTTTCCCATTAACGTAACCAATTCTTCCCCGGATCGCAATTGCCATCTCAGCAACAGCCCATAGGAGACAATTGTTACAAGTCAGCTTTGTTGTGATGATTTGCATGGCTGCCTTGTCGTTGCTTTTGGTTAGGTTTATAGATATACTGTGTTGTTTACTTGTGCTGCTTTGTTACTCTTGTAATATTAGTCCCATATTGCTCACTTGTACTTATGTCTCTACTCTCAGTTGCTATATTAGAGACTACCCTGTAACTTGTTTTACTTACTGAATAAACAATTTCCTTACTCTTTAGATGGTATCAAGAGCAGGTCCTTTTTTTTCCCCACCCACCCGACCGAAATGATGTGAGCCGTCAACCCCCTCCCCCCTGACGCCGCACCTCCCACCCCCCCAACCGCCGGCGCCACCACCCCTCCCCTCCACTTCCTCGCCGCCGCCCACCTCTCCTCCCTCCCTTCCCAGCCGCCGCCACCCCCTACCTCCTTCCCCGCCGCCACCCCCTCCCTCCTTCCTCGCTGCTGACCCAACCCCTCCTTCGTCCCTTCCCACCGCCACCCGCAGCCACCTCCTCCTCTTTTCTGCCGCCCCAACCACCCTCCTGCCCCTCCTCCTTTCTTCCCTGCTACGACTGCTACTGCTCTTTCCTTCTCCTCTCTCTCTACGTCCGAGTAAACTACATATCCACATTCGGACAGCAACAGGCCCTCTACGTTGAGAGTCTCTCACCTCACCGTCATCTCTGCCTGCGCCTCATGAAGGAACATTAGTATTCCTCATGACGACGTAGGTTTCTCTATATGCATACTTTGACCTATACGGGTTCTCTGATCTGACTTGTCAGATCCCTACTGCTGCTATCTGCCCCGTTGTGGGTCTCTATCTATTCTGCTGCTGCGCCGACTTCTACCTCTGCTATGGCTTTATCTGAGCCTCCCCGCTCTATGTGTGTTACCACAGTGAAGCTTGACGGTGGCTCCAACTATCTTCTATGGTCGACGTCCTTCATCCTGTATGTCAAAGCCCAAGGCCGATATCACCATCTTACAGCTGAGCCTCCTGCTGTTCATACTACTAATGCTGATGACAAAACCAAACAAACCTATGCAAATGGTGCAAGGACGACTCTGGAGTTATGTCGTGGCTCCTCAACAACGCTGAACCAAGGATCAACCAATCTCTGCTCTGCCTTCATGATGCTAAGGCCATGTGGGATCAACTCTCACATGCCTACTCTCATCACGAGAATCCCAAACGAGTTTTTGAAATTTTCAAAAACTTGGCCAAGAAGGAGTTCTCCCCTGACACTTCTATTGAAGACTTCTACAATCAGTGCTCAACTCTGTGGAATGAGTTCGAACTCTACCACCCCTTAACGACCAACATCAAAGTAGCCCAGAAACAGCGCAACGAAATTCAGCTTGTTCAGTTTTTGGCCGCCCTTCCTGCATCCTTCTTTGGCGTGGTCGACCAGATTCTATCTAGTGATCCGCTGCCTACCCTCAGAGATGTCCTCAAATGAGTCCAACGACTACCATCCATGACTCCTGCTCTTGCTATTGAGCATCCGACGCTCATTGCTCGCTCTGTTGATTCTGGCCGTGGCCGTGGTCGCGGCCGTGGACGTGGAGGTCGACCTCCTCCCTCGGGTGGTCGTGGCTCATCTACTTCTGGACGTGGCGCAACTCCCGACCCTCGCTATTGCAACTGGTGTGTCCGGGACAACCAACTGAAGATCGTTGTTGGATTAAGCATGGCAAGCCCGCTTGGGCTAACCAGGCTTCTACAGATTCTACTACTGACTCTTGACACACATGCTGCTCCGGCAAATGCAGACTGGCTTCGTTCTGAATTTGAGAAGTTGTTCCAGGAGTGTATTACCCAGCTACCTTCCTCCTCTGCAGCGAGATCCTCTGCTATGCCTGCATCTCCAACTACTGGTAACAATAAATGGTGTATTGATTCGGGTGCATCTACTCATATGGCTGGTGACATTTGCCTATTTTCTGCTCTCAATAAATCTGGTACTATCTCTTCTATTACTGTTGCAAATGGCTCTAAAACTACAGTTCATGGCACCGACACAATCCCTCTTTCACCGAAACTACAACTAAACTCTGTTTTATATATCCCACAATTTCCTGTTAATCTTTTATCTGTAAAGAAGATGACAAAACAACTACAGTGCTCTATTAAATTTGATCCTTCTGGTTATGTTTTGAAGGATCTCCGAACGAAGACGAGGATTGGTTCGGGCCATGAAGGACCAAACGGGCTGTATTATCTGGATGGACCTCCTGCTGCATCTGCTCTGCTGTCTACTTCTGTAACGGGACTACAGTCGCATTTTAGACTAGGTCCATTAGCTGTCAAATTAAAACATTTATTTCCTGCTTAATCTGAGAACAGTTTTACTTGTGAAACTTGCGTGTTGGGCAAACAAACTCGTTCTGTTTTTCCTGCTAAGAAGGTTATTGCTTCCACAGAAATTTTTGATATAGTTCATGCTGATATTTGGGGTCCTTGTTCTGTATCGAGACACTCGGGTGTGAAATATTTTTTGACTTTCATTGATGATTACTCTCGCACCACATGGCTGTTTTTGCTTAAGGGCCGGGACACTGTGTTGGTAACTATTCGTACTTTCTTTGCTGAAATTCACACCCAGTTTAACAGGCCTATTAAAATTTTTCGCACTGATAATGCACTTGAGTTCATGCAAAAATATGTTACCTCCTTCTATGCCACTCGTGGGACAATACATCAAACTACTTGTCCTTGCACTCCTCAGCAAAATGGCGTAGCTGAGAGAAAAAACCTCCACTTACTAGAGGTTGCTCGCACTCTTCTCATACACTACAAAGTACCCCATCATTTCTGGCCTGAAGCTATCTCTACGACTTGCTATCTTATAAATCGCATGCCTTCCTCTGTGTTGCAAAATCAAGTTCCTTACGCCATTTTGTATCCTGATAAACCTTTATTCTCTCTTCCTCCTCGCATTTTTGGGAGTACTTGCTTTATGAAAAATCTTCGCCCTGGAGTCACAAAACTTGATGCCCGCTCAACCAAGTGTGTTTTCCTAGGGTATTCGCGTACACAAAAAGGCTACCGCTGCTTTGATCCGGTTCAAAAATAGTGGTTTGTTAGTGCGGATGTGACTTTCTTTGAGCATATGCCTTACTACTCTACTGATGGAGCAAAACTGTATACTGATATTATGGCCAACACACCTTTATCGGATATTGTTGAGGATTTACCTTGTCCTGATATGCCTACGGAACGCCCATTGAAAGTCTACCAGCACAAGTCAAAGAAAACTACTCCTTCTGAGGCCCTGGTCGAACTAACTCCTTCGTCTGCGGTTGAACCACCACCCAATGATGTATTTTCTGACTTGGACCTTCCTATCAGTTTAAGGAAAGGTGTTCGTTCCTGTACTCAACACCCTATCAGTAATTTCTGTTCCTCTGACAATCTATGTGATAGTTTTGCATGCTTCACTTCTGTTTTGTCTACTGTGACTATCCCTAAATCAGCAGAAGAGGCCCTTCGTATTCCTTCCTGGAAACATGCTATGAAGCAAGAAATGCATGCGCTCTGCGATCGTCAGACATGGGATCTTGTCGATCGTCCCTCTTCTTGCCATACTGTGGGCTGTCGTTGGATATTTACTATTAAATATTAACCTGATGGCACTATTGAACGCTTGAAAGCCAGATTAGTTGCAAAAGGTTACACGCAGACATACAGTGTTGACTATTTTGAGACTTTCTGTTCACATTCTAATTTCTATTGCTGTAAATAAAGACTGGCCTCTGTTTCAACTCGATGTCAAAAACGCCTTTCTATATGGAGATCTGCAGGAGGAAGTATACATGGAGCAACCTCCAGGATTTGTTGCTCAGGGGGAGTCTGCCCTCAAAATCTGTAAACTCAGAAAGGCTATCTATGGTCTTAAACAGAGCCCATGTGCGTGGTTTGATAAACTCAGTCAGATCCTAATTACCTTTGGCTTTCGGCAATCACAATCTGATCATTCTGTATTTATTCGTAAGTCAGCAACAGGACTTGTTATCCTTATTGTGTATGATGATGATATTGTCTTATCTGGCAGTGATAATGCGGGTATACAGGCAACTAAAAATTATCTAGCACAACACTTCATCACCAAGGACCTTGGCAAACTGCGATACTTTTTAGGCATTGAGGTTGCCAGATCCTCTACAGGACTCTTGTCTTTCACAGAGAAAATATGTTCTTGACCTGTTGTAGGAAACATGCATGCTGGGCTGCAAGCCAGCCAACACTCCTCTGGATCCTAATATGGATTGGGACGATGACAACTCTCCTCCTTATGATGATCGCCACCAGTTTCGAAGACTGGTAGGCAAACTTATCTCCCTGACGATCACTAGGGCTGACCTGGCAGCTGTTGTAGGATTCAAAAGCTGGTATCTTGATAAACCCCGGCAGTGCCGCTGTGATGCTATTTGTCACATCTTACGATATCTCAAAAGCTCGCCAGAGAAAGGTTTTCTGTACAAAAAACATGGCCATTGTAATTTATCTGGATTCTCAGATTCTGACTATGCAGGAAGTCGATCTGATCGGAAGTCTACTTCTGGATATTGTACCTTTGTGGGAGGAAATCTAGTCACCTGACGAAGCAAAAAGCAGACTGTTGTTGCCAGATCTAGTGCCGAAGCAGAATACAGAGCCATGACTCATACTGCATGTGAGCTTCTGTGGGTCCGTGGCCTTCTACATGAATTTGATATTACTTATTCCAGCCCTATTCCTATGTCCTGTGACAGCAAAGCCTCCATTTTTATTGCGAGAAACCCCACATTTCATGAATGTACAAAGCATATTGAGGTTGATTGCCACTTTTTTCGGGAGAAAGTTCTATTTGGGCACATCTGCACTCCATATATCAGCACTGACAAGCAGCTTGCGGACATCTTCACCAAAATTTTGCCTAAAGCACGGTTTCAGACTTTGATTGACAACCTGGGCTTGTTTGACATCTACGCTCCAGCTTGAGGGGGAGTATAGATATACTATGTTGTTTACTTGTGCTGCTTTGTTACTCTTGTAATATTAGTCCCATACTGCTCACTTGTACTTATGTCTCTACTCTCAGTTGCTATATTAGAAACTACCCTGTAACCTGTTTTACTTACTAAATAAACAATTCCCTTACTCTTTAGAAGGTCCATGAGAAAAAAACAAGATCAAAGTGCACAGATTGTTGGGAAAAAGAACAAACAGGAACAAAGTTTGTGGACTGGCAGTAGGGTGCTAGAAGCCGCAAAAAAATGCAGTATGGTAGCAAACCACGGCTGCTGCAGCAACAGAAACAACGTCCAGGAAAAGGCACAGAGGGACCTGCCCGAAGTGGCTGTAGCACTAGTGGAAAACGGGGTTGGCCACTTCCCGAAACTACTGTAGCAGTAACAAGAATGAAGAACTCAGGCAGCAACAGATAAAGAGAAAAACGATCGACGAACATAACCGGGAGCAACAGACCAAACACGGGCAACAGATGTGCATGCCCGATGACCGGAATCACTGTAGCAGTAGTGGAAATAAAAAAAATCTGGGCAACGGGTATTCGGCACCAGCGGCAACTTCAGAACGTCACATTCTTCTACACCAGGCAGCGGTCTTCTTCAGCAACAACGAAAGAGAGTCCCTAAACGTCAGGGCTTTGATACCATGTAGAAGAGAGAAGACACGATATAACGTGGAAAAACCCTCCAAAGTGGAGGTAAAGAACCACGGGAAAGCCCTAGCCGTCACACTGGCCTAGTGTTGTAGCTCCTTTCTTGATAATTGACAGGGGGTGTTACTTTATATAGAGCAGTAGGGCTATATGGATCCAAGCCCAAGATCCATTAAGCACCAGAAAAATCAAAACATAAAGCTTAACATAGTTCAAACTTCTAATTTTAAATTGTGATCAAAGAGTTCTCAAAAAATTTGGAACTAACATGAAGTTACCAGAACTTTCTCAGATATTTGGAACTAACAATTAGTTACTAACGAGAAGTAACGATAAGTTACTTTTAGTAAGTGTCAGATAATAAAAGAAGGCAAATCGTTCTATTAGATAGGAGAAACCCTGCTCCTATAAATAGGAGAACATGGAAGCATACAGACTTAACTAAACCCTAATGGGCCAAGACACAGTGAGGCCCATATTACAAGGACAATATAAATAACTAAAAAGAAGGCAAATCGTTCTATTAGATAGGAGAAACCCTGCTCCTATAAATAGGAGAACAGGGAAGCATACAGACTTAACTAAACCCTAATGGGCCAAGACACAGTGAGGCCCATATTACAAGGACAATAAAATAACTAATAAACGGACTCTCTAACAGTAAGAAACTAACTACAGTTTTATTAGAATGTCAACTTGGTTCATAGAACAATGTTAACTAGATCCATAATTACCGTGCCCATTGATTTTCATGGTAGTCCCAAAACTTGCACGTTTATTTGAGAGCCAAGAGAGATCGATTATAATAAATATAGAACTAATAGTAACAATATATACTGACAAATAAGATCAGATCTATGTATGCATCTCTATATAAATGGGTCGGGCCCTTTCCACAAAGTATCCAAGACGTATATGCGAAGTATCCACTTTTTAAAAAGTGAAAAAAAATCTAGATACATCTGAAGAAGTATCTGATATGTATCTAGGTGTATCCAAGGAGTACTAGTATCCAATGCGTATTTGGTATGGGTACACCACCTATTTTGGAGTTTCTATGCTTCCAAGTCTGAAATATGTAGAAGCCTATGGAGCAACATAAAAAGACTGATGATATAAAACCCTAGAACAAGAGCCAAATTCGTTCCCACCTAGGTTGTAGTCTTGAAGGAACGTTTGTGCACCAAAAATCGACAAAATGTTCGAGATTGTAACCATAGAATGATGCCATGCTTATGGGTGCTTGCGTCGATGATTCCAATAAATAGATAAAGCATTGAAGTCATAAAGAAAACATTAGCAAAGACTGAATCATTAGCAAGTCGGAAACACATCTAGTGGATTTGCCAAACTGATGAGTATCAAAACAATCATATGACGGAAAGTACTATCTTGTTTCTTGATAGAAAAAAAGAGAAACGAGAAAATTAATTCAGAAAAATGAGATAACAGAAAGTGAAAACAAAAAACATAGGTGAGGCTCCCTATTACCATTAGGGAATGGGTTTGACGCTAAGGGTTTCCAATTCAAAGAAGATATTGCCTGTGGTTAATCTACTTTCCGCAAAAATAAGAAGAGGAAGGATGCAATCCTCAAAGATAGATATCAAGGTGCACTACACTGAGCGAATAACCTTATATCATTGACAATTGAGAAGAAAACCTTTAAAGGAACACTGGTCATTACAGCTAGGGTGTTGCATCCATTTGATGTCCATTCATGTTGGTTGCATGTGTGGTTTGTTCTAGAATGGCGAGAGGCTTTGAATGGCAAAATATTGTGGGGGTCTCTCAATGTGATAAGATATTGTGGAGCCCGTTCTCTTCTCTCATGGGTTGCTTTTATTAAGACGGGGTTGTTTAAGGTTTAGTTCATAATCAAGATGATGCTGACTTTTTTAAAACGAATTTAAGCAACATGATTCATTATATTTTTCACGTATAGGGCTTAGTGGGATCAAACAAAGAGATTGAAACTATATGTAGACAACTAGTACATTTTTAACTGCAGTGTATGGTCATAATCCTGACCATAAAAGGATTTCTCTGTGGCAAGATCTTTCTTCTTTTAAGATTAATCATCCTTGGGTCCTCATGGGTGACTTCAACTCTATTAGGCTTTCATCTGAAAAATTTGGTAGGGCTGAGGCTTCTTATGCTGCTATTGCTCTTTTCAATGAGTTTATCAATGATAACTCTCTTGTTGATCTTGATCTTATTGGGTCTTGTTTTACATGGGACAACATACAAGAAGGCAGTAATCTGGTTATGTCTAGAATTGACAGAGTGCTTTATAACAAAACTTTTCTTGATTGCTATCCTAATATTTGGGGGAACCTTATTTCCTCAATTCATAGTGATCACAAATGTCTTATCACTTATTTGAATGGCTCCACCTATAAGAAGAAAACTCCGTTCAGATTCCTTAATGCTTGGACTAATATGGCTGGTTTTTATGATGTGGTTGAGGAAGCCTGGAGTGAAGAAACTGTTGGTAATCCTATGTTTCGTTTATGTGAGAAACTGAGGAAAACTAGAGATGCTCTATGTATTTGGAATAAGGAAAAAGTAGGCAATATTCATGAGAACTGCAGGATTCTTGAAGCTGAGGCTATTATGGCACATGATGAGATGGAATCCAATCCTTCTGATGATCTTATTTACATATGCAATAAGAAAAGGAAAGAGGCGAAGACTGCTTGTGAGGCTGAAGAGTCTTTTATTCGTCAAAAATCGAGAATCCAATGGTTGAAAGCTGGTGATAAAAATACACTTTTTTTTTATTCTTCCCTTAAAACTAGAAGAGTGAGGAACACTATCAATAGTTTGAGTATTAATGGGACATGTTGCTATGATGAGATGTCTATTAAGAATCATATTGTTGATTTCTATTCTATGCTGTTCAAAAAAGATAATTTGAGTATTAATGGGACATGTTGCTATGATGAGATGTCTATTAAGAATCATATTGTTGATTTCTATTCTATGCTGTTCAAAAAAGATAATGATGTTAAAGCTGTGTGGAAGGATGAATGGAACATTCCTAAAATTAGTGATGAACATTTCAATTTGCTGTGTAAGAAATTCACTGATGAAGAAATTGATGATGTTATTACTCACTCTAATGGGGACAAAGCCCCGGGACCAGATGAATTTAACTATTGTTTTTTCAAGAGCTGCTGGAAGATCATAGGTCCTGATGTAAAGAAAGCTATTCATAATTTCTTTGACAGTGGATGCCTGCTTCGAGAGGTGAATCAAACTTATATATCTCTTATTCCTAAAGTGAGGAACTCTTCTGATATTAAAGGTTGGAGACCGATTGCTTTATACAATGTAGTCTACAAAATCATTTCCAAACTGATTGCAAATAGATTAAAAGTTATCCTTCCTGATGTCATCAGCCCTATGCAGTGTGCTTTTTTACAAGGAAGGTCAATCTCGGATGCAACTCTTTTGGTCAATGAAGTTATCAATGATATGATGAAGAGTAAGAGACCTAAAATGTGTGTTAAAGTGGATTTGATGAAAGCCTACGATTCTGTTGATTGGAAGTATCTCAATATGATCATGTATCGTATGGGATTCCCTTTTTGCTTTATCCATTGGATCAATACTTTTCTCAACACAATTAGATTTCAAGTCTTAATAAATGGGGAGCCATCTAAACCTTTCTTTCCTGAAAGAGGTATTAGGCAAGGGGATCCTATAACTCCCTACCTTTTTGTTATAGCCATGGAGGGACTCACTGGTATGATCAATCATGCAGTGTCTTCTGGAAGTATTGCTATATAGACAGATTTCTGTTTTATACTATACAGATTTACATATATATATATATATATATGTACAGATTTACATATCTCTGAAACAGAATTATATATATGTATAGATAGATATACTATTACAAATACACATGTATATATAGATACATATCTATACATATAAATATAGTTATAATTATACACATGCATATATATACACATACACAAGAGAATGTGTACATACATGCAACATATAATGATAAAAGTCGTAAAATATCCATAGTTGTTAACATACAAACATACACATATATAGATATGCACATACATATATCTATATACATACAATTTTGGGTTAATTTAGCCTCTATTAAGCCCAAAATAGGATTATACAACCTTTTTTTAGACACAGAGTCTGAGGCTTACGCCTCACAAACGCCTCAACGCCTCTAACGCCTCGATACACCTCGCAGATACTGAGGCGCACGCCTCTCACTGGCAGACTGAGGCTTAAGCCTCGAGGCGTACCGGAGGCCGCCTCGCCTCGAGGCGTACGCCTCTTAAAACCATGGTTTGGAACTCATGGGTCTGGAAATCTGAAGCTCCTGCTCGATGTAATACGTTTACCTGGAAGTTGTTTATGTATAAACTGCTTACCCATGAAAATCTGAAAAAGATGGAGATTTCCTTCCCATCCATGTGTATTCTCTGTTGCTCTAGTGAGGAGAACCATGTGCATTTGTTTTGGAGCTGTGGTTGGGTAAAGGAAGTTTGGAGCAATGCTAGTAAGGATGGATATTTTCTCAATCTTCCTACTAGTTTAGCAGAGATGCTGAGACTTAGAGCAAAAGAAGCACTGACAGCCAAGATGATTTGCTACTACACTTGGAAATAAAGGAATTATCGTATTTTTGAAGGAAGAAATAGAAGCTGCGAGGCTGTATGGAGACTCATTAAGTCAGATGTGGATATCTTGTTTTGATCTTTTTTCTTTTGTATAGTTTCTTTGCTTGTTTTCTTTCCCTTTCCCTGCATTGTAAATACTCCACTTTTTGATATATACAAAAAAAGGAAACAAGCTTTGAGGGATATAGAGATATGTAGTTTCATGTGTTTTTCTGTTCCTTTACCTTGAGTGTCATGTGCTTAGCATGTGCCTCACTTACTCCTTTTCTTATGTTGTTTAGTCCCATATGGGTAGCGCTTAGTTTAGTCTCTTGTTATGTTTGCTATATAAGAGACTCCTATGTATTCTTTTTAGATTATCCAATAAACAACACTTCTCCTTTCTACATGGTATCAAGAGCAGGCCCTCATTTTCTCCCACCCTAATTCCCCACCCATGACCTAACAGCCCCCCCCCTCCTCCAGCCGCCCCCCCCCCCCTTCCCCCCCATCCAGCCACCGCACCTGCTGCCAGCAGCGGCACGTTTGTTGCTGCCGCTCCACCACACAGCCACCTCCCGTCGTTTTTTCCCCCTCCCTTCCTCCCTCCCCACCCTACCCTCTCACCCATATCTTCTACCCTCACCATCTCCACCATTACACCCATCTTTTCCCTCAAAATCACCTTCTAACTCCTTACGTACAGCCCTGCGCACTTTCTAATTTTTCTCCGTCTACGTCCGAAAAATTGCGGATTTGTGATCGGGAAGACTCTGGCCTTCTAAGTTGAGAGTCTACTTTGTTCCTCGGGATTTCTGCCTGCGCCTCATGCTGGAAAGTTGATTTTTCCTCATGACGGCGTAGGTTTCTATGACTTATTTTCCCATATTGGGTCTTTCTGATCTGCCTTGTCAGATCTCTGCTACTTCTGCCCATTAAGGGTCTCTGTTGCCTCTGCCTGTCAAGGGTTTCTACTGCTTCTCTACGGCGTGGTCCATTCTGCAGCCATGGCATATTCTGAGCCCCCCAGATCTCTGTGCGTTACCACCGTCAAACTTGACGGCGGTTCCAACTACCATCTTTGGTCCGCGTCGTTTGTGCTCTATGTCAAAGCACAAGGTCGGTACCATCATCTCACTACCGATCCCCCTGATGCTCCTACTGCTGATGCTGACGACAAGACTAAACAGGGCTACATTCAGTGGTCCAAGGATGATTCAGGCGTCATGTCCTGGATCCTCAACAGCATTGAACCTAGGATCAGCCAGTCTCTACTTTGCTTGCATGATGCGAAGATGATGTGGGACCAATTGGCACATGTTTATTCACACCAGGAGAATCCCAAGCGGGTGTTCGAGATTTTCAAACAACTCGCCAGGAAGGAGTTCTCCAATGACTTGTCGATTGATGACTTCTACAATCAATGCTCTGCTCTATGGAATGAATACGAGATGTATCATCCGTTGACTGCCGATATCAAAATTGCACAACAGCACCGCAATGAACTTCGACTGGTGCAGTTTCTGGCTGCGCTTCCTGACTCCTTCTCGGGGGTTGTTGATCAAATCCTGTCCAGTGACCCGCTTCCTACAGTTCGAGATGTCCTCAAAAGAGTCCAGCGACTACCTTCGATGACTCCTGCATCTGCTCCTGCACCACCAGCTCTGGTTGCTCGCTCTACTGATTATGGCCGTGGTCGTGGCCGCGGTCGTGGCCGTGGTGGCCGACCTCCTACTTCTAGCGGACGAGGCACTCCTGCACCTGGACGGGGCACTTCACCTAACCCACGCCACTGCGGATGGTGTGGTCGTGATAACCATACTGAGGACCGCTGCTGGATAAAGCATGGTAAACCTGCTTGGGCCAACCAAGCGGCTGATGATACTACTCCTGCTGCTTCTTCTGTGGATCAATCTGCTGCACCACCTAACACTGAATGGTTGCGCTCGGAGTTTGAAAGAATGTTTCAGGAACGTCTGGCACAACTACCTTCTACCTCAGACTCCTCAGCCATGCTTGCCTCGTCTTCCTCTGGTAACACAAAGTGGTGCATCGACTCTGGTGCTTCCACTCATATGACTGGTACTCGTCATTTATTTTCCCACCTTACCATCCGTACTCCTATTTCTTCTGTCACTGTGGCAAATGGTTCAAAAACTACTGTTAGTGGCACTGGCACTGTTCCTCTATCAAGGGAATTATTTCTCCGTTCGGTTTTATATATCCCAAACTTTCCTGTCAATTTACTTTCGGTCAGCAAAATGGTTAAACAATTAAACTGCTATGTTAAATTTGACCCCTCTGGTTGTATTATGAAGGACCTCCGCACGAAGATGAGGATTGGTTCGGGCCGTGAGGGACCAGATGGGCTGTACTACCTGGATGGACCACCTACTCCGAAGGCGATGCTCTCTGCTTCTGTGACAGGACTTCAACTGCATGTTAGACTTGGTCATCCATCTGCGGCGAAACTAAAGCATCTTTTTCCTGGCATCTCTGGCGATACCTTTACTTGTGAAACTTGTGTAATGGGCAAGCATACAAGATCTGTTTTTCCTGCAAAGAAACTTATTTCTTCTACAGAACCTTTTGAACTTGTGCATGCGGATATTTGGGGGCCATGTTCTGTGCCCAGTCATTCTGGTGTGAAATATTTTCTGACCTTTATTGATGATTACTCTCGTCTTACTTGGCTGTTTTTACTCAAAGGTCGAAACACTGTATTAGATTGCATTCGTACCTTTTTTGCTGAAATTAAAACTCAATTTGATCGGCCTATTAAAACCTTCCGGACTGACAATGCACTAGAATTTATGCAACAATCTGTGACTCAGTTTTGCATCTCCCATGGCACACTCCACCAAACCACTTGCCCATACACTCCACAACAGAATGGTGTAGCGGAACGAAAAAATCGACATCTTCTTGAGGTTGCTCGCACTCTCATGATTCATTACAAGGTGCCTCACTGTTTTTGGCCTGATGCTGTTTCGACGGCATGCTATCTTATTAATCGCATGCCTTCTTCTGTTTTGAAAAACAAAGTTCCCTACACTCTGTTATTTCCTGATAAACCCTTATTCTCTGTGCCGCCTCGCATCTTTGGATGTACGTGTTTTGTTAAAAACCTTCGCCCTGGTCTCACGAAGTCGGATGCCCGGTCTGTGAAATGTGTGTTTTTGGGATATTCCCGGACTCAGAAAGGCTATCGCTGTTTCGACCCAGATAAGAAACAATGGTTTGTAAGTGCGGATGTGATATTCTTTGAACACATGTCGTTCTACTCTGCTGCTGGGGACCGCCTGATTACTGATATTTTGGCTAGCACTCCTCTTCCATTGGTTGAAGAAATACCTTCTGTTCCTACTTCACAAGAGAAACCTCTACAGGTGTGCAAGCGAAGACCAAAACCCCTCACTGCCCCGGCCGAACCAAGTCCTGCGTCAGCGGAGGATCCACCACAGGCTGAGGTATTTTCTGATTTGCATATTCCTATTAGTTTACGGAAAGGGGTTCGTTCATGTACTCAGCATCCTATTAGTCACTTTTGTTCTACTGATCATCTGAGTGACAGTCTTGCATACTTTACATCGGCATTATCTGCTGTGCACATTCCTAAAACTGCTCGTGAAGCTCTTCGACACCCTGCCAGAGACATGCCATGGAACAAGAAATGCAAGCTCTATATGAACAACATACCTGGGATCTAGTTGATAAGCCTTCTTCTTGTCATCCAGTTGGCTGTCGATGGATCTTTACTGTTAAATATCAACCAGATGGCACCGTTGCACGTTTGAAAGCTCGATTAGTGGCGAAAGGATATACGCAAATTTATGGCGTTGATTACTTTGAGACGTTTTCTCCAGTCGCACGTCTTAATTCTGTTCGTATTCTGATATCTGTTGCTGTCAATAAAGATTGGCCTCTTTATCAACTGGATGTGAAAAATGCTTTCTTATATGGCGACCTTCAGGAGGATGTCTATATGGAGCAACCCCCAGGATTTGTTGCTCAGGGGGAGTCTGCTTCTCAAATCTGCAAGCTTCGCAAGGCGATTTATGGTTTAAAACAAAGTCCACGCGCATGGTTCGACAAACTTAGCAAAATCTTAATGTCCTTTGGATTTCGACGGTCGCAGGCTGATCACTCTGTTTTCATACGCAAAACCACAGCAGGGCTGGTTATTCTTATTGTGTATGTAGATGACATCATCTTATCTGGCAGTGACCCCGCAGGGATACAAGCAACCAAGCATTATCTCGCACAACACTTCATTACAAAAGACCTTGGCAAATTGCGTTATTTTCTGGGAATTGAGGTTGCTCGATCCTCTGCAGGCGTTTCTCTCTCTCAGCGCAAATATGTACTTGACTTGTTACAAGAAACAGGAATGTTGGGATGCAAGCCAGCCACCACTCCTCTGGATCCGAATATGGATTGGGACAGTGATTCATCTCCTGCATATGCTGACCGCCACCAGTTCCGAAGAATAGTGGGCAAACTCATTTATCTGACTGTCACTAGAGCTGATTTAGCTGCTGCTGTGGGATTTGTTAGCCGCTATCTTGATAAACCAAGGCAATGCCACTGGGATGCTATTATTCATATTCTTCGGTATCTTAAAAGTGCTCCTGGAAAAGGCCTTCTGTATAAGAAATATGGTCACTGTGACTTATCTGGTTTTTCTGATTCAGATTATGCAGGGAGTCGGTCTGACAGGAAATCCACTTATGGATACTGCACATTTGTGGGCGGCAATCTAGTCACCTGGCGCAGTAAAAAACAAACCGTTGTGGCAAGATCAAGCGCCGAGGCAGAATATAGAGCGATGGCTCATACTACATGCGAGTTGCTATGGGTTCATAGTCTTCTGAAGGAGTTTGACATCTCTCCGCCTAGCCCTATGCCCATGTTCTGTGACAATAAGGCGGCCATTTTCATTGCGAGCAACCCAACCTTCCATGAAAGAACCAAGCACATTGAGGTCGACTGCCACTTTGTACGTGAAAAGGTTCTTTCTGGTCAGATCTACACTCCATACATCAGTACATAACAACAGCTTGCGGATATCTTCACCAAAGTGCTACCCAAGTCTCGCTTTCAGAATCTGAGTTCCAAGCTGGGCTTCTTCGACATCTTCGCTCCAGCTTGAGGGGGAGTATAGAGATATGTAGTTTCATGTGTTTTTCTGTTCCTTTACCTTGAGTGTCATGTGCTTAGCATGTGCCTCACTTACTCCTTTTCTTATGTTGTTTAGTCCCATATGGGTAGCGCTTAGTTTAGTCTCTTGTTATGTTTGCTATATAAGAGACTCCTATGTATTCTTTTTAGATTATCCAATAAACAACACTTCTCCTTTCTACAAGGGATGAAAAAAAAAACTAGTACATTTTTTCAGAAGGAAAAACAGGAAACTCTCAATATAGGCGTGTTGATATATTGGGTGTCCATATTGAGGTGCTCGATTGTACTGGAAACTGTGTACCCACTTTCGAAAAAAAGAAGTGTTGTACAAGTTTGACTTCTTTAACGCTAATTTTAATTGTGATTATGAAAAAATGGTGTTAGGTAAAATGGGTTTTCTTGGGGAGGTTGAGGGTTATGGGCAATCTGAACCAAATCTTATTCGAAGATGACCTCAAAAGAATGTTGACATCGAGTACTTCAATGTCTTGCCAGAATTGTCATACTATTGGGTGTTTTCTTTGGCTTAGAGCTTGACTTTCTCAAGTTTGTTGAAATAGGCTTGAAGCTGGCCCACTCGCAATTTCAATTCAAGTTTTCACTTATATTGGCTGACATACATTAGCCGAGTGATCATTTTCATTCTTGAATTGATTTGCAACATTAGAAACTCGGTGACTTGTAACTGTTACAAAAAACGGAAGCCGCCAACCCTTTAATGAGGGCATGTGATCCTGTGATCATAATACTGCCGATACTGCAGAAAGCTTTCTAGGAAGGTTTATTCTCTCACTCGAACCCTTTTCCAACTTTTAAGCTTTCATTATGTACTTGATTTACTTCTCAAACTTGTCTATAACACGTCTAAAGAGAGCTTTTTCGATTCTGGTTCATTGCCTTTAATCCGGCTTGCAACACGTTCTACTCCTATACAGCTAGCACATCTCCAATTCAACCACGTAGAAGTTGACTTTTGAACAGATTTGTAATGTTCTGCATCATTCATTATTCATTATGTTTAGTTAAACATAATTTTATTCTTATTTATTTATTTTTAATTTTACATGGATTGTTTCAGTTTCACTCTTCTTTATGTGTCGTATGTAATTTGGAATTACATTATATCATACTGTCTTGTTTCTCGTGTGACAATTACTTAAGATTGATAAAAGCTGCTCTTGGTATAAACTTTCTTGTTCTTATTGCAGTGGAACGGCATCAAGAAAGTAAAGCAAGTGGCCGAGTAAGATGGTGAAGGCAACGGCAGCCATGCTGAAAGTTACCTGCATTCAGAAATTGGGATTACGTTAACTGTTTGGACCTGGTTCACCCTGCACTATATTGTTCCATTTGTACAGAAAACCCCTCTGTTTTTGGTCGCAGGGCCTTTTATTGGCTTTATGACCTGGTTCAAGTTCTAATCTACTTTTTGTAAAATTCTAGTCAATATCTGTTTGGATTTTGAATTTATAGAAGTTTAGAAGCGACTTGAAAATTCTGGACAAAGTTGTTAGTTGAGGCTGAATTCTGATTTTGGAACGGAGAAGAAGTTGGTGTACTGCATCATTCAATCTGGATGAGGATGGGTTGGGAGTAATAACAACAGAATGGCATTAGAAGCCACCTTAGAAATTGGAAATTGGACAAAAACAGGGTCAAAACCCATGGATTTGGACTAAATGCATGGCATCTAATAGGTAAGTATGTCCATTCCCACCTGCTGGGAGTTTGCAAAAAGTGTTCTCATCATCCTTAGCCCCAGACGTTGTTGTAAGAGTTGTATGTTCACTTCCTTACATAAACGAAACCCACCAAATACAGTAACCTAAGAAAAAGGTGTCCTCTCCCAACTATTTTTCAACCTATTGTTGTATACGTAATTTAAAGGGCTGCCACAGATCCATATGCACTAGTGTCAGACACCTAACAAACGAACTCATATATCTACGAGTCGAACCTTCTCCAAGTTGCCATACGATAACGGAAAATCCGAGTCTTGTGGTAAACTCTCGAGCACGTTAACTACCTCATTTGTAGACATGGGAATTGACAGTTATGCGCTTTATTTTTTCTAGGAAAAGAATGGACGCGGCAAATACAAAGATCAAATGACATCAAAACTTTTCTCTCTCTAGGAAAACTAAGATTGAATTGTGAGAGTTGCAAGCACTGCAACTACCTCAAATGCAGGCACGAAAGACGTGGTAGTTACGCAGTAGGCAATTTTTTATTTTAACGTTAAGAATGGACACGGTAAATGCAGATCTAACGCTATGAAAAGGATTTTTTCTCTAGGCTAAGAAAATGAGTTGTGAGAGTTATAGCTTCCTTGAAATGTGGGTTCTTTTGCTTGTTCAACCAGCATCGGAGTCTCAAGGCTGCAATCCATCCTTTCTAGACCGTCATATGAAGCTGTCAAATCCCATACGAACCAACCTTCTGCAGCCCTGATCACGCACGCCCCTTATTTCCCTACATTAAGTGAAACCTTCTTATCTGCCATGTCCTGCTATCATATAACTCGCCCCCTCACATTTACTTTTACCCGCAGTGCTGGTCTCCGCAACTGACTACCTGAAATCTGTATCTCTTAACTTGCATCACACCTTCGGAGTCCTCTCATTGTCACAATTGCTCCCAAGTTACACCCAACTTCACAAAAGATCTACAGGACATATCTTGATGTGTTACATGCATTTGTCATCTTTCCTCAAGTAAATCTTCATCTCATCGTTAAGCTAGGCATCTCGCCACCCAAAGATACTAACTGGTAGGTAGCGTGAACAAAACTCTCAATATCCCACAACTAGCTCCTGTTCATCTTCATGAGGCGAGACGCTTTAGCATGAGACATCCTAGATCTCCTCTGCCTCCCCTATACCTTTCCACCTTCCCTTGATGAATACTCAATAAATAGCCTTCTCTCCCCGGTGGACAAGGCTCATATCTTGAGAAAACATAGATGCAACACTCCTTGACCCATCAGTCCACTAGATATGCCTTCTCCCCACCATGCAAGCTAGGTTTTCTACCTTATACGGAAGTCTATGATGCCTAATCCAACTTGTCAGGATGCAGTTCCTAATAAGCAGCCTAAAACTGAATATTAGGGATAAAACTGAATATTAGGGATGTTCTTGAGGTGATGAAGATCTAATTTAAACTATTAAACATGATTATCATTTAAGTAAAAATAGCTAGGAAAATACCATGCATATACAATAAAATTCAACATCTATTCTTTCTTGAGCTCGAAAAATCTCATATTTTATGACTCTAAAACATTCTCAATAAAATCGACAATAAAATAAATTTTGAAAGATGTTCAAGATCACATCTAGCTTTGTATACACAATGCATCAAAAGTTTTTATCCACAAATGTCCTGAAACCCAGTACATGAACCTAGTACACACCAACCATTAACTTCATCTCACTACGAATCCACTCAGATCGTTTGTTGGATTCTGAAGCAAAAGACTGCATCATACCTAAAAATTTGTCAATGGATTTTTAGGAAATTTTTGATGGAGCATATTGTACATAAAAACAAAAAACTTTTCCCCTCTTCATTATTGTAAGCATGGAAAGTAGATTCCAAGTTATCACTATGCAAACTATTGGTTCTTTTAATTTGATTGACAAAATTAAAACTACAACATGAAATAAGAAAATATATAAACAAGTGACTGATATATTGAACTATCAACCCACATGTATTCCCAACATGTGTTCCCCTAATCCCACTAAAAATTAAAATATAATCCACTTTGACATCTTCTCATGGAGTACAATCTAATATAAGGACCCATTTTCCTTCCTAGCACCGACGTTGGTGTAGTTTCATGATGTTCATGGAACTAAAACAGATACATGTAGGTTATTCCATTTAGTTGTATGTATATTATGTTGGATTCTTTGGAGAAAAGCATGCAAAGGAACCCCCCTAGAATTGTATGGGAAAGATATATTTAGTGTACCCAATATTCAATCCGGGTTTCAAGACATATACATTTTAATGGAAGAAATTCCAACATTTGACTTGAAAACTTAAAGTAGACTTGGATGGTATGATCTCATACTTGTTTGAATCTCGTTGGTCATAAACCAATGCAATCTTGGGCTCTAATCCCGTCTTGGGATGCATGCCAATATCTAGATTCTGCTAGTGCATAATGCCAACTTTTGTAGACCTATAATAGTGGAAGAATACCTCATTCCATGTACTTATAAAATTCCATGTTCCACGATTGAGGGTGTGGGTCTAGTCGATAAACACACACCAATCATTTCTAATCTCAATTGTTGTCCTAAAGCCTTCTCAGAGATTGCTCAGTTTTATAGTGAAGTCAACAATGAAACACCCTATTTTGTGAATGTAGAATCTATGTTTTTCCAATGGATTTTCTTATCCAAAATGATTTTTTATCACCTAACTGCACAAACTCCTCTCCATGAAATTCATACAAGCACCATAACATTGACTGGAGTTTCCATTCCCCTCCTCTCTCTCATTTCTTCAAGGGTTTTTTCAAACCTTAGAGGCAATAGTGAGAAGATGATATTACACACCTTAACAACCTCCTTTCATATATATATATATATATATATATATATATATATATATATATATATATATATATATATATATATATATATATATATATATATATATATATATATATATATATATATATATATATGGGAGGAGAAATTGGGGTTTCTTAAACTCAATTGACGAGGTTAAATTCTAGCATGACATGGACATTCCTATTTCGACACAAAGCGGGTCCTAGACTTTTGGAAGCTAACTTCCCAAGTATAGATCCTTTATGCAAGTCCATGTGCTCGAAACTAACTTCTAGGTATCAATATTTATGGTAACAATTATAATGAAGTCCAAATAAGCCATTATTTAGGCCATCTTGATGCATGTGACCTTGTGGGAACCATAATTTGTTTGAAATTGATTCAATATTCAATATTATAACCCATAATCACTTAGTGGTGTCTAGATGCTTATCAAGTTATCATTTCTAGCAAGTAAAAGGAACAATCATCGAATATTAAACTACAAATGATCAATGTCTCTATGTTGTATGATCCCTTTGTATAGATATCCATAACGAACCAGAGGCATGCACACATCATTCTTATCACGTTTAAGGATTTTTGTTCAAGTAGACTAGGAAGATTCACATGAGTTTAATATCACATATTGACTCACATGAACATGAATACAACTTTCTCTAGTCTCATTTCTAAAAAAATTCCTAGGATATCAAACCCATTGTGTGGAAGGGACAAATTCCTTCTACATCATTCAAAATTAGTAATATGACTTGCATCATACCCAATCACTACTTGTACGAAATCCTTCTCAAGATCACTTTGAGTAGTGTCAAAGTATGTGGATTGTCACATCATCATTGTAGAATTTCAGGTCAAAGGATCACAACAATATTGTCATATTGTGAGTTGATTATGACTATCATATAATGGTCCATACACCACTCTCAAGGTGATTTTTTCTGATACATTTGTTCTCTAACAAGTATCCAAGTATTTAACTTGGTATCGAATACATATCACCCGTGAGACATGGTCATCTATCACCACACATACTAGTCCCAAGTGTATTGTTGTTGTTGAATCTAGAATCATACTTGACTAGGGATATGAACAAATATTTTTCTTAGCATCCATTAGGATCTCATGTTTCAGTCACATACTTAAATTCCAATCGGTTTGAAACAACCATTTTAAGGACATTTCTAATGTACATTGATGTCACAGTAACAAATGTTCATCAATAAATGTTATTTCCTTTATTAATACAATAAAAAATAAACATTAACCATATAACCACCACACAATGATCACTTTTAGGGAATATACAACAAAAGTCTCCCACTTGTACTAAATCCAATCACTCACATATATAATATCAAAAGATCTAACATGACCATCATGCTTTTGCCATGACAATGCCTTTGTCAACGGATTAAAAATATTTCTCTCTGTAAGTGCCTTGTAAATCTTGACATCTCCTTGCTCAACGATCTCTTGCATGAGGTGGGATCACTGAAGAATGTGTTTAGAATATTGATCTAATATGAGTTCCTTGGCTTGCACGATATCCCCATTGTTTACATAGTATAACTCTACCGCGTTAGAAACACTAGGTATGAATCCAAGTGTGTAGATGAACTTATTGATGAATGCAACCTTCTCTACAACATTGGATGTGTTAAGATAATCGGATAAGGTTGTATAATCAATCATTGTCTCTTTATTGGAACTTATTCAAACCACCATCAAGGTAAAAGACAAATCCAAATTTAGATCTATAATCATCTTAGTCAGTTTGTAATCTTGCATGTTTCTAACCCTTTAAAACCAATCCTTCCTCACCTCCAAATATAAAGAACACATCCTTAGTTCTAATCAACAACACATCCTTAGTTCTTCTCAACTACTCGAGGATGTTCAAAATTATAGTCTGGTGACATTCACCCATACCTTCCTAATATATTCTTGTCACAATCAAGGCATGTAAGATGTCTAAATGCATATATAACACAACATACATGATGTATCCAATTTCCTAGGCATATGTAATTGTTAGATCTAAGTCTCTAGAGGGAGGGGGTGAATAGAGCTTCAAAATTCTCACAAGAATAGTTAGACCTTCAAATGATATCAATTGAAACCAAAAGATAAAACTAAACTTGAAGTCCTATCTAAACAAGCATAGCAAGGATGAGAGAGATTGAAAACAAATACTTGGACAAGGTGTTTAGACTGGTTCTAATCTCCAAACTAGGAGACCGTCAATCCACTACCCAGAAAGGTCAACCTCTAGGACTTTGTAACCCATGTATACTTATATTCCATTATAATAGATACAAGAAGACCACCATACATCAAGGGCTTACCTATTCAAGACAAGAGTCTTTCACCTACACAAAAGGACTTACCCACTTGATCAAGATTTTTTCAGCCTTCAACAAGGACTTACCCACACTTGCATCAAGTCTTTGGCCTCGTAGGGATTACCCACTCTTCTTGCATCTTCCACCTTATCCTTCTCCTTCACTTGGAGAAGATCTTCACACCTTCTTCAGCCTTGAAGAAGAACAACAACTCCTCCTTCACTCGAAGGAGATCACTTCAGCCTTTGCTATTTGAGAAAGGGGATGGGGAAGATGGAAAGATGAAGAGCTTTACAAGTAACATTGAGGTAGCTCTCTTACAACATGCCTAACTCACTCATAATCACAAAATTCTTTGTAAATGAGAGAGAGAAAGGGGCTCAAAGGATTGTAGCACACACAACTATAGCAAGTACCAAGGATAGCATGAATGAGCAACCTTGGAATGAACTCCAAGAGGTTCTATTTATAGCTGGGGGTGTTCCTTTGAGTGTGGGATCACTTAAGAATGAAAAATAGCCAACAATAAATCTTACAACGGATCTATTTTCATTTCTAACAACTCTCCAGTAGTTGGAATCACTTTTTCTATGTTTTCCATACAGTACATTCGGCCGAGTTTTGATGAAGGTAACTCGACCGATCTACTAATCGACAAAGCCAATTTTCAAACTATCAGTTGAGTTTGTCCTGGGGTAACTCAACCGATAAGCTAAAATCAACTTTGGTTAGTAAGTTGGTCGGTCGAGTTCTATGAGTGTACAATTCGACTAATGCAACCATTTCGAAAAATCCATCACAGATCGGTCGAGATCCAAACTCGACCGATTAAAGTACTGCAAAAAGTTTTCTAAAATGATTGTAAAGTGATCAAATGATGGAATTAAGTGTCCCTATTTTTTTTCTCATCTTAGTTACAAGTCATATCATCAATACAAATGAGTACAAATTATTCTAAGATGATTTGGAGTATTTTCCACAAAAGTGCATTTGCATTGCTTTTCACTTGAACTTGGACAAGCTAGCTAGGTCTTGTGTAATTTGATCCTTTTTATGTACCTAAATCCTAAAATCAATCTTAAACAAACATATTAGATACATATGAATGGAGTGGTTAAGTCATTATCAAAATATGGACAATGTATAACTCTCAAGTCAACAATAATCATACTCGTATGGTCCCTATATTTTAAATATTAGGGATATTGACCTTAAAAATACATACCTCATGAGATATTAGTAAGTTCCATTTCTTAAAGTCTTTCATAGGGAAATTGTAGTTTTGGATCCATATCCAAATTGGTTGTTGTTGTTGCTACCTTTTCATCACAATACCAACTTATTTTCTCATTGGAGAGGTTTCCTTTCCTCAATCCTCCTCCCAAGGGCCTTAGCCTCTATATCATCCACATAGATGCATGAACTCTTAGTGCACCACCTTGGTTGCCAAGAGAAAGAGAAACTCAGAGTGGTTGATGTGCTAGCACAACTTTCTCTCCTTCTCCTCCTATTGTGGAATGTTTTACTTGGGGTGAGTTTTTATCTTTCTAAGAGGAGGAAATCTTACAAAACTTCTCTCACAATGTATTCTCAAGTGTATCTCACCTGTTAGGCATTCACCACCGTTTATGGGAGAGTCATGGGTTTGGATTTTCCAAAAATACAACCTCATTCCAAATCACAACTCAAAGTTAGAATAATGGGGCTCCAAATGTCGCACCAATAAAAATTCTAAGAGAGTAACCCTTAGGTTTATTTAAAAGTTGTGCACTAACTCCCCACTCCACACGAATCTAAGACTTATTGCAGTATACTTGAGGATTGAACCCAAAGGACAACCTTATTAAGTAGTTTAATATACTCAGAAGTATTAAGAGACATATTTGCCACCAAGAAAGTTGATTAGGTGATTAAACTAATCACTTCCAATATTTACCATGATTAAAGAGGTAAATAAATGATAACAAAAAGGACCAGGGCATGGGGTTTCACTTGCCAAAGCCTGTGTAATTATTTTAGCAAGATTTCAACTCCTAAAATATAGTTTACTAAATAGAGGCTTAGCTAGTGCACCCTCATGGGATACAGATCATTGCATAGATTACGCTCCCTTGAAACCGACCAAACTCGACATCCATGTTAATAGTTTATTCCGACTAGACTCCCTCACTATGACCAACCATTCTCGGTACATTAGCAGATTGTAACCCAATCACCTCACTATCCCTTGCTGATACTTCAGGGAGATAATAAGATTGTAAAGTCATTCTAATCATGACTACAACAACATACACATCCACGATAATGACATATATGCAAAGCAAGATGTCAACTTGCAAGGCAAGGAAATAAGCAACATGATAACTTATTTTGCAATAGTAATGTTGAGTTTAGATACAATCTAGAATAAAATATTGGCTGTTAGGGCTAGTCCCCATGCCCCAACCCAAATGTCTACTCGCTCATGATGAGAGACAACAACAGGATGGTAGGTAGAACAAAGGAAGGGGCCATGATGTCTGGTGCATGAAGCCCAATCTCTCCACTACGGCCACCTCCTCCTTCATCCTTGCTAGGGTTTGCACTACGCGATGTGGCTTCCAATCACCGATCAGAGACCCCAAGAATGGATGATAAGAGCTCCCATTTATAGATGCATTCCTTGTTGCTGAATCCCTAATGCTAAATACTTGTGGTCGAAGGAAGCTAATTGCATGGCCCGTACTCGGTCCACCATGAGACTCACGTGGGTTGCTCAATATGGACTTTGTATGTGGTTCCCTGGCAAACTAACATGGGTTGAATCAAGATAGGATGGATGCGGGAAGCACGCGTTAGTACTACAAAATCTGGAAGCCTTTGGGTAGAGAGTGGCTCGAGTCAGATGATTGGCAGAGCGAATCACTTGACCATGTGGTTGGAAGGTAGACAATGGAAACCTTCTGGGGCGTTCCTTCCCTCTAGGTGTGGCATCATGAGGGCTCGATCATCCTTCTAGGTAATGAAGTATATTTTGGCTGGTTCTGTATGTAAAGTATAAAAAATGCTTAAAGTCCAGAAAAGGAAAGATAATTGCATTTAAGTAAATCTAAGACTAAAACTAGGAAATCAAAACACAACAACCCCTAAAATGTGGATAAAACTGTATGCAAATATGGGTATAAGTATACTCATCAAAATACCCCAAACTTAAACCTTTTCTCATCACTAGTAAAGCAAAATAAAAAGGAGAATAAACAATTCAACTGGGATCTAGGATTCCTCTCCCAACTGAGCATACTTTGCGGTCCCCTTCCACAAACATGGTCAAGCGACCCTAGTCCTTTGCGATCACGTAATCAAACTTGGATATCCCTGGATTGGGTCTTGTTACTACTTTTTCTAGACTCCTGAACCTGCGAATGATTGATTTCATCTCAATGTTATTATCTGTCTGTGCAAGGTGGGAGGGAGCACAAGTTAGAGATGATTGGCTATTTTGTGGAGAGTTTTGATAGGTCCTTTGGGTATGAAATTTGGATGAAGAAGGGGAGAGGAAGACATGGAACAAACCCATGTACCTAATCTCTCCTCTATTCAAATCGAGACCTTATTGGGAAGAAGTTATTTTATTTGTCTCTCCTCTATTTGTATCAAGACTTTATTGGTTTCTATTACATTGACCACACGTTTACTTTGGGATCATTGAACTCTTTTTTATTCATGCCATGCATGTGGAATAAAAATGAAAAGAAGATATATTTGAGAGTGATGCCACCCTAAACTTAGGGTTTGGCAGATAATGGATTTTTTTTGTGGTTAGCGAAGAGATATGAAATGATGGAAGAAAAGTGGAACAAAGAGGCTGACTTGTGCTTCATCATTTTATTGTTGCATTGGAGTTAGATCAATATATAATACCAGTTAATTCAGTTAGTGTAGGGTATACAAGTGTTTACAAACTTTGTTGCAAGTCAGATATTGGGGACACGTGCGGCTTGACATTTCTTACTCTTTCTTCTTATCATCATTTCCAAGAGGATAGGATGCTCAATCGTTGTCATTAGGGCTCAGATAATGTTCAAGACATGTTTGTTCCTTTAAAATTTCTTTATGAGTAGGTTAGATCAAGAAAAAGAGAGTAATTTTACTTATATATTTTCATCTTGAATACAACTAACTGGCCAAGTTAGATAAGGGCCATAACTCACACAAAACAAAACAAAAACTACAACGGAAAATAAGATATAAAAAACAAAAAATGATGCTTTTGAAAAGGAGATCAATGGGTGGATTTGAGTCTTACCACCAACCCCTTCCCAAACTTAAGCATTTTCTCGTCCCAAGTAAGGCTAATTAAGGATGAAGGGGAATAACTTAGAGGTACAAGACATGTTGGATTGTAGTCGCTGTGAATGACAACCATTGCTCATGCGCGCATTGCATAAGATGGATCTGATGAGTTGATTAACTTGGCGTTGTAGTTCATTCTCAATATGGTATTATGATGTGGCCACTATCTCAAGCAAGAATTGCAATTTATGTGTTTATCATCCCCATCAGAGTCTTCTCATTATGCTTCATGCCTTGATCTTTAGAGTCTTGGCTCCTTTTCTGAGAGCACCCAACTCGCACTTTTGGATTGATGGTAGATGGAAAAGGAGATACTGGTTTGTCTCGGTGAAAATGTTGAATTTGGTATGAAAGATCCTTAGATTATTAAGACATATTTGATGTGGCAAACTCTGTGGGATCTGGTAGGATCAGTTGAAATGAATAATTGTGGAAAGGAACTACATAGGTGTCTGGTTGGGGTCCTGGCTGGAGAACCTTCTGGATATGAGATGGGGAATATTGATCAGAGGTTGATTTCCTTTTGGCTAAAATACCTTGTGTCATATTTTTAGGAACCCCAGAGTAGGAGCGATTGCAGATACCGGACCACCTAGATTGAATTTTTCTCTGGTGTAATGCTGATTGCCTAAGACAAGAAAGTTTTAAACTTAAGTGTCTCAATTTTTCAATCACCCACAAGTATATGGGATTAGTTGTAGTCGAGGTCAAACCACAAGGAGCTATGCTAGCTAGGCACAAAATTGCTAATTTTCAGCAATCCAAGCCGGTTGCTTTTAAAAGGTTGATCTGGATCAAATCAATTCTGAATTTTAAATAAGAAAACTAAAAACACTAATCACTTGGAGAATGATTAATGATCAGATAAAAAAATCTTGAGTATGGAATTTCACTTCCACATCATAAATCAATAAATCATTCACAAATTTCACTTATATTAGTCAATCTTAAAAGGGTAGGTTAATTTCATCTAATACATCTCCCAATGATAAAAGATAGTCCTAACCTCGTATAATATTCCCATGCATATACAAGGTTTCAAACTACAACCTAGAACCCTCAACATGATCTTATCCATTCCCATGATCAAGAAAATGTTGTCAAAATAGTTATCCCTTACCTCTTAATATATCTTCCCAAAAATAATAAGAAGCATAAAACATGTAAATATGGTGCCCAACCATGCAGATAAGAAGATAAGCATCATAACTCACTTTGAAACATAAGATTAACCAATATTTAAATATGAAATTTTGATCACATGAGTTATGACTTGGGAGATACTCTCCCATGTCCATAAAAAGGATTTTACTCACTCATGGTGAGAAAATACAAGCATAAATGATATGTCATTAAAAAAACATGAGTAGAGAAAGAGGAATAAGAAATAAATCTGTGGGAGTGAAGTACATATGAAGATCTCCGACCAAGAAGTAGAGATCCATCTTTGAGAATGATCCTTTCTTCAACAACCTCCTCTCTACAACTTTGCAGAGGAGAAGAGAAGAGAAATCAAGCCAAGAATGGGTTCTCTCAAGAGAAACCCTAGATTTCTCTCTAAAATTTCCCCTATAAAGCTCTGGACTTGTCTCTAGCCTCTAACTTCTCAAAATGGTATGTGGTACGCTTCCCAAGGGAAGTGGCTCGTCATATTTAATGAAAATGAGCAATTTTTTTTATTCTAGAAATGCAGAAAATAAGCCTAACACGCCGTGTTTATAGGTCACATGCTGTGTCAGATCCAATTTTCTAAATGAGTCGGGTCATGATCATAAGTAGGTGTGTTGGACACATTGCGTTAGGATGATTCATTGTCAAATTCTATGCTTCCTTGGGTCATGCCGTGTGGTTGAGACACACACCACGACTTCACTCGACTCGAGTTTGGATGACTGAGAGTCACATGCTGTGTGGGTGGTCCACACATTGTGTCGCTGGTTTTCTATTGAGTTTTGTACTCTAAGACTTGAGGAAACTCTGGAAATGCCAAAAAGTTAGATTTTGGGCATTTTTATTTCATTATGAGTGGTATGTGGTGTACCTACAATTCAAACCATGACATGAGTAAGATCAACAAGAAACAAACATCTTAGCATGAATCAGAGTATAAATGTGGTTAAATTGAGTGAAATGTGCAACTAAAATGGTATGGAAATATGATATGATTTGTGCAGATCAAATCCCTCTAAGATTGAAACATTACTTGTCCTTAAGCAAAAAGAACTGGATGAATGGCTAGAATAAACAAATGGGCAAAAATGAGATCCATATGAGTGTGAATTGATAGATCCCGAAATGGCAATTTTCATCATCTAGATATGTAACTAAACATGAAGTCAATTCTAACTCTCAAGATAGGATTTGAAGTTCGAATAGATATGCAATTTTCATTGAAAGAATCAACTAGACAGAAAATAGTAGAAACAAGATGACAAAGCAAAAAATATAATGATTTATGACAAGGTTCACTAAAATGAATTTTCTTATCTTCTTGCAATGGTATTGCTATTCAAGAAAGTTTTTCAGTTTGATTTTAGAGTACAATACTTACATGTTAATATAGGCTTACTTGCACGTGGAATACCATTTGGGGATTTATTTCCCTTTTTTAGATGTTATCCCCAACCTTCATTGGGTTGGTGGAAATGTGGGCGATTTAGCCATCTTTTGTGGGGTTTAATTTTTTTATTGAAGATCAGAATTCCCCCTTTTTTGTGATTTAGGAACAGCTTTGGAACCAAAAAATCCTATTCTATATCATCCTTCATTATTTTGATCATGTAATAAGATCTTCATTTTGTATAAATTTTCAAATAGAGTAGTGAAAAATGCATTATTAGATTGGCAAGGTCATCTTTATTGTTACCGAAAGCTCTAAAGTTGAGAAATTCAAAGCATTTCAATGCTTACATGGTTAAAGAACATGAATGAGGAATTGGAAATCATGTTTATCCAAATACCTAAATATGGAGATGAGTAGCCAAAAATTTCAAAAAAAATTCAATTAGGATGATTTATGCCCAATTTGTCATCATATAGCCATGTTCTTTGTGCAATCTGATGGTTCAAGAAATAGGGCGAATTGATCAAAAAAATTCACTCAATAATAATGCAATGATGTGAAAAGAAATGCAAGATATGCAAGCAACAACTAAACGACATAAGAAAATGACTGAAAGCAAATGACATGAAAAGTAAAACTAGAACTGGAGGTCGGTTGTACCCCGACTAAAGCTAAATTTGTAGTGTCCTCATTGATCATAAATAGAGGTTCTTTGAGAATAAGGTGGGGTTGATGGTGTTCATGGAGGAGGGTCCTACAAGTAGAGATGGCTGCAGAGGATAGTCATAATATCCCTTAGAGATGTGCCAAGAATCCATCTTGGTCACCATGGTGTGGATGTCTACAACATTCTGGGACATGCTAGTGTACTGTTGAGAGAGCTGAGAGATGTGAGCATACTTATCATCAAATCTATGCTAAACATACCAATAGAGATGCCTCATATCTGGGTACCGCCAAGTGAAATCTATCTGTGTACCCTGGGAAGGAGGTGGTGGAATGTGCCTCAGGGTCTGGATGGGATATCTTCACAAAAACCTTTGATCTAGACATTATGTAGATGTGGGACAGATCAACATGGTGTAAGGAGAGTCCACACAACGTGTTGTTGTTGTTCTCCTTCAATGATGCTTCTGAGTGAGACATGACCTAGGGGAAAGCGTTACACCTTATTTGCTGTAGGTGTGGGCTGCTCTGGACTGAGATCAACATGGTGTAAGGAGAGGCATTACGGTGTGTTGCGGAAGAAGATTGGAAGATTTGTTCATTCATCTCCAGTGAGGTGATGGGGGTTGAGGGTGACATTCTTTGGCAGTTGAGTTGATGATAGCAGACGAGGGGGGAGTAGCAGTGGTCATATTCTTCTGTAGGGGATGAGGCGACTGCTCTTGGTGGTGCCTGATGAAGCTATGGAGGACTGGTTGATGATGCCATCACCACAACATGTAGAGGAGAGTGATGGTAGAGGGAGTCCATAGTGTGGTGGCATAGATCAACAAAAGGAGGATTCGAGTCACAAGGTGGGTGGAGAGTCTACTGCACAACATGAGTGCAAAAGAGATGAACTAATTTTAGGGTTTGAGCACTTAAGTCATTCCACAACACTGTGTTAGAATTGAACACACACTGTATGGCGAGAATGAACTACCCCAATTCCATGTATATTTACATGATATAGTGGTATAAAACACACCGTAAAGACCCATCACTACAAAAGGAATCTAAACATTTCTTCTACATGCTTAATACAATGTAAGTCAAAGCTACACACTGTAATGGTGGTTCTCTATGAAATCTGACAACTTTTTCTTCTGAGAATCACACGCCATGACTGATGCCAACACAGTGTAAGAGCGTGTTCCTATAAAGCTACAATATTCTTCAAAATAATTCAACACATCGTGTCTTATGGTTCACATGACATGTTGGTGAAGTTTCTGAGCTTTGTATTTCTTCAATTATAGCCACACCGTGTTGGGGGACACACTATAAGGAGCAATCACTACACATTTTTTAATTTCCAAAAAATGTTCTACACATCGTGTTGACAAGTCCACATGCCGTCTTTAAGCACACGTTTTTCCTACCTTGATTCTCATTGCTCTTTCTAAAGAAACATCAATCACCTGTAGGATATAAGTGAAACGTTCCCACACAAATTCACTAATGTTGCACCATGATGTCTTATTCTAAAACAAATGACTAACTAAATAACTCAAATGAAACAACATGAAGGAAACTATCTAAATGTGGGGACGTATCCCACAAAGTACTTATGTTTAGAGTTAGGAAGTAGACTTGATCAAGGTTTTTGAGGGAGCATGAGGCTCCTAGTTACATCTTCCCTCCTTCAGTGTAGAGCTTACAGTGTTGGTCATTAAACTTAAATGTCAATTGCCTACCTTACAACTTTATTGTCCCATATGGAAAAACTTTCAAGACCAGGAAGGGTCCAAACCACTTGGAGCTAAGATTTATTGGAAAAAGTTTTAGTCTTGAATTGAACAACAACACCTGATCTCCTTCAACAAAGTCTCTTCTTGTGATCTTCTTGTCATGCTATGCCTTGGTTCACTCTTTATAGATCTTTGCATTTTCATATGCGTCAAGCCTGAGATCCTCGATCTCCTAGAGTTGCAATAGCCATTTCTCACCTTCTTTCTTCATATCAAAATAAAAATATTTAATGGTCCATAAATCTTTATGCTCTAGATCCTGAGGGAGATGGCAAAATTTTCCTTAGATGAGCATGAATGGTGTGGTCCTGATGGCAGTCTTGTATGCTGTTCCGAATGCCCAAAGAGTATCATCTAGATTGAGTGCCCAATCTTTCCTTGAGCTTGAAACTATCTTCTTAAGAATGTTCTTCATCTGTCTATTTGACATCTCAACCTGCCCATCTGTTTAGGAGTAATATGAATAGAGATTTTATGTGTCACCCAATACTTGGTGAGAAGATTGTTGAACTATTTCTCACTAAAATGTGTCCCTCCATATGAAATCACGGCTCTTAGAACTCCAAAGTGAGGAAAATAATATTTTGAAACAACTTGAGCACAAACTTAGCATCAAGGGCTTGGGTATGGATGACCTCTACACACTTTGAGATAGAATCATAGGCTACCAATATGTATTTGTAATGACATGAGGATGGGAAGGGGACCATGTAGTCGACACCCCATATGGTCGAACACCTCAATCTCTAGAATGGAGTTGAGGGGCATTTCATCTCTCTTTGATATCCCACCAGCCTTTGGCATTTGTCACATGCTTTGACATAAGCATGGACATCTCAAAACAAGGTTGGCTAATAGAATCCAGCTTGAAAGATCTTGGTATCTGTATTTTCTCCCTAAAAGTGACCTTTGTTGGAAAAAGAATGGCTGACAGATACGATGCTAGTTATCTCCTCCTCAACTACACACCTCCAAATCAATATGTTGTTTCCTTGTTTTAACAACATTGGGTAGTCCCAATAATAAAAACGGACATCATGCATGAATTTCTTCTTTTGCTAATAAGTGAGCTCTGGTGGAAGATGTCATGTGGCAAGAAAATTGGTGATGTCTGCCAACCATGGTGCCTGTGGTGTATCAAAAACATACAATCTCTCTATGGGGAGGTAATCATCAATAGATTATACATCCCTTGCACATGTAGTCACTCTAGAAAGGTAATCAACGACATTGTTTTTAGTTCCTTTCTTATCTTTGATCTCAAGATCAAATTCTTGAAGCAACAATAGCGAATCAAGCATGGTTTAGTGTCCTTCTTGTTTAGAATATAGTTGATGGTGACATGATTAGTATTGATCACAACCTTGGAACCCACTAGATATTGAAAAAAATTGTTGAAGGCATATACTATGGCTAGCATCTCCTTCTCAGTTGTGGCATAGTTTATCTAGGCTTCATCAAGTGTCTTATTGGCATAGTAGATAGCACACAACTTGTTGTCCTTTTGTTGACCAAGTACAACACCAATGACGTAGTCATTTGCATCACACGTCAGCTCAAAGGGTGCATCCCAATCTGGGGGTTGAATGATTGGAGCTGAAATGAGAGCATCCTTAAGCATTTTGAAGGCAGCTTGGCATTCACTATCAAACAAAAAATGAACATCTTTTACAAGTAATGAGCACAAGGATTTAACTATATTGGAAAAATCTTTAATGAATCTCCTGTAAAATCCTGCATTTCCGAGAAATCTTCGAACATCTTTGACATTTGACGGGGTAGAAATTTTCTCTATTGCTTCCACTTTCTCCTTGTCAACTTCATTACCTTTGCTAGAAATCACATGGACTAGTACTACTTCAGATTGTACCAATGGCACTTCTCCTAGTTTTATACTATGTTAACCTTCTTACAATGCTCAAGGACTTTAGATAAATTAGACAAACAATCATTGAAAGAGTTCCCATAGACGCTAAAATCATCCATACAAACTTCCATTGTTCATTCAATAAAATCAGAGAATATTTACATCATACAACACTGAAAAGTTTCTGGTGCATTGGAAAGACCAAATAACATGCACCTATAGGCATATGTGCAATAGGTGCAAGTGGAAGTCATCTTTTCCTGATCTGGTAGATAAATTGGTATTTGAAAGAATCCAAAATAACTGCCAAGATAGTGGAAATAGGAATTATTGGCTAATCTCTCAAGCATTAAATCAATGAAACTGGTGTTTATGGGTTTCTTTATTCAACCTAATATAGTCTATATACATGCACCATCCCGTGGCTACACAGGTTTGAAGCAATTCATCAGTATCCCCTTTGATAATAGTTGCACCTCCCCTTTTGGGTACTACATGAATAACACTCACATAGGAACTATCGCTTATAGGGTAAATGATCCATGCATCTTTCAACTTGAAAATTTCCTTTTTAACAACATCGAGCATATTTGATTTAAGAGCCTAGAAGGTTCTACACAAGGATTGGCATCCTCCTCTAAATTAATTCTATACATGCAAATGGAGGGGTTGATGCCTTTCAAATCAATAATCGAATAAGCTATTACTTCTTTATGCAAACACAATTCATTTAGCAATTTGATTCTTGATCATTGGTTAAATCAACATTTATAATGACACGATATGTTGAATCATGGCCAAGAAAAGCATACCATAGCCCCGATGGAAGGGGTTTGAGTTCTACTTGGTGGACTTATAAGAGTCATCTTTCAATGATTGAATGCCTCCATAAGACAGATGTGGACTAGAACTGGTAACAACATCTATACTTTCTGTATCCATGATGGTATTCATCGCTTTCCTCACAATAGGCAACAAAAAAAAATTCTTTGTCTTCCTCTAGAAACTTGTCAATACAATCAACCAGGAAAATGTTCTCCATCTTATCTGGAGATTTCATTGCATTTCGGATGGAGAATTCCATAATTTCCCCTCCTACTCTAAGAGTGATCTTGCCTTCTCATACATAAACTATACAATCAACTATGCAGAGGAAGGATCTTCTAAAAAGGATAGGATTAGATGGAACTCCATTCATATCTAACACAAAAAAATTAGAAGGGATAAAGAACTTGCCCACTTGAACATGTACATCTTCAAAAATTCCTCTTGGATACTTCATGGTGTGATCTTACAATTGAATGGCCATCTTGGTTAACTTCAAGTCTCCAATGTCGAGCTGCTCCCACAATGTAAATGCAATAAGGCTTATGCTGGCCCCAAGGTCAATTGAACCTTTATCAAATGTTGTATCACCAATCGTGCACGACAGTGTGAAGGAATCTTAATCATCAAGTTTCTCTGGTAGTTTATTTTGAATGATGGAATTTGTCCTTTCATATAACATAACTTCCACTTAATCAATCCTCCTTCTCTTGGTCAAGAGGTCTTTTAGGAACTTTGCATAGGTAGGCATTTAAAAAATGACATGCTAAAATAAGGTTAACATACAGTTTATTAAGAATGTCCAAAAACTTGTGAAAATTTTCCATTCTCTTTCTTGCATGCAAACCTTTGAGGGAAAGGGGGAGTAGGCTTGTATATGGTTGCTCTTGAGCCACATATTTCTTCCTTTACTTTTCCTCAACATCATCTTCTTTATCACCTTCAACTTTTTTCTCATCTACCCGTGGGAATATTTTGATAATGTTTCCACTTCTTAACTAAATGGACTTGCATTCACATGGATTCATCTCTGGTTGGCCACACAGTGAACTAGAGGAGGATTTTTTGTTTTCTAGGGCTTGTTGACCAATTTAATTTTCTAGCATCTTCACATGAGTAGCAATGCCGTCTAATTTGGAAGAAAGTTGAGTGACAACATTTTTCAAGAGTAACCCATGTGCACAAAAATCGTCATTTTGCTGAATTTTATGTTGAGACAAAAGTTTCAAGCATGATTTCCAAAGTTCTCTTAGGTTGAGGGAGATTGTAGATTTTGTTGTTGTTAAATCCCGATGGTTGGTTATTGTTTATGGGCTCACGTTTACCCACTTGTTGTTGTTGATTCTGACCATGGTTCTGCTGATGTTGATTTGATGATTATTGATTTTGAGGATTGTTGTTCCTGTAGAAAAAATTTGGGTGATCCCTCCATCTTGATTTATAGGTGTTGGAGTAAGGATTCTAGAGTTGCTTGTTGGGAAAGCTCCCTACTGCATTAGCTTGCTTTGGCACCTCTTCAACATTCATCTGTGGGAAAAAACAAGAAGAATAGTCATGCCCCGGGGCTTCACAAGCATTACACACTTTCTCAACTATTTAGATGGAGTGTGTACTCAACTTTTCAAACTTCTATGACAAATCATGATGTTTGGCTACTATAAGATCAATTGCATCAACAATGTGCTTCCCACTTGACTTGTCAATTGTGCAGATTGATGAGAAAGGTTGGCTGGTTCTTTCTAAACTCTAGTAGCTATGATTGAGAGCCATATCTTATATGATGTTATATGCCTCTCTATAGAGATTGTTCATAAGTGCTCCGTTTGCAACAACATCCACAATAATACGGTTGTTGTAGAATAACCCATTGTAGAAGGTTTGTAGAAGCCCTAAATTGGCCAAAACGTAGCTAGGACAAAGGCGTTGCAGACCTTAAATCCCTCCCATGTATCATAAAGTGTTTTCATCTTCTTGTTGCTTCAAATTGGTGAGATGGTTCCTCAATTGAGATATCTTGCTAGGAGGAAAATACTTAGTAAGAAAAGCATTCAACAGTTCATCCCAACTTTTGATGGGTCACTAGGGAAAAGAGAAGAGCCACAACTTGGTTTGGTCTTACAGAGTAAACGAGAATAAAAGTAGTCATACTCCTTAAGTTGGGACACCATTAATTTTGAAGGTGCTCATGTACTAAAAAAAGTTGGCTATGTGAATATTTGGATCTTCCATAGGAGTTACTCCAAATCTATTTTGCTAGATCATGGTACTTTCAACTTTATGATTGTATTCCAGGCAGAACACAATATTCTTATGCACCCATTCCACATGTTGGGCGTAGCTGGTGTATTCGGCGGCTCCCTATTTAGTGCTATGCATGGTTCCTTGGTAACCTCTAGTTTGATCAGGGAAACCACTGAAAACGAATCTGCTAATGAAGGTTACAGATTCGGTCAAGAGGAAGAAACTTATAATATTGTAGCTGCTCATGGTTATTTCGGCCGATTGATCTTCCAATATGCTAGTTTCAACAATTCTCGTTCCTGACATTTCTTCCTAGCTGCTTGGCCTGTAGTAGGTATTTGGTTTACCTCTTTAGGTATTAGCACTATGGCTTTCAACCTAAATGGTTTCAACTTTAACCAATCTATAGTTGACAGTCAAGGTCGTGTTATTAACACTTGGGCTTGGATTTTATGCAGCTTTTTCTCCAGTTTCAGTTTTTGGTGCAAGACTAGTGTTTTTTATGCAGAAATAACCTTCTGAGCAAGACTCATCGCTTTGCCATGAGCTCCGATGGTTTTTGGTCAAATTCCATCATCTTGAGGGTCAAAATTGCAATTTATTATTTTTCTGCAGCACATTATCTTGCTTTTTGTGGATTGTTCAAGTATATGCTTTAACTTGTTTTTCTTTCTATGCTTGGACAAGCCCCTATCTGTGTTCTTCTACTCTCGTTATATATATTTGTGTTATCTCCTTTCTCTTTAACAAGTGATGTTTCTTATTTCTTCATAATCCCACTTTTTGAAATGATAAAGGGGGAGAAAGGTATGTCTTCTTTTAAAAGAGGAAGAAGGCATGTCTTACATGAAGAGGAGAAGTATGTCCATGTAAAGGGGAGAAGGTAAATGGGAGAAGACATATATGCGTAGAACATATATGAGTAGAAGACATAGTATTCTATAAATGTTATGAAAGCTAACCATGCAGGAGAAATAACATCAATTGAGGGGGAGTATGAGAACTCCATGCACATCAATTGAGGGGGGAGCATATGAGCTCAGTCCTATTGAAACCCCTAGGTTTCTCCAAAGGTATGATTTTACTGAAAAGCTTTCAATACATTTATGGAATGGTTTGTCATCTTCAAAAAGGGGGAGATTGTTGACTCAAGGTCAATTAGGTCAATGTTGACTCACGTCTAAATTGACTAAACCCGTGTTTTGATGATGACTAACCATTCCACATATTGGTGTCTAATGCCTCTACTTGAGTGTTTTCAGATTAGGTATAGACACACTCCAAATGCCCTAACTTGCGCATCTCAAATTGGAGAAAAGACAAGTCAAAGTCAATACAAGTGCACGTTATTGTAATATGATGTAAATCCATTAGAATCATGTTGTAAATCACTTGTAATGATTGCATGACTTGTAATTAATCTTAGAAAAATATCAGGAGCACTTAGATCGAATATTAGAGCACTTTAGATGCAACTTTGAAATTTGATTATAGGCACTTTGTCGGTCGAGTTTCCTAGCCTGAAAACTCGACCGATCATCCTTGATCAATTTTCTGGAGATTGCATCAGTCGAGTTGTGTTTACACAGAACTTGACCGATGGAGTAACTGACCAAATCAATTTTCATTGGTCGGTCGAGTTTCCTCAGGACAAACTCGACCGATGGTCTGAATATCGGCTTTGTCTTTTACTCTATCGGTCGAGTTACCATTATAGAAACTCGACCGATTGCACTGTACGGAAAAGTGCAGAAAAGTGTTTCTAGCCGTTGTGGAGTTGCAACAAGTGAAAATAGATCCATTGCAAGCCACAAAATGGCTAGTTTTTGTTCACAAGTGTTCCCAAAGGCTAAGAGGCATCCCCAGCTATAAATAGGACCCCTTGGGCTTCATTCCAAGGTTGAGCATTCATTGCAAACTCTATGTGAGGTTCCTATTCTATAGTTGAGTGCTTCCTACAACCTCCTCTCTCTCTCTCTCTCTAAGCTTAATCACTTGCTATATCCATTAGAGTGAGTAGGAAATCTGTAATAGAGCTAGTACTACTTGTATATCTTGTGAGGCTCTCACTTCCACCACCTCCATTTCTATCTTTTCAATCATGAAGATGAAGGTTCTCTCTCTTGTCCAAGAGAGGTGAAGAAGAACAAGGGAAGGAGTCCCTTAGTGAAGATCAAGGCTGAAGACTTGGAGCTAGAGTGGGTAAGCCCTTGGAGAAGGCAGAAGACTCAAGCTCAAGTGGGTAAGTCCTTGGTGGAAGCTTCTCCGAGTGAAGGTGAAGTCAAAAGCTGAAGATCCAAGAAGAGTGGGTAATCCCTACAAGGCTGAAGACTTGTGCAAGAGTGGGTAAGTCCTTGGAGAAGGCCGAAGACTCTTACAAAGTGGGTAAGTCCTTGGTAAGGTTGAAGACTCTTTGTATTGGATAGGTAAGTCTTTTGTTTGGTCATGCATTGTATGTCTTATGAATGAATATAAGAGTGAAACAGTTTGGAAGTCCTAGAGGTTGACCTCTCTAGGCAAGTGGACTGACACACTTCTAGTTTGAAGTGTGGAACCACTCTAAATAGCTTGTCTAATTGGTGCATGTTCAATCTCTATCTCCCTTGCTATGAATGTTTTAGTTACACTCAAATTACCTATTTAGCAACCTTATCTTGTCATATATCTTGAAGGTTTAATGAGTTTTGTTTAAGTGCTTTCAGCTTTATTCACCCCCCCTCTAGAGCATCTAATCACCCATCTAGGATCCAACAACTAGAACCTTTCTTCTACCCAAATGAGTCGGTCGGTTCACCAGGTGAACTGGTCATATCGTGTTACCCTAGCCGATAGGTTCACCCTTTGAACTGATTGGTCGGCACCCATTTCATGAAGAACATTAGCCAATTCAGTTCCAATCAGCCTGAGACTCCAAACACCCATCTCAACACTTGAGTAGACCATTTGGCATTCCATATAACCATCTCACAGGGTGATTCGATCATTTGATAGTACAGTCAGTCGATCTGTTGCATGAATTGAATACCTAAACACTTAAGTAATCAATTCAATCATCATTCAAGATTAAACTCCTCTTCTAGGTCCATACCTATGTGTGTGACCCTATATGTCCCATATTACGTTGGCAGTGAATGTTCATAACAACTTATGACATTACAAGCATTGAGTGGTGCCTAGTTGCACGTCAATTCTACCCATGTAAATGGAAAGTTGGGTAACAACTTCAATCTACAATCTGTGTATGGTGTTATAGTGTTTGTATAGTTCCTTTGTCACTGATGTCTATATTGAACTCGAGGCATGGAGTAGTCACCCTCTTCAACATTCAATCTTGTTTCTTGAACCAGAGTAGACTGTCTGAGATATATTTAAGATCAATATCATATATTGATTCACATGTTCATGGCCATGCATTACTCAGTATCTCTAATCAAGAGTCTTAGGACATCAAACTCATGTAGGAGGGACAAATCCCATCTACACCACTCATAGTCGATCCCCATGTGTCACAGTCACCCAATCATCACCTTTATGACAACCAATGTTTTAGGATTGCTATTGATGATGTCAAAGCATACCAAACGACATGTGGTGAGGGTAGTAATTCAGGTCTAAGAACCATAATCACCACCATCACTATGAGAGCTAACAATGACTACCATGGTAATGGCTTCCATGTGTTAGTCTCATGGTGGGCTTGTCCAATATATTGTTCTTTAACATGTATCTATCAGCTTGGTTTGACATTGCCATATAATGACTAATGAGATTCTATCATCAATAAACTACCACTCTGATCTTGTGTGTCATTGTTGTCTATCAACCTACCTAAATAACAATTGATCTGGGACATAATGAGAGTATATATATATATATATATATATATATATATATATATATATATATATATATATATATATATATATATATATAAGACATTTATTTAATACCCGCACAGGTAGCTTGGATTTTGCTACCCGACAACCAAAAAAGTAACTATTCTGATCAGAAAAGTAATTCTGCTATAAAAAAAAGTAACTATGTTGATAAAAAAGTAACTATACGACTAAAAAAGTAATCTCGTACAAAATACATAGTAGATATATATGTAATCGTGTTTTGAAATATGTTGTTACAAATGTAACTATCTATGCATGAAACTCAATAGTTTGCAAGGTAAAGTAACCCTCTACATGTCAAAAGTAACCAACTTGAAAAAAAGTAACCGAAATGGGGGGCGGGTAGCTACCCTCACGGGTATTAAAGATGGGCCCATATATATACATATATATATACATAGATATATATATATATATATATACATACATACATACATACATACATACATACATACATACATACATATATATATATATATATATAGAGAGAGAGAGTCAGGCTAGAATACACTCAAGTGTACAGATCGCACGAATACACTCAAGTGTGTTTGCATATCAAGACTATCTTTTGCAAATTGTAAACCATTTATCTTCACTTTCATACTATAACTAGGCTACTTACAAATTTTGAGCCCATTTGGATGATTGTAAGTCACTCATCCAAGGGCAAAAAAATTGACGCATGAAACTAATTTGAAATGCAGAATTTTTACGGTCTTTATAACATGACCTATAAATGTCCAAATGTGCTCAAATTTTGTGTATGAGCTATTCACAAGATGTTTAAGAAGATCAATGGATTATAATTAAAAAAAATATTGCATCATGAAAAATTACTTAAGTGTATTCTAACCTGACTCTCTCTCACTCTCTCTCTCTCTATATACATACATATATATATATATATATATATATATATATATATATATAAACTCTTAACATCTCTATTATAAAGAGTGGGATAAACCACCCTCTACTAAAATATGGTAAACAAAATACATTGGAAAGCAGCGGAATGAAAATTTTCTGACTATATTCAATTTCATAAAAGATTGTACAAAATACATCAAAAATCTCCCTTTTATGGTTACATCATCATACACAACTAGGATCTAGATAGAGGGAAGTCTATACTACTCCACTTTTGTCTCCAAGCAAGATATACATCATCTAGTCCATGTCAACACTAAGATCTTCATGCCATATCCATCACCTTGCTCCACATCTGGGTGGTTGGGAAAGCACCTAGCAAGAGGGAAGGAAAATAAAAGTATGTGTGAAAAAGCTATTCTAATGTAACAAGATGAGCAAAACATGTAAAACAGGCTAGGGTTCATCATAAGTTGAAGACAATCAAGAGAATGAGGCTATATATATATAAAAGAAGCTTTCAATAAATGCTTTCCATAAACAACATATCACAAAAAGGATTGCATGTATGATTAATATTGACAACCTTAACTAAGTAGGGTTGAGGCACCTACCGAACCTTCAACCAAAGGGTGAGGGGAGAATAAGATATTCCCAGTCACCTACGCACATTTTGTGTGGGGGGGAGAGTAACACGTTCCCCAGGGGAGAAATAACACATTCCCCAACTACGGGTGAATGTACATACAAGTACCACTACACTAGTTAATTAGTCTAATAAAATCAACATGCTAGAAACAATGGCAAGTAATAACATTATCCAAATAGAACATGGCAAAGGGGTACCAAGACCCAAGAAAAATATTCTAAAATGATTATGAGGCAAGTATAGCAATAGGTTCAAAAGAAAAGAATACAAGGTGCAAATAAGCCTCATTATGGAAAGCATAGGTTAAGGAACAAATAACTCCCAACTGAAGTGTATTAAGCACATACCTTTAATCTTTAGAATCCTAGAATTACTTTTCATAACTTTTACATGAGATCAGATCCTCTTTCCCTAATATGATCATCATATTTATGTATTAGATATATGTATATTCATTAAAGGCTTAAAACCTCAAAACCATTGACTTTTCCACAAATGATCGAATTTGATTTTGAAAACCTCATTAATGTCCTAGTTAGATTCTCCTGATCAAAATAACATATAGGTTTGTATATTTTCGAGATACTGACTTTTTAGGCTATTTTCAATAAGTTTAATTTAAATCATCCTTAAAAACTCCTATTCGAAAATGTCAGAATCAAACCACAAAAGTATTTTTGTTAGATAGATCTCGTTCTCCTGAATTCAAAACATATTTCATTTTCAAATTTGGACAACCGAGTAAAAAGATACGATTTTTCAAATATTAGCCAATGGGGAAGTGCCACGTAGGAAAAGCCATTTCGAAATAGCGGGTGAGAGGGAAAAATGGTAAAATACCGGGGGTTGTCTTCCCCATCGCATGCAAATCCATTACCGACAGAGAAGCTAGGCCAAAAATTAGGTGAAACCAACATACTCCACCAAAATTGACGCTCAGATACTCAAAACGAAGAGCACGATAAACCGAACAAGATGGTGCCTTGTATTTGTCCGGAGATAAAGAGAGCAGACAAATATATCCGCCACAAAACCAGCTGCTACAGCCGCCTGTCGGTGGGCCAAACGATGATGAAACAAGAAATTTGAATGTGGGATGAGTTGCAACGACGATGGGGGTGCTTAGGGTGTAGGTATTTATAGGCAAGGGACCATGGAATAGGGTTTTGGTACCCGAGATGAGAGAAGAGCTTCGACCAACTTGGGAAACCTCGAATATTTGTCAAAACATGATAATCTTGGGATGAGTAGATGTGAAATCTTAAATACAACTCGTATGCGAAAAGAATCGTGTGAAACGATGAACTGAGGAGTGAGAAATTCGGATTTGAACATCAAGGCTCTGTAGCGGTACTATTCACCCACGTGGTCTCCTACTTAAGGTAGGAGATGATCTGCGAGCCGTTGGATTAAGATCCAATGGTCCATGTGTGACATTTATATGGTTACCAAATACAAATCTGACTAAAGTTCTTATTTAATCATTTAACTTTTTCTCTTTTCCTATTTGAGGGTACAAACGACCTCCAAAATTAACCAAAATTGACATCTTGACTGATTTGTACATGTAGAATCCAAATATTGAATTAGTTTTGCCTTTTGGGGACTTTTAATTGGTTAAATAATTCAAATCATATTTTCTCTTTCCTCATTCATTAATGACTCTAGGATTATCCAAAAATAATAAAACTTCACCCATAAATCTTATTAAATATGTTGGATATGAATTTGTCATTATTTCCATTTGTTGAAGTTTCTTGTTATTTTAAATAATAAATTGAAAGTTTTGCATACTTTCTCTCTCCTATATTTATCTTCTCAACAAATATTTTTCAAATTGATTCAAAATTCATCCAAAGGTATATTTTAACATGTAGAACACGAATTTGGCATCATTTTTTTTTGAAGACTTTTATAATTGTATTTAATACATTTAAATTTTATCACTTATCTAATCATTTTAATTTATTAGAGGTATCTAGAAACGTTCTAAAAATATAAAACTTGGCCTATAAATAATACTAAATGTGTGGAACACGATTTTAGCATTAATTAATTTTTTTTCAACATATATTTAATATTTTTGGTCTTTAAGTCATTTTGTCTCTCCTGAATAAAATAAAATATTAAAAATTGGCCAGATTAGATACAAATTTGCCCAAAAGCTTATTTCCATGCTTAGATTTCGAATTTGGACTTATTTTTCTAATTTGAGAACATTAGATATTTTATTTCACCTTATTGGCTTATTTCCCATTATCTTGTAATTAAGGCTTTTATATATTTATTTATTATCCAAATTAGATGATACTTGGCCATTAAGTTTCTTTTTTTTTTAGTTTCTCCGAGATACTTTATTCACCCTACTCTCGAATTGCCAGCCAACTAGAAGATACATTTAAGGAAGGATTCGTCCTTTGTTCACTCCAGAGCTCTGCTGGAACGAACACGGGACATTGGACCCAAACTATGGAATCATTAACATTCCTAACCGACCATTTAACAAGAAGGTTTGCTAATGCATTCACACATCATTTGATGACATTGATATGAATATCTGACTTCCTTTCTTTAAGGGCTGCGAGCCTTTCACTGAAAATCTTGTATTTAGGCATACTGTGCGGCTTGGAGTTCAGAATGTCACAGGCCAGCTTGCTGTCTGATTCGATTCTCAACTCCTCCGGTCTGTGAATCAAAGCTTTGATACCTCTACAGGTAGCCATTAAATCAGTGAATAAGACATCACAACTCTTGATAGTTTGAGCTCCAACTTTGATCCATCTTTGTTGTGCATCTCTAGCTATATAGTTCGTGGCTGCTTGATTCTTCCTCTTCCGCACAGAACAATTGGCATTGATAGTGATAGTATTTTGAGACAGTGGCATCCAAGTGGCAGTAGGTGGAGACTGCGTTGGCCTTGTTGGTTTTTGGAAAGCATACAAGTTGCTCTTTACTTTAGTAGCTGTCATCCCTACACTCGTCATAGGGGGAAGACTATACCATTGAAAACCAAATCATTTATGTGCTGCCACAAAATTTCAACCGTGTTAGCAAACCAAACCGATCTAATCATGCCGTCTTGGTTGTGCTTCAAGTTTCGGGAGAACCAAGTCTTAGTAGTCTCTCCTGGTTCAAACCTTATCTTATGGATGCTTGAGACATTGCGCCACACCTGTTGTGCATAGTGACATTCTTTGAGAACATGAAGGGTGGTTTTGGCAACTAGACTACATCTGGGGCATCGATGGTCTGTTGTAAACCTGCGTCTAGCTCGATTTGAATTTGTCATCAATCCTTCATGGAGGGATTTCAACTAGAAGGTCTTCGTGCATTGTGGTATGGAGAGTTTCCATATTGTAGTCCAATTCCCTGGTATGTGAATTCAAGCATTATTAATGGTCATCTTATAATAGTTCTGGGTTCTAAACCGGCCATGGTTGTCATCGAGGTGACACCAAATATCATCCTCCCCATTCTGAACCGGGGGAAACATGTGTAGAATGGTGCTTGCAGCTTCCTTAGTGAACCAATGTTTTACGAACTCGGCATCCCAGTTCCCCTTGGGGCCATTAAGTTTCTTTTAGATCAATAAAATGAATTTTGTTATCAAATTATCTCTTGGCTTTCTATTTATGATTTTTTTGAAACAACATATTCCTCATTATCCTCTTTTATCCAATATATTCCATATTATCTCCAATTATTACATTTATCATCTCCTTTATATATATTTTGGGATTTATTTTCTTTTTCATATTCTAAAAAGCATTAGAAAGTTCTAGGACGAAATATTTTATTATCTTTATTACTTAAGTGGACATTTTATATATTAAACCCATTATTAAGCTTTCACTGAGGTATTTGTGCATAAAACCCAAATGTTCTAATAAAAGGTGAACAAATATTCATTAAACCATCATATTCTCCACAAATTAAACAGAAAGGCCAAATAGGATATAAATGAAAGGAAAAGATGGAAAAGAGGACCTAAAAGGTAAAAAGTCCAGAATTCAGTATGTTACAAGACTCCACCCCTTAAAGAGGATTTCATCCCCAAAATCACAAGAAATTAGGGAAGGGTGAGCGTGCAACCTCTCATCACTAAACATTAGGTTGTTCCTCCAACCATAAAACTTCCACCAAAACTTATACTTCAAATACACCTAAGGGTTTAGAAACTTCACATACAGCTCAACATAGGTTGGGTTCTTAAGGATCACCTAGGGTTCCACCATTAAGATATTTTTTTACGAGACTTAACATCATTTACATTTTTGGCTCATTAACATTATACTCTTTGTGATATCACATTATCAACATTATATTAATTATGTCATGTTATATTCACTTTATTGCCAAAAGGGTTATATTTTATTATTATGCACAATTAGAGGTTACTCAATTATCTCAATACATTTGATCATTAATAACTTTGATTTACACTTCATTATCCTCATATTATCACTTTATTGAGTTATAAAAAATTATTTTACAAGAAATAAGACACTCTATCCAATTTGTGGTTACTCGTACAATTTTTCCAATTAATGACACATTAGTTACTTTTATCGATATTAAACATTATCTCTTTGCTACGTTATCTTTATTGCTCATATTGATATCATCATTAATCATTTCTCATATTCATTCATTTATATTATTGATTTTACACATTTATGTGAATCCCATCACTTCATATTCACATTGAAGCCATTACATGTATTTTAATGATCAAGGTGAGACATATTACATATCAACAAATTGATTCACATTAAGTGACTAATGACATGTGTATTAGATAACAATATAACTTGCATTTTATATTGATGACTTGATTAATATGTTATTAGATGATTATATATATCATTTATGTGTATCAAAGTATGTTAACTGATTATGGCTATTAACATCATTAATGTATCATGAAAGGCATTAAAGATGTATAGATTAGGGTTAGATTATTACAACTTAGGGTTTAGGTCAACATGACCATTTTATTTCACTTATCCTTCCTTATCATGAATTAAGTCCAAATTACCTTACAATTATCTTTCTCATCATAACATTAGGATTTATAGGTTCATGACTTGATCAACAACTTACATATTGACAATTAGCATTGATATTCATATTATGTGCCTTAGATGTACATTAGGGTTCAAGAACATGCATTATTACTTAGATGATAATTATGTGTTCATTAATATGTAAACAAGCTTGTTAGTGTTACAATTATTACTTGTTTGGAGAACACTAAGCACAACAACCTCCTAAGAATGGAGTTAGGGTTTCTAAAGATAGATTAGATAGACTTCAAGATGTTATAGGGTTCCATCTCCCTAAAGAAGATTTCGTCCACAGAATCTAACCACTCAAACATCATCAATTAGCCATACTCCACCCCTTAAAGGGTTTGACCCATCAAGCCAAACTACATTAGGGTTAAAGGCTAAGTCTAACTAAACCATTCTCAAGATCCATCATGCTTTCACTACGCACTCTGATATCTTCCTAAACACCAAAACTCTAAGGTCTAGGTTCTAGGGACATAAAAAACTATCTTGGTATAAATCCTCCAGCAAAACAAGTTATCAAACACCTGAAACTTAGCTTTCCCAAATATATACAACAGAGAACCTAAGGTCACTATTGCCTAAAAGCAAATTATTTTAGACAATTCATATTATCTCAGTCCGGGCCGGTATCATATGGACATAGAAGTCCTCGTAAACCAAGCTAGTGGCGCGGAGGAAAATATTGCCAGCCCCCAAAACCCTAATCCTTTCTAGACACCTTTGCTTCTACTTCATGCCCTAATAGTTGCCTAAAGGCAAACCTAAACAACATCAAGTTATGCATATTTTAATTATAAGTATTTTAGGGTTTTATTCATCATGATTCTAATGTGGAACTATTGAGTTCTAAGTCAACCTTTCATCAAGGTAGATCAAATCTAGGGTAACCATGTCACCTAAAGGAACTATGTAAGTCATGGGTTCTAACTAGGGAGACAAAACTAAAATAGTCAGATTCCGACTACCATGGGCTCTGTAACCATGTTGTAAAGAGTGGGATAAACCACCCTCTACTAAAATATGGTAAACAAAACACATTGGAAAGCAGCGGAATAAAAAATTTCTGACTATATTCAATTTCATAAAAGATTGTACAAAATACATCAAAATCTCCCTTTTAGGGTTACATCATCATACACAACTAGGATCTAGATAGAGGGAAGTCTAAACTACTCCACTTTTGTCTCCAAGTAACATATCCATCAGCTAGTCCATGTCAACACTAAGATCTTCATGCCATATCCATCAACTTGCTCCACATATGGGTGGTTGGAAAAGCACCCATCAAGAGGGAAGGAAAATAAAAGTATGTGTCAACAAGCTATTCTAATGTAACAAGATGAGCAAAACATGTAAAACAGGCTAGGGATCATCATAAGATGAAGGTAATCAAGAGAATGAGGCCGTATATAAATAAATGAAGCTTTCAATAGATGCTTGCCAAAAACAACATATCACAAAAAGGATTGCATGTATGATTAATATTGACTACCTTAACTAAGTAGGGTTGAGGCACCTACCGGACCTTAAATAAAAGGGTGAGGGGAGTATAAGACATTCCCAGTCACCTACACACATTTTGTGTGTGGGGGAGAGTAACACGTTCCCCAGGGGAGAAATAACACATTCCCCAACTATGGGTGGTTGTACATATAAGTACCACTACACTAGTTAATTAGTCTAATAAAATCAACATGCTAGAAACAATGGAAAGTAATAGCATTATCCAAATAGAACATGGCAAAGGGGTACCAAGACCCAAGAACAATATTCCAAAATGATTCTGAGGCAAGTATAGCAATAGATTCAAAAGAAAAGAATACAAGGTGCAAATAAGCCTCATTATGGAAAGCATAGGTTAAGGAACAAATAATTCCCAACTGAAGTGTATTAAGCACATACCTTTAATCTTTAGAATCCTAGAATTACTTTTCATAACTTTTACATGAGATCAGATCCATTTTCCCTAATATGATCATCATATTTATGTATTAGATATATGTATATTCATTAAAGGCTTAAAACCTCAAAACCATCGACTTTTCCACAAACGATCGAGTTTGATTCCGAAAACCTCACTAATGTCCTAGTTAGATTCTCCTAATCAAAATAATATATAGGTTTGTACATTTTCGAGATACTGACTTTTTAGGCTATTTTCCATAGTTTGAAGTATTTCAATCATCCGTAAAAACACCTATTCGAAAACATTAGAATCAAACCACGAAAGTATTTTTGTTAGATATATCTCGTTCTCAAAATTTCAAAACATATTTCATTTTCAAATTTGGACAACCGAGTAAAAAGATACGATTTTTCAAAGATCAACCAAAGGGGAAGTGCCACGTAGGCAAAGCCACTTCGAAACAGTGGGTGAGAGGGAAAAATGGTAAAATACCGGGGGTTGTCTTCCCCTCGCATGCAAGACCATTACCGACAGAGAAGCTAGGCCTAAAATTGGGTGAAACCAACATACTCCACCAAAATCGACGCTCAGATACTCAAAATGAAGAGCACGATAAACCGAACAAGATGGTACCTTGTGTTTGTCCGGAGACAAAGAGAGCAGACAGATATATCCGCCGCAAAACCAGCTGCTACGGACGCCCGTCGGAGGGCCAAACAATGATGAAACAAGAAATTTGAATGTGGGATGAGTTGCAACGACGATGGGCGTGCTTAGGGTGTAGGTATTTATAGGCAAGGGAGCATGGAATAGGGTTTTGGTACCCGAGATGAGAGAAGAGCTTCGTCCAACTTGGGAAACCTCGAATATTCATCAAAACATGATAATCTTGGGATGAGTAGATGCAAAATCTTAAATACAACTCATATGCGAAAAGAATCGTGCGAAACGATGAATTGAGGAGTGAGAAATTCGGATTTGAATATCAAGGCTCCGTAGCATTACTATTCACCCGTGTGGTCTCCTACTCAAGGTAGGAGATGATCCGCGAGCCTTTGGATTAAGATCCAACGGTCCATGTGCGTGACATTTATATGGTTGCCAAATACAAATCTGACTAAAGTTCTTATTTAATCATTTAACTTTTTCTCTTTTCCTATTTGAGGGTGCAAACGACCTCCAAAATTAACCAAAATTGACAACTTGACTGATTTTGACGTGTAGAATCCAAATATAGAATTAGTTTTTCCGTTTGGAGACTTTTAATTGGTTAAATAATTCAAATCATATTTTCTCTTTCCTCATTCATTAATGATTCTAGGATTATCCAAAAATAATAAAACTTCACCCATAAGTCTTATTAAATATGTTGGATATGAATTTGTCATTATTTCCATTTGTTGAAGTTTCTTGTTATTTTAAATAATGAGTTGAAAGTTTTGCATACTTTCTCTCTCCTATATTTATCTTCTCAGCAAATATTTTTCAAATTGATTCAAAATTCATCCAAAGGTCTATTTTAACATGTAGAACACGAATTTGGCATCATTTTATTTTTTTGAAGACTTTTATAATTTTATTTAATACATCTAAATTTTATCACTTATCTTATCCTTTTAATTTATTAGAGGTATCTAGAAACTTTCTAAAAATATAAAACTTGGCCTATAAACAATACTAAATGTGTGGAACACGATTTTAGCATTAATTAATTTTTTTCAACATATATTTAATATTTTTGGTCTTTAAGTCATTTTGTCTGTCCTGAATAAAATAAAATATTAAAAATTGGCCAAATTAGATACAAATTTGCCCAAAAGCTTATTTCCATGCTTAGATTTCGAATTTGGACTTATTTTTCTAATTTGAGAACATTAGATATTTTATTTCACCTTATTGGCTTATTTCCCATTATCTTGTAATTAAGGCTTTTATATATTTATTTATTATCCAAATTAGATGATAGTTGGCCATTAAGTTTCTTTTTTTTAGTGTCTCCGAGATACTTTATTCACCCTACTCTCGGATTGCAGGCCAACTAGAAGATACATTTAAGGAAGGATTCATCCTTTGTTCACTCCAGAGCTCTGCTGGAACGAACATGGGACATTGGACCCAAACTATGGAATCATTAACATTCCTAACCGACCATTTAACAAGAAGGTCTGCTAATGCATTCACACCTCATTTGATGAAATTGATATGAATATCCGACTTCCTTTCTTTAAGGGCTGCGAGCCTTTCACTGAAAATCTTGTATTTAGGCATACTGTGCAGCTTGGAGTTCAGAATGTCACAGGCCAGCTTGCTGTCCGATTCGATTCTCAACTCCTCCGGTCTGTGAATCAAAGCTTTGATACCTCTGCAGGTAGCCATTAACTCAATGACTAAGACATCACAACTCTTGACAGTTTGAGCTCCAGCTTTGATCCATCTTTGTTGTGCATCTCTAGCTATATAGCTCGTGGCTGCTTGATTCTTCCTCTTCCGCACAGAACCATCGACATTGATAGTGATAGTATTTTGAGACGGTGGTGTCCAAGTGGTAGTAGGTGGAGACTGCGTTGGCCTTGTTGGTTTTTGGAAAGCATACAAGTTGCTCTTTACTTTAGTAGCTATCATCCCTACACTCGTCATAGGGGGAAAGACTATACCATTGCAAACCAAATCATTTATGTGCCGCCTGAAAATATCGACCATGTTAGCAAACCAAACTGATCTAATCATGCCGTCTTGATTGTGCTTCAAGTTTCGGGAGAACCAAGTCTTAGTAGTCTCTCCTGGTTCAAACCTTATCTTATGGCTGCTTGAGACATTGCGCCACACCTGTTGTGCATAGTGGCATTCTTTGAGAACATGAAGGGTGGTTTCGGTATCTAGACTACATCTGGGGCATCGATGGTCTTTTGTAAACCCGCGTCTAGCTCAATTTGAATTTGTCATCAATCCTTCATTGAGGTATTTCCACTAGAAGGTCTTCGTGCACTGTGGTATGGACAATTTCCATATTGTAGTCCAATTCCCTAGTGTGCAAATGCAGGCATTATTAATCGTCATCTTATAATAGTTCTGGGTTCTAAACCGGCCTTGGTTGTCATCGAGGTGACACCAAATATCATCCTCCCCATTATGAACCGGGGGCAGCATGTGTAGAATGGTGCTTGCAACTTTCTCAGTGAACCAATGTTTTACGAACTCGGCATCCCAGTTCCCGTCGGGGCCATTAAGTTTCTTTTAGATCAATAAAATGAATTTTGTTATCAAATTATCTCTTGGCTTTCTATTTATGATTTTTTTAACCAACATATTCCTCATTATCCTCTTTTATCCAATATATTCCATATTATCTCCAATTATTACATTTATCATCTCCTTTATATATATTTTGGGATTTATTTTCTTTTTCATATTCTAAAAAGCACTAGAAAGTTCTAGGACGAAATATTTTATTATCTTTATTACTTAAGTGGAAATTATATATATTAAACCCATTATTAAGCTTTCACTGAGGTATTTTAGTGCATAAAACCCAAATTTTGGAATAAAAGGTGAACAAATATTCATTAAACCATCATATTCTCCACAAATTAAACAGAAAGGTCAAATAGGATATAAATGAAAGGAAAAGATGGAAAAGAGGACCTAAAAGGTAAAAAGTCCAGAATTCAGTATGTTACAAGACTCCACCCCTTAAAGAGGATTTTGTCCCCGAAATCACAAGCAATTAGGGAAGGGTGAGTGTGCAACCTCTCATCACTAAACATTAGGTTGTTCCTCCAACCATAAAACTTCCACCAAAACTTATACTTCAAATACACCTAAGGGTTTAGAAACTTCACATACAGCTCAACATAGGTTGGGTTCTTAAGGATCACTTAGGGTTCCACCATTAAGATATTTTTTTAGGAGACTTAACATCATTTAAATTTTTGGATCATTAACATTATACTCTTTATGATATCACATTATCAAAATTATATGAATTATGTCATGTTATATTCACTTTATTGCCAAAAGGGTTATATTTCATTATTATGCACAATTAGATGTTACTCAATTATCTCAATACATTTTATCATTAATTAATAACTTCGATTTACACTTCATTATCCTCATATTATCACTTTATTGAGTTATAACAAATTATTTTACAAGAAATAAGACATTCTATCCCATTTGTGGTTACTCGTACAATTTTTCCAATTAATGACACATTAGTTACTTTTATCGATATTAAACATTATCTCTTTGCTACATTATCTTTATTTCTCATATTGATATCATCATTAATCATTTCTCATATTCATTCATTTATATTATTGATTTTACACATTTATGTGAATCCCATCACTTCATATTCACATTGAAGCCATTACATGTATTTTAATGATCAAGGTGAGACATATTACTTATCAACAAATTGATTCACATTAAGTGACTAATCACATGTGTATTAGATAACAAGGTAACTTGCATTTTATATTTATGACTTGATTAATATGTGATTAGATGATTATATATATATATATCATTTATGTGTATCAAAGTATGTTAACTGATTATGGCTATTAACATCATTAATGTATCATGAAAGGCATTAAAGATGTATAGATTAGGGTTAGATTATTACAACTTAGGGTTTAGGTCAACATGACCATTTTATTTCACTTATCCTTCCTTAGCATGAATTAAGTCCAAATTACCTTACAATTATCTTTCTCATCATAACATTAGGATTTATAGGTTCATGACTTGATCAACAACTTACATATTGACAATTAGCATTGATATTCATATTATGTGCCTTAGATGTACATTAGGGTTCAAGCACATGCATTATTACTTAGATGATAATTATGTGTTCATTAATATGTAAACAAGCATGTTAGTCTTACAATTATTACTTGTTTGGAGAACACTAAGCACAACAACCTCCTAAGCATGGAGTTAGGGTTTCTAAAGATAGATTAGATAGGATTCAAGATGTTATAGGGTTCCATCCCCCTAAAGAGGATTTCGTCCACGAAATCTAACCACTCAAACATCATAAATTAGCCATACTCCACCCCTTAAAGGGTTTGACCCATCAAGCCAAACTACATTAGGGTTAAAGTCTAAGTCTAACTAAACCATTCTCAAGATCCATCATGCTTTCACTATGCACTCTGATATATTCCTAAACACCCAAACTCTAAGGTCTAGGTTCTAGGGACATAAAAAACTATCTTGGTATAAATCCTCCAGCAAAACAAGTTATCAAACACCTAAAACTTAGATTTCCCAAAGATATACAACAGAGAAGCTAAGGTCACTATTGCCTAAAAACAAAATATTTTAGACAATTTATATTAGCTCAAGCCAGGCTGGTATCATATGGGCATAGGAGTCCTCGTAAACCAAGCTAGTGGCGCGGAGGAAAATATTGCCAGCCCCTGAAACCCTGATCCTTTATGAACACCTTTGCTTCTACTTCATGCCCTAATAGTTGCCTAAAGGCAAACCTAAACAACATCAAGTTATGCATATTTTAATTATAAGTATTTTAGGGTTTTATTCATCATGATTCTAATGTGGAACTATTGAGTTCTAAGTCAACCTTTCATCAAGGTAGATCAAATCTAGGGTAACCATGTCACCTAAAGGAACTATGTAAGTCATAGGTTCTAACTAGGGAGACAAAACTAAAATAGTCAGATTCCGACTACCATGGGCTCTGTAACCATGTTGTAAAGAGTGGGATAAACCACCCTCTACTAAAATATGGTAAACAAAACACATTGGAAAGCAGCAAAATAAAATTTTTCTGACTATATTCAATTTCATAAAAGATTGTACAAAATACATCAAAAATCTCCCTTTTAGGGTTACATCATCATACACAACTAGGATCTAGATAGAGGGAAGTCTAAATGATAACCTCCAATTTTGTGTTGATATCTTAATAATTTTCTTCAATTTTCCACACTCTTTCTTAGATAAATTAGACAGAATCCCTAGTTATTCCCTTTTATTACAAATATACTGTTAGATTAACTTTTCTCCTTTTTACTTACAGAAAAAGACGCAAAAAAATCACAAAAGACTCATACGGTCCCAAGACCGCATGGACTCACACGGTCCCAAGACCGCATGAAGCCAACCGGTCCCAAGACCGCATGGACTCACACGGTCCCAAGACCGCATGAAGCCATACGGTCCCAAGACCGCATGGACTCACATGGTCCCAAGACCACATGAAGCCATACGGTCCCAAGACCGCATGGACTCACACGGTCCCAAGACCGCATGGACTCACACGGTCCCAAGACCACATGAAGACAACCGGTCCCGAGACCGCATGAAGCTAACTGGTCCCAAGACCGCATGAAGCCAACCGGTCCTAAGACCGCATGAGCCCAAACAGTCTCAGAGTCCAAACGGTCTCAGAGTCCAAACGGTCTCAGAGTCCAAATGGTATCAGAGTCCAAAGGTCTCAGAGTCCAAACGGTCTCAGAGTCCAAACGGTCTCAGAGCCCAAACGGTCTTAGAGTCCAAACGGTCTTCAAAACCGTTTGGACCCAAAATTGACCAAACCGTTTGGACTTCACTTAGGGTAAATAAGACCCAAGGGTTCCTCCCAACATCATCAAGTTTCAGACGCCCAGAGGCTGCCTCTACTACTCCAAATCTATTCCAACCTCCATCCTCCGCCCAAAGGCTGCTGGTCTGAGATCCACGCTCCATCCTAAAGCTGCTTTTGTCTCTTCACCAAAGAAGGTGGGAAGAGGAGACCTCATCATCGAGAAATCTGTGAAGTTCAAAGATCGTCACTCTCTCTCTTTCTAAGGGGTTGACTTTCCTCTCTCCTTTGTGGGGATGACGTTCTCTCTCTCTCTTCTCGCCTCCTTCTTTGTCCTAGCTATGAGCGAGTAGTCTCCTTCACTAGGGTGCTGGGAGTAGCCCCGCTACCCATGTTTTCATTTCATGTAATGTAATCCATAGTTTGCAATATAGAGATGCTTTCTTTTCAGTTCAACATCAATCGTTTAATGAATGCTTGTTGCTTGATCACCAACTTGTGTTATCTTTTATCTTTTAGTATGAATTGTCTATGTTTTTACTATTAGATTCAAATCTCGATTGAATGTTGGTTCTTGGTGCATGTATCCACCATGCATCTGTTTTGGTATCTAGGAGTGATTTCAAGAAGTGGAGTAAACTCACTTCATCGTTGTACTTCCATACTATGAAATGGAATCAGTTGACATATGAAAATACAACCTTAATAAGTCGAGGAACACACTTTGCGAAGGGAATGATGTAAAGTAGGTGACCATTCATTCGGGGATGGCTGGCATTGCAACATTCCCACACTTCTCGTAGTTAGTTCTCCGAAAGGAAACTAAATCTTCAAAGATACTAACTGTTTAGACTCTTATTGCAGGTTATGTTTTATGTTGCATGTTTTGATCCATGTGTAGTGGCGGTGAAAGCCGATCACATCCTAGTGGCTCCTTATCATTGTTTAGCATCCTTAAATTTACTTACTTGCTTTACTTTACTTTCCCTTAGTATAAAATCACCAAACCAAACCTTTTGATCTAGATACCAACTACTAAGAGATTAAGTGAGATTCTAACGTTTTCCATCTTGTTGCTCCCAACAAGACCGTTGTCCCATGGATTCGACCCTTAACTATACTACGATAAGACTTCCACATATCTTAGCATATGTGGGTGGATTTCTCGATCTAGTATAAGCAAGGCTAAACTTAAAGACTTACCATCTTTAGGATTTTTAGTGGTGCACACAATTCCACAAGAGTGGAAGCTCCATCAAAAATTGGCGTCGTTGCCGGGGACAATGGAACGTTTTAATTTCATTTAATATCTTGCTAGTTGGTTAGGGTTTTACACTTTCTTTTAATCATTAGTCCATATCTTCTCAAGTTCATCATATCTCTGGCATCATCTAAAAGGTTTGTTCCTTTCTCTACCCAGGTAGAAGACGTGTATGCAATCATCGCATAACCTCAGATTCTCCCCTGATCCAGAGTACGACTCTGAGGTAGAGAGAAGCTTCCACCGCCGCATCAGACTTAACCGCCAAAGAGTCAGGCAAATGGCTGAAGATCAACGCCAAGCTGTACTAGTAATGGAAAGGGCCAATGCCGCCATAGTCGCTCAAAGAGCACAACTCATTGCTGACACCCGTGCTCAGATTCAAGCGGAGATTCGAGCGGAAGAACAAGCCCGTATCTGAGCTGAAAACGAAGCAGCTAACCAAGCTGCCCAGTTAGAGCTAAGAAACAAGCAATTGAGGGACTATGCCGTCCCTAAGAACTATGAAGACAATCATCTAGTTCGGCCTCCGATCATCAACATACCCAAATTCGAGATCCAGACACAATGGATTCAAATCATGCATGGCATCTCATTCTTTGGTGGTTCTGGAGATGACTGTATGGATCACTTGAAGAGGTTCAAGGCACTTTGCCAACTCGTCCCACAGGATGGATTTGCTTTTGACGCAATAATGTTACATCTTTTCCACTTCACTCTATCAGGAAGAGCTTTGAGCTAGTACAACTGGCTTGATAGGGAGCCAATAATCACCACATGGGCTCCCTTGGAAGAAAAGTTCCTGGAGAAGTTCTTCCCCCCTTCGTTAACTTATGAAATTAGGGGGCAGATTAACCACTTCACCCAACTTCCTAGAGAATCACTCGCAGAAGCATGGGAAAGGTTCAAGGAGCTTCTAAGAAAGTGTCCTCATCACGGCATCTCCCAAAATCAATTAATAGAAACGTTCTATAGGGGAGTGAGTGATGACATCAAGCAATTTCTTGATTCCTCATCTGGAGGAAGTTTTATGAGAAAGAACTATGAGGATGCTTGGAAAATTGTCACACTTGGAGCTGAGAATCAATCCAATTGGGGACGATCATCTGACAAGGGAGTCCTCAAAGTTTATAAAGATGAGGAATCATTGGAAATGAAGGGTATTGCTGAAGCCTTAAAGACCATAGCTCATAAACAGCAGGCTCTTGAAACTTCACTTGGAGAATATGATAAGAAGAAAAACCCTCAAGTCCAACAGGTTAAAGCTGCCACATGGACCTGTGAAGCCTGTCACGCATCCGATCACCCAACTTTGTCATGCAGTCTGCTTTACAATGTGATGATGGATATGCACCCATCACAACAGCAGTACGAACCAATCATCGAACAACCTGAAGAGCAGATGCCCGAACAAGTTAATTCCATTCATTCCATACCTGGACAAGTTTACTATAATCCAAATCAACCAAGAAACCACCCAGGTTTTCAATACGGGAACCCTGCAGGGACTGCCAACCCGCAACACCAGACACGAGGCGGATCCTCCAATAGGTTGCCACTTGGATTCCAAAGAAACTTTAATCAAAATCAAGGGAACCCCAGAAATAACTTCCCAAGATCCAACTACCCTAGAAACCCCTCCGCCTACTATCAATATACCCATCCTCCTCTACACCTGCAACTGCACCCTCAGTTGCAGAAACCTCAGTTAGCACTGCCTCCGCAACAACCACATCAAGGACAACAATAACTCACTCAGAAAAATGCCCCCTCCCAGCCAGCAGACGAGATGACTTTGATAAGGCAGATGCTACAGTCCCAACAAACCATGCTCACTAATCAACAAGCTCAGCAGAAGGCGGTGGAGGCTCAATTAGCACAAATTGCTGCACAACTGAAGCCACAAGCAGGCACTTTTGCAGGACAACCTGAGTCAAACCCTAGACACGACCAAAATAGACCATAACAATTGAATGTTGTCACTACAAGATCTGGTCCTGTCCTTCACAAAACTACGAGAATCGCCCATGATGATGATGATAAACCTGTCTAAATTCCTAATGCAAGCCCGAACCTAGGAACTGAGAAGTTCGCGGAGAACGCAAAAAGCAAAGAAAAAGAACAAGCTTCCAAAGAGCAAGGAATTCCATAGTATAAGCCTAGAATACCATATCCGGGAAGATTGCGAGAGATAAAAATGGACACTAGGTTCCAAAGATTCAAGGAGGCGATGAAGAAACTCTATGTCGACATCCCGCTCCTTGATGCTCTCTCTGAAGTACCGGCTTGGGCTAAATACCTAAAAACTCTGTTATCAAGGAAATACATTACTGAAGAATAAGAGACTGTAAAACTAGCTCAAACCACCTCCGATATCATTCTTAATAAGATGCCAAAGAAAAAGAAGGACCCTGGTTCCTTCGGTATTCAGTGTTGTATTGGAAATGCCTTGAGAAAAAAGGGATTAGCTGACTTAGGGGCTAGCATATCAATTATGCCCTATTCCATGTGTAAATGATTAGGTTTCACTGACTTTCTGCCCACAACGATGACAATTCAATTAGTTGATTCCACTATCACTGCATCTCTAGGAATTATCGAAGATATTCCAGTCAGGATAGGCAAAGATGCCTATGTCCCGTGCGATTTTGTCATTATGGATATCAAGGAGGATCTGAGATACCCAATAATATTTGGCAGACCTTTCCTGGCCACAGCCAGGATGCTTATTGATGTTGAAGCTGGCACGATCATTCTAAGATTGGGAAAAGAAGCAATTCAATTCTGAGTTCTCAACAGCATGAAAGGTCCCAACATTCAAGAGGAGGTCTTTCTCTTAGATGTAATACATCAAATGTCCCAATTAGAAATACCTGAGCCATCTTATGAGTTAAAGAATGTTCTAATCAACCCAGAAGTCAAATTTTCTGTAAATGAATTGGTGTGACAATGTTTGCAACACTTAGAGAAAGCTGAAGAAGCACCGACAGCCACCTTTGAGGAGCTCAAATCTATCACTATTTTAGAAGTAACAGAAACACTCAAGGCTCCTGAGATGAGGACTCTACCAACGGGACTTAAACACGTCTTCTTGGACAAAGAAAAATTATGTCCAGTTATTATCAGTTCCACCTTGATGAAAAACCAGGAAGAAAGGCTTCTTGTTGAGCTGAAGAAACACAAGAAAGCCATTGGGTACAAAATAACTGACCTAACAGGTATACACCCAGCCTTATGCATGCATAGACTTCCCATGGTCGAAGAATTCAAGCCATCAAGAGAACACCTTAGGAAGATGAACCCCAATCTTAAAGAAGTGGTTCGCCTTGAAGTCCTCAAATTGCTGAAAGCCGGCATAATTTACCCAATTTCAGACTCCCAATGGGTCAGCCCCATCCTAGTGGTCCCCAAAAAGGGAGTAACCATTGTCGTGCTAAATGACAAGAATGAGTTAGTTCCTACAAGGACTGTGATGGGGTGAAGGATGTGTATCGACCACAGGAAACTAAACAAATTAACGCGAAAAGATCACTACCCTCTGCCCTTTCTCGACGAAGTCCTAGAACGCTTAGCCCATCAAAAATACTTATGCTATCTGGATGGTTATTTTGGGTTCTACCAAATCCCTATACACCTGGAAGACCAAGAGAAAACTACCTTTACCTGCCCCTTTGGGACCTATGCTTTCAGAAGAATGCCATTCGGGATGTGCAACACACCTGCTACATTCCAAAGGTGTATGCCTGTTATTTTTGCAAGATTAACATAATCTATAATGGAGGTTTTCATGGATGATTTTTCAGTTTACGAAGATTCCTTCGATAACTGTCTACTCAACCTTGTCCAAGTCTTACAATGATGCGAGGAAACGAACCTCATCCTGAATTGGGAAAAATGCCATTTTATGGTAACTGAAGGTGTCGTCCTCAGACATAGAGTGAGTGACAGAGGAATTGAGGTAGACAAGGCAAAAATCGATGTTATCTCGAAATTGTTGCCACCAAAATACGTAAAAGGAGTACGAGCATTCTTGGGTCATGCTGGGTTTTACAGAAGATTTATCAAAGATTTCTCAAAAATAGCAAAACCCATGACCCAATTTCTGACCAAAGGCACCAAGTTCAATTTTAATAAAAAATGCTTACAAAGTTTCTCAACTCTGAAAACTGATTTAATCTCTGCACCCATACTAAGAGCCCCGGATCGGTCACAACCTTTTGAAATCATGTGTGACGCCAGCGATTATGCCATAGGGGCCGTATTAGGACAGAGAATCGACAAGAAACCTTATGTAATTTACTACGCATCCAAAACGCTCGATGAAGCACAGAAGAACTACACTACTACAGAAAAGGAGTTCTTAGCTGTCATTTATGCGTTCGAGAAATTCTGCTCCTACTTGATTGGAGCTAAGGTCATCGTCTACACTGACCACTCTGCCATACGATACCTAATTCAGAAGCAAGATGCAAAACCCAGACTTATCCCCTGGGTGTTGATGCTTCAGGAATTCGATTTGGAAATCAAAGACAAAAGTGGGGTGGAAAACGTCTTCGTCGATCATCTCATCCGTATTGAAGTCGAGGATGAAGATAAACTACCTATCCGATATTCCCTTCCAGGTGACCAACTAATGAAAGTTACCAATGGATTCCCCTCGTATGCCGACATTGTTAATTATCTGGCTACAGGAATCATTCACCCTTCCGCCTCTCATCACGACAAAAGGAAATTCCTCCACGATGTAAAGCAATACTATTGGGATGAACCTTACCTTTTTCTCCTATGCGCAGACGGACTTTTCCATCGCTGCTTACCTAAAGAAGAGATTACCCTTGTCTTAGAGCATTGCCATTCTGGCCCCACTGGGGGACACATGAGTGCGAAGAAAACCACTATGAAAGTTCTGCAATCAGGTTTCTTATGGCCAACAATAGCAAAAGATTCCCATGATTTTGTAAAATCATGCAACAAATGTCAACTTTCTGGCGGCATTTCTAAAAGGAATGAAATGCCCCTCACCATGTGGCAAGAGATTGAACTTTTCGACGTATGGGGGATAGACTACATGGGCCCCTTTCCTTCTTCATATGGTTTCTCTTACATTCTAGTTGCAGTAGACTATGTCTCGAAATGGGTCGAAGCTATACCCACAGTGTCCAACGATTCCAAACCAGTCATTAAGATGTTTAAAGATATCATTTTTCCCAGATTTGGAGTCCCCCGAACTGTCATATCCGATGGAGGGATCCATTTTCTGGAACAAAGTTTTGAATCCCTCTTAAAGAAATACGGAGTTAACCATAAAGTTGCCACGCCTTACCATCCACAAACCAGTGGTCAGGTTGAAGTTTCAAATAGACAACTGAAGGCAATCTTAGAAAAAATAGTCAATAGACACCGCACTGACTGGTCCACCAAGCTTCCCGATGCCCTTTGGGCTTATCGAACAGCTTATAAAACACCAATCAGGACAACCCCGTTCTGTTTGGTATACGGGAAGTCATGTCATCTTCCAGTGGAATTGAAACATAAGGCTTGGTGGTCCATTAAACAACTGAATTTTGATTTCAAAAGTGCCAGAGAAAATAGACAACTACAACTACAAGAGCTAGAAGAGCTCCGAATGACCGCTTATCAAAGTGCCAGGATTTATAAAGAACAAACCAAGATGTGGCACGATGGTCATCTACAAAGGAAGGACATCGCCATGGGTGACAAAGTCCTCCTTTTCAACTCCAAGCTCAAATTGTTCCCCGGAAAACTCCGCACAAAGTGGTGTGGGCCTTTCACCATCAAACATATATACTCGACTGGAGATGCCATAATTGTTGACGACAATGGAGGAGAAATGACAGTCAATGGCCATCGATTAAAAAAATACTACACTCCAGCAGATAAAATGCTGAGACAGACTATTGCGATCAGAGACGCCACAACATCATCATAACAACATCAAAACCTCGTCGAGCCAGCGACGTAAAACCCAGGTGCTTCTTGGGAGGCAACTTAAGATCTGAGCATCTTCTTTTATCTTCTGTTCCTTTAAGTTACCTTAGGATTATCTTCTAAAAATATAAAAATTTATATAACCAAAACAAATAAAAAATATAAAAATCAAAATAACATTAACCCTCCCAAACGGTCTTGAAATCGTTTGGAGCCAAACGGTCCTGAAACCGTTTGGAGCCAAATGGTCTCGAAACCATCTGGAGTCCAAACGGTCGCTAAACCGTTTGACCTAGGGATTTTGCAAAGTCAACCCCTGATTCCTATAAATACAACCCTATCCCCTCTCCTTTTTCCTTCTTTCGATTCCTGAGCTTCCTTAAACCCTCGGTGCACTGTTCCATCTCCGCTCCTGTTCCCGCGCAACCCGCGACCCAGACCATCTCCGCCGCCCTCCTTCCCCGTTCCGTGTGTCTTCACGGTGATGGCACCTCCGTCGCCGCCTCTCCTCGCATCACCATCTTCATCTCCGACCGTTTCTGCAAGGTAGTTCAGCACGCTGCTTCAATCGGCACTTCCATCTGTGCACCGCCGTCGTCTTTACCATCACCACCATCTACGACACCGTCGCGGCTCCCTTTTCTATCACCAATGTCATCCTTATCACCGCCGCCTTTGCTTTCACCGCTAGTTCCGCCTCTCCTCCGTCCGCTGCACCCCTGGCGTTTCAGCTGCCAAACGGTCCTGAAACCATTTGGAGCCAAACGGTCCTGCAACCGTTTGGCTCTCCAAAACCGCATACACTTTGTTAAAACATAAAAACACATAAACATATACAAGACCCAACTTGTTATTCTAATACATGACTTTCTTTTTTTCAGAAATGGCTTCATCAGAAAAGCAACCCACAGGAACCGCCGACGCTCCTTTCTGGACTAAGGAGCAACTACTGGAGGACCGTGCCAAGCTCCAGAAAGTGGTGGATACCTATAAAGCAACTGGAAAGATCCCACCAAATGTCAACATTGTGGCGGTAATGTGTGAGATTGAACGCATTAACAAATGCTTAGCTAAGGAGCCCGAAGAAGACGTGGAAGAAATCTCTTCCAGTGATGAAGGCTCTGAATACGAGCCAAACCCCGAGGAATAATCCCCACCTGAAAACCCCAAGGGGAAACGAAAGGTCCAGGAAACTGCGACCGAACAACCCTCAAAGAAGCGGGCAAGAAAACAAGTCCACCCCGCTACTGCTAGGGAACAAACCCTAGCAAGCTATATCCCATAAACCACTACCACCCCCGCTACTACCCCCGTATTCTCAGTACTCACCACCACCAAAAAACCTTTACATCCACACCATCTCATCCATCGACAAAGTATTAAAAACAACCAAGTATGTTCGCTCAAGCGTACTTCTCAAGATGGGGATATACGACAGAATCCTCACCATGCTCGACAACGCCAATTTATCCATACTTTGTTTCATCCCCAAAATTTCATATGTCGAACCCACCACAGAATTCTTTACCCATCTCACCAAAGAAACGGTGGACATTACGCACAGAGAAAGGGATAGAGGTGACCGCATGCTGGTCACCAAACTTTTTGGCAACGCCATCATTATAACAGAAAATCTTCTGAATGAAATTTTCATCGACAACCCAAAGCAACTCAAACAAGCCAAAGTTGTTGGCACGGAGAACTCCCTATTCAATAGACAAAACTTCTGGAAGACGCTAACAGGGATCCCCACTTATGAGGCAAAGACATGTAAAGCCTATAATATTCAATCTAGGGTTCATGCGCACACTCCACAAAATCATCACCAGTGCGCTGTTCCCCAGAACTAAGGGAGGAAACGTTATCACTGCCGACCTTTTTCTCCTATGGTCCATCTTGCAAGGAAATTCGGTCAACATCGGACAGCATATGATACAAAAATTCTCAGCCTACGCCATAGGAAAAGAAATCTGCATGGGCGGGCACATAACTTCCATCATCAAATACCTCAAGATGGACATATTACTCCCTCAGTGCATGAAGATCAATGACGACATCCTTACCAACGAACAAACCTTGAAAAACTCCTATATTATCAAGGTAAAGGATGTGCATTTACATTACATTTTCTTCCCAACAGTCAGATCTTCAAGGACTCTGCTGCCGCTTCCAGAGCTAGCGGATTACGATAAGGACAAACTTCTCTTCACTGATGAAGAGATAACCAAACTCCTAGCTTCCGTCAAAGTACAAGTAAAGACAACCAAAGCGGGACAGATGGATCTTAGCATAACCGCCCCGACAGCTAGGGTAACAAAAATACCAGTAAAATGACCATCTAAGGTACGTTTACAAAAACAACAGTTGTCGAGGACACTAACATCAAAGCTACAACCGAAGACAAAACGCCCCCCTCCGGAGGAACCAATCACTACCTCTTCCATAGACTCATTCATCACGAGCCTACATGATGAGCTCACCACCACCACCCCCACCACACTCCCATCCACCACCCTCAAACCCCCTACCACCACCCCACCTTCCTCCACAACAATCCCTCCACCCACATCCTCCACTTCCCCATCTTTCTCCCCGAGCACCCCCTTTTCCGCTCCAACTCCCGGCTTCACTTTCTCCGCCCCCGTATCCACCCTCGTTTCCTCAACTTTTTCACTCCCTCATATCTCACCCAGCCATCTACCATTCCCTTCATCCTCCACCACCCTGACACCGCTGGTGACTCCATTTACGGTCACCACACAGTTCACGGGACCATCACCAGTGTCTCCTTCGCAAAGCACTACCACCCTTCCACCCCGACCCCAACCACACCACCCTTCCGCATCTGGGGTCCCTTTTTCAAATGTCGGTGAGGAATTCGGACGTCAATTTGACGCCATCTGAAACCTCCTCACTGATCCCTCTAATATAATACAATCCATTTTTTCATATGTGCAGGGAATTTCTCAACAGGTCGCCAAGATCAACAAGCAGCACAACGCCTTGCCAAGCATTCTCCAAAGCATTCAGCAACGACATGACGTAGTGGCCAAGCAAGTCAATCATATCGATGACCACTACAAACACTTGCCCGAGCTGGTCCTTGGAGTAAAAAGCCAGCATGAAGTGCTGGCTAAGCAAGTTGATAGGATCTCTACGCAGACTCAACCTCTGCCCGAGACCCTGTGCGAGCTTAGGCAGCAACAAACTGCTTTAAGCACGTACTTGGACGACATCACCAACACCCTCACACAGCTCCACAGCCTCCAAGAGGAGTCAGCAAACACCGAGCTTCACCAACTACGTGCTCAAGTAATAGATCTTACAACGCGCCTCCTCTCAGCCGAGGGACGATACTTAGATCTAAAGGAAACACACAACACACTACTCGAATCCCACGAGCATGTGCAAGTGGCGTTTGATGAACTACAAGCAACCCATCGGCAGTGCAAGAAGCCTCCACAATCGAAGCCGGCAAATAAGAAGGCAGGCGACGATGATGATGAAGATGACAATGATGAGGACTCTGACTCGGCTAACTCCAATAATAGCACTTCCTCAGATGACCAATCTGATGACCCAGGCAATGCTGGGGAGGGCACAAGCCGAGGAGCTGCATCTAAACAAAAAGATCACCATGACGGTGATATAGATCCCAAATCCCCGTCTCACATTGATAATGTTAATATGTCTTACGGGGATCAATTCCTTGACTATTCCGCAATGGGATCTCTGGAGGAATCTGCCAAAGAAGCAGCCTTTGCTGAGTTCCACCAATGTCTACTCGGAACCAGCACATGTCAACAACAAGAAACATCAGCTCAACATCCTTCCGCACCAGACTGATCGGTGCTCTTTCCCCCAGAACAAGAAGATCTAGAAAGAGTCAGTTTGGACAGAAATGAAGATCTGGAACCAGCTTCTGACTCAGACAAAGAGGAAGATCTGCAACAATATATAGACAATCTGGAGCAGACTTCACCCCTCCCTCCGCAAGAGCTACCCCCGCCGCCACCTCTACCGCACAAAATGCATGATCTTGATATGACGGCCATCTCTACTCTTGACGCTCAAGACATCTTCATCCTTAACACCATAGTAGATGATGCCAAAGGCAGGGGTGACATTATCTACCAAAATACAAAGACTCAGCGTAAGTTGATGCGTGAGGACTTCCGCTCCATCCTTCGACCTCGATCAATGGTGAAGATGGCAGTCTTTCGCGTCCTCCTCGCCAACTCTATCGAAACCTAAAGAAGCTCTCGGCAGTAGCAACCCGTTCTTAATGCATCACCAGCTCTAGCAATGAGTCTTATTTACAAAAAATTGCAAAGCAAATCAATTGAACGGTTGCAGAGGGGAATTGCAAGGAAGGCACGCTACATTACCGTGCCCATCCAAGTCTCTGGTCACTGGATGCTTATGATCGTGGACACCGCGGCCTGAGACGCTAAGGTGTACAACTTTTGCACCACTGAACTACGGGCCGGAATAGTCAACTTCGCTGGAATAGAAGTCGGGGAGGCCAGATGCATCCCATTCCGACTCCTGAAGTTGATATGGGCTGCTTGCCCATCACTCTGCAATAATTGGAACCAACCTTGGTTCCAAATCATCAACCCCCAAGCTCAAACTCAAGAAGGTTCTAGGGATTGCATTTTCTATGTAATACGTCATATACAAGCGCTCAATCAGCAAATCCCTTTTACTGATCTGGCCACAGAAGGTTTCCATTCTCTGTGAGGTCGTTATGCCATGGAGTTAATCTGTGATAGATGGTTCTTCAAGGACCCCACTATGGCACCTAACGACGTTCCTCGTTATCTCTTTTCGGCCATCCAACGTCCTCCAAAACATCCATTCAGGCAAACAATAAAGGAGTTGGAGAAACAACCGCCCGCCAAGGCTCCCAAGAAGAAGAAATGGGACCCCTACTCTTTCGATCTGGCGGATGATGAAGGGGTTATTGAGTTGCTAATCGGGGCGCCCATCAACAGATCATCTTCACAAATGGACCCCCTGTCTGCCATTTTACCTACATTCCCCAATTTTGACTTTAGTGCTTGCAAATGTCTCTCCGACAATGAACTTCGTCTCATCATGTCAAGGATTTATGCCGAGAAAGATGACCTCATTTTCATGTCTGGTGACATTCTGGTCATGGAAGACGCGCTACAAGAAACTGTACAGCTAAAAGGGTCTCTCTCTGTAAGCTTAATGGCCGCCTATCAATTTCTTCTCAGACAGAATCACCCTACAACCTATATGGCATCCCCCTACATGAAGGACGATCTATTAAAGCTAAAGAACTTCAGAACAACTGAGGCAATCATCTCCTTCTTACAACATACGACCCCGAAGTTCATCATGCTTCCCTTCCTTCATTCAGAACACTGGATGTTGTTGGCAACAAATCTTTATGAAGGAACAACAATCATATACAACAGTTCCAATAGCCAGTACAATCCAGATCAACAAAATTACACCACAACACCAAGAATGCCTACAGAAGAGGTAGCGATGGAGTGTGCTGACCAACTTCATGTCCTTCTCAACACGCATACACGGGCATACAGCAAAGAACACTTTCATCGCCCCACCTTCAGCCACAAGTGCCCTCAACAGATACGCGAGTCCAACGAATGTGGTTTCCACATCCTCTACTGGATATACACCATCATAGCACTTGGAAAACTAGTAGAAGACATGACAGAAGTCGATTATCATGCACTACGAGGGAAGTTCGCCGCTAATCTCCTCCACACACATGGCACCAATAAAGGACTAACAGAAGCCTAATACCCTTGTCCTTGTACTTCTCAAACTATCACTTTGACACTCTGCGGATAGAGTGAGTGATAAGTTGGGGGGGAGTAAACTAACAAGGGCGAGGTATAATTTTCAAAACCCTTCCCTCTCTACATCCTCTTTCAATTCTGTATAATTTTTTTACAGTTTTCTTTGCACATCTTAAAAGCATTTTCCCTATTGAAATAAACTTTGCACATATGATGAACATCCCTTTTGGAACAAAGTCACCCTCAACTAACTCTAGAATCATGATTAGTCATCAAAAGTAATAACAAGAATAACACTTAGACATATAAAGGCAACTTAATAATTTCTCTCCATTCTTGATTTTCATGCCTTTGTTTCACTTCTACATCTGACTCTCCACAGGTCAATATCAAGGCTGAAATAAGCCAAGTACTCTCAAGGATGAGAGGGGCATCAGGTGACATCCAAATCATGAAGTTTCGCAAGTGGACCATTAAATAAGTGCATGTCAAGAAACTCTAAGAACAACTTTCCTCTCTTCAAATAAAACAGGCTTTGCAACCCAAAATAATTTCCCTAAAAACACCAAATCCTAAGCTTGTGAGTTTACGAATAAAACCCAGAGAGTTGAATAAAACTATGAGAGTTGTGCCATAAATAAGGAACTATATAAAGAACTAATGAAGGTCTCACCCGGCCGGTACATTCAACTGCCCCCACGAAGGCAGATGTGTCGTGCCCGGTAGTGAAACCCTAAGGTGTCTAAATATATGAAAGGCTTATAAAGGACTCGCCCGAACGGTACATTCAGCTGCCCTCATAAAAGCAGATGTGTCGTACCCGGTAGTGAGATCCTAAAAGCATAGACAACCCCTCCCCCACTTGAAGGGGGAGTTACACTTCAAGCCTTTAGCCAACCCTCATACCCACTCTAGCTTCCAGTAGGTTTTTCAAAGAGGTATAAAGCTAATTAGAGTCAACGACATGCACAAGATAAAAAGTGGTCCCAATGCAGGCTACGAGATATGGAAGAAACCTAAGGCCCAAGCAACTCTCAACACCTGAAAGAAGGCAAACAATAATACCTGATATGACCTTAGGAGAGATCGGATTTATAATCGAAGCAAGAGTATGGAAATCTTAACTAAATAAAATCGCCTCGCCATTACATGCCTCAACTCTATCTAACTTGAGGACAAGCTAGCCTCTAAGTTGGGGGGCTGATAACCTCCAATTTTGTGATGATATCTTAATAATTTTCTTCAATTTTCCATACTCTTTCTGAGATAAATTAGACATAATCCCTAGGTATTCCCTTTTATTACAAATATACTGTTAGATTAACTTTTCTCCTTTTTATTTACAGAAAAAGACACAAAAAAATCACAAAAGACTCATACGGTCCCAAGACCGCATGGACTCACACGGTCCCAAGACCGCATGAAGCCAACCGGTCCCAAGACCGCATGGACTCACACGATCCCAAGACCGCATGAAGCCATATGTTCCCAAGACCGCATGGACTCACACGGTCCCAAGACCGCATGGACTCACACGGTCCCAAGACCGCATCAAGCCATACGGTCCCAAGACTGCATGGACTCACACGGTCCCAAGACTGCATGGACTCACACGGTCCCAAGACCGCATGAAGCCAACTGGTCTCGAGACCGCATGAAGCCAACCGGTCCCAAGACCGCATGAAGCCAACCGGTCCTAAGACCGCATGAGCCCAAATGGTCTCAGAGTCCAAACGGTCTCAGAGTCCAAACAGTCTCAGAGTCCAAACGGTCTCAGAGCCCAAACGGTCTTAGAGTCTAAATGGTTTTCAAAACCGTTTGGACCCAAAACTAACCAAACTGTTTGGACTTCACTTAGGGCCTATAAATAAGACCCAAGGGGTCCTCCCAACATCATCAAGTTTCAGATGTCCAGAGGCTGCCTCTACTACTCTAGAGCTATTCCAACCTCCATCCTCCGCCCAAAGGCTGCCGGTCTGAGATCCACGCTCCATCCTAAAACTGATTTCTCTCTCTTCGCCAAAGAAGGTGGGAAGAGGATACCTCATCATTGAGCAACCTGTGAAGTTCGAAGATCGTCACTCTCTCTCTTTCCATGGGGTTGACTTTTGATGTGGCTTTTTGAATGCACTAACAAATTCACTCGGGGTTTATATCCCCGAGCTTTTACCAAAACCAAGTGCAACAATACCACCCGCAAGCGGACGGGTCTTATCGCAGTATAGTTGAGGATCGAACCCAAAGGAAAACGTTTTTAAGAATCTTTGTCAGTTAGATCTAGCTCAAGTAAGACTAATATTTAGAACAATTGGTTGATTTGGGTTTGATTAAACTAATTGCAAGAAAGTAAATGCGGAATAAAAGATGGGTTAAGATCAATGATATGGAGTCACTGGGATGATACCGGGTTTGACCACCGCTACACACACAAACATACTCTTTTGCAAACAATCCAGGCATGATATAACACTCCAAATAGAGCTGCTGCAGAACCCCCATACGGGCGTCAGGTCCGCGTAAGCATCACCATAGGCAGCCGATTTCTTATCGCCATCCGAATCACATGTCTTACGGCTCTGAAGATACAACATCCAACTAAGGCTGTGAACCCCCCATACGGGTGTCAGGCGCACAGAAGCGTCACCAAAGGCTAGATGGCTCATCCCCTCGCGGATCATACACTTATGACCTCAAGGAATCCCATCGGAAGTTCTCGTCAAGGAGTCAACCGCGTCAACCGTTAAGCAAATAAGCGACTATAGTACGTGTAAACATCGACGAAAAGCACGAAGATACAAAATCCAACTAAGGCTGTGAACCCCCCATACGGGCGTCAGGCACACAGAAGCGTCACCGAAGGCTAGATGGCTCGTGCCCTCGCGGATCATACACCTACGACCTCAAGGAATCCCATCGGAAGTTCTCGTCAAGGAGTCTAACATGCTAAACGACATTCATACCCATGCATTGAAGTTCTCTCAACATAGGGAGCACAAAGATGAAAACACGCACATAACCAAACTACAAGCTTAACGATAAACGACAAAATGAAGAGTTATATACATTGCCATGGAAAGTTTAACAAAAGAACATGATTTGCATGGGCAGCGGGGCTAGTCCCCGCACCCCAGCGAAAGAGGACTACTCGCTCATGATGCGAGATACAAGAAGGATAGGAGAGAAAGATAGATCCGCCATGAGCTCGGTGCAGAGGGTGGACGCAGCCCGGTGAAGAAGATGTGCTCCTTGCTCCGTCTTCTTCCTCTTCTTGGCCTCCTTGGACGCAGCACCAGCAGTAGGTGGAGTGGAACTTGATCGGGGTGGTGCTCTGGCAGCCTGTCGGCGTCCGGAACCGATGCCCTCAAATGGGGACCCTGGGGGTCTATTTATAGTTTCAGATCTGACCCCAAACGGTCTGGAGACCATTTGGGCGCCAAACGGTCTTGAGACCGTTTGGGCACCAAACGGTTTGGAGACCGTATGGGCACCAAACGGTTTGCTTCGATCGGTCCTGGCCTTGGCGAGGTCGTGCGGCTTTAGTTCTTCAATCGGTCCTTGCGCTTGCATCGAACGGTCTTGGGACCGCGCGGGACCAAATGGTCTTGAGACCTCATGGGACCAAACGGTCTTGAGACCGAATGGGACCAAACGGTCTTGAGACCGAATGGGACCAAACGGTCTTGGGACCGTATGGGACCAAACGGTCTTGAGACCAAGTGGGACCAAACGGTCTTGAGACCGCATGGGACCAAACGGTCTTGAGACCGCATGGGACCAAACGGTCTTGGGACCGCATGGGACCAAACGGTCTTAAGACCGCATGGGACCAAACGGTCTTGGGACCGCATGGGACCAAACGGTCTTGAGACCGCATGGGACCAAACGGTCTTGGGACCGCATGGCTTTCTTTGACAACCAGTTTCGTCATTCGTTCTTCGTGTATTCCGTCAAACGGTCTTGGGACCGTGTGGACCCAAACGGTCTTGAGACCGCAAGGATCCAAACGGTCTTGAGACCGTATGCATGTAGTTGCTTGATTTTCCTGCATTAAATGAAAGATATTCAGTTAAAATCTTTATTATTGAATCACTAAGTAGTTTTGTGCATTATGATTCATATTAGGGTGAAAAGATGTGGAATAGAGATGAAATTGTTCCAAACAGGTAATTGAATTACATGATGAGTATGCACTCATCAAAACACCCCGAACTTAAATCGTTGCTCGTCCTCGAGTAACATAAAGTTTGAAACTATTGCCTAGTGAAATACTTTCGATCCGTGTGATTTCTTCATCTTCACATCACAAATGTTTTCTTTCTGCTCAATATGAATGAGTACCATAACTTCCTAGGACCACCAAACACGTCTTTCCATAGCTTCGTTTCTGAGTTCGTTTCCCAACAACGCTTCCTCCCCACTTTTTCCCACACCAAGCATGTCGAAGAGTTGTGTAGGAGTTCTGAGGTACCCGCAGAATCAACAAGTATGCATCTGATCTGACACTGGTGTAGTTCAGGATGGTGGGGCATGTATTGTGCCCTTAGGTAGAAAAAGGAGTGAAAGGTGGTATGGAAAGAAGAAGTAAATCTCTCCTCTATTCGACTCAAGATTTTTATTTGTTTTGCAATTTCATTTATTGCATATTTTTTGTGTGCGCTATGGCATCTTTTATTGCAGATCTCTCCTCTATTCGACTCGAGATTGCATTTCTTTTTGTGTGCACTTTGGCATCTTTTATTTGCAAATCTCTCCTCTATTCGACTCGAGATTGCATTTTTGGTGGTACGCCCCTATTCATTGTGAGGGGTATGGAAGAAGCGGATAAGGGGAAGTGGCGTGCCACCCCGAACTTAGGGTTTGGCACAAGTTTGGCTATTTTGGTGGTATTGATGGATGGAGGGATACGAAGATGATAGAAGAAGTGTAGAAGAGAGTTCAGATCAAAATGCAACTTGATTTACAATTCAAAACTGGGTTATTCTCTTTGTCATACTCTGCTCAAATAATGACTTGATGCGGATCCAGTGGGGATTCTGAGCCATTGTTCCGCTAGTCAGTTAGGAAGCACAACGTGTTTGATCCCTATCAGTTTGACAGATACTTATCATTTTGTAAAAAGTATTATGATGTTAGGAATCATAAGCTTCACAGGATGATTTCAGGCAAAAGGCAAGTTTCAAAAGTCAGTCCTCTTGAGGATTTGCTTCGAATAAGAAGGATATTATGATTGAAAATGCATAGCAAGATAGTAGGTTACATTTTTATCGACAAGAGTCAAAATTTCATCAGGTATCTGTTCAAAATTTGAAAAATTTTATGATAAAGACAACTTATATGAAAGAGGGTGTTTATGAAAGTGAAGTACGTACCACCCACCCTCCACCCCGAACTTAGAGATTTGCTCGTCCTCGAGCAAACCCTAAATTCAAGATGGAGGGGAAAGGAAACACCAGGTATGACTGCCGAGAATGATTTTGTTCTGATCAACACCACTCTGATCTCGTGTTCTGAAGGAAAAACTCTCTCATAAGGCAAATTTTATTTAAAGAAAATTTAACTATAAGGTAATAAACAAAATTTAAAAAGGAAAAGTAAAACAGATTTATTAATCGGGTTGCCTCCCGACAAGCGCCTTTGTTTTATGTCATTGGCTTGACAGAGTCCTTTAGCTTCATGGTGGGTCTTTTGGATTTGCCAGTTCTATCATTGTGTCAGTGCCAATGTCAGTCGAGGTAAAATATCTCTTCAAGCGGTGGCCGTTTGTTATGAATTCTCCTGTCGCTTCACTCCATAGAGAGAAAACACCGTGTGGCGAGTTGTTTTTGACGATGAAGGGTCCGGACCAGCGGGAATGGAGTTTTCCTGGGAATAGCTGTAATCTTGAGTTGAAAACCAGAACTTGATCTCCCACTTGTATGTCTTTTCTTTTCAGATGTCCATCGTGCCAGAGTTTCGTACGTTCTTTGTAGATTCGTGCATTCTCATAAGCTGTCATTCTAAGTTCATCCAACTCATTGAGTTGCAGAATCCTAGCTTGCCCTGCTTCTTTCATATCAAAATTCAATTGTTTAATTGCCCACCATGCCTTGTGTTCTAGTTCGACTGGCAGGTGGCAAGCTTTTCCATATATCAATCGAAAAGGTGTAGTACCAAGGGGAGTTTTATAAGCAGTCTGATAGGCCCATAAGGCGTCGTTGATTTTTGTCGACCAGTCTTTTCGATTACGTCCAACGGTTTTCTCAAGGATAGCTTTTAGTTGTCGGTTGGAGACCTCTACCTGTCCACTAGTTTGTGGATGGTAAGGTGAAGCTACCTTGTGTGAGACACCATATTTTCTCAGTAAAGCTTCGAAGCTTCTTTCAATGAAGTGGGAGTCGCCGTCAGATATCACGGTTCGCAGTACTCCAAACCGTGGGAAGATGATATCTTTGAATAATTTGATGACTGGTTTTGAATCACTAGTGACGGTTGGTATAGCTTCAACCCATTTGGAGACGTAGTCTACTGCCACTAGGATGTATGAGAATCCATTAGAAGATGGGAATGGCCCCATATAGTCCACTCCCCAGACGTCGAATACCTCAACTTCTTGCCATAGATTCAGTGGCATCTCGTCTCTTTTGGTTATATTGCCAGATCTTTGACAGCTATCACAGGATAGGATAAAATTGTAAGAGTCCTTGGATAAAGTTGGCCAAAAAAATCCACATTGCAAAACCTTTAAGGCAGTCTTTTTGGAGCTCATATGTCCACCCACAGGTCCCGAGTGGCATTGTTCCAGAATAGATTGAGCTTCTTCTTCGGCGATACAACGTCTATACAGACCATCAGCGTAAAGTTTAAAAAGATATGGTTCATCCCAATGGTAATGCTTCACATCATGCATAAACTTCTTCAGAGTGTTCCCGGTGTACTGGGGATGGATGACTCTCGCAGCAAGGTAGTTTACGAAGTCAGAATACCATGGCACTACTTCCGAGACGCTCATAAGCTGATCATCCGATAGGGAGTCATTTATCGGGATCCCTTCAGCATCCAGAGTGTGGATGCGACTGAGGTGATCTGCAACAACATTTTTCGTCCCCTTTTTATCTCTTATTTCCAGGTCAAATTCTTGTAGAAGGAGTATCCATCTGATCAGCCTTGGCTTAGCATCCTTCTTTGCCATAAGGTAACGGATAGCAGCATGGTCTGTGTAAACGATTACCTTCGAACCAGTAAGGTAGGATCTGAATTTATCGAAGGCATAGATGACTGCCACAAGTTCCTTTTCAGTAGTAGCATAATTTCTTTGAGCTTCGTCGAGGGTTTTCGACGCATAATAGATCACATAATGTTTCTTCTCTATGCATTGTCCTAAGACCGCACCCACCGCGTAATCACTGGCATCACACATAATTTCAAAGGGGTGGTCCCAATCGGGAGCTCTAATGATGGGGGTAGTCGTAAGGGCTTTCTTCAGCGTATCAAAACTTTTGACGCATTCTTCATTGAAATTGAAATCAACATCTTTTAGAAGTAGATTGGTCATCGGCTTTGTTATCTTGGAAAAATCACGTATAAACCTTCTGTGGAATCCTGCGTGACCAAGGAAAGCGCGAACTTCTTTTACATTTGTGGGAATTGCCAGTTTAGATATGACTTCTATCTTGGCTTTATCCACTTCAATTCCTCTGTTGCTAACCTTGTGTCCCAAGACAATGCCTTCCTTTACCATAAAGTGGCATTTCTCCCAATTTAGCACCAGATGTGCTTCTTCACAACGTTTGAGGACCATGGAGAGATGCTTAAGACAGGAATCAAAGGAGTCCCCATATATAGAAAAATCGTCCATGAAGACCTCCATAACAGTTTCAGTAAGTCCCGCAAAAATGGCAGTCATGCAATGTTGAAAAGTTGCGGGGGCATTACACAGGCCAAATGGCATCCTTTTAAAAGCATATGTCCCGAAGGGACATGTGAAAGTCGTATTTTCTTGATCATCTGGATGTATGGGAATCTGATAGAATCCAGAGTAACCGTCCAGGTAACAGAAATATTCTTGATGGGCTAATCTTTCTAAAAATTGATCGAGGAAGGGCATAGGAAAATGATCCTTTCGAGTGGCCTTGTTTAATTTTCTATAATCAATACACATCCGCCACCCAGTCACTGTTCGAGTGGGGATGAGCTCATTGTTTTCGTTTCTTATAACGGTAGTCCCTCCTTTCTTGGGTACCACATGAACTGGGCTCACCCATGGTGAGTCCGATATCGGGTATATTATTCCAGCTGTAAGAAGTTTGATGATCTCGTGACAAACCACTTCCTTCATATTAGGATTCAACTTTCGTTGATGCTCGATGGTTGGCTTATGGTCTTCCATCATGGGGATTCTGTGCATGCATAAATCTTGACTGATCCCTGTGAGGTCACTCATCTTATAGCCTATGGCTTTCTTGCTCTCCCTTAATACCTCCAGGAGTTTCTCTTCTTGTTTGGTTGTTAGATCAGAGCTTATGATCACTGGACAAGTCTTGAGATCATCTAAAAACATATACTTCAGCCCTACAGGTAGGGGCTTCATTTCAGGAGGTTCTGGTTTTTCACTGATTCCTTCTGGAGTTCCGGTAGTCTTTAATTCTTCGTAAGTAGCTTCAACATTTTCTTTAGCAGAGTTGGGAGATTCGATGTATTCCTTATCTTGTTGGTCAATAGGTTCGTCATTAAATAGGTCGGATAGAGCAGTTTCCAAGGGATCGCATGACTCGTGGTATCCTTGAGTTAGTTGCGACATTTGCTCAACACAATCTATCAGATAGACTTCCTCCTGTATACTTGGTCTTCTCATGCTTTCAAAAACTTTGAACTCCAGAGTTTCTTTACCTAACCTGAGCAGTAAGGTTCCTGCTTCAACATCAATAAGGGCTCTAGCAGTGGCGAGGAACGGACGGCCGAAGATAAGAGGGTATTTGGTGTCTTCTTTTATGTCCATGATGACAAAATCACATGGAACATATGCGTCCTTGCCTACCTTGACCGGGATGTCTTCGAGAATTCCTAACGGTCTTTTTATCGAATTGTCCGCAAGTTGAATGGTCATAGCAGTTGGAAGCAATTCTGCGAACCCTAATCTCTTGCATAGACTCAGCGGCATAATAGAAATACTTGCGCCAAGATCTGCCAATCCTTTCTTGCATGATGAGTCACCAATGTGACATGAGATTCCGAAGGATCCTGGATCTTTTTGTTTCTTTGGCATCTTGCTTAGTATGATATTTGATGTGGTTGCAGCCAATTTTACAGTTTCATACTCTTCAGTGATGTACTTCTTGGTGAGAAGCGACTTTAGATACTTGGTCCAGGCTGGTATCTCATTAAGAGCATCTAGGTATGGTATATCAACATGGAGTTTCTTCATAGCCTCTTTAAATTTGATGAATCTAGTATCAAGCTCGGTTTCCCTCAGACGGGATGGGAAAGGAACACGAGGCTTATATACAGGAATATCTGGCTCTGGCGTCTCTACTTCGTCATCGGCAACTTTTCAGAACTTCCCTTATTAGTCTCGCTTTCCTTCGATTGCGATTCTGGTGCTGTCAAGTTTTGGTCTGTCATAGGTTCACTCTCATCAGGCATAACCACAGTTGTCTTCGCTGGGGGATCCGAAAAATCTTTCCCTGATCTAGTGGCGACCACCTTTAGTTGCCCAAGATGTTTTGGATTGTTCTCGGGTTGTCCGGCAAAGACTCCAGCTTGTGGCTTTATGCTAGCAGCAAGTTGAGCTCGTTGCGTTTCAATAGCCTTTTGTTGGGCTTGTTGGTTGGATATCATCGTTTGTTGTGTTTGCAACAACTTCTCAATGGTAGATAACTTGTCATCAGAAGGAATGGATCCTGCCTGACCTTGTTGCTGGTTCAAGTTCTGATACTGAGAGTTATTCTAATAATTATTGTAGTTTCTATTCTGAAAGTTTCCTTTGAAGTTTCCTTGATTCCCAAAGTTCTGTTGTTGGTTAAAATGGTACCCAGGTGGGCCCCTCGGTTGATTGTTTGGACCAGATTGATGTGAGTTCATAGCTCCCGAAGGGTTTCCGTATTGGAAGCCTGGGTGATTCCTATTTTGATTTGGATTGTAATAGTTCTGCCCAGGGATGGTGTTAATAGCATTAAGATTCTCCATCTGGCAATTATCTCCTTGTCCACATGCATTACTTAGAACAACATTGTAGAGAACATTGCATGACAATGTGGAATGATCAGTGCCCTTGCATGCTTCATAAAACAAAGAGGTAGACTTGACCTGCTCTGGTTGCCTAGTAGGAGAATGTCCTCTTCCAATCGCAGCAAGGGATGATTCTATGTGATCTTGCTTTGCAACTAAGACTTTCAAAGTTTCAGCTATAGATTTGTATTCTGGAATAGCTTCAACCATGGCTACCTTTAAGACTCCTTTACCAACAGATCTACCCCAATTGGCTTGATTTTCTTCTCCGAGGGTGACTACTCTCCATGCGCTGTCATAACTTTGCCGCATGAAGTTCCTTCCAGACGAGGAGTCAAGGAACATCTTTACATCATCCTCCACACCCCTGTAGAATATCTCTATCAGCTGGTTCTTAGGAATTCCATGGTGTGGGCATTTGCTTAGGAGCTCCTTGTACCTATCCCAAGCTTCGGCAAGGGTTTCTCCTGGGACTTGAGTGAAATTTGTGATTCGTCCCCTGATTTCATATGTAAGAGATGGGGGGTAGAACTTTTCCAGAAAAGTGTTTTGGAGCTGCTCCCAGGTGGTGATAGGTACTTCACTCTGCAGTGAATTGTACCAACTAATGGCTCTATCAGCAAGAGAGTACTTGAAAAGACGGAGTCGAATGGCATCATCGGAGACTCCGTTTTGCTTCGTCATAGCACATAGGTCGATGAATCTGAGAAGATGGCCTTGGCTATCTTTAGCTTGTTTACCGTAGAAGGGGTTGTTTTGAAGCAAAGTTATCCAATGTGCTCTAATCTCAAAGTTGGCGGCTTTGATGGGAGGAGGCTGCACCGGATGATAGACATTTGCAGCCTTTGGGATAGAGAATTCTCTAAGATCTTTCTGAAGTTCCGCTGCTTGCGCTGCTGCCTGTGCTGCTAAGATCTCCTGTTGAACCGCAACTCTAGCTTCTTGCATGAACCTCTCTCTCTGCGCATTGATGGCTTGAGCCACTCTTCGGGCTACTTCTTCCTCTTGCACCATCCTTGCTTGATTCTCTCGGATCTGACGATGGAAGGTTCTATCGATCTCAGGGTCAAAGCTCGCAGTAAGTCCGGGACTATCCGATCGGTGCATGCACTAAACGTTGAAGAGCACCTGAAAATTTGAGAAGATTTGAAATTGAGATCCACAAAGTAGAATAACGGTCAAGTAGATGAGCAATAGTTTCAAAAAGAAAAGCAAAATCCTAGATTAGTCTTAGAAGAAATAGATTTGACTGACTGATTCCGTTGTCCCCGGCAACGGCGCCAGAATTTGATGTGGCTTTTTGAATGCACTAACAAATTCACTCGGGGTTTATATCCCTGAGCTTTTACCAAAACCAAGTGCAACAATACCACCCGCAAGCGGACGGGTCTTATCGCAGTATAGTTGAGGATCGAACCCAAAGGACAACGTTTTTAAGAATCTTTGTCAGTTAGATCTAGCTCAAGTAAGACTAATATTTAGAACAATTGGTTGATTTGGGTTTGATTAAACTAATTGCAAGAAAGTAAATGCGGAATAAAATATGGGTTAAGATCAATGATATGGAGTCGCTGGGATGGTACCGGGTTTGACCACCGCTACACACACAAACATACTCTTTTGCAAACAATCCAGGCACGATATAACACTCCAAATAGAGCTGCTGCAGAACCCCCATACGGGCGTCAGGTCCGCGTAAGCATCACCATAGGCAGCCGATTTCTCATCGCCATCCGGATCATATGTCTTACGGCTCTGAAGATACAACATCCAACTAAGGCTGTGAACCCCCCATACGGGCGTCAGGCGCACAGAAGCATCACCGAAGGCTAGATGGCTCGTCCCCTCGCGGATCATACACTTACGACCTCAAGGAATCCCATCGGAAGTTCTCGTCAAGGAGTCAACCGCGTCAACCGTTAAGAGAATAAGAGACTATAGTACGTGTAAACATCGACGAAAAGCACGAAGATACAAAATCCAACTAAGGCTGTGAACCCTCCATACGGGCGTCAGGCGCACAGAAGCGTCACCGAAGGCTAGATGGCTCGTCCCCTCGCAGATCATACACCTACGACCTCAAGGAATCCCATCGGAAGTTCTCGTCAAGGAGTCTAACATACTAAACGACATTTATACCCATGCATTGAAGTTCTCACAACATAGGGAGCACAAAGATGAAAACACGCACATAACCAACCTACAAGCTTAACGATAAACGACAAAATGAAAAGTTATATACATTGCCATGGAAAGTTTAACAAAAGAACATGATTTGCATGGGCAGCGGGGCTAGTCCCCACACCCCAGCGAAAGAGGACTACTCACTCATGATGTGAGATACAAGAAGGATAGGAGAGAAAGATCGATCCGCCATGAGCTCGGTGCAGAGGGTGGACGCAGCCCGGTGAAGAAGATGCGCTCCTTGCTTCGTCTTCTTCCTCTTCTTGGCCTCCTTGGACGCAACACCAGCAGTAGGTGGAGTGGAACTTGATCGGGGTGGTGCTCTGGCAGCTTGTCGGTGTCCGGAACCGATGCCCTCAAATGGGGACCCTGGGGGTCTATTTATAGTTTCAGATCTGACCCCAAACGGTCTGGAGACCGTTTGGGAGCCAAACGGTTTGGAGACCGTTTGGGCGCCAAACGGTCTTGAGACCGTTTGGGCACCAAACGGTTTGGAGACCGTATGGGCACCAAACGGTTTGCTTCGATCGGTCCTGGCCTTGGCGAGGTCGTGCGGCTTTAGTTCTTCAATCGATCCTTGCGCTTGCATCGAACGGTCTTGGGACCACGCGGGACCAAACGGTCTTGAGACCGCATGGGACCAAACGGTCTTGAGACCGAATGGGACCAAACGGTCTTGAGACCGAATGGGACCAAACAATCTTGAGACCGAATGGGACCAAACGGTCTTGGGACCCAATAGAACCAAACGGTCTTGAGACCGAATGGGACCAAACGGTCTTGAGACCGAATGGGACCAAACGGTCTTGAGACCGCATGGGACCAAATAGTCTTGGGACCGCATGGGACCAAACGGTCTTGGGACCGCATGGGACCAAACGGTCTTGGGACTGCATGGGACCAAACGGTCTTGGGACCGCATGGCTTTCTTTGGCAACCAGTTTCGTCATTCGTTCTTCGTGTATTCCATCAAACGGTCTTGGGACCGTGTGGACCCAAACGGTCTTGAGACCGCAAGGATCCATATGCATGTAGTTGCTTGATTTTCCTGCATTAAATGAAAGATATTCAGTTAAAATCTTTATTATTGAATCACTAAGTAGTTTTGTGCATTATGATTCATATTAGGGTGAAACGATGTGGAATAGAGATGAAATTGTTCCAAACAGGTAATTGAATTACATGATGAGTATGCACTCATCAACTTTCCTCTCTCCTTTGTGGGGATGACATTCTCTCTCTCTCTTCTCACCTCCTTCTTTGTCCTAGCTATGAGTGAGTAGTCTCCTTTACTAGGGTGCGGGGAGTATCCCCACTACCCATGTTTTCATTTCATGTAATGTAATCCATAGTTTGCAATATAGAGATGCTTTCTTTTCAGTTCAACATCAATCGTTTAATGAATGCTTGTTGCTTGATCACCAACTTGTGTTATCTTTTATCTTTTAGTATGAATTGTCTATGTTTGTACTATTAGATTTGATTCTCAATTGAATGTTGGTTCTTGGTGCATGTATCCACCATGCATCTGTTTCGGTATCTAGGAGTGATTTTAAGAAGTGGAGTAAACTCACTTCATCGTTGTTCTTCCATACTATGAAATGGAATCAGTTGACGTATGAAAATACAACCTTGGTAAGTCGAGGAACACACTTTTGCGAAGGGAATGATGTAAAGTAGGTGACCATTCATTCGGGGATGGCTGGCATTGCAACATTCCCACACTTCTCGTAGTTAGTTCTCTGAAAGGAAACTAAATCTACAAAGATACTAACTGTTTAGACTCTTATTGCAGGTTATGTTTTATGTTGCACGTTTTGATCCATGTGTAGTGGTGGTGAAAGCCGATCACATCCTAGTGGCTCCTTATCATTGTTTAGCTTCCTTAAATTTACTTACTTGCTTTACTTTACTTGCCCTTAGTATAAAATAATCAAACCAAACCTTTCGATCTAGATACCAACTACTAAGAGATTAAGTGAGATTCTAACGTTTCCATCTTGTTGCTCCCAACAAGACCGTTGTCCCATGGATTCGACCCTTAACTATACTACGATAAGACTTCCACGTATCTTAGCATTCGTGGGTGGAGTTCTCGATCTAGTATAAGCAAGGCTAAACTTAAAGACTTACCATCTTTAGGATTTTTAGTGGTGCACGCAATTCCACGTGAGTGGAAGCTCCATCACTAAACTACTCCACTTTTGTCTCCAAGCAACATATCCATCAGCTAGTCCATGTCAACACTAAGATCTTCATGCCATATCCATCAACTTGCTCCACATATGGTTGGTTGGAAAAGCACCCAACAAGAGGGAAGGAAAATAAAAGTATGTGTCAAAAAGCTATTCTAATGTAACAAGATGAGCAAAACATGTAAAATAGGCTAGGGTTCATCATAAGATGAAGACAATCAAGAGAATGAGGTCGTATATAAATAAATGAAGCTTTCAATAGATGCTTGCCATAAACAACATATCCCAAAAAGGATTGCATGTATGATTAATATTGACTACCTTAACTAAGTAGGGTTGAGGCACCTACCGGACCTTATACCAAAGGGTGAGGGGAGAATAAGACATTCCTAGTCACCTACACACATTTTGTGTGTGGGGGAGAGTAACACGTTCCCCAGGGGAGAAATAACACATTCCCCAACTATGGGTGGTTGTACATATAAGTACCACTACACTAGTTAATTAGTCTAATAAAATCAACATGCTAGAAACAATGGCAAGTAATAGCATTATCCAAATAGAACATGGCAAAGGGATACCAAGACCCAAGAACAATATTCCAAAATGATTCTGAGGCAAGTATAGCAATAGATTCAAAAGAAAAGAATACAAGGTGCAAATAAGCCTCATTATGGAAAGCATAGGTTAAGGAACAAATAATTCCCAACTGAAGTGTATAAAGCACATACCTTTAATCTTTAGAATCCTAGAATTACTTTTCATAACTTTTACACGAGATCATATCCATTTTCCCTAATATGATCATCATATTTATGTATTAGATATATGTATATTCATTAAAGGCTCAAAACCTCAAAACCATCAACTTTTCCACAAACGATCGAATTTGATTCCGAAAACCTCACTAATTTCCTAGTTAGATTCTCTTGATCAAAATAATATATAGGTTTGTATATTTTCGAGATACTGACTTTTTAGGCTATTTTCCATATTTTAAAGTAATTTAAATCATCCTTAAAAACACATATTCGAAAACATCATAATCAAACCACGAAAGTATTTTTGTTAGACAGATCTCGTTCTACACATTTCAAAACATATTTCATTTTCAAATTTGGACAACCGAGTAAAAAGATATGATTTTTCAAAGATCAGCCAATGGGGAAGTGCCATGTAGGCAAAGCCACTTCAAAACAGCGGGTGAGAGGGCAAAATGGTAAAATACCGGGGGTTGTCTTCCCATCGCATGCAAGGCCATTACCGATGGAGAATCTAAGCCAAAAATTGGGTGAAACCAACATACTCCACCAAAATTGACGCTCTGATACTTGAAACAAAGAGCACGATAAACCGAACAAGAGGGTACCTTATATTTGTCCGGAGATGAAGAGAGTAGAAAGATATATCCTCCGCAAAAATAGCTGTTATGGCCACACATCAGAGGGCCAAACGATGACAAAAAAATAAATTTGAATGTGGGATGAGTTGCAACGACGATGGGGGTGCTTAGGGTGTAGGTATTTATAGGCAAGGGAGCATGGAATAGGGTTTTGGTACCCGAGATGAGAGAAGAGATTCAACCAACTTGGGAAACCTCGAATATTCATCAAACATGATAATATTGGGATGAGTAGATTCGAAATATTAAATACAACTTGTAGGCGAAAGAATCGTGCAAAACGATCAACCGAGGAGTGAGAAATTCAGATTTGAATATCAAGGCTCCGTAGTAGTACTGTTCACCTGCCCTGGTTTCCTACTCAAGGTAGGAGATGATCCATGAGCCGTTGGATTAAGATCCAACGGTCCATCTGCGTGACATTTATATGGTTGCCAAATACAAATCTGACTAAAGTTCTTATTTAATCATTTAACTTTTTCTCTTTTCCTTTTTGAGGGTGCAAACGACCTCCAAAATTAACCAAAATTGACATCTTGACTGATTTTGATGTGTAGAATCCAAATATAGAATTACTTATGTCTTTTGGGGACTTTTAATTGGTTAAATATTTCAAATCATATTTTCTCTTTCATCGTGCATTAATGAGTCTAGGATTATCCAAAAATAATAAAACTTCACCCATAAGTCTTATTAAGTATGTTGGATATGAATTTGTCATTATTTGCATTTGTTGAAGTTTCTTGTTATTTTAAATAATGAGTTGAAAGTTTTGCATACTTTCTCCTATCCTTTTAATTTATTAGAGGTATCTAGAAACTTTCTAAAAATATAAAACTTGGCCTATAAGCATTACTAAACGTGTGGAACATGATTTTGGCATTAATTAATTTTTTTCAACATATATTTGATATTTTAGTGTTTAAGTCATTTTCTCTCTCCTGAATAAAATAAAATATTAAACATTGGCAAAATTAGATAAAAAAATTGCCCAAAATCTTATTTCCATGCTTAGATTACGAATTTGGATTTATTTTTCTAATTTGAGAACATTAGATATTTTATTTCACCTTATTGGCTTATTTCCCATTATCTTCTAATAAAGGCTTTTATATATTTATTTATTATCCAAATTAGATGATACTTGGCCATTAAGTTTCTTTTAGATCAATAAAACGAGTTTTTTTTATCAAATTATCTCATAGCTTTCTAATTATGATTTTTTTTAAACAACATATTCCTCATTATCCTCTTTTATCCAATATATTCCATATTATCTCCAATTATTACATTTATCATCTCCTTTATTTATATTTTGGGATTTATTTTCTTTTTCATATTCTAAAAAGCACTAGAAAGTTCTAGGATGAAATATTTTATTATCTTTATTACTTAAGTGGACATTTTATATATTAAACCCATTATTAAGCTTTCACTGAGGTATTTGTGCATAAAACCCAAATATTGGAATAAAAGGTGAACAAATATTCATTAAACCATCATATTCTCCACAAATTAAACAGAAAGGTCAAATAGGATATAAATGAAAGGAAAAGATGGAAAAGAGGACCAAAAAGGTAAAAAGTCCAGAATTCAGTATGTTACACCTATGATCTCATTTCTTCAAGTCACGTACTGAAAGACTTACGTCATCAAGTAATATTATTCTCTAGACATTTATAATGCTACATCATTATATCATAATTGAAATAAAAAAAATAAATTGGAAGCTTGCCTTTATTTTTTAATCAAATCATTTATATTTTATGACATTACAATCATCATATGATTGGCTCTCTGGGCATACATACCAACAATATTAATATGGTCCAGGTTGTATCTCCTATTACCATATGGTTGTTCTTTTAATTTGATATAAATGTGATATATGTAAATTGTAACACTATCATTGTGATATGAGTGGTAGTGTTACCTATGTACTGATGGATAACCTATTGTTTATGTTAGTAGTAGGTTGATGATCCTCTACTTATCACACCTACATTGACTAGGGAGTGGTGAGATCTTACTGAGATTAGTTACTTCTACAATCCTTTTTGATATGCTTTGGGACTTTCTCATAAGCTTGTAGATTTATGCAATACAATTCAAATTAACCAGGTCCAAAGTGTGAAAATAGGACAATTTATTAGTATATAAGTATTATTCCAAAAAATTATTGGTTAAAATAAATATTTGTTCTATTCCAAGCATTGTAAGCAATTGCATTTATCAATTTGAAATAACAAATATAATGATGTAGTTATTATGAGTGAATGATATGTTTTTCATCATGTGACAAGATTCCTTTTCGATAAATATATTTTCAAGTTGTTGATTGATTCTAGTTATAGAACTATTAAATTTCCAATTTAGTACAATTCATATAATATTATTTCAACACATGTTTATCTCACCCCATGGTAGCTCCACTTGTTGGGAGTCTCTATGAGTCTCATGCGGATATTCCATGACTATTGGATATAATGGCAGTTGTAGAAAGGGTGTGGAGATACCATTTTATAAAAAGATATCATACATTAGTCTAGAGTGTCATAGTACATTCACTTTGCTCAAAATCAGTACAACAGTTGGCATAATAATATGTATGATGTTTTCTATATAATTTCCTATTATTATAGAGGTGTACAAGTTGCCGCCAATGTTGTACCTTTTGTTGAATCAATAATTTACATATCAATATTTTTATGGTTCCTTCTCCATAAAGAAAATATGTGTCTTAACATTTCTATTGAGACCATTTTAGTGTAGTAGAGACACTCCAATCTATCAAATTTGTAAACCCTAAATTGAAAAACAAAATATCTCATACAATGTCAAGGTTCAAAGTAGAAAAATAGTTAGAATTATCTACAGATGATGTAAACATTTGTAATAATTGTATTACTTGTAACTAATCTCAAACATGTATGATATTTAATTATAAATAATTTAGATGTGGGATTTAGTTAGGACATGAAAGGGTTCGGAAACCTCAAATAGGTATGGGTAAAGGAGATAGTGTGGCTTTATTATTGTCTAGATGTAGTGAAAATTTTAATAGAGAAAACATATTGATCAGAAGGATGGGTGGTAGAATTATATCTATCACAGTTTTTCTTACTAAAATATATTTAACATTATTAGTCCTTATGCCCCTCCCCTTAGTTGGCCTTAGTGATGAGAATAAGAAGGATTTTTAGGATTACTGGTGAATGAGAAGATAACTATTGGGAGTGATTTAAATGGCCATGTGAGGAGTAGAATGTTGTATATCAGAGAATTCATGGTGGTTTTTAATATGCTAGCAGAAATGGAGAAGGAGAGAGCATATTTGATTTTACATATGATATGATTTTGGTAAAAACCTATTTTAATAAAAAGAACTTCTCATAATATTACTTTTAAGAATGGGCACAATTGTAGTCAAATTGATTACTTCCTTACAAGGCAGTTAGATCATAAATTATGCAATGATTGTTAAGTTATCCATAGAAAAAAAAACTCCCCACCCAACATAGATTTGTGTTTTTGATATTAACCTTAATGTAAACAAAGGAAATAGTAAAAATAACCAAGATATAAGGATCAAGTGGTGGAATATTAAAGGAGAAAAAAATCTTCTTTTTATGATAAACTCATCAAAGAGGGCACTTCAAACTTTGAGTCTGATGTTAATCATGTATCATAATAAGAGAATCTGCATAACAAAAAGTACCAAAGAGATTTTGGGGGGAGTCCAAAGGGTTTGGTCCTCTAGATAAAGAGACTTGGGGTTAGAATGATAAATTACAAAAGGCCATTAGCCTTAAAAGGGAGACTTTTAAGAGCTTGCACAAATCTCAAGATGATGCTACTTTTTAGAGATACATGAAAGATGAAGAAAGAAAGGTTGTTCAATTTGCAATTTATAGATACTTGAAGAGATTTATTATAAGTAGGACACAAGAGAATGGGAAAAAGGAATATATAAATTTCTTATATAAGAGAAATGAAAGGATGAAACTTGATTCGAGTAAAATGCATCAAGAATAAATATGGTAGAGTGTTGGTGAATGATGATGATGTCAAGAACCAATGGAGAAACTTCTTGCACAAGATTTTCATTAGAGATACTTTGAATAATGTAAGATAATGCAATGTGATATGAATGCAAGAGATATCATTTTGTACGAGGGATGGTACTATCTGAGGTCAAGAATGTTGTGAAAATGGTGAAAAATGAGAAAGCCATGCGAACCAAATGATATTCCAAATGATGCATGGAAGAGTATGGCTAATTAAGGAGATATGTAGTTAATGAATTTTTTATTACCATTATGAAGTCCAAGAAGTTGTTAGGTTAGTGGAAGAATAGAACAATAGACCTGATCGGCTTAAATAACACATTCAAAAATGATAGGATCTGGAGTAGTCAGACTCTTAAATTTGTGTCCGTACACTCAGGTCCCCGCAACTATTATATGGGGTACAATGTAGTAAATTAGGCTCAATCCATAGGGACAAGGTGTTTTAGGTTCTAAGAACATGGAATCTTGGCTTAGTTACATTGATCAACGGGGGTAGATTAAGTTTGGTGTTCCTTTGGGAATGATGTTACTCCGATCAAACAAACAAAGCAAAGCAAACAAAATAAAGGAAAAAGTAAAATAGGAGAGCAAGCAAAAACAAAGAGTGATATAACAAATAAGGATGGGAACTTGGGTTGGGTCTCACCAACTAAGGTCTCTCATAAAAACACAATATTCACACCCTTCATATACCCTTAGAAAGATTACAAGTAGTCATCATATATATCTATTCCCTCCTCTCTAGATCTTAGAATAGATCTAGATTATGAGGTTGTCTCTCTCTCCTATATGGCAAACAATCAATCAAAATATAACCATATGATGATTGGCTTAAGCATTCCAACATTTTTGTGAATTCATGCAACTCCTTAACACTTAGATAAGGTTATTACTACTCATTTTAGGCACTAACAATCAAACATCACATGATGGTAGCTAAGCATACAAGTGAAGATATTAGAACAAGTGTATGGAGACAATAATTGATAAGAATATATATTCAAATGCAAACACTTATTTACAGGTTGGGAGATTCTGAATATCTACTCCTAACCCAAGATATTTGTTTAGACACTCATGATGGTGATTAGAACTATATATTTACAAATATAGTGAGACATGAGAGAGAAAGATGAAATGATGAAGGACATGGAGGCGATTGAATAGATCTAGAGAAGAAGACAGGAGATACACCAAGTGTGACCACATATAACCAAGGCTGATACCCATTTTCTTCAGATCTAGATCTGGAGTGGGCATGGAGGATGGCTTCTCCTCCTTGAGAAGAAGGAACCAGAGTGGCTTGGTGATGACATATATGTGTTCTCTCTTTTAGACTCTTATCTTCAATGATCATGAACCAATGGCAAGGTGGATATGCGATGATGCAGCACTTTGTCTTCTCTCCACAGTCGTGACCCCCCTTTCATGTATGTAGTTGATGCCTATTTATTACACAACCCTTGAGGAAACTGGCTTAAATATCAGTAGTTGTTGATATTGGCGTGGGTTAGTTGGTCGCTGCGATCTTGAGTTTTAATCAGTCGTTGAGGTTGTGAATTCAACGATGATCGAGAAGCCTTAGTTGTTGATTCTACTCATCTCTAGCATTTTCTTGGGCCGGCAGTCGCTAAGGGTGACTGATACTAAGGACCACTTAAGTGGCATTTCCATTAGTTTCTAGGGTGAGCTTGTTCGGTGGTTACTGAGACATCAAGGCCAACAACCTGCAATCTGATTTAATTCTCATCGGACTCCATTGTATAGGAATGTCAGCAATTCATAGATGTTGGGGGTCGAACCAACACTAAAGTAGAATCTTGTCAATCTCTCTGCCAAGCTCGCCCACCAAGAGGAGAGGAACAAGAATGGACAAAAGGGTTTGCTTGTGTGAAGAAGGAGGGGGTTAAATACTTGAGGGAAGGAAGAGAGATCAAAGGAGAGGTGTCATCACCTTAGGAGCTTAGGTGACACTTGTCCACGTACAAAGGACACATGAAACCTCTCTAGCTAAAAAAGCATGCCATGGTGACATGATATAGGCTAGATATCACCCTCTTGGTCTCATACCAAGGTCATGCTTGATATGCCATATCTCCACACACCCACAAACCGATATGGCACAACCCTGCACACTCACAAACTGATAGGGCATAACCCTACACACTCACAAATTGATAGGGCATAACCCTACACACTCAAAATTTGATAGGGAATAACCCTACACACTCACAAACTGATAGGGAATAAACCTACACACTCCCAAACTGATAGGGCAGCCTCTTCAAGGTTCTCTAACCCGAAATAACACATCTAAGAGCAAAATACATCTCTCTCATGTGTTCTAAACATCACCAAGGTGTTACCTCACAACCAAGACCCAAACAAGGTACCCACTCTTCCTCTATCCTATATATGATGCCAAGAGAGGGAAGAAAAACTCTAGAGATGGTAAGTTGCATGTTAACCCTTCACTTTGGGTAAATTGCAATTTACACCAAAACTAGCACATAAAACATAAGCATCATCCACACATGCTCAACTTGATACTTGAACTCTCCAAAAGGTGCCTCATAGATTCATTCTCTCTCTTATGATGCTAAAGAACTAAGGGAACACTCATCGTGTGACATATTGCATGGTAACACCTCATCTTGGGTAAATTTCATTGTGGTCTAAAATAAGCAAATATTGCTCAAACAACATTCAAACAGAGCCAAACTTGAAACATAAACACGTCACATGATAACAAAACACCTAAAAGGATTAAATTAAAGTTCTAATAAACATACTTAATCAAAACAAATAGGGTTAGCCCAAAACCCAGATCAGGGTCCTTACAAGTCATAAACTCCTAACAAGGATTTCACCCCTAAAATCCTAGGCAAAAGGAGATGGATACTACTCATACATCACACCTTCAAACTTCTACATAGCTCCTGAATGTCAGGGTGATGTCACAAGACTTGACCAATATACTATTCTTGCATCCATGGTGAACACACGATCTTGTTGCACAAGACACATACTCAACTTATCCTTTCAATTATCGATTGCAGAGTCAACCCTATGTCAGGTGATACTTTCTTAACCATAGAGGCACTATACATGTAGCATCTGTGACCTTGGTTATGGCATAAACTGGAAGTTTTGCTTAAGTAAGTTATTTATAAACTTGTTTTAATCTTTTAAAAAGTAATTAAAACTCAAGGAGAGTTTAATTTTCAAGTTTGAGTTTATTTGCAAACTATTTGTGCATTAAATGATAGTTTGGGTATAAATTGCAATTTATCCAAGTTCCCAAATAAATCCTCCCACATCCATATATAAACGCTGGTTCATCAATAATAGGTAAGAAAAGCACTTCGAATTGTTGATTCATCGCCAAAGATGGCTTAGAACCAATAGTTCATGAGGGGTTATATTGCAATATGTCACATTTTGAACGAGCCTCAAGTGCTTTAGCATCATAAGAGAGAGAATTATTCTAAGGGGTGGATTGTGGAAAGCCTAAGTTTCAAGTTAGAGCTTGTTTGAATAATGCTTGTGCCTTGTGTACCAGTTTTGGTGCAAATTACAATTTACCTAAAATGTAGGGTTGAGATGCAAATTACCACCTCTAGAGTGTCCCTACTCTCTATTAGAATCATCTAGAGGATAGAGAAATAAATAAGCACCATGTTTGAATCATATTTGAGTGATGGTATTCTTGGTGATGAAAAGACCAAGAAGAGTTGTATAGTTGAAACCCTATAATGAGTTGTATTGAGTTGTAGAGATTATATGAGAGTACCTATCAGCCAAGAAGCCATAGAGGAGGTCCCATATCATTTTGTCAACTCTTGGAAAATGCCATGACGAGTTAAGCACCTTAAGAAGGTGATGGATATCAGTTTACAACTTTCCTTGGAAAAGTTGTATCGGTTTGTGAATAAAGTGGTGTTGGGTTTAAAAATCTTGTTCAACAAGATAACAAGATAACTAATGGCCAAAATCTTATTCCTATGTTATTTCCCAAGAGTTTTGCATGTCAAGATAAATATGTGTGCATGCATGGACATGTGTCAACCCATACATGGACATGTGTCACCTAGTAGTATAAGGTGATGACACCTCTTATACACTCTCTCTCATGAGCCTCAATTATATATACCACTCCTTTCACCTACTAGTGAAACTTTTCAAATCCTACAACTCTCTTTCTCTTAGATATCGTGCGTAGCATTTGAGGAGCAAGGAGGATCTCGAGCCTTAATCTTAAGAGGAGTTGTGAACAAGTCTTGGATCTTTGATAAGTTCATCTTCAACCCGAGGAACGCGAAGCTTTAGAGCTTGGAGCTTTGAAGTTGTTCTTGAGGTGGGTTATATAACTTGAACCCAATCATGTTATTATTCACCTTCAATCTTTCCATATTTAATTTTGTTTTTCTTGAATGATTGATGATTCTATGAGTTATAATAGTTGCATAGGACTATTGTCAATGAACTAGAACAGTAAGGGACAAAACTCTATAGCTTGATGATGATGACATCATCATGGCACAAACTAATATCAGGTTGAAGCACCTCTAACCCGATATGGTAATGAAACTCAATATGGTGATATGAAATCTGTTATACCTTGGAACCCCACACCCCTATCATTTTGTACATTTGGGTTGGTTGAAAAAGGACTAACCAGTTGTCTAGGCTGTCACTTAACACATGGTAGGTTGATATTTTGAAGGTTTGAAAAGGTATGAGGATAAGGTTCTAACCCAATATGCAAAACCCTACACGTGAGTAACCCGATATAATTGACACACACACACCCTCTTGCCCAATATGGTGTAAGCACACAGCTCTTGCCTGATATGGTGGAAGCACACACCTCTTGCCCAATATGGTGGAAGCACACACCTCTTGCCCGATATGGTGGAAGCACCTCAAAACCGATATAGAGGTAAGCGCCTCAAATCTGATATACTTGATTGAGTAACACATGAAGTGTGTTATGTCAAATGATACATTAAGATGTAAAGAGCTTAATGCATTTTGATAAGTATATGCCAATGTACCTTGAGAAAAGGGTTTATCCAACTTAATAAAGTATGATGTAATCAATATCCTAGTGAGGATGAGAGATAAACTCATACTTTGTGTGATAATCATTTAATGATAAATGATGAGAATAAACAAGTATGATTGAATACTTATGATATCAATATATGCTCCTAATATGCGTGGAGCTATGAATTAGGGTTTTGATTCTTGATAATATGAACTTGAAACCCTAATCGGCTTACCTAAACCTAATAATGAGAATGTTGTATTTCTCTTGTATTGCATGGTGATGATATGTACTTGATATTTTTTTATCATGAAATACTAACCATGCAAGTATCATGAGATGATGAGTATAGCCAGGTATGAGTTATGATGTTTCATATGATACAGATTAAATGGGCCTTGTGAGTCATGTGAAATACTTGTGCAACAAGTATAATGTATACGTGGGTCTGAGGACCTAGAGGTAGGGATGAGCATTGGGCCGGGTTATCCATGTATGAGCATACCCGGGTCTGAGGACCTAGAGGTTGAACGTAACTGGTGTAGAGCCTCCCAAGTGCTCTGCCTTTACGTTCAAACCATGTACGAGTGTATAGGCAAAGCACTTGGGAGGCTGATAAAAATCGATTCCCACATAACAAACAGATCCCGAAGCAGATTTTCTCGCTTAGCAGTTCAAGTTAACACAAAGTGTGCACTAGTTCCAGTGATTATTATTAACGGTGTTGAATATTCGGTTGAATATGAAGCTACAGATCTCTGTTGTACAAGTTGTAGAAGAATGGGGCACGAATCAAAACTGTGTCCTGAGCAGGCGGCAAAGGCTGACATAAATACCCAGAAAGAGCAAATGGATCAGAGATCACATGATAATCAGTAGTGACAAACTCAAAAACGACAAGGGGGAAATAGGAGGAGGCGAGGGCACCAAGCCGAAATTACAATGGAAACTAACGGCAACAACAGTTTTGCAGAGTTGGTGAATGTGGAGGAAGAAGAACTGAACGTGATAGAAAACGCTTCAGAACCTATTACAAATAGACACGAAGGGACTAGAGGACTTACTAAGGTCTGGAAGAGGAAAACGAATACAGGATCTAAGGAAGGGGGTGAAACCAAGACTACAAACCTGGAGGGAATATCAGATACAATCGACAGAGCCAGAAATACTGAGAGGTCTACAGAAGGAGGGCAGAGGGAGAGTCTTAAGGAATCACATACAGTTGTTTACCCCGACATTGATGAGGTGATTGAGTTCAGAGAAGGAGCATATGGTACAGATATGTTTGCAAATGATAACTCGTTCAAGGAAACTATAGATAATGATACTACCACGGTAAGGACAAAATATAATAAAACAAAGAAAGGAGACGTAGCACCGCGGAGGGGACGGAATGTCAATGGCAGTAGTACCAAGATGAAAATGAAGGGTAAATCTAAGGCTTTTACCCCTCTGGAATAAAGAAGAAGAAGTCTTAGGCGTAGTGTGGAGGAATCCATTACTAAACAGGATTCAGAGACAATACCTCAGCATAGACCACCAGAAAGTCAGGAGAAGCACAGAGTTGAGGGTCGCCTGAGTATAAACTAGTCTATTCAAATGTATCTTCCAACCATATTAATGGATCACTGTCCTATACATCACATGAAGAACCACTCACTACGAAGAATGGATTTTGAGATGTTTCATCTGGCACGTGAAGCCTACCAGGGTGTCATTTCCCTGGATAACAATTATCCTAAAAACTTTCTCAACTCTCACTTTGATGAGAGGATGATGGACCTAGTGTCCACTAGTTGTAATGGTATTGATAATGCCATGTTTAAATTTAGTTGTTTTCATTTATCGTCTGTAATTTTTCTCAAGTTTGAATAATAAAGAGAGAAGGATTTTTCCAAAAAAATGAGATCAAAACAAAGAAATAAAGTATGTCTATTCATGTCAATGATGGTTATCTTACTAGTATCAATTCATTAATCATATTGATTGATTACAGATTATCCATGTTACCATTGGTTGGATATGTATTACATATTGTATCAAGAAATATGTTTGTTTTTCTTTCAGGACAAACATATATGTATACGTATATAATGTACATGAAATAAAATCTGGGCATTTGAGTTTTCAGGCATGGGTATACCTCGGCCCGTACCTGACCCAAATAAAATATGGGTTTAAATTTTAGACCCAGCCCACCCATATTATAAATTGGGTTCGGGTCTGGATCGGATTATGCGGGCTGGGTCGTGGGTCGGATCGGGCTGACCCAACCCGATGCTCATCCCTACCTAGAGGTAATAGTTATATGATAAGAGGAGACAATGTTCAGTGATGAACTAAGGGTTTGAATACCCAGATCTAGCAATCATGATGATGATAATGTTAAGGGATGAGAATCCCCAGTAATGTGATAAGGGACTGAGATCCTGAGTGTTATGCATTCAATGCGTTCCAAAGATTGTGAAAGTACTTGATAAATGTATTACACCTTTCTTTGTAGAATCTATTATAATTCATGCTTGTAACTTGGTTGATGCTAAAAGATACTGTAATGCACCTAATTAATCAAGTGGAACCTTATCATGTAGTTTCCTTGGTCATAGATCCATTTAGTGTCAGAATTTGCTGAATGGTGAAACGAGTTTAACTCGGAGAGTATATTTTTGAATATGTGGGGGGTAATGGGTGAAAATATCCTTATGTCCAAATAGGGATTGTTGTGTGATCTCCCTCATCATCATAAGAGTATGGCTATATGCAATGACTCAATATTAATATACCGGGGTTGCTATGTGATCTCCCTAAAGAGAGTGCATGCTGCGACTATAACTCTATAGCGAAGATGCCACTATACCGTGTCAAGCTAATTGCAGTTTGACATGTGATGTCACTGTCATTGGTCTCGTACTGACCGAGACATGTGAGGTCTTGGAAGTTGGCTCTTTCTTTGACCATGTATGGTACCAATGCTTTACGTAGCCATGGTCGGTTGGAGCATGAGTGGTATATCTCATCTTCTCAGGACATAAGTGTGATTGTAAATATGTAATCAGTCATGTAGCGTATTTGATTAAGGATTGAATATGAAAACATTGGTTGATGTTACATTACTTTTAGACATATTAAATGAATAGATGTTATATGTGTTCTTCGTATTCCTTATAAAGTGAATAGATGATTTATTACTCTATTATAGATAGCTGCATTGCTTTAAAAGATGATATTGCTATATTCTGCTTATAAATAATGATTAATCTTGATTATTAATATAAAAGATCCTCTACTCAGTTTTATACTATATACCTGTGATAATAATATTGTTGGCAGAGAGTTATATCTATCGCTGGGACTTTTGTCTCACCCCATTGTTCCTAACATTTTTAGGTGGACGCGAATGAGGAGGTAGAGACTGTATTGCAGAGGGAGGACAACAACAACATGGACAAGAGTAATAGCTCAAGTTGACTGTGTTGTCTGTTGTGTCTTGTAGATAGAAGTCCTATGTGTCATCTATGTAATCTCAGGTCCTTGGGAGTTAGTACATAATGGTTTTATAAACGATCTGAGATTTTGGATTGTATACCTCGAGGTTTTATGTTGCTTATGTATATGTTTGGGCAAAGCAACTGTATATGATATCCTCGAGATGAGATGGTACAATGTATGTACAATGTGAACCATGATGTATATATTTCTTTGGTTCTTCCCTTAAGAGTTTCCTTGCAATGGATCTCTTTGCAAAATGGTTTTCATTTTTAGTGATTTTTGTTAATCTATTGCTAATGGTTATTCCGCGTAATTACTGTGCGATTAGGCTGTCAGTTGATAGCAGTCGTTGCAAGTTTTTGGTATCAAAGCCTAAGGTTTGCTGAGTCTACAAATACATAGGATTATGGTTGTTGAGTCTATTCTAGTGTCCTCCAGTTTATCTTATAGTGACTTCTGCTCATATAGCAGAAGAAGTAAAGCTGAAAATGACTGGAGCACATGAAGAACATGCTGCTGAGAGCAGTATTGCTACACCAGGAAGAGGTGCAAGGGATCATGCTAGAGAGGAATCAGTGCCTGATAATCCCCATCTTGATCAATCCATGCTAGAAAACCCAACCTTTCATGCTCTTTTTGGGAAGTTCATGACCACAATAATGCATATGGTAGACCGGATGCCATCACCAACACCTAGGGCACCAGTTCCCAATGAAGGACATGGGTCTGGTAAGACCTTTGAGCGGTTACGCCAAATAGGATCCACTGAGTATGTCAGTATATCTGACCCAACAGACGCAGATTTATGGATCACTGAGCTAGAAAAAGCCTTTAGAATCCTTAGCATCCCAGAAACTGATTAAGTTAGGCATGCTGTGTATCTTTTAAAAGAAAGCACTGGCCATTGGTGGGCCATTGAATAAGAGAAAGACCGGGTGTTGAGGTCAGATGGGAGGAGTTATGACGTGAGTTTATCAGTAGATACTTTCCCAAGACTTATCTAAATGAGAAAATCTCACAGTTTGAACGTATTAAGCAAGGACCAATGAAGATTAGTGAGTATGAAGCTAGGTTTTATAGAGCTTCTACGGTTTTGTCCGCACATAGATACTATAGAGGAGGAGAGGATTCGACATTTTGAGAGGGTCTGAACGCTGAGTTATCCATAGATGTAGATGCTCTAGAGATAGAGAGAGGTTTGCCACCTTTGTGGAGTCACCTAGGAGGATAGAGAGGTCTGTGATTGAGAAATGTGATGCTAACAGTAGGAAAGGACCTACCCAATTCCAGGGACAGAGGTCTCGAAGTTTCAATAAATCAATGTTTCCTACACCATTAGCATCACATAGGTTCAACGCACAGATGCAGTGGACGTCAAACAAGGGTAGAGGCAATAGTTTTCTGCCAAGTGGAGCCCAGAGTACAATATTAATGTCAGTAATAGGACCATCTAGACCACAACAGGACAAAAACTGCTTCAAGTGTAGGCAGATAGGACATATGATAAGGGATTGTCTAGTTAGAGACATAGAGGTAACCCAACCACTGATGCAGAGTCAACAAGGCTCTCAGAGGCAATAGTTTAGCAGTGGCACATGAGGACGTAGACAAGTGTCCTAAGCAGGTTCATCTACACCAAACAACAGAGGAGATTCTATGCTATGAATCAACCGGAGGTAGTAGTCAATCCACGAGTCATGACAGGTCAGATGGAATTATTTCATTCTAATATATCTTCATCCTACTTGGTATCTATTTTGATTGATATGGATGCTACACATTCCTTTATCACTCAAGAAGTGATTCATGACTGCAATATGATTGTCAGTCATAGAACAAATAATCCGTTATTAGAAACTCCGTTAGTCGGATCTGTAGTGTTGCGGGAGGTATGTTCTCCCTATGTTCTTTCTTTTTCCGAACACAACATTCAAGTGGATATTATACCACTTGAGATGCACACGAGTTTGATGTAATTCTTGGGATGGATACCTTAGAAAACTATAAGGTTGTCTTGGATTGTGGTTCCAAGTAAGATATGTTCACAGACAGTAATGAGACATGGGTCTTTCAGGGGGATAGAAATATTCTTCCAACATGTCTAGTATCAGCAATGGTAGCTGAGAGATTGATGCGATAAGGATGTGAAATATTCTTGGCACATGTGGTAGATACCAAAGTAGAAAGTCCTAGTCTTCCTCAAGTTCCTGTTGTCAAGGAATTCAAGGATGTGTTTCCTGAAGAATTTCCAGATATTCCCCCACCTCATGAGATTGATTTTGAGATTAATCTAATTCTGGGTACGCAACCCATAACCCAAACAACTTATAGGATGATGTCTTCTGAGATGACAGAACTCAAAAACAGTCACAAGAGTTGCTTGAGAAAGGTTTCATTTGACTGAGTACTTTGCCATGGGGTGCTCCAGTTCTTTTTGTTAAAAATAAGGATGGGTCTATGAGGTTATGCATAGACTATAGACAGCTTAACAAGGTGACTATAGAGAACAAATATCCTCTGTCAAGGATAGATGATCTATTTGACCAGTTGCATGGTGCAATAATGTTCTGTAAGATAGATCTAAGGTCAGGATATCATCAGTTATGTATGAAGTATGATGACATACCTAAGTCATCCTTTAGGACAAGGTGCGGTCATTATGAGTTTGTAGTTATGTCGTTTGGACTAATAAATGCACCAGCTGTATTCATGGAGCTAATGAATAGAATCTTCCAGCCATTCCTTGATCAATTCATAGTAGTCTTCATAGACAACATCCTGATATACAGTAGGGATGGCCAACAACGTGAACAACACCTTTGTCAAGCCTTGACTTTGTTGAGACAGCACAAGCTATATGCTAAGTTTAGCAAGTGTGAGTTCTGGTTGTCAGAAGTGTCTTTTCTAGGACACATTATATCTACTTCAGGAATTCGTGTTGATCCACAGAAAGTGGAGTCTGTTTTAGAGTGGGAACAACCCAAGACACCAACTGAGATTCATAGTTTCTTAGTTTTGGCAGGTTACTAGAGAAGGTTTATTAAAGACTTCAGTTCTATAGCATTACCCCTAACTAGGTTGACTAGGAAGGAGGTTCCTTTTGTCTGAAATGACAAGTGCCAGTGTTCTTTCTAGTTGTTGAAATAAAGGTTGACTAGTGCACCTGTGTTAGTTTTACTTAAGCAGGGAAAGGGATACATTATTTTCTGTGATGCCTCTAAGAATGATCTAGGATGTGTGGTGATGCAGAGTGATCATGTAGTTTCTTTTGCTTCCCGACAACTTAAGAAACATGAGGAGAATTATCCGACGCATGATCTAGAGTTAGATGCAGTGGTCCACGTGTTGAAGATTTGGAGGCATTATCTTTATGGAGAAACGTATCAGATTTTCACAAACCATAAAAACTTAAAGTACATTTTCTCACATCACAAGTTGAATATGAGACAACGCCGCTGGATGGAATTAATCAAGGGCTACATTTGTATAATTGATTATCATCCAAGAAAAGCTAATGTGGTGGCATATGCACTAAGTAGAAAATCTTCATGTCCACCCATAGATAAAGCACAGTTGAATTCTTTAATGTGCTTTAACGGGACATTTTTGTCTCTTTGAGACAAATAAATGTACAGTTAAAACTATTTTTGTTAGCCGGATTGCTGGCCAAGATGCATGTGAAACCTACCCTGAGACAACATATTAAAGAGGCACAACAAGTTGATATTGTGATTCAATAGATCAGGTCAAAGTATGGTAGTGAGAAACGGGATGGTTTCCATGAGTCAGAGGATGAGGTAGTCTATTACCATGGTAGGATGGTAGTACCTAATGCCAATGACTTAAGAAAGATAGTTATGGAGGAAGCCCATTCATCCATGTATGCAATGCATCCAGAGAGTACTAAAATGTATCATAACTTAAAAGATATGTATTGGTGGCCTAGTTTCAAGAAGGATGTAGCTGAGTTTGTTATGCGATATCCAATGTATCAGCAAGTTAAAGAAGAACACCAAAAGCCTACAAGAACATTGCAACCCTTACCTATACCGTAGTGGAAATGGGATCACATGATAATGGAGTTTGTGGTTGGTCTACCCATAACAGCCAAAAGTCATGATTCCATTTGGGTGATAGTTGCTAGGTTGACTAAGTCAACACGTTTTCTTCATGTTAAAACAACCTATACTACTGAAAAACTTGCACATGTCTACATAGATGAGATAGTGTGATTACACAGAGTTCCAGCCACAATTGTGTCTGATAGAGGTCCCCAATTTACAAGTCATTTTTGGGAATGACTACATAAAGCCTTGGGTACGCAGTTAAATTTTAGCACAACTTTTCACCCTCAGACAGATGAATAATCTGAAAGGACTATACAAACTTTGGAGGACTTGCTTAGGGAATGTGTTCTTCAGTTTGTAGGAAGTTGGGACTTACACTTGAGCTTAATGGAGTTTGCCTACAACAATAGTTATTAGAAAAGTATTGATATGGCACCATATGAAGCATTATATGGTAGATGTTGTAGATCTCCATTATGCTGGTATGAGATAGGAGAATACCAACTTATGGGTCATGAATTAGTGCAACAGATAAATGAAAAGATTAAAGTAATACAACAACAGTTGAAGGCTGCACAAGATAGACATAAGTCATATGTCGATAAATTTCGTAGACCTTTAGAATTCCAAGTTGGAGATAGGGTGTATCTCAAGGTCTCTCCTTGGAAAGGTGTTCTCAGATTTGGGAAGAAGGGTAAGTTAACTCCTAGATTTATGGGACCTTACCCAGTGATAGCACAGATTGGAAAGGTAGCCTATAGATTGGAGTTGCCACCTGAGCTACATAGACTACATCTAGTGTTTCATATATCTATGCTGAGAAAGTGGCATCCTGATACAGAGTTGGTGTTGCAACTTGTAGAGGTAGAATTGAATGAAGATATATCCTATATGGAAGGTCCAATGATGATTCTTGATAGAAGAATCAAGAAGTTGAAAAAGAAAGACATAGTTCTTGTGAAAGTTCTCTGGCATCACCGTGGCATTGAAGAAGCCACATGGGAGCTGTAGGAAGAAATGAGGAGGAAGTACCCTTCTCTTTTCTCTTAGATTTTGGGGACAAAATTCCTATTAGGGGTTGATAATTGTAACATCCTCGACTTGGGTTATGGAATAACCTGGAATTTTTTCTTAAGTAAGTTATTTATAAACTTATTTTAATCTTTTGAAAAGTAATTAAGACTCAAGGAGAGTTTAATTTTCAAGTTTGAGTTTATTTGCAAACTATTTGTGCATTATATGATAGTTTGGGTGTAAATTGCAATTTACCCAATATGAGGGGTTATATTGAAACATGTCACATGTTGAACGTGCCCCAAGTACTTTAGCATCATAAGAGAGAGAATGATGCTAAGGGGTGTCTTGTGGAAAACCTAAGTTCCAAGTTGGAGCTTGTTTGAATAATGCTTGTGCCTTGTGTACCAATTTTGATGCAAATTACAATTTACCCAAAATGTAGGGTTGATATGCAAATTACCACCTCTAGAGAGTCCCTACTCTCTCTTAGAATCATCTAGAGGAGAGAGAAATAAATAGGCACCATGTTTGAATCATATTTGAGTGATGGTATTCTTGGTGATGAAAAAACCAAGAAGAGTTGTATAGTTGAAACCCTAAAATGAGTTGTATTGAGTTGTAGAGCTTATATGGGAGTGCCTATCAACCAAGAAGCCATAGAGGAGGTCCCATATCATTTTTTCAACTCTTGGAAAAGGCCATGATGAGTTAATCACCTCAAGAAGTTGATGGATATCAGTTTACAACTTTCCTTGGAAAAGTTGTATTAGTTTGTGAATAAAGTGATGTTGGGTTGGAATATCTTGTTCAACAAGATAACTAATGCCCGAAATCTTATCACTAGATTATCCCCAAGAGTTTTGCATGTCAAGATAAATATGTGTGCATGCATGGACACATTTCAACCCGTGCATGGACATGTGTCACCTAGTAGTATAAGGTGATGACACCTCTTATACACTCTCTCTCATGAGCCTCAATTATATATACCACTCCTTTCATCTACTAGTGAAACTTTTCAAATACTACAACTCTCTTTCTCTTAGATATCGTGCATAGTATAAGAGAAGCAAGGAGGAGCTTGAGCCTTAATCTTAAGAGGAGTTGTGAACAAGTCTTGGATCTTTGATAAGTTCATCTTCAACCTTGAGAACGTGAAGCTTTGGAGCTTGGAGCTTTGAAGTTGTTCTTGAGGCGGGCTATATAACTTGAACCCAATCATGTTATTATTCACCTTCAATCTTGCTATACTTTTTGATCTACTTTCAATTTTGATTTTGCTTGAATGATTAATGATTCTATGAGTTCCAATAGTTTCATAGGATTGTTGTCCATGAACTAGAACAGTAAGGGATGAAAGTCTAGAGCTTGATAATGATGACATCATCATGGCACAAACCTATATCAATCACCTCTAACCCGATGTGGTAATGAAACCCAATATGGTGATATGAAATCCGTTATACCTTGGAACCCCACACCCCTATCGTTTTGTACATATGGGTTGGTTGAAAAAGGACTAATGTCACTCAACACATGGTAGGATGATACTTTGAAGGTTTGAAAAGGTATGAGCATAAGGGTCTAACCCGACTTTTGCAAAACCCTACACTTGAGTAACCCGATATAAGTGACACACACACACCTCTTGCCCGATATGGTGGAAGCACACACCTCTTGCCCGATATGGTTGAAGCACCTCAAAACCAATATGGAGGTAAGCTCCTCAAATCTGATATACTTGATTGAGTAACACATGAAGTGTGTTATTTCAAATGATACATTAGGATGTAAAGAGTTTTATGCATTTTGATAAGTATAGGCCAATGTACCTTGAGAAAAGTGTTGATCCAACTTAATAAAGTATGATGTAATCAATATCCTAGTGAGGATGAGAGAGAAACTCATACTTTGTGTGATAATCATTTAATGATAAATGATGAGAATAAACAAGTATGATTGAATACTTATGATATCAATGTATGCTCCTAATATGTGTGGATCTATGAATTAGGGTTTTGATTCTTGATAATATGAACTTGAAACCTTAATCAGCTTAAAAGGGAATCCCTAACCCTAATAATGGGAATGTTGTAATTCTCTTGTATTGCATGGTGATGAAATGTACTTGATATTATTTTTATCATGAAATACTAACCATGCATGTATCATGAGATGATGAGCATAGATATGTATGATCTATGATGTTTCATATAATATAGATAAAATGGGCCTTGTAATCCATGTGAAATACTTGTACAACAAGTATAATGTATACCTGGGTCTGAGGACCTAGAGGTAATAGTTACATGATAAGAGGCGACAATGTTCAGTGATGAACTAAGGGTTTGAATACCGACATCTAACAATGATGATGATGATATTGTTAAGGGATGAGAATCCCCAATAATGTGATAATGGACTGAGATCCTGAGTGTTAGGCATTCAATGTTCTCCAAAGATTATGAAAGTACTTGATTAATGTATTACACCTTTCTTTGTAGCATAAGTTATAATTCATGCTTGTAACTTGGTTGATGCTAAAAGATACTATAATGCACCTAATTAATCAAGTGTAACCTTATCATGTAGTTTCCCTGACCATGGATCCATCTAGTGTCAGAATTTGCTAAATGGTGAAACGAGTTTAACTCGAAGAGCATATTTTTGAAATGTGGGGGTAATGGGTGAAAATATACTTATGTCCAAATAGGGATTATTGTGTGATCTCCCTCATCATCATAAGAGTATGGCTATATGCCATGACTCAATATTAATATTACCGAGGTTGCTGTGTGATCTCCCTAAAGAGAGTGCATGCTGCGACTATAACTCTATAGTGAAGATGCCACTATACCCTGGAAAGCTAATTGCAGTTTGACATGTGATGTCAATGCCAATGGTCTCGTACTGATCGAGATAGGTGAGGTCTTGGAAGTCGGCCCTTCATTTGACTTTGTATGGTATCAATGCTTTACGTAGCCGTGGTCAGTTGTAGCATCAGTGGTATACCTCATCTTCTCAGGGCATGTGTGATTTTAAACATGTAATCAGTGGGTAACGTATTTGATTAAGGATTGAATATGGAAACATTAGTTGATGTTACATTATTTTTATACATATTAAATGGATAGATGGCATATGTGTTCTTCGTATTCCTTATAAAGTGAGTAGATGATTTATTGCTCTATCATAGATAACTGCATTGCTTTAAAAGATGATATTGCTCTATTCTTCTTATAAACAATGATTAATCTTGATTATTAATATAAAAGATCCTCTACTTAGTTTTATACTATTTACCTGCGATAATAATGTTGTTGGAAGAGAGTTATATCTCTTGCTGGGAATTTTGTCTCACCCTGTTGGTCCCAACATTTTTAGGTGGATGTGGACGAGGAGGTAGAGACTGTACTGCAGAGGGAGGACAACAACAATAGGGACAACAATAACAGCTCAGGTTGAGTGTGATGTCTGTCGTGTCTTGTAGATAGAAGTCCTATGTGTCGTCTCTGTACTCTCAGGTCCTTGGGAGTTACTACGTAATGGTTTTATAAATGATGTGAGATTTTGGCTTGTATGCCTTGAGGTTTTATGTTACTTATGTATATGTTTGGGCAAAGAAACTGGTATATGATGTCCTCGAGATGAGATGGTACAATGTGAACCATGATGTATATATTGCTTTGGTTCTTCCCTTAAGAGTTTCCTAGAAATGGATCTCTTTGCAAAATGATTTTAATTTTTGGTGATTTTCATTAATCTGCTGCTAATGGTTATTTTGCATAATTACTATGCGATTAGGCTGTCGATTTGATAGCGGTCGCCACAATACATAGTTATCCAACTCAGGTGTCAACTCTTTCTTATGCATCACCTCCTCAACCTATAACATTGTATGATAAGATTTTTGATTCTAGGAGTTTACCATACCCTTTTCAAACCTCAGCATGTCTCTTCTAAAGAAAGACTAGAGATATTTCTTGTCATCCACTTGGAACTACAAAAACTATCAAGCCTCTGCTATGCTACTCCGATAGGCTGACTCAACACTAGTCTTACTTATATAAACTATCATGCTAACATACTCACTCTCACCTGTACATTCTCCTATCATAAGATGAGGCCACTTATCCAAGAAAAAATATTTTAGAGGTAACCCGAGATGTTATATGTCGCCTTAACTGGCCTAGATAGGGAGTGAAAACCATGCTTATCCATCTATAGACAATGCACAATCTTCTTGGAACCTTTCTTACTTGTAAGCCTGATAGGATCACTCCAACGTATTATACTCAGCCTGATTAACCTTTTCCAAGATGATCTTACAAATGTCTCTTTACTTATGCATCCTTGTCGATGTTACATTTATGCAGAGCATAAACCCCTAACATGTGATATCCATACGTATAGGTTGGGTACTTGCAACCAGACTAATCCAAAGTCAACCTTTCTAGGTACCCAAACACCTAATCATCTTATCAAAAGACATGTTCTCACTCTCCCATACATCTGGCACTACTTGGATACTACATTTCCTAACCTTGGTATCCATCATATGTGTCAGAAACACAACACATCCCTATCACATTCATCTTTTGATATTTTTATCAAAACCAAACATGTGAAAAGGATCTTTCTTTCATCTCGAGACATCTACTGTCATAAATATCAAGGGTTTGAAACAAAATCCAAGACCAACTGATACTTACCAGAGTATCCATCTTAAGATCACTTCTAAACCATGCACATAAAGTGACATAAGACCCCCTTGACCGCCACATCCTTGAAAGGACAGAATACAAGGGAACATATTCCTCTTATCACTACATCATTACCCATAGTTTGCTTATCAAGGTGAAGGGAATTTCAACTTGCTTTGATTATTTCATGAGCTTTCAAATATTCATGTGCCATTTTAACTTGTCTCATCTTGGTTTCCTTACCATCAACATAAAAACTATAAAGATGATTACATGCATTACTCTTTCTTTGATTATTGTTCTCCATGTTCATGGACATTTCCTTGTTTTACCACATTTTTCATCTTTACATCATGAAAATGATCATCATTCTTAACATATTCTTTATTGAGCATGGATCACCTTCCTTGTTCCCTTCCACATATCATGAGAATTACACTTATTACTTTCTTACACTCATGGGTTGGTCTAAGATTAACTAAGGTTCCATCTTATTTATTTACCATTCGTTCTAATTTGTCTTCTCACTTCATCCTTATTTCAGGAATTCTGTCCATCTTATGTGAATTTTACACCTTGACTTACTTTATTAGCACAATTTCATCTGTCTTTTTCTTCATACATTTTTTAAAATCACAGCTTCAAGAACGTCTCTTATCATATTCACACTTAGATTTAGGTTTCATGGAGTTGTATTTTTCTCTTTCAATAACCAAACATTCAAGTTTTAGTAAGTTATGGTGTAGTTCTTATCTCTTTTATAATATGATGGAGGTATTAACTTCATGATTCTCGACTGTTATGCTCTTTAGATTGTTCCAAAATGACTACTTGATCAGAGTAATCAAAGAGAAATCAATCTAAGAGTCTGATACTTACGTTTTCTTCAACATTTGAATACCTGGCCAGGGTACTCAAGTACTGAGATTAAGCATGATGCACTGTATTTTATATCATGTTCTTATTTTAGACACCATCCTAATCCTAGTCCTAGTGTCCCTGTAGACTCAACGAACCGAGAGATCTGATACCACCAAATGTGACACCCATTGCCACACAAAGTGAGATTACTGAAAACTTAAACCATGACCAATCATTAACATCAGATTACCAAAAATCACATGAAATTAAAACCGATTTGCAACAAGCACCATGAGCTGAGATTTATTACACAAGAATCAACACTTGCATTTCATAACAGATATTCAACGTGCTACATCATTGTTTTCCAATCATATGGTTACATGAGATAACAATTCCACATCTATGTACATACCACCAAAGGCACACAAGCTAAAAACCACATGGCGATCATCATGTTATCAAAACACTTCAACAATACCCCCAAGGACCTGAGTGTACAGAGACAACACATGGGACTCTATTAATAGACACTATCCATATACCATGATCCACCAAGTGTAGTTCCTCTTCGTATATATATCTTCAGCTATCTGATCTTTAGCTTGGCATGCATGTCCACCTAAAAGATTTTTAACCAATGGGGTGAGACAACAGTCCTGGCAAGAGATATAACTCTCCACCAACTCTCTTACTATCATAGATAACTAAGTCGATAGATTAACATACTGAGCAGATTGAACACAATTAACTAAATGACATATATCTTTAGGATGAAGTAAATAGAGCAGTAATATGCACTTGCCACTGAGTAGTAGAACAATTAACAATTTAAAAAGGAATATGAAAAACATGTATAACTGTTATAAACTAAACAATATAAAATAAGGAAGTCTTCAACCAATTTTCTCATATTCGATCCTAAACAAATATGCTACATGACTATTTATGAGTTTATTATGCCCTGAGGATTTGAGTTGTGCCACCCATATCCAACCAACCATTTCTAAGTCGAAATTGGTGCCATACAAGGTCAATGGAAAAGCCAGAATCCACAACCTTCCCACACCTCCCGATCAACATGAGAGTAATACTATAGAGACATATCAGTCAACTGCTCAAGTGACATACAATCACATCAGAGGGGTTGGCTCATGCATGGCCATCCATATAACATGTAGACCACCTTGGTTTCTAGTACTATGCTAGGAGAATAGGCTCACGCATGGTCGTTCTAGCACAAAGGAGTGTCTCATGCATGGCCATCTAAATCACATAGAGATCGGCTCACACATGGCCGTCTCACACAACATATTATTAAGGATGGAAGGGAATACTCGACTTGCACCCCGCATGTTAAAAAATATGCGTTCCGATTAAACTCGTTTCACTATACAACAATAAAACTAACATTGGAATGGATCTATGGCACATGGCAAGCTACACGATTAGATTTCAATTGATTAATTAGACCAACTACAGTGTCTTTTGGCATCAATCAAGTTACAATGTACAAACCACGAACAAATCCTTCAACAAAAGGGGCATAGTACTATGACAACAAATATCATCGTTTGAACTATGAAACTCCCATCATCTCATAACACTACATCACTACCATCCACAAGGTTATTATCATCAACATATTATCATGGGATATCAATCCCTCATTTCACTACCAGAGGATATCACCTAAACCAGGCACTAAGACTTTACCAAGTCCTAAGACCCATCACATCACACTTGTGATTCATGGTTATCTCATCATGTTTCAATGGGAATATAAGCATTACTTATGCCAATCATCATTTGTGCCAAATCACATATACATGCCATAGCAATCATTAACTATTACATTTAGAGAGAGAAGATACTTTTCACTCACATTAAATGCCCTTAAATAAATCAAACCATGCATCATAAGTTCTCTAATTTAGTATTAGGCATCATGCTTAATTGACATAAGGTTCTCAAGCATCTATCTCAAATCTCTGACATTCACTCTCTCCCACAAGCCAGAGTGTATAAGGCTAAGAATTAGACAATGTAACCAAATATGCACATTCACATCTTCATACTTCTCATGTTCCCTTATCAAGGTTCATAGCCAATACTTAACATTATTTAACCATTTTCATAGTATTCTCAAGATTATAACATCCATAACCCATTAGGTTAAAGTTATATAATTTAAGAGAGAGAGTATAATATCATGCTTTTTATTCACACCCATTTAATAATATGACCTAACCTTAGAATTAGGGTCAGTGCTCTTCACATATAGCCAGTTAGGGTTTTACCTCATGGTTACATCACCAAACCCTAATAACATCAATTTCCACTTTCTTGAAACTGATTCGGGTTTGAATCATGAAATCGTTTTAACTCAAAATTACTATAAAGTGAATGTCAATGGGACCTAGGTATCTATCCCTAGCATTGTATTATCAAAGTATGAATGTGGAAGTGTGAATCTTAGCATACATGAACAAATAACATGATAAAAGCACCAATTGAAGAAATCTTAGTTGGCTGAAAGGACTACCACACCCCTATACATAAAGAACCCAACATAGGTGTAACATCCCCAGATTCTACCATCTCAAGACTTAGAAGGCTCTAGAGGACCAATCCAAAAACATTAAGCAATCATTTCAGAGTTCATTGCGGAAGCAATTTGTGCATACATGGAAATTCATCCATAACATACACCGTAAAATTTCTGAACATTCAACATATATATTTACAACATGAATTCTTACAACTTACATTTGCATAATTTAAAAGGAAGTTTTTACAAGTCTATGAGCATGTATGCTAACATGATGTAATCACAATAGGTAAACTTGTACAATTGCTCACTTGCTATCCTTTTCTACCATGCTGAACCTAAAACATATGTGAAACAAGAATCAACATAAAGTTGGTATGTGGTTGAAAAGATATAGATATTGTGTTGGCATACTTGAAATAATTGAAGAAAGAAGAAAAGTAAAAGGAAAACATTATTTAAGGTGGAAAATTAGGTAAACCCAAGGTATTAGCCATATTTCAACGAACATGCATTACTATGGTGGAATTAGCACATAATCACATATATTACTGGGTCCATTCCCTGCATACCTTGTACCATTAGGGATCTCCTCGCGTACCGTGTGCCATTAGGGAGGTGCTAGTCAACATTAATACTTTCCCTCTCTAATAGGGAGATTAATGAACACCATCAGTAACTACATTTCATTCTCTTTCTTTAATGTTTAAGGCGGAGGAGTACCATAATATATACACATCCAAATGTTCACCTATTTCATGTTTTCAATAATAAACCTAAGGTTTGTGCCCGATTGTTGGAGTTAGTGTAAGATCAAAACTCCTTGCGGTGTTTCTTTGATAATATTGTAAGATTTTTTGTATCATATAAAGGTTTTCACTAAGATTTGAGCAAGCGATGACAAATTTTGATTTCATTTAAGATGGAGTGTTTACTACGAAGGTCTTCATGCTTTCCCACATTAGATTGAGTCAAAAAATAAGCAAAAGAGGCTTGGTTGTCCAAAAATCTCAAAAAAAGATTCCTTTCTATAAAAGTAGAAAATCCCAAAAATAGCTAGCACCCATGACCAAGTAATTAGAATGCATTGTTAAAAGCCTGAGAAGGCATAAAGATTTGAGTGATTTATTTTTCTTGTTGTTAGGAGAGATAAGGTTGATGCCTAGTAGGTGTATGATTGTGCTCACAAACACGGATATGTTATGTCTGGTAGTATCAACTAAAACTCACCAGAGAGTCTTTTAGGAACCCCTAGGAGACTAATGAGACTTTTTAGTAGTAGGGTTGGTTCAAGCATGGTAAGAGGAGATCATCTCATTGTTTTGAGTCAACTAGCTTGGACTACAAGGATCGTTGTTCGTTACATGGACCAGCTTGACGTAGATCGGGAACCTCAAAAGTCATTATAGTCTTTCCCTTTAAATTTTTATATTAGGAAATGAATAAATGGGAGGTGTTTTGTACTTGATTGATTTACATAAAATCCTATTGACAACTCATTATTCATATACATTATTTTTCTCAATTTTCTAAGTGATTGTGCTTTAATGCTTCTATATATGGTTTACATCCCTATGAATTTTGTTGGAGTGTAGTGAAATCACTTAAACATGTTTAGTAGTTATCTGATCTTACATTAGTAGGTTTGTTTGTATGGTGGAGGTTCATACTGAAATAACATATCATGGACAACTTGTGTTTCAAAATTGTTTTTTATAATCTTAGTTTTTATTGCCAGGCTGATTTGGATGTTATTTTAGGGTCTTTGAGTTTGAGTCTTGCTTGAGGACAAGTTATAAGCTAGGGTTATTTAATAACACTCAAATTCATGCAATGTTACTATGTATTTTATCTTAATTTATGGACCTTTATTAGCCATGATATGCTTTCAATTATTTAAATTGTAGTCTTTTGTAACTTTTGTCATTTTTCCAATTTAGTTTTTAATTAGTATATTTTTGGCTTGTAGGCAATGTAAAACACAATTTATTTGTGTCCATTAAATTAGTCATGGTAGGAAAGAAAATAAGTCAACAATTTCACATTGTTTGGAAAATATAAAAACTCATTGATATATTTGGCCAAACACCAAGCAACACATTAAGTAATTTTCTTAATAAGCGTTCGCAAATCAAATTTAGAGCAATGCAACATTGTACTTTGTTGCCAAATCTGGAAAAGCAAATGACTTTAAAGTTCAAGAAGTTACCGTTTTGACTGGCCATATTTGACCAAGGAAAAGGCAACCTAAAAAGATCCAATAGTGTGGACATGTCTTTCAAATTCATGATGCATGTGTTTTTCAAATAGCATTTTAATATCACGGCAATGAAAAGGCAACGAATTGTATTGTATTTTTCTGGTTTGGTAAAACCATTCACGTGCCGGCTTTACCATGCAATTATGGCAATGAACAACAACCATCGACCTTGCATTAAACCATCGAGGCACTTGTGCATTGGGGCATGAATTAATAACTGCCGGCCATGCATGTACAACAGCGAGTTGAATATAGAACAGCCGGCCCAATAAAACTATCGAGGCAACTACTCATAGCCGCTCGTGTACGTAGTATATTTATAGCTGATCGACAGGAGCAAGACCATCGAGTCAAATATATTACTATTTGACGCAACCAGCTCCATGCACATACATAAGTCAACTAATTTTTATTACAACTGTCTGAAGTGCATTCATGTATCGACCTCCGGTTTTTTCAGGAACCATCGACCTCTAAGGAATATGAAAGGCCATCGACAGCTACTTGCATTCCCATCGAGCTCTTTCATTAATGCAAAAGATGTAGACCTGTTTTATTAATACAAGACTATCGACCAACGACACAAGCAACAAAACCAAGAAACAACCGGTGGATAGCAACCAGCCACCAGTCCAATAGCCCCGATCGACGACCACCTGTCGATGTTCCCGACAGCTAACTCCATGCACGTATTGACTTCGCTTCTTCATCAGTCAAATACATGCACGTATCGACCTCACTTCTCAATCAGTCAAATACAGGCGGGTTCTTGTTTTTATTTTCTAACTTTTCAAATCTCAAGACTGATTCTTGGACTTCCGGTTTATTCTTACAAATATCAAGCAGCCACCACCAGATAAAGGCATCTCGAATTTTGGAGACAAAGAGTCGAAATGTTGCAGCCGAGATCAAAGTCAAGTCTAGAGATCATCGATCTCACAACTTCCACCTTTTCTATTTTTTCTTCCAACCATGATTGGTCCAAGTTGTTATCTTTTTCCTTCTTGTATCATGAGTGGCTAGACTCATTACTTGATTTGAGAGTAGCCATCAGGCCCTCCCAATCATATAGTTGTTCCATCTTCCGTTTATTGAATACATTCTTATATTTTTATTTCCATACTCTTGTTTTAATATGTCACATGTTGATTAGCTACCTTCTTGTGACGATTGATATTGATTTGTTTAAAAGAATGATTTCAATAAGATATGGAGTATAGGTTAGTAACGAGACACGAGAGTGAGGAGTTACCATAACAAAAGTCATACAGTTTTACTTGTTCCTTTAGTTGTCGTCTCAAGAGAGAGATACATTTGGATAGAAATCTACCCGGATCTTGAGAGAAGGAAGGAGCGCATGTCTTATATGTCTGTTTTCAAAACATGTTCGGTGCATAAATAAAATATAAGGGAAGGTTTTACATGGTTGTGGTTGGCTTGATTGATAAAATCCAATCCAAGTTTCTCGTTTATTGTTTCACGATTTTCTTTGTTTTTCCTTAATATTTGATAACTTGGATTTACTTCTTAATTAGATTAATTCATTCTTTGACCAGAACATCAAATTCACCTCTTTGATTTGACTAAACTAAGACGATCTTCATGTTGTTCTCCTTGTCCTTGTGTTCGACCGCACATTACTACAAAGACTTTGTATTGAGTTGCGGACGTCTCTTCTAGTAAAGTATAAATTTAAAGTATGAAATCTTTGACTGGACTATTGTGTTTACACTTTTGACCCACGAAAAAGAGAGATCAAATATTTCTGACACACTCAAGATAAATAGGATCATGCAAGAAGTTATTTATCTCAAGGGTTTCCATTTTTCTCTATTAGACAAGGCTTTAGCTTGGTACTTAACCTAGAAAGAAATTACTAGCTGGCAACAACTAGATGAGGCATTTGTTAAGAAATTCTTTCCTATCAAGAAAATCATACGATGTAATCATGAAATCATTGGTTTCACACAAAAGCCTAATTACAATATCTATGAAGCATGGAAGATATATCAAGAATATCTGAGAGACTGCCCCCACTATAACTTTGAGGAAAGTTTTACTACCTTCTATAATGGTCTTACCTCAACCAAAATAATTTCTGTTAGCGCAACACTGGGAAGTGATTTCCTGGGACATGATGATGAGCACTCTAACAAATCATTATTAATATGGCTACACTGCAAGTCAATTTAGGATATGATAGGGGATCAATCGGAATTGCATCCACCATAGGCACCTCTAATGAATCCAAATTTCTTGACAACATAAATGACAATCTGGATAAAATGGTCAATGTTGTGCACAATCTAAAAGAAGTTATATACTTCACTAAAACAACCATGAAATGTGTTACATGTGGGGAAGGTGGTCACAAAGTTGATGAATACATTTACACTCATGAATCAGAAGATCAGTAGGTCATCTCTATGGATGTTTCTTATGTAAACTACAAAAGACCAAACCATCCTCGCTTCTCATATTGCAATATATATGCATCATAAAATTCCCACCAACTTAATAGAAATCTCAAACTATTGGAAGAAGACAATGAATAGGAAGAGGAAATCCCCTGGGATTCTAGATAAACAAAATAACATGATACAACAATAACAAGGAAATTTCAGTGGACCGACCACAGGAAGTATATTCCAATAGCAAAAAAACTCAATAAATCAATTGAACTCACTTATTGGGAGATTGGAGGAATGTATCGTGAGTAATAATAATCTTATGTCTAGCATGCAAAGACAATTAGGGAATGTAAACACTCAAATTAGTGACAGACATCAACATAATAGAATGATGGCCAACAATTGGCCTCCATGGCTGCATCGATCAAGAACTCTACAAGTCAATTTCCCTCTAGCACCAAACAAAACCCAAGGAACTAAACTGCAAGGATGACGACACTTCAGCCAGGTACCACCTTAAAATCACCATCTACAGTCCTACCTACACTTCAAGAAGATGATAACTCAACAAGCCTAGAAGAAGAAGGTGCTCTAGCCATCAAGAAATCATGATGAATGACCAAGCCCATCCCCTCCATCACGTCTTCAGAATATTCTTCTATTGCACCTTTTCCTCATATGTTCATAAAGTGTATCTTGAAAGAGATACACTAACTTCTTAGATACCATCAGGAAGATAAATTTGGATATCCCTCTTCTTGATGCCATCGATGAGATACCTACATATTTAAGATTCTCAACGTCTTGATCACTAATAAGAGGAATCCATGAGAAATAGAAATTGTTTGATTGGCTAGGTTGGCCATGGCTTTTTTCTAGTCAGCTATGCCAACTAAGAATAAGGATTTTGGAGCTTTCACTATTTGTTTCTTATAGAAGACACCTCAATAAGATATGGCTTGTATGATTTGTGTGCAAGTATAAGATTGATGCCTCATTTATCTAACAATAAGATTGGGATTGATTGAAATACTTCCCTTGAATATGAGGATCCAGCTAGCTAATAATTCATACTGAAAACTAGTGTAGTCAAAGATGTTCCTATTTGGATTAGAAATTTCTTCAGTCCATGCGACATAGTCATCATAAATGCCAATGAAGATCCGATGTGTCCAATTATCTTCAGCCAACCTTTTCTTTCTACTATACGGGGACTGGTTGCTATCATATATGGATTAATAACCATTCAGGTTGGAAATGAACTCATTGAATTCAATGTGTTAGATCACATTAAGGAACCATCCCCAACTGAAACAAGTTATTTCTTTGATTTTTACAGCCAACTATATCTTGAGATACAAGAATAGAACGCCATTGTTCATCCCATAGTTTGATCTCTTACAAATTCAACCTCTGATATCACCAACCCAGATGCTAAAGAAATCTAGCCTATTGAGAAGAAGGAGAAGAGGAGGAGGCAAATCAATATGGTACAAATGGCTAAATACATATCCCTTCAAAGGGAACCAAAATAAAACTCTGCACCCAAGCCACCCCCTAAATTAGAACCTCTCCCTAAAGGATTGAAGTATCAATTCTTGGATAATGAGCATACGGACCCAATAATCATAAATTCTGAATTGTTGTCTGAGAGGCAAGAACAACTCCTAAAGGAACTCAAACTTTGAAGGAAAGCTCTTAGTTATTCTATAGAAGATATTAAGGTACTCATCCCAACTGTTTGCATGCACCAAATCAATCTTGAAGAGGATGTCAAACTGCGAGTCTAAGGTCATAGAAAATTGAATGAAAAAATATGTGACGTAGTGCACAAGGAAGTTATAAAGATTTATGATGCATAAATTATTTATGCCATCAACGGTAGCAATTGGGTCATCCCAGTTCATGTAGTAACAAAAAAAGAAGGTCTTACTGTCATTAAAGGTGTGATGGTAAAGAATTACCAACATACATTGTAACTGACTGGTGCATGTGCATCAACTACACGTTGTTAAATATCACGACAAGTATGGATCATTTTCCTCTTCCATTCATTGATCAAGTGCAAGAATGTCTAGCATAACACTCCCAATTCTGCTATTTACATGGTTACTCTAGCTTCTACCAAGTACCTATCCATCTAGATTATCAAGGGAAGACCACTTTTACCTGCCTCTATGGAACCTATACTTTTTGTCAGATGTGATTTGGACTCTACAATGTTCCATCCACCTTTCAAAGGTGTTTCTCAGCAATCTTTTGTTCGTATGCCTAGAGAGCCAACCACATGATTATTATAATGTGGCATGATGTAATTAATTTGATCATAATAAAAGAATTTTTTTTATTATGTTTTATTTAGTTATGAGATGATGATGTAACGTAATAAATGTATAAAGAATGATGACACTCGATGACATATGTCTTCAGGTTGAGGACCTAAACAATGTGATCATATGTATGATAATAGTACATACATTCTTGTTATGAGCAAGATAGAAAATAGTTATATGTAACACTAGAGTGTGTGTTAGTTGATGATAGAATCTCATAAATCATGATATGTGATATCAAATAAAATGCATAGGTACTTGTTGGAGAATAGTGTACCAGACAGACCCACCTTAAGAGTGATACATGGAGACCATGGAATGGTAGTCAAAATAAGCTTTCAAAGTTATAGTGGTGATTGTGCTTCTTAGACCTAAAGTCACTACACTCATAACATGTCATTCAATATATTTTGACACCATCCATCGTGACCTTGAATAATGGTTGCCATAAAGGTAGTGTATGGGTGCATTGTGACACATGGGGATGACTATGAGTGATGTATATGGGATTTATCCCTCCTATCGGAGATGATATCCTAGACACTTGATAAGAGAGACTTAGAAATACATGGCCATACTCATGTGAGTTGATATGTGATATTGGGCTCACATGTGTCACAACAGCATGCTCTAGTTTAGGAAATAGGGATTGAATATTAAAGAGATGAGGATTTCATACCTCGAGTTCAATCTGTATATATGAGACAAAAGAACTATATGATTATAGTAACATTGATCATGGATTGTAGGTTGAAGTTGTTCTCCAACTTTCTAATTACTTGTAGTAATAATATGTTGCTAGATATTGCTAATTGCTTGTGATGCCATAAATTGGTTATGGACATTCACTACCAATATGACTTGGGACCTATAGGGTCACACACATAGGATGCACTTCGAATAGGAGTTTACTCCTGAATATGGTTTAACTACATTACTAAATTATTTGAGTACTCAATTTAAACAACAATGGCTGAAAATTGACTGGCACGACTATGAACCGGCCATTCAAGTGTTAAACCGATCGATTCAAGTGTTAGGTCAATTTAAACTACATTGTATGACCATTTCCTAATTGTGACATGGATCGACTGGTTCAATTAGTAAACCGACCAATTCAAGGTCTGAAACAAGCAGTTTAGTTTATGAATCAACCGGTTCAATGATCAACATGAATGGATCATGAATTGATGTTGATGTCATATTATGCATTAATCGAATTTTGGAAGTCAATGTGATTGAAAATAAGAAATAAAGTGATCCAACCATTTTAAGTTTTGAACTGATCATTACACATGTGAACTAATCGATTCAAGTGTGAAGAGCTTGTTTCATGGTTTGGACCTTCCAAAAAATTTCATGAAATTTTGTCTCTTCAACTCCCAGTTGATCTAAAAACCTTGATCCTTGCCCTCCTATAAATAGAGGGGCAGTGAAGGTTTTCTAAAGACACAACAATACTCTCTAACAAATGTTTTCCTCTCTAGTTATGGTAACTAGAGAGCCCTAGCAAGTCTTACCCATAAAAGGGAGAGATGGTAAGGGAAATACGGGAGAGTGAATCAATGCTAGCACGTTGATGTTCGAAGGACAACTCCTTCCTATTGGCTCTGGCAGTGCAACGTGGCATTCCTTGTGGTCTGCGTAGACTACATAGAGGCGTGGAGGTTGTTTCCACCCACTAGGGGAAAATATTCAACCGCTGTCCATGCTTCTACACCAGGAGGCTTCCTCCAACAACCGTCTAGGTGTTGCTTGAGAAAATAGCACGTTGTTGCACAGATAAGTCCTTGGACTTACTCCAGGACCAGGTACATACCTTGCAATCTTCTTTCCCAGTCCATAATTATTGACGCGATCCACTGGTGAAGGGGAACATGGTAAGAATTCTTTTTGTTTGCGTTGCCATCTATGTTGCCATATTTCCCTATAGTGGTATCAAAGTCGCATTTTACTATGTTTTAGGATTTAATTGATATGATCATATATTTTTTTTCTCATTTATTTATTACATGTGATGTGAATAATTAAATTATTAATGATCATATCTAGTTAAACATTACATATGATGCCAATATATATATATGTGCCAATATATATATATATATATATATATATATATATATATATATATGTATATATGTATATGCAATTTATATGTGTCGCCCTAAAATTGTTTTGAAGATGGATGGTAGTGTGGTTATGGACAATAAACCCCTAAACTTTTGTACATGGTTGAATTGTTGTCATTTCTATTTTATAATTCTATTTTCATACCAAACATCTCTCTCTTTTTCTTTATGTAAAAGTATTAATGCTTTCCTTCCTATGCTCCCCTTGAATGTAACTCGAGGTTTTCCTATTACAATGTAATAAGTTAAATAGGAACATGGTAGTTTAATTTTCTATTATGACAAAGAGAAGGTGTCCTACATTAGACAAGTCAACCGATTTAGAAGTCCAACTGATCTACTAGAGGACAGACGTCAGACGACTGGAGGAGCCAATCGATTGGTCGGTGTCCTAATCGGTCGACTAGAAGTGTCCAGACATTGTTTGAACTAGAGACTAATCAACTGATTCAAGTGACTACCTGACCGACCAGGAGGCCAATTGAATGAAATAAGGGTTGAGTTGATCGACTCGGACTAGTTGCAACATAGATCTTCTTCAAAAATAGGTTGATATATATGATGTGGACCGTAGGTGATATATAAATTCGTTATGGATCCAAGAAATTGCATTAGTGTGGTCATAACCATCGCTCGTATACTTCTGATTACATGTTTTTTTATTTATGGATATAGCATGTATATGATAACGTATTATAAGTATGTGGTGATTGGATGAGTATATGTATTTATAAGTACAAATCCCTTCAATAAATATTAAGCCTAAGATGTTTTAAAAGCATCACATGTGAAAAGCTTGATCAACTAAGCATATGTTATGCTAAAGTGTGGTACACCATCTATCTCGTGGAAGTGTGGTCGTAGATATGTAGATGTACAAAGAAGGTTGCATATTCTATTGTGTTGGCTTTTGGGTCAGGGTTAACTAGGTGTCCTTAATGAGATTAAGTGCCTAAAAGCATGTATATGGATTATAACAAGGAGTTGTATACACCATCTACCAAAGAGTTGCATAAGATGCAATTGGTAAAAGTTACCTACCTAAATAGTCAAGTTGTGGGTGATCCGCCAAAGCTTACTCATGATTTGATGAAATATGGATCTTGGCTCACTAGAAGATTGTAAACTGCAATCTTCCAAAATGATAGTGAGGGCTATAAATTTGAACAAAATAGTGAGAGAAATGATTAATAAATGACTTAATTAACATTGTCAATATTATCTAATCAAATTAAAATTATTTTGACAGTGTAATTTTTACTCTTGTAGATATAAATAGAAAATACACAATCATTCTGATAAGTCCTTGAGAAGGACAATCTAAATGGGATAGACTTCCATAACTAGTTTAGGACTTTGAGAAGCGTTCTCTATGTCCCTAAAACACCAGTGCCAATGGAACATGCATCCTCAATGATTCCTAAAGGTAGAGTCACAGTGTTATTTGCAAGTTGTATGGTCATGCCAGTCGGGAGAAGTTCAGCAAACCCTAGACTTTTGCAAAGGCTAAGTGGCATGATGGAGATATTGGTGCCAAGATCGGTCAATCCTTTCTTACACGATGAATCACCGATATGGCAAGAGATCCCAAAAGATCCTGGATCTTTTTATTTCTTGGGCATCTTACTCTGGATGATGTCTGAATTAGTTGTTGCTAACTTGACTATTTCATATTCTTCAGTTATATATTTCCTAGTGAGAAGTGACTTCAAGTACTTTGTCCAAGCTGGTATCTCAGCCAACACATCTAGAAAAGGTATATCAACATGGAGTTTCTTCATGGCTTCTTTGAACTTGTTGAATCGAGTGTCAAGCTTTGTCTGCCTTAAACGAGCTGGGAAAGGCATACGAGGCTTGTATACTGGAACTTCTAGCTCTGGTGTTTTTGGTTCAGCATCAGTTGGTTTCTCAGAACTTTGGTCGTCTGTCTTATCAATAGTAATTGTTTCTTTTGGTTGAGACTCAGGCGTTGTTGAGTCTTAGACGATCACAAGTTCATTCTCATCTGTAATGACCACAGGTGTCTTGACAGGAGGATCAAAGTAGTCTTTTCGTGACCTGGTGGTGACAGCCTTTAGTTGTTCCAGATGCTTGGGATTGTTTTCTGGTTGGCCAGCAAAGGCTCCAGCATGTGGTTTCATACTAGCTGCCAGTTGTGCTAGTTGAGATTCAATAGCTTTCTTATGGGCTTCCTAGTTAGCTATCATAGTTTTCTGGCTAGCTATCAATGTTTGTTATGATTGTAACATCTTTTCAATGGTTGATAGCTTGTCATCAGGAGAGTTGGAGCTAGCTTGTTGCCCTTGTTGTTGGTTCTGGTAAGGGACTTGGTTGGGGTTTTGGAATTGAGAGTTGTTATGATAATTGTTGAAGTTCTCATTCTAAAAGTTTCCCCTAAAGTTCCCTTGATTTCCAAAGTTTTGTTGTTGGTTATACTAAAATCCTGGTGGGCCTCGTTGTTGATTGCTTGAACCAAGTTGTCGCGAGTTTTCTGCTCCTGAAGGATTTCCATATTGAAAACCAGGATGGTTCCTATTCTAATTTGGATTGTAATATCCTTGACCAGGGATGGTGTTGACAACATTAATATTTTCCATTTGACCATTATCTCCTTGGCCACATGCGTTTCTTAGAACAACATCGTAGAGAACATTGCATGCTAAAGTGGAATGATCAATACTTTTGCATGCTTCACAGAATAGTGAAGCTGACTTGATCTGTTCTTCTTGTTGAGGGGGTGAATGTCCTCTTCCAAATGCAGCAAGGGATGATTCGATATGATCTTGCTTGGTAATTAATGCGTTTGAGTGTTTCAGCAATTGATTTGTATTCTGGAATAACTTCAGCCATAGCTACCTTCAACACTCCCTTGCCTACAGACCTACCCCAATTAGCTTGATTTTCCTCTCTAAGGGTGACAACCCTCCATGTGCTATCATAACTTTGTCGCATGAAGTTTAATCCAGACGAGGAGTCTAAAAACCTCTTGATATCATCGTCCACACCCCTATAGAAGATTTTGATGAGTTGATTCTTGGGAATGCCATGGTGTGGACACTTGCGTAGAAGCTCTTTATATCTTTCCCATGCTTCAGCAAGGGTATCTCCAGGGGCTTGAGTGAACATTGTTATACGACCCCTAAATTAGTATAGCTAGGGACTCATTGTCATGTATTTCATCGTGCATATTTTCTAAAATTTCACATATTTTGTAGTTTAGGTAATCTGACCTTCTCTCATGACAGGTCGACTCATATCAAGAGGTCGCCCTTTTTTGTATGTCACATTCTAGAGGCCCTTCTTTGTAAAGAGATTGAGGCCCATTTTGTCTCAAACCATATGTCACATATCATATCTCAACATGTACAAGACCAGGAACAAGAAAGCATGCCAACCCACTAGTTATGTTTAACACATCAGCCAAGTCACATATACCATACTCGATGTTACATTCTTTCTCTTAGGCTACATGGACACTCACTGCCTTTCGGCATGTGGTAACATTTTTCATGTGTGCATACACTAAAACTTGAAATAGGTTTTCCCCAACACTGAAACAGGCGATGAAAACCACCATACTCCATTTGAATAAAGCCAAAACCAAAATGAGTTACCACACTCATTAGGTAGTCTAGCGTCATGAGACCTAGAGAACTAGCAAGAACATGGTGTATAGTGTAGCTACCCTAATCAGATGCCTCTAACATATGTCTAGGGTTGTAGTAAGAATACCCTCTTCTCACCCTCCTGAACCTACAACCCATACTATAGGACAGAAGGAGGAGAAAAGAGAGGTTCTAGGGATTACACAAGCCTACACCTAATTCTAGAACATTTAGGTTCTAACCTAGAGGCAAAGTCAACTTAGTCCATAAGGACATCGCATTAAGTTTCTAGGGTTGAAATGTGATGTGAGTTTACTTTATATTTCATGTGAGTCATATGTGCATAAGTCTTAAACAGATGCTTACTTGAAGCATGTCAAGGATGACGTAGACATAAAAAACCTTATGATGGGTTGTATGAACTATGAGTTGCATAATAGCATGAAAAGCAAGAAAGGTATAATGTCTTTAAGGCCTTCTTTGAATGCAAAATAACAGGGGGAGATCCATTAGAGCCCCATGTGCTCAATATGATTAGGCATGTGGATCGTCTAGAAAGACTGGGATTTCCTTCAGGTCAAGAGTTAGCCACAGATATGATTTTGCAATCACTCCATGAATCATATAGCCAATTTACAAGTGTTATCACTTGAGTAACTTGGCTCAATTGTTGTCTGAGTTGCTTGGCATGTTGATAAATGTCGAAGAACAAATGAACAAGGACAAATTCATGATGGTGATCAGTGGAATAGAGTCCAAGTACAAAGGCAAGGCCAAGAAGCGTTATGAGGCTAATCTAAAGTCCAAGTCTTTTGCACTCAAAATAAGGAGAGGGTAAGGAAACCTAGGAAGATGAATCAAGGTATGGAGATATCTACTTCTCGTATATACGTAATAGATATTAATGTAGCTACTTCTTCATCTTGGGTACCAGATACCATATGTGGATCACACATTTGCTAAAATGTGTAGGATCTAAAAAGAAGTATACTTTTGAAGAAAATTGAATTTGAATTGTGAGTTGCTAATGGAGCAAGAGTTGTTTCCAGAGTAGTTAGAACCTATGAGTTATCTCTTTCGAGTGGGCTTATAATAGAGTTGGAAAACTACTATTATGTACCTGCCATTAATAGATACAACATATTCATATCTTATTTGGACGAGAATGGATTCGAATTTCTTATAAAGAATGGTCGATGTTCTATTGCTAAAGATGGGATCTTTTATGCTAGTTCCCTGATGTCTTATGGTCTATACTTGATAGGTATGGACACAAGCATGTATAACGTAAATACCAAAAGACAAAAATTTAATAACTCAAACCAAACATACCTTTGGCATTGTCATCTAAGGCACATAAATGAGAAACACATCTCCAGACTCCATAAAGATGGTTATCTAGACTCTTTTGATTTCAAATCAATAAAGACATGTGAATCTTGTTTGTTGAGCAAGATGCGAAAGACTCCTTTTATTGGAAATAGCAAGAGGGTAAGTCATGTACTAGGATTCATACATATTGATGTATGTGGGCCTTTTATACGAAATGCTAGAGGTGGTTATCAGTACTTCATTACCTTCACTAATGACATCACCAAGTATGGCTATGTTTACTTGATGAAACATAAGTCATAAAACCTTGAAATGTTCAAGGATTTCATGAATGAAATACAGAACCAACATGGTTAAAGTATTAAGGCACTTCATTCTGATCGAGGTGGAGAATACTTATGCCAAGAGTTTAAGAATCTTCTGAGAGATTGCAGCATCATATCATAATGGACTCCACCTGGAACACCATGGCACAATGGTCTATTAGAAAGAAGGAATCAGACATGACTAGATATGGTGTGATCAATGATGAGTTTTCTAATTTCTGACTTCCTTCTGGGGTTATGCTCTAGAAATTGTAGTGTTTATAGTTAACCGCATACCATTAAAACGGTTCAAAAGACACCATATGAGATATGAATTGGGAAGCGTCCCAAAATGTGTTTTGTGAGGATTTGGAGATGTAAAGCTTATATGAGGAAAATGTTTCTTGAAAAGCTTGGCCCCAGATCAGATAAATGTTATTTTGTTGGATATCCCAAAGAAACAAAGGGACACTACTTGTATAACCCATCTAAAAACAAATTGTTTGTTTCCATGTATGTCGCATTTCTAGAAAAGGAATTTATTTCCAAAGGAATTAGTGGAAGGAAATTAGAACTCTAAGAGGTTCAATACTGGCAAGAAAACATTGAACCTTCATAGGTACATGAGGAACAAGGAGACTCACAAGCTATTATGAAATCTCAAGTTCCTCATCTAACATAAGAACCCTTAGATTCAGTAGGAGACACCTTGAAACTAAAAGATTTGGTTATCTTATGACTCAAGAAATTGGTGATTTGGTCATAGATGATGATCCAACAACCTACCTAGATGCTACTAAGGGACCATAGTATGAGAAATGGCTGGTGGCCATGAGATCTAAAATGGAATCTATATACACCAACATGGTATGTGCCTTAGTGGATTCACCTAAAGGGGTAAAACCCATAGGTTGCAAATGGGTCTTCAAGAATAAGACTGACATGGATGGTAATGTACAAACCTATAATGGTTGATTGGTTGCAAAAGGATTCAAACAAGTTCAAGGTGTTGGCTATGATGAAACTTTTTCACCAGTTTCTAGGGTTAAATCCATCAGGGCCATGCTTGCCATTCTAGTTTAATATGACTATGAGATTTGACATGTGGATGTTGAAATTGCTTTCCTGAGCGGTAATCTTCTTGAGGATGTTTACATGACACAACCTGAGGGTTTATAAATCCAAAGGAAGCCAATAAAGTTTGTAAGATACAAAGGTCAATCTATGGGTAAAATCAAGCATCTTGCAACTTGAATCATTGATTTTACGAGGCAATGAAAAAGTTTGGATTTAGTTAAAATGAAGATGAACCTTGTGTGTTGATGAATGCATATTCATCATGATTTCCAGTTGCCTTTTTGGGACCAAATCGATTCAATACTTTCGATTTCATGTCCTAAATCTTACAAAATGCAAGATTTCTTAATTGATCCAATTATCAAGACTATTGACTCAATTTATATTGATTTTATTCAGGTCTTGATGAGGTTCAACCTTCAACTGAAGATCCTCTCAACATGGTCTTAACCAAATGGTTTTTCCTATTTGGTTTTGACCAATCGTTCTTAACCAAACAGTTTGCCCTAAGCAGTCTGCCCATACGGTTTTGACCTCTCAGTTTTAGTCGTTCACCCGCACGGTCCTCCTCTCATCACTCTTCCTTAACCGTCTTGAGCCTTCCCACACTACCCAAGACCGTTTGAAACTCATCGGTCTTCAAGACCATTTGGACGTTTGCATCTCCAAGACCGTTTGGGGACAAAGACCGTTTCGACAATGAAGATCGTTTGGAGCCAAGACCGATCGGTCTCAAGACCGATTGGATCCCATCGATCTTCAAGACCGTTAGCATCTTCAATTTGTTCGGACGCTGAAGATTGTTTTGAGGCCATCAGTCTTCAAGACTATTTGGCAGTGCACGACCGTGAAGCTGATTGAAGGCCATCGATCTGCGAGACTGGTTGGGTGCAAGACCGCTTACCCAAAACCATTTGCATGAAGACCGTTTGGACACTCAAGCAAAGACCGATAAAGATCAAGACCGCTTGGACTGAGACTCAAGTCCGATCAAGCACAAATGGTCTTCAAGACAGATCAAAGCCCAACGGTCTGAAAGACCATTTGGCCAGCTACCGTTGAAGACCGTTTGAAGCCAGCACATGTATAGATCGATTGCACCTATGGTTTCAAACCGTTTGAAGGCAAAGTTCAAGGACCGTATGGGCAGTTCCTCCACAAGACCGTTTGGTCATCTGATCGGTCTGCAAGCCCGTATGAAGACAAAATCCCAAGACTTGTTGGATCTGTTCGGTCTCCAAGACCGTTTGGATGTCAAACGGTCTCCAAGACCATTTGGATGTCAAACGGTCTCCAAGACCGTTTGGATGTCAAACGGTCTCCAAGAATGGTTGCTCTAAACTGTTTGGAGCAAACTCACAGCAAAAATGTGAGGACCCCATCCAAGCCTATAAATAGGACCACAAGGGTCCTCATTTGGGGCATCGATTCCAGGATGTCGAGATGCTGCTTGAGAAAAGGATCGGTCTCCCTTCCACACCGCCACCACTCCACCATCTTCATGCCATTTCCACACCGCCCACACCTCCTCTTGTTGCGAGCAAGGATGCCGATAAGAGAAAGAAGGTGGAGAAGAAGGTCTGTCCAGCCTGCCTTGGTGGTTCTTCCTCCTCATCCAGATCTTCCCCGACACGACGTAGAAGACCACATCATCTTCACCAAGATGCGACTACCTTCTACACCATGCTCATGGTGGAACCTTCCTTCTCTCTTTTCCTTCTTATTTCTTGCATCATTAGCGAGTAGTCACTTTTCACTGGGGTGCGGGGACTAGCCCCGCTTCCCATGCTTTCATGTCTTTTCATTTAACATTCTAAGGCAATGTATATAACTTTCCATTTCATTGTTAACTGATAATGTTTGTAGCTTTATAACCTGCTTGCTTTCATCTTGTTCTTCCCTATGTTATGAGAACTTCCGTATGTAGGGTGGAATGTCGATTAATGAGGTAGACTCTCAAACTAGAAATAGAATGAGATTCCTTGAGGTCGTAAGTGTATGATCCGTGAGGGGACGAGCCATCTAGCCTAGGGTGACACTTCTGTGGCCTAAACATCCCTTATGGAGGGCCATAGCCTTAGTTGGATTTTATATCTTCTTTGTTAATCGTCGATGTTTGCTTGTAGATTAATCACCTACTCGCTTGTCGATTAGCGCGGTTGACTCTCTGACTAGAAATAGAATGGGATTCCTTGAGGTTGTAAGTGTATGATCTGTGAGGGGATGACCCATCTAGCTTGCGGTGACGCTTCTGTGGTCTAAACATCCCTTAGGGAGGACCTCAGCCTCAGTTGGATGTTGTATCTTCGGAACCATGAGTGCATGATCTGGATGGTGACGAGACATCCGATGCCTAAGGGGATGCTTACGTGGGCCTAAACATCCCTTCGGGAGGGTTTGCAGTAGTTCCATTTGGATAGTTAGATTCTTTCCTGGATGTTTGATGTTTGGACGTGTTTGCATGCATAGTGGTGGTGAAACCCGAGACCATCCCAGTGATCCCATATCATTAATCTAGAACAAACTTTAATTCTTCTCTTTTACTTACTTGCAATTAGTTTAATCAACCACAACCCAATCTATCATTCAAAATATTAGTCTTACTTGTGCTAGATTCAACTGACAAAGATTCATAAAAATGTTTTCCCTTGGGATTCGATCCTTAACTATACTGCGATAAGGCCCATCTGCTTGCAGGTGGTATTATTGCACGAGGTTTTGGTAAAAGCTTGGGGATTTCAACCCCGAGTGAGTTTGTAGTGTGATAATAATCCATGTCAAATTTTGGCGACGTTGTCGGGGACAACGGAATCAGTTAGTCAAATATAGTTCTTTTAAGGATAATCTAGGATTGTGTTTTTCTTTTGATACAATCGTTCATCTACTTGAATTTCACTCTACTCCATCAATCTTACTTCAGATCTTTTCATTTCAGGTACCCCCAAGACTGGTGTATGCACCGTTTGAACAGTCATGGACTCACCGCTAGCTTTGATTCGGAGATAGACAGAACATTTCATTGTCAGAATAGAGAAAACCAAGCAAGAACGGCTCAAGAAGAGGATATAGCCCGAAGGGTGGTTCAAGCCATTAATGCACAGAGAGAAAGACTCATGCAAGAAGATAGAGCCACAGTTCAAGAAGAAATCCTAGCAGCACAAGCGGCAGCGCAAGCAGCATAACTACAAAAGGATCTTAGGGAGTTCTCAATCCCTAAAGTTGTTGTTGTTCATCACTCAGTCCAACCCCCTCCTATCCATGCTCCTAATTTTGAGATAAGAGCACATCGGATTACCTTGCTTCAAAACAACCCATTCTATGGAAAAGGAGAAGATAGTCAAGAATATCTTCTGAGATTCATCAATCTATGTGCTATGACAAAGCAAAATGGAGTGTCTGATGATTCTATTTGACTCTGACTCTTCAAGTATTCGCTTGCTGATAGAGCCATAAGTTGGTACAACTCCTTGCAATGTGAACCCATCACCACTTGGGAACAACTTCAAAATATTTTTTTGTAAAAATTCTACCCTCCTTCTATGTTCAGTGTGACTTTGTCATCATGGACATAAAGGAAGACACCAGATACCCTCTCATATTTAGACGTCCATTCCTCTCCACCACAAGAGGTCTGATCGACATTGAAGTAGGAACTTTGCTGCTCAGATTAGGTAAAAAAACTCTCAAATTCAAGGTTTTTGAAAGCATGCGAAGGCCAAGCATGCAAGAGGAAGTATACTTGATTGAGTGTGTAGAGAAGATGTCACTCCTAACGCAGGAGGATTATGAACAAGAAGATCCTTTAGGGATGACCCTCACCAATCCGAATGCAGAAAGTTCAGATGACCAACAAGTGAAACGTTGTGTTTTCCACCTCGATGCTGCTGAAGAAGATCCTGAAGTCAAGATTGAGGAACTAAAAGCAGTGGATGTTATTGAAGAAGCATGTGAAAATCCACAAGCTCCTGAAATGAAGCCCCTACCGGAAGGATTGAAATACGTATTTTTAGATGAACTCAAGATCTTCCCAATCATCATAAATTCAGATCTAACGTCAGAACAAGAAGACAAACTTTTGAAGGAACTGAAGGAAAGAAGAACAGAAATCGGCTACAAGATGAGCGACCTCACTGGGGTTAGTCAAGCATTGTGCATGCACAAAATCCCCATGATGGAAGATCACAAGCCAACTATTGAACATCAACGCAAATTGAATCCAAATATGAAGGAAGCAGTCCGTCTTGAAGTCATTAAACTGCTCATTGCTGGGATAATATATCCGATATTGGATTCACCATGGGTGAATCTCATGCATGTGGTCCCGAAGAAAGGTGGAACTATTGTGATACGAAATGAAAATGATGAACTCATCCCCACTCGAACGATTACAGGGTGGAGGATGTGCATTGAATACAGAAAGTTAAATAAGGCAACTCGAAAGGATCATTTCCCGATGCCTTTTCTTGATCAAGTATTAGAACGGTTGGCTTATCAAGAATATTTCTATTATCTCGATGGTTACTCTGGATTCTATCAAATACCCATACATCCAGATGACCAAGAAAAAACTACTTTCACTTGCCCATTCGGAACATACACATTTAGAAGAATGTCATTCGGCCTATGCAATGCACCTGCAACCTTCCAACGTTGCATGGCTGCCATATTTGCTGGTCTCACTCAAAAAATTATGGAAGTTTTTATGGATGATTTTTCTGTATACGGAGATTCATTCGACTCATGCCTGAAACACCTCTCCCTTGTCCTCAAACGGTGTGAAGAAGCACATCTTGTGTTAAATTGGGAGAAGTGTCACTTTATGGTAAACGAAGGCATTGTCCTCGGCCGTAGGGTCAGTAATCGTGGAATTGAAGTAGACAAGGCCAAGATCAAAGTGATTTCAAAGCTCTCTATCCCTATCAATGTAAAGGAGGTTCGTGCATTCCTAGGTCATGTGAGTTTTATCGACAGTTTATAAAGGATTTCTCAAAGATAACCAAGCCGATGACAAATTTGCTACTAAAGGATGCTAAATTCAATTTTGACGAAGAATGTGTTAAAATTTTCAACCATCTAAAGCATGTTCTTACAACAACACCCATCATCAGAGCCCCTGATTGGGATCACCCTTTTAAAATTATGTGTGATGCCAGTGATTATGTTGTGGGTGCTGTCTTGGGCCAATGTATATAAAAGAAACATTATGTGATCTACTATGCATCGAAAACCCTTGACGAAGCTCAGAGGAATTATGCAACTACCGAGAAATAATTTCTTATGGTCGTGTATGCCTTTGACAAATTCAGATCCTACCTCATTGGTTCAAAAGCCATTGTCTACACAGATCATGCCGCTATCTGTTACCTCCTGTAAAAGAAAGATGCTAAACCTAGGTTAATTAGATGGATTCTCCTCTTATAAGAGTTTGATCTGGAGATAAGAGACAAGAAAGGTAAAGAGAATGTCGTGGCAGAGCACCTCAGTCATATCCACGCCTTGGAAACTGAGAAGATCCCAATCAACGATTCTCTTCCAGACAACCAGCCTATAAAAGTTTCAGGGGCTATCCCTTGGTATGTAGACTATGTAAACTACCTGGCTGTGGGTGTTATCCACCCCAAATGCACCAGAAGTGCACTGAAGAATTTCCTGCATGATGTAAAACAATATCACTGGGACGACCCGTACCTCTTCAAACTCTGCGTTGATAGTCTATACAGAAGTTGTATCGCTGAGGAAGAAGCTCAACTTATCTTAGAACAATGTCACTCGGGCCCAGTTAGAGGCCACATGAGTTCCAAGAAAACTGCCTTAAAGGTTTTGGAATGTGGATTCTTTTGTCCAACCATATCCAAAGATTCCTATGACTTTGTTCTATCATGTGACAAATGTCAAAGAACAGGTAACATAACAAAGAGAGATGAGATGCCACTGAACTTGTGGCAAGAAGTCGAGATATTTGATGTTTGGGGTGTGGACTACATGGGTTATTCCCATCTTCTCATGGATTTTCCTACATCATAGTAGCGTTAGATTATGTCTCAAAATGGGTTGAAGACATACCTACCATCACTAGTGATTCCAAACTTGTCATCAAAATGTTCAAAGATATCATTTTCCCCCAATTCAGAGTCCCACACACCGTTATTTCCGACAGAGGTTCTCATTTCCTGGAAAGAAGCTTTGAAGCATTGCTAAGGAAATATGGTGTAACCCACAAGGTAGCCTCACCCTACCATCCACAAACCAGTGGACAGGTAGAGGTTTCTAACCGTCAACTCAAGGCTATTTTGGAAAATACTATAGGCCGCAATCGGAAAGATTGGTCAATAAAAATCAATGATGCATTGTGGGCCTACCGTACTGCTTTTAAAACTCCCCTTGGGACTACACCTTTTTGACTAATCTATGGAAAGTCATGCCACCTCCTGGTAGAATTAGAACACAAGGCATGGTGGGCAATAAAACAACTACATTTTGATATAAAATAAGCAGGACAAGCTAGGATTCTGCAACTCTAGGAGTTGGACGAACTCCGAATGACAACTTACAAGAATGCTAGAATCTATAAAGAATGCACAAAGTTGTGGCATGATTGTCATCTCAAGAGGAAGGACATTCAAGTGGGAGACCAAGTTCTTCTGTTCAACTCAAGACTAAGGTTATTCCCAAGAAAACTCCATTCCCACTAGTCAGGACCTTACATTGTCAAGAGCATCTCCCCACATGGTGCTTTCTCTCTATGGAGTGAAAAGTCAGGCAAATTCGTGGCAAATGGTCAATGACCGAAGAGATATTTCACCTCATCCGACACAGGCACCAAAGCAATACTGAAACTCACCAATCCAACATATCCACTATGAAATTTGAAGAAACCAAGTCGAGCCATCGACATAAAACAAAGGCACTTGTGGGGAGGCAACCCGATCAATAAATTCATATTTAGTTTCAATTTTGAATTAGAAATTTTTCTTAGTTTTGTTTTTATTTTTTAGATAAATTTTGCACAAAATAAAATTGCATCGCGAGATGCTATCTTAAGTTTTGAATGGTCTTTATGCTTGAGATTTTCAGATGGAGGACGCACGCTGATTGGAACGCAACCACATCTAGTGGTCCAAACGACATGAACTTTCCCCTCCATCTCAGATCTAGAGTTTGCTCAGAATGAGCAAATTTCTAAGTTCGGGGTGGAGGGTGGGTGGTACGTATCTTACTTTCCACCTTCACCCATCTAATTCACACTTAAGATTTCATCGTTGCATTTATCGTTGCATTTTTGAGTCGTTGCATTTTTTACCAAAATTTTCAATTTTTTCAAAAAATTTAATAGTTTTTCAAAGAAATTGAACAGATACTAGATGAAGTTTTGAAACTTTTTGTTTCAATCTCTATGAATTTTGGATCATTATACCCTCCTTATTTGAAGCAGATCCTCAAAAGGACCTTCTTCTGAAAACTAGCATCCTGTGAAGCTTATGAATCCTAACATTATGATCTTTACACAAAAATGGCAAGTGTCTGTCGAACTGATAGGGATCAAACACGTAGTTCTTCCTAACTAACTAGTGTAACAACAACATGGAATCCCCACCGGATCCTCATCAAGTCATTATTTGAGCAGAGTACGATAAAGAGAACAACCCAGTGCACTGAATTGTAAATCAAGTTGCATTCTAATCTGAACTCTCTTCTACACTTCTTCTATCATCTTCGTACCCCTCCATCCATCAAAAATAAACAAAAATAGACAAAATAGTGCCAAACCCTAAGTTCGGGGTGGCACGCCATCTCCATCTATATCTGCTTCTTCCATACCCCTCACTAATAAATAGGGGCGTACCACCAAGAAAAGATGCCTAAGCGCACACAAAAAATGCAATCTCGAGTCAAATAGAGGAGAGATTCACACAAAAAATGCAATAAATGAAATTGCAAATAATATAATAAAAAAATCTCGAGTTGAATAGAGGAGAGATTTACTTCTTCCTTCCATACCACACTTCACTCCCTTTTCTACCTAATGGCACAATAAATGCCTCCACTACCTTGAAATACACCAGTGTCAGATCAGATGCACACTTGTTGTTCTGCGGGTATCTCTTGACTCTTACAAAACTCTTTGACATGCTTGTTTTTTGAAAAAGTGAGGAGGAAGTGAAGTTGGAAAGCAAACTCAGGAACGAAGATATGGTACGATGTGTTCAGTGGTCTCAGGAAGTTGAGATGCTTAGTCATACTAAGTAGAAAGGAAACAATTGTGATGTGAAGAGGAGGTAATCACATGATCAGAAAGTATTCATTTGGCGACTGTTTCAGATTTTGTGTTACTCGAAGATGAGCAACGTTTAAGTTCAAGGTGTTTTGATGAATGCATATTCATCATGATTTCCAGTCACCTTTTAGGGACCAATTCGATTCAATACTTTCAATTTCATCTCCTAAATCTTACAAAATGCAAGATTTCTTAACTGATCCAATTATCAATACTATTGACTCGATTTATATTGATTTTATGTAGGTCTTGATGAGGTTCAACCTTCAACTAAAGATCCTCTCAACATTGGTCTTAACCAAATGGTTTTGCCTATTCGGTCTTGACCAATCATTCTTAACCAAACGGTTTGCCCTAAGCAGTCTGCCCATACGGTTTTGACCTATCGGTCTTAGCCGTTCACCCACACGGTCCTCCTCACATCGCTCTTCCTTAACGGTCTTGATCCTTCCCACACAACACAAGACCATTTGAAACCCATCAGTCTTCAAGACCGTTTGGACGTTTCCATCTCCAAGACGAATTGGAGACAAAGACCGTTTGGACAATGAAGATCGTTTGGAGCCAAGACCGTTCGGTCTCAAGAACAATTGGATCCCATCGGTCTTCAAGACTGTTAGCATCTTCAAGCCGTTTGGACATTGAAGACCATTTTGAGGCCATCGATCTTCAAGACCGTTTGGAAGTGCACGACCGCGAAGTCGATTGAAGGCCATCGATCCGCGAGACTAGTTGGGTGCAAGACCGTTTACCCAATACTATTTGGATGAAGACCGTTTGGACACTCAAGCAAAGATTAATCAAGATCAAGACCGCTTGGACTGAGACTCAAGTCTGATCAAGCACAAACAGTCTTCAAGACCGATCAAAGCACAATGGTCAGCAAGACTGTTTGGTCAGCTACCGTTGAAGACTGTTTGAAGCCAGCGCATGTGAAGACCGATTGGCATCTATCAATTTCAAATCGTTTGAAGGAAAAGTTCCAGGAACGTATGGGCAGTTCCTCCACAAGACCGTTTGGTCATCTGATTGATCTGCAAGCACATATGAAGACAGAATCCCAAGACTGATTGGATCTGTTCGGTCTCCAAGACAGTTTGGATGTCAAACAGTCTCGAAGACTGGTTGCTCTAAATTGTTTGGAGCAAACTCACAACAAAAATGTGAGGACCACATCCAAGCCCATAAATAGGACCACAAGGATCCTCATTTGGGGCATCGATTCCAATATGCTGAGAGGCTGCTTGAGCAAAGGATTGGTCTCCCTTCCACATCGTCGCCACTCCACCATCTTCACACCATTGCCACACCGCCCACACCTCCTCTTGCTGCGAGCAAGGAGGTCGAGAAGAGAAAGAAGGTGGAGAAGAAGGTCTATCCAGCCCGCCTTGGTGGTTCTTCCTCCTCATCCAGATCATCCCCGAAACGACATAGAAGACTGCATCATCTTCACCAAGCTGCGACTACCTTCTACACCATACTCATGGAGGAACCTTCCTTCTCTCTTGTCCTTCTTATTTCTTGCATCATGAGCGAGTAGTCACTTTTCAGTGGGGTGCGGGGACTAGCCGTGCTTCCCATGATTTCATGTCTTTTCATTTAACATTCCAAGGCAATGTATATAACTTTCTATTTTATTGTTAATTGATAATGTTTGTAGCTTTATTACCTGCTTGCTTTCATCTTGTTCTTCCCTATGTTATGAGAACTTTTGTATGTAGGGTGGAATGTTGATTAATGAGGTAGACTCTAAAACTAGAAATAGAATGAGATTCCTCGAGGTCGTAAGTGTATGATCCGTGAGGGGATGAACCATCTAGCCTACAGTGATGCTTCTGTGGCTTAAACATCCCTTAGGGAGGGCCACAACCTTAGTTGGATTTTGTATCTTCTTTATTAATCATCGATGTTTGCTTGTAGATTAATCACTTGCTCGCTTGTCGATTAGCACGGTTGACTCCCTGACTAAAAAAAGAATGGGATTCCTTGAGGTCGTAAGTGTATGATCCTGAGGGGACGAGCCATCTAGCCCGCAGTGATGCTTTTGTGGTCTAAACATACCTTAGGGAGGACCTCAGCCTCAGTTGGATGTTGTATCTTCGAAACCGTGAGTGCCTTATCCAGATGGCGACGAGAAATATGATTCCTAAGGGGATGCTTATGCGGACCTAAACATCCCTTCAGGAGGGTTCACAGCAGTTCCATTTGGATAGTTAGATTCTTTCTTGGATGTTTGATGTTTGGACGTGTTTGCATGTGTAGTGGTGGTGAAACCCGAGACCATCCCAGCGATCCCATATCATTAATCCAGAACAAACTTTAATTTTGCTCTTTTACTTTCTTGCAATTAGTTTAATCAACCACAACCCAATCTATCGTTCTATATATTAGTCTTAGTTGTGCTAGATTCAACTGACAAAGATTCTTAAAAATATTGTCCCTTGGGATTCGATCCTTAACTATACTGCGATAAGATCTATCCGCTTGCGGGTGGTATTATTGCACCAGGTTTTGGTAAAAGCTCAGGGATTTCAACCCCGAGTGAGTTTGTAGTGTGACAATAATCCATGTCATGTGTACAAGAAACTTAGTGGGATCATAATTGTATTCCCCATATTGTATGTGGGTGACATACTATTGATGGGGAATGACATCCCGATTTCCTACATATATTGACAAAGTGGTGAAGAGGTTCAATATGCAGGACTCAAAGAGTGGAATTTTCCCATGTCTCGTGGAATTAGCCTCTCGAAATCTCAAAGCCCTAGTTCTTGTGAAGAACCAGAATGCATGAGTAAGATTCCATATGCATCTGCAATTGGATATATCATGTATGCAATGTTATGCACACATCCTGATGTATTCTATGCCTTGAGCATGAAGAGTAGATATCAGTCAGATCCCATTTAGAGTCACTGATTATCATAAAGGCATCCTTAAGTACTTGAGAAGAACTAGGGATTAGTTTCTTATTTATGGCAGTGAGGAACAATTGGGTGAAAGGAGTTACACCGACACAAGCTTCCAAATTGACAAAGATGGTTATAGATTGCAATCAGGATTTGTGTTTTGCCTCAACAACTGAGTTGTGAGCTGGAAGAGTTCCAAGCAAGAACAATTGTTGATTCTATAATAGACACCAAGTATATTGTTGAATCCAATACGGCAAAGGAAGTTGTCTGGATAAGGAAGTTCATTAGTGAACTTGGGGTGGTTCCAAGCATTAGCAATTCAATAGAGTTGTATTGTGAAAACAATGGAGCTATTGCACAAGATAATGAACCCAAATTGCATCAGTGATCCAAGCACATACTATGGTGGTTCCATCCCATATGAGAGATCGTATAGTGAGGAGATGTGAATATTTTCATAATATCAACCAAAGGCAATGTTGTTGACCCAGTAACAAAAGAACTTTCACAACAGAAGCATGGTGAACACATTAGATCACTTGGAATAAGATTCATGAGTGATTGGCCTTAAGTGCAAGTGGGAGGCTATTGGTATGTATGCCTAAGGATCCAATCATGTGATGATTTTAATGTCTCATGATGTAATTTATTTGAGAACAATAAAAGGCAAATACATTTATTCTATTTTATTCAGTTATGAGATAATGATGTAACATAATAAATGATAAAGAGTGATGATACTCAATGACATATGTCTTCAGATTGAGGATTTGAAAAATGAGATCATATGTATGATAAGAGTACATACATTCTTGTTATGTCCCTAGTCAGTTATTACTATGGAAGCAATATACACAATAGTAATACATAAGACTAGAGTGTGCGTCAGTTGATGACAGAATCTATCATCCATGATACATGATATCAAACCAAACACATAGGTACTTCTTAGAGAACAGTGCACCAGATGGACCCACCTTAAGAGTGATACATGGAGACCTTCAAATGGTAGTCAAAATCAGCTCTCATAGTGATGATTGTGATTGTGGTTCTTAGACTTGAAGTTGTTGCACTCATCACTTTGTTTAATGTGTTCTTACACCATCCAATGTGATCTTGAATAAGGGTTGCCATAAAGGCGGTGATCGGGTTCATTATGACACATGGGGATGACTGTGAGTGATGTAGATGGGATTTTTCCCTCCTAGCCGAAATGATATCCTAGTCACTTGATAAGTGAGACTACGAAATGGATGGCCATGCTCATGTGAGTCAATAGGTGATATTGAGCTCATGTTTATTAATGGTCTGCTCTAGTTCCAGAAACATGAATTTAATATTAAAGAGATAACAATTTTGTGCCTCAAGTTCAATATGGATATCAGAGACAAAGGAACTATACGATCATGATAACACTAATCACGAATTGTAGGTTGAAGTTGTTCTCCAATTTTCCAATAACTTGGATAGCAATGATGTGTTTCTAGATACTACTCATTGCTTATGATGTCATAAATTGGTTATGGACATTCACTGTCAATGTAACTTGGGACCTATAGGGTCACACGTATAGTGTGACATCCTTTTCCACATAAATCGAGATTACTCAAAACATAATAATGATCAACCACTAATCAATGGATTACCAATTATAGGAAATTAAATCCGATTTGCACCAAGCACTGTGAGTTGGGATTGATTACACATGAGTCAATACTTTCATTTAATAACATATATTCAAGGAGATATATCATTGTTCTCTAATCAACATGTTACATAAGATAACATTTCCACCTGTATGTACATACCACCAAAGGCACACAAGACAAAAACCATGTATCAATCATCGTGTCATCAAAACACATTGAGAACCCTACCAAGAACCTAAGTGCACAGTGACAACACATAGGACTCTATTACTAGACATTATCCATATACCATGATCCATCAGGTGCAGTTCCTCTTCATATTGTATCCTCAGCTATCTGATTTTTGGTTTGGCACATGTCCACCTAAAAGATATTTAACCAACGGGGTGAGATAAAAGTCCCACTGAGAGATATAACTCTCCACCAACTCTATCATTATCACAGATAACTAAGTAGATAAATTAACATATTGAGCAGGTTGAACAAAATCAACTAAATGACATATACCTCATGAATAAAGTATACAGAGCAGTAATATGCACTTTCCGCTGAGTAGTACAACAATCAATAATTTAAGAAGGAATATGAAAAACATGTATACTTTTATAAACTAAATAGAACAAAAGAAAGTCAAGGCTTCAACAAATGTTCTCATATTTGACTCTTTACAAATATGCTACATGGTTGTTTATGAGTATATTATGCCTTGAGAATTTGATTCGTACCACCCAAATCCAACTGACCACTGCTAAGTCAAAATCAATTCCATACAAGATCTAGGAAGAGTCAAACTCTAAGATCTTCTCCCTACTCGGTCAGTATGAGTGTAAACTATAGTGACATATAGTCAGTCTGCAAAATAGCGACATATATTCATGTAACTAAACCACCTTGGTACAGGTCACCACACTGGAATCCATGGTATTCAAACCCAATCACTAAGGTACAACTATAGTTGTCATCTAATCATCTCATGATATAATCACTGAGACCCAATCACAATCATTCTCAAAAAGTGGGCTAGGTATGACCACAACCATCCTCCCAAAACACTTGGTGTCAGGATAACAAGCACCCTGCATACTAATAGTATGCACTCTGAGTTTCCCTTAGGAATACTTATTTCACTTTCTAGCAAGTTCTAACACAGAACATGGTTATATGGCACATGACACTACATGATTAGGGTTTCACTTGATTAGTTATATCCAATTGCGTGAATTAAGGTCGCATCAAACAAGTGGAAAAATAAACCCTAATTCATCTCTACTAAACACTGCTATTACGCAACTCAGCAGATATAAAACGTATGAGATATAATTTCTCATCTTAATATCATAGGGCACTATTCACTTGTCAATAAAAATAATATACTTGTCATCACATCATCATTACATGGTACTATGCATTGCCATTCAAGAGTTTATCACCATCAACACATTATCATGGGATATCAACCCCTTATTTCAGTACTGGAGGATATCACCTCAACTAGGCACTAAGACTATGATAGGTCATAAGACCCTTAACATCATTCTTTTGATTTGTTGTTATCTCAACATGCCTTATTTAGCATATAGTCATTACTCATGCCAAGCATCACTTGTGCCACATCACATATACACCATAGCAATCATTAGTATGACATCCATCTCACCTGCAAGGTTAACATTATACCAATAGAGGGGAAATATGTCTCAATACACTAAATACTTTTACGTAAAGCACACCATGCATCATATGTCCCCTCAATTAAGGTTAATTTTCATGCTTAACCACATAGGGTTCTCAAACATCATTTATTTTCCAATCTTCTCATTTCACTACCTCCCACAAGTTTGGAATGTATAAGGCTATGCATTATTTATAATAACCAAGTCTACACATTCACATATTCATACTTCTCATGTTCCCTTATCAAGGCTCACAGTCATCGCTTAGTATTAGTTATTCATCTTCATAGCACTCGCAATCTATAATATTCCATTAATCTGTAAGATTAACGTTATATGAATAAAATAAATAGAGAACAGTCTCATGCTTTTAATCATGCATACTCAGCAAAAGTAACCTTCCTTGAGTTAGGGTCAATGTTATTTACACATAACCTGATTAGAGTTTTACCACATAATTATTATCACCAAACCCTAAATACGCCATTTCCCACTTTCTTAGAATTGATCTAGGATTGAACAACATTACTAGTTATCACCATTGCATACATGTATATGTGTATTATCGTATTACTTTATGCATGTATTACAACTATGCATTATATAAACATATTGACCATGCACCCACATAATGTCTCATCATTGAGTGATAAATATGTTATGTCCTCTCACAAGTCATTAACCATATCATATTACTAAGGGATGTACATCCTTAGATTACATATCAAGAGGATTTTACTTCAAACTATACACAAGGTACTTATTATCTCATTAACGTATTCATATGATTCCTAAAAAATTGCTAACACCCTTTATTTCAATAAAGATTTTAATCATCATATGCACTTTATAAGGTTCATCCGATTATTCACATGGTTGCAACATTAATATTCATCGTCCAGTTCTGAATCATATGGAAAGGAATTAGAGAAGATACATGTCATGAATTACAATCTCTCAATAGGGTGAGCACATAGGTAGTATTATCTCAAGATTAGGGTTGTTATACAATTACTTCACCACTAAACCCTACTCCCATTACTTTCCTCATGTTTGCAGAGTGTTAGAATTAAGCATCATAGTTAAGGATTGACCATTCATAGTTATATAATATTAGACAGATCATTACACTATGTATTGATTGTATCATTATTCAAGAGTATAGGTGTGACGTCCCTTCATCACACATGTGCTAACTAATCAATTACATGGTATCTTGTCCTATCACCTAGCCTAAGATATCAGTGTCACCTTCATCATGAGATATTAGTTTCATTTGCCAACAGGAGGTATCGGTTTAGCACTTCAAGTGTGTCGGCCTCTCACTCAACAAGATAATATCTCATCTTTGCGTCACCTTGATGTGTCAACCACTTACTCCACAAAGTGTGTCGGCCTCTCTCCTATAGGAAGGTACCTCAGTTTAGTATATGCATAGCGTGTCATCTTGACCTTATCAAAGTGTGTCGACTACACATTAACATAGTGTGAAGGATTATCATTCTCAAGGTGTTACGGGCTAGGCATTAGAGGTATATCATGTGTCCTCTCTTGGTATGTTGACTTGGTACTTGACCTAAGATGTCGGGTTAGTTTACAAATAGGGTAACGGTTTAAGCACTTCATATCATCATGACGGGTTAGCCTCATCAAAGCATATCAGTTTGATACCTCCATGTGTGTCAACTTATTACATGATGTGTCGACTACTCACAAGAAAGGTATGGAGGGTTAACCTCCCCAAGATGTGTCAGTTTAAGTTCCAACTAAACATGTCATTTTAAGCACCACATTGCATTTCAGTTTAACCCCCTTAGTGTAATGTTGACTTGTCATCTTCAAGCTTAGGATATTGGACACCAACCATTACTGTTGCTAAGGAACATCAACATAATCCAAGAAAAAAAGAACAAGATCTAAAATAGAAAACTATATAAGATTCCTTCATCAAAATAACTCTCCAGATCGTCGTCATCTATTAGCATGTAAAGAAAATGATTTAGAGAGGAAAAAGAGTGAAATAATAGTAAAGACTAAGAGTTATATAACCCGTCTCAAGAAAATCTCCACCAAGGGTTCAATATCTATGATCAAAGATCCAAAGCACACGTTTTCTCAAAGTTTGAAGATGATCCGTCAAGAATCCCAAACTCGACCTCAACATTATCTCCAAGAAAGAAGAAGAAGATGCCAAGGTATGACAACTCAAGAAGGAAGGAAAGAGAGATGCTTCATCTGAAATGATCTATGACCTTACAGATGAGAGTTATTACTTAAGAACACCTTCATCCAAGGTATGATTTATGTCCGAGAGAAGAAGAAGAAGAAGAATATGAAGAAGAGAGCTCAAATAAATCGTCACCAAGAAACATAACTCACCAAAATGGAAGTTAAACAAGGAATCACCATGAGCAAGGAACTCAACCTCTCAAGCTCCATGGGGACATTCTCTAGCTCCTTAAGCTTCCAAGCTCGTCCACCAAGAATATAAGAACATGAATGGATGAAAAAGGTTCACTTGTGTGAAGAGGAAGGAGTTATATAATTGAGGGAAGAAAGAGAGATCAAAAGAGAGGTGTCATCACCTTAAGAGTCTAGGTGACACTTGTCCACATGCAAAGGACACATGCAACCACTTTAGATTGACATGCAAGATATGGTGATATACTCTAGGTAGAGTCTCGGCCTCTTAGCCTCCTACCAAGGGCACCAGTTCTCCAAACCGATATACTACTCTTCACCAAACTGATACACTACAATCCAAGGTCAAAACACACACTTTTCATAGATCATTATTATTATGAGGATGCCACTTCTTGCTCGAGATCCAAACTAGGTACCCAACTCTTTCTCTATATACTAGATGACGTCAAAAAAGAGAAGGAGCACTCTAGATATGGTAAATTTCATGTTAATCCTCTACTTTGGGTAAATTGGAATTTGCACGAAGACTAGTACACAAAGCACAAGCAACTTCCAAACCAACTCAAATTTAAAACTTAAGGTCTCCACGAGGTGCACCTTAGCATCATTCTCTCCCTTATGATGCTAAATAACTAAGGGCACACTCATCATATGACATATTACAAGATAACCCCTTATCTTGGGTAAATTGCACTCTGGCCCAAAATCAATAAACATTGCTCAAACATCATTTAAACGGGATCAAACTTGAAACATAGGCATGTCACATGTTAGTAAAACACCTCAAAGGATTATATTGAAGTTCTAAACAACTTATTTAAGCCAAACAAATAAGTTTATCCCAAAACTCAGGTCAGGGTCCTTACACATAGGATGCACATGGAATATGATTTTACTCATGAATATGGTTTAACTTGATTACTAAAGTGTTTAGGTATTCAATTTAAACAAAAATGACTAAAAATTGACTGATAGGATTGTGAACCGACCGATTCAAGCGTTGAACAAATCGATTCAAGTGTCAGGTTAATTTAAACTACATTGGCTAAGCATTACCTAAATTGGGACATGGATCGACCGCTTCAGTTAATGAACCAACTGATTCCATGTCTTAAATGACCAATTCAATTTATGAATCGTCCTTTTCAATGATCAATATGATTGGATCAAGGATTGATGTTGATGTCATGTTGTAAATTAATCAAATATTGAAAGCCAATGTGATTAAAAATAAGAAAACAAGTGAACCGACCAGTTCAAGTGTTGAACTGGTCATTTCACTTGTGAACTGATTGCTTCATGGTTAACAGCTTCCAGAAAATTCATGAAATTCTGTCTTTTTGACTCCCATATGATCTGGAAACCTTGACCTTGAACCTCCTATATATAGAGGGACGATCAAGGATTTTAGAAGACACCACAATACTCTTTGATAAATGTTGTCCTCTCTAATTGTAATAACTAGATAGCCCTACAAAGTCTTACCCGTAAAAGAGAGAGACAACAAGGGAGAAACAACACGGGAGAGAAAATCAATGCTAGTACATTGATGTTCAAAGGACAACTCTTCTCATTGGCTCTGGTAGCACAACATGGAGTTCCTGGTGGTCTTTATGGACTACTTAGAGGCATGGAGGTTGTTGCCTCCTGCAAGGAGGATGTCATCAACCGTCGTCGGTGATGCTACACCAGAAGGCCACCTCTCACAACTGTCTATCGGCCACTTGAGAAAGAAGTACATTGCTACAAGGATAAATCATTGAACTTTCTCCAGGACCAGGTTTATACCTTACAACCTTCCTTTATAATCCATAGTTGTTGATTCAGTCCACTTGTTAAGGAGAATATGGAAAGATAAATTTTTATTTCCACTACCATCTCTATCGCCATATTTCCCCACAGCTTTGTCAATTTTATTGAAGAAATCATGGAAGTCTGATTGGACGAATTTTCCTTCTATGGATCATCCTTCTATGACTGTTCAAGAAATCAATCTTAAGTACTATGAAGGTCCAAAGAAAAATAACTAGTCCTAATTTGGAAGAAGTGCAATTTAATGGTATGATAAAGTATCATTTTAGGGTACAAGGTGTTTGAGGCTAGCATCAAGGTGGAAAAGAGAAAGATGAATCCATATCTAATCTACCTCCCCCTTCCTCTATCTCTTCCATTCAAAGTTTTATGTTTCATGCTACTACTATCACCGATTTATAAAGACTTCTCATAAATTTCCAAACCCTTATCTAAAAATCTAGTGAAAGATGCCCCCATTTATTTTTGATGTTGAATGCCTCAAAGATTTATTTACACCAAAAGATTCCCTTACCTCCACACCAATCATGAAAAATCCATATTCCGATCTTTCCTTCGAGCTTATGTGTTATGTTGGTGACTTTTCTATCAAGGTAGTTGTTGAGAAAAATAAAGACAAGAAGCATCATGTGATTTATTATGCCAGCAAAACTCTTTATGAGGCACAAGTGAATTATACCACTACCAAAAAGGAAATACTCACAATCAGTTATGCTTTTGAAAAAAAATTCAAGTACTTGTTGGGAGGAAAATTGATTGTCTTTACCGACCATGGGGCAGTCAAAAACTTGATGTAGAAAAAAGACACTAAATTGTGTCTTTTATGATGGGCACTTCTACTACAAGAATCTGATCAAAAAAATATTGATAAAAAAGGATCAGAGTGCATACTCATAGACCACCTTTCCCACATTCATACATATGAAAATAACCCCTTAACTATCAATGAATCATATAGGGATGAGTGGCTTCTAGTCATGCATATTGTGGAACCAATTATGCCTTGGTATGTAGATTTTTGTAGCTACCTCGCTTGCCAACAACTACCACCAGACATGACATATAACTCGAAGAAGAAGTTCTTTGCTGATTTGAAAATTTATTATTAAGATGACCCATTCTTGGTTAAGTAGTGAATGGAAAATGATTATAGGTGATGTCTCTTTAATGATGAAGCCTACTCTATTATTGAGGAATGTCATGTAGCCCCATATGGGGAACATGTAGGGGTTGAGAAGACAACTAAGAAAAAATTTCACTCAGGATTTTACTAGCCTTACATATTCAAGGATTCATAAAATTATGTCCAAGATTGTGACGCATGCCAACAAACCAGTAATATAAGTAAGAAAAATTAAATTTCCCTCACCAACTAGATCGAGGTTGAAGCTTTTGACCTCTGGGGAATAGATTCCAAGGGACCCTTTCCTTCTTCCTTTGAAAATCACATATATTAGTAACTCTCAACTATGTATCAAAATGGGTAAAATATGTTGCTTCACTCACTTATAACTCCAAAACTATCATGAACATCTTTGTGAAGATCATCTTTCCAAGATATAAAGTCCCAAAAAATAAGTGATGGCAGTTCACATTTTATAGAAAAATAGTTTGAGTCCCTTATGAACTGATATGGGGTTTGATATAAGATCTTCTCCATACCACCCTAAAACTGTAGGTCAAGTGGAAGTTTTTAGTTGTCAATTTTAACAAATTCTAGAAAAGATAGTATGAAAATGTAGGAAGGACTGGCATTTGAAACTTGATGATGCCCTTTGGGCATATCGACCTGCATATAAGATTCCTATCGATAAACCCTTAGGGTCTAACTAGTTCCTTGTAAGTGTAATTTTTCCGGAACTCTATTTCTCAGTACTGAAATTGAGTTCCAGGAAAATAAGTTTTTGGTTATTGGTTTTAAATAGAATTCTGTTGGGAAAAAGCTTCGGCGTCTTAGTAAATCAATCGCCTCCCCCCCTTCTATTTGAAGCAATTTCAGTTCTAAATTCCCCTAAAGCCTACATTGTTGCCAATTTAAATGAAGATCATTCAGTTCTAAACTATGACAGATCTGAATAGAAAAGACAACAGCAAAATCAATTGTCGTCTCATCTCTTGATCTCTGTCAAAATCTAAACAGAAAAATTACCCTCCTTATCTTTTACCGCAAGTTCACAAATACATAGGTTCACAGGATTCTACTTGCCGAGAACAAGACTTGCTACAAAGATGACAATCATGAATAGAAGATGGATGTCAATGAGAACCAAGTACTCCAGGTGATGCGTCATGTAGTCAAGTAGGAGACGGCACCCCAGCTATTCGTCTTCTCTAGTGGCTTGCTTTGTGAGGGACCACTTGCTTGACGGAAGAGGGATAGACGCAACTATACTTGTTGTAATGCCATTGTGTCTGTGCGGTGTACACAGAATAGTTTCTTCTCATGTCTAAGGCCATGATGGAAGCTCCCTTGCTCCCACGCCCATGTGCGGTTGGGAACCTATTGTCGATGGCGGCATGATCCAGAGGGCGATGATAGGGCAGACGGTAGCAGCACCTAGAACCAAGGGGACTTGGAAGTCATTTTCCTTACAATTCCTTACAGAAGTCAAGAAGTGGGATCAATATATAGTCTCAGAAGTCAGGGTAAAATTGCGGAACATAAGTTCTGGACTTTCCTGGTACCAATCAAATGTAAACATAACGGGAAGTGTACTTCCCTTGTTTTCTGAGGAAGTTACTTCAAACCAATCAAGCCCTTATCGGCTTATCTATGGAAAATATTGCTTTCTTCCCTTGAACTAGAGCATAAAGAATATTGGGACATAAAGAACCTTAACATGGACCCCAAACTCACCAAGGAAAAGTGTTTCCTTCAACTATAGGAGTTTGAGAAACTTCACTTACATACCTATGAAAACATGAGTATCTACAAATAATGTTCTAAAAAATGGAATGATTCTCCATCAAGCGCAAGGATATCTTTGGGATAAGGTTCAATTGTTCAACTCTAAACTCTGGATTTTTTCAGGAAAATTGAGATCTTGGTGGTTTGGTCCATTTATTGTAATCAGTAGATATCCTTTCGGCATGATGAACATTAACAGTGAAAAGTCCCAAACTTTTTCAGTAAGCAGACATTAATTAAAGTGATATCATGAAGGCAAAGTGTTGACAAGGAAGGCAGATTGAACCTAATTAAAGCACCTATTATAGACTAAGAAACACTAGTCTAGCTAAATGACACTAAACAAAGAGATACTTGGGAGGAAACCCAAGATTTATCTTAATCTTTTGCTCTTTTTGCTTACTTTTTTTGAGCTTAAGCTTTGTTGTAATAAGCTCAATTGACCTAGCATTTTATTGACCTTAGTTTTTACCTATCGACCTTCCAGGTCGATAGTTTTTTAATGATGATGGGTTGATAATCCCTTCACAGGGATCTATCGACCTAAACTCTGATCTGCTTGATTATGTTGTATTGCTCTAGTATGTTGACCAAGCCCATCGACCTCACCTTTTAGCCATGTATATCAACATATGCCTATTGACATTCAAGTTTCAACCTATTTATATCGACCTTCAAGCTCGATAGACACATATCACACATCTGATTACTCAGTTAGACCTATCAACCCTTCTTCTTGACTATAAATATGAGTATCCCACTATACTTTTTTTCTACCTTTGCTAAGTAACAATGGAGCTTTTCCCCTTGGAACTCCCACATGTCGACTGTTCGTGCTTACTCTCACTCTCATGACATCCATTGGCCTCTCAGATTGATAGTTAGAGAGCTCAATAGAAGCACTACTCATAGTTTTTGATAGGTCGATTATCTTCTTTTTCTTAGGTAATTAATACCAAGGTCGACATGTATTACATATTTATCTCCCCCGTGACTCTATAGATTGCATGTCTATCGTCCTTTGACCATTTTTTAATTTTTTTATCATATAAACCTTGTCTATTAATCTCCAATCTTGATAGAGGTATATTGTTTTCATTGATCTATGACCATTATCGACCGTGATATTTCATCTATATATTTATCGACCTCTACCTACGAGTTTGATAGCCTTTTATGCCAACTGGTCGATAGAATTTTGTTTGATTATGTCCAGACCATGAAAATAAATATAAAAACTATTTGACATTCTTTTTGGATCATCCATGGCTCACATTGAGGATATGACATATATTGCCAACACTACCCCACAGCCAAGCAAGAAGCACACTCACCCTAAAGCCATTATTGTGGAGGCCATAAAGGAACCACACATCACCAATCTAGTTGATATTCTCTTAGCCAAGGACCACCATATGGAAAATTTCTCCCTTCTGATGAGTCACACCTGGCTATCCACAATGCAATAACTAGAAAACCTTTCTGAGCTACACAATTTGCATACATGCAAATACTGAAGGATTTGAAAAACTAGAAGAGACTTCACGATCTCCTTGTTGGATCTTTAATGGGCTCTAGATGGAGGTTAACTGAGCTAAAATCACTTAAAAAAAATTCATTAGACCTTAAAGATATTTCTAAGATAATATGGCATGTATGAACTTTAAGTGCAACTAAACATACATAGTAAGGGACAGAGATTGGACAAGCAGAAGATAACACAAGCAACGTATAGTGGTTCCAACCAATGAAATAGGAGATGTACATCCACTACCTAGAGAGGTCAACCTCTAGTATTTTCAACCATGTGTTTCTCCTTATATTCCATTATAAGAGTTACAATGTAAGACCTCCCTGTTCAAGGGAAAGGGTACTTAGCATTCCCTTTGAGGGAAAGGGAGTGAACAACCTTAAAAGGGGCTTACCTATCCTTGACCAAGATTCTACTACCTTACCAAGGACTTACCTACTCTTACAATGAGTCTTCCACCTTCTCTAAGGACTTACCCACTCTTGTAACGAGTCTTGCTCCTTCAAGGGTTTTCCCACTCTTGACTAGGATCTTCTGCCTTTGACTTCACCTTCACCAAGGAGAAGCTTTCACAAAGGGACTCCTTCCCTTCTGATTCACCTCCTTTAGCTAAGAGAGAGAATCTTCATCTTCATGATGGAAAGAGAGATTGGGAGGGGGAAGTGAGAGCATCACAAGATATACATGTAGGACTGGCTCTATTATGAATCTCCTACTCACTCTAATGGATGTAGCAAGTGATTAAACTCATGAAAGTGGATTGAGGCTCTTAGAGGCAAACCTCTCTCAACTAAAATATACAGACCTTAATAGTGATTTATTAACCATGGGATGAAGCCCAAGGGTTCACGTTTATATTTGAGGTTTCCTACTAACCAGTAGAGACACTTAGGATCAAATTGTAGCAATTTTGGGTGTTCGAGCAGATATTTTTTTGAGTTTTGTAGTACTCCAATGGCTATAAACACCTTTTCGCATCAACAGGGCTCAAATAATGTCTAATAAAGGAGCTCGATTGCCAAATTGGATATGGAGACAATTGCGTCCAATTGACTTGTCTTTTGGGAAACTTGACAACATAACTGTATGATAAGTCAAAGTGCAGGGGTCATTCGAGATTCCACCAAGACAAACTTGACCGACCATAGGAATTTGCCAAAATCCAGATAGGTTGTCGGCTGAGTTGTCACCATGACAAACTCGACCAACAAGGCAACATTTAATCACTTTTGACAAATGTCCAAAAAGTTCTTAAACATTTGAATTAAGTGCTCTTGATTTTCTGAAGCTTAATAACAAGTCATACAATCATTACAAGTTATTTACATCAAAGATATACAAATCAAACTATTTATTCCTCAATATTGATCTTTATGCACGTATGACTTTATTTCTTCAAGTTAGGATGCACAAGTTTAGGCATTTGGAGTGTGACTATTCAATCTAAAATCACTCATGTAGAAGGATTAGACACAAATGAGTGGAATGGTTAGTCATCATCAAAACAAGGATTTAGTTAACTTTTAGATCTTGAGTCAACATTCTCCCCCATTTTGAAGATGGCAAACCATTCCATAAATGTATTGAAAGCATTAAACTAAAACCATACATTTGAAGAAACCTAGGGATTTCAATAGAATTGAGTTCATATGCTCCCCCTCAATTAATGCTAATAGATTTCACATACTCCCCCTCAATTGATGCTATTTCTATTGCATGTTTAGCTTTCATAACATTTATAGAAACTATGTCTTCTATTCATATATGTATATCATATATGTCTTATCACCTTTAGATAAGACATCTCTTATCCCCCTTTGTCATTTCAATAAGTGAGGGGGTTGAAGAGAAAAAACACAACTTGTTGGACGAAAAAGGGAGTGTATAAGAGAAAAAACTAAGGGCTTGTCCAAGCAACGGATCAATACATGCATTATAAGAATCCTAGATGCAGTTCTAGCAAACAATTAAGGTAAGACTATGCAAGTGTAACGTCCCACAATTTGAGGACTCAAATAGAATGATATTATAAGGAATGATTGGACAACTCATATCACCAAGGTGCACCTCCTTTTCAGGGAGCCCATCACTAAAGAACTATGTGGTTAAGCGTGCTCAACCCAGAGTACTACTAGGATGTGTGACCAGTCGGGAAGTTTATCCTGGGTTGCAGGTGACTTAGGACAAAGCGTGATGTTGAGGCTAGTAGTGGTCTATGGGGCCATTCATAATTCTTAAAACCCTACTAGAGCATTGGGAAGTGGGTTTGTGTATTACAAATGGTATCAAAGCCACTTCCCCTCTAGTAGGTGGGGCCCACATGGGCTTGTGGCATGCCAATCTTTGAGTTGTGCAATACATTCATGTTGGAAAGGGCTATCCATGGTGATGGAGCCACCCTTGCACTGGTAGTTGTAATTCAGAGATGGGTGTACATGGCCATGTTGGGTTTGCACTGATATGGGGGAAAATTATGGGACCATATCGTTGAGCCTTGATGGGGACGTCAAGAGCCTAAGTGTGGCACATTGTAACGTCCCATGATTTGAGGCCTCAGATAGAGTATTCTTATAAGGAATGATTGGATTACCCATATCACCAAGGTGCACCTCCTTTTTAGGGAGCCCATCGATATAAAACTCTATGGTTAATCATGCTCAACCCAGAGTACTACTAGGATGGGTGACCAGTCGAGAAGTTTATCCTAGCTTGCCCATGAGTGAGGACAAAGCGTGCTATTAAGGCTAGTGATAGTCTGTGGGGCTAGTCGACATTCTTGAAACTCTACTAGAGCCTTGGTAATTGCACTCAGATGTTACAGTAAGTAAGTAACTAACTAACTAAATATAGTAGATATGCATGTCAAGGAACATGCTTGAGTATGTATGAAAATAAGATACAAGCATAACATGTAGTTGGATACCAATCTATGTTTTGGATACCAGTTGATCAACAATGCTAGAACTACATGTATATGGACTACTGGTAGATGATATTACAAGTTAGAGCTACTAGTAGGATCTGGATCATACCATAAGATTCACAAGTTAAAGAACATGCTATGAGTAGATGTAGAGGAATATCCAAACAAAAAGATGTGCAATTTCAAAATTATGAAATGATATTACTCACTAGAAAATATGCATCATTATCAAAAGATCATTAACAATAAGAAACTTAAAGTCGTAACAAAATATATACAACTAGATAGATTTAGAAAGTTAGAGCACAACAGAAGAAATTTAGATCACAACCAAGACAGTCAATAGATCATCATCAAAACATGCATAACAACTCAAGATAAGTAATTACAAGATATAGAGATACCAACTTATTCAATTAGAAAGAGAGAGATGTATGCTAGATAGGCAATTTAAAGCATGACAATATACACATATACAAGTACCAAGGGACTTCCATAGAATAAGGCTATTGATTGATAAGTCTAGTTGAGAGGGAATTATCATCTAAAAAGCCATCTATATATATTGGGCACAATATTACGGTGAAGTTTTGGTTGAAATTCTCAACCAAAGACATATGTTGGTACACCAATGGGTGCTTTTTGATAGAGTTTCTTTAAGGACAAACTCGACTGACAGTCAGCTGCTATCAAAAAGGACATATATTTTAGAAAAACATCTCTAGAGGCATGATAAAACTATAAATCATATCCAAACATGTACAAGCTAGTTTATAAAGAACTATGAAATCATAAGGGAATGTTTTTGAGCAACAAAGTGATGAGAATCACAACATAACAAATTTGAGTCAAAAATCATATGTAAAGTGCATACAAACTTGGAAAAGACACGCAATGATTGGATGCAAATAAGAATATCATTACCTCTGATCTTACCATTTATTTTCTACTTGTTGCAATCCCATAAAAATCTCACCTTTCTTCTTTTATGTGGATTCAAAAACCAATTTGCAAATCAATAGCTCATGTCAATCCATTTTCAAGAGACTTATAAGAAAAAAGTTGAAATTTTCCCCAGACATATTTTTGGGTCCAGAGGGGTTAGCTTAGCAGCCCAAGTCCTATTGCTATTGGTTGTTTTCCTAAAAAGGCAATATGTAAACGAATGACCAATTTCTTTGCAATGATTACATGAGCCCATAGCCTTGGAACAGAGGATTATTCATTGAAAATTGAAATTCCTTTGTCTTTTTTGTTCATTTGTCTACTATCAAGTCCAATACCATATGTACCAATTTGTTTGGTGGTATGATCTAGGATTTGATTAAGATTATTTTTATAATCTAAGAATCCTTACTTAGAGGATCTCAAACTATGATAATCATGCCTAAGAGAAGTAATAGTGGAAGACAGTTGATTCATATCATCTCTAGCATGCAAAAGATTGGTTTCTAAGCAAATAGCTTTTGTCATATAAGAATCATTTTCAATGTGAAGAGAAGCAATATTATTCACTATACTAGTAGAACTTGAATAAGATTCAAGAACATTGATTTTAGCAAGCAAGGGACATTTTCATTTTCAAGCTTAGTAATCTTAGAAAGATAAACACTATTTTTGTATTACATTCCTTGCAAAACAAAATCTTTGTCCTCATTTTTAGTTCTTAGAACATCAATATCAACCATGAGAGAGTTCACAATTTTAGTATGCTCTTCATTAGAATCAGGCATAAGAGCTTGAACTTCTAGAAATCTAATATTGTAAATCAAGTTCACATTTTCAAGTTTAAGAACATGTACTTGACTAAGATAGACATTGTTTTCAATCTCAACACTATTAAATTTTTTCAATTCAAGTTCTAGGAATATTTTTTAGATCATTAACATCATACGGCAAGAAAATGTTAGCATGTTCAAGATCATCATTATCTTCATACAAGTTATCAACAATCTTAGCAAGCTTTTTCTTTTTATGCTTAGTAGACTTCAGAGATGCACGAGTAGCATGAATAATGGCAATTAAGGATTCTTTATCTAAAGAGTTTGGATTAACCTACCATGATAGCATAATGGCATTCTCCATTTTCACTAGATATTGAGCTAGATTCTTTACTTGAGTCTTCACTTGAGCTTTCATTGGAGGGGTAACTAGAGATGTTGTGCCATTTCTCCTTCATCTTGTACTTCTCTTCCCTTCTATTATGATGATGGGTATTTTTGCCTTGTGTGCAATCTTCCTTTAAGTGACCGTTCTTTCCATATTTGAAGCACCAAGTTGAGGAAGGATACTTGTCTTTGTGGAGTCTACCTTTGGAGTACATAACATCTTCTTCAACTTGAGAGGATGGAGAATCTTGACTCAGTATAGCTTCAACTTGGGCTTTTATTTCAGCCTCCTTCCTCCTCTTGAACTCTTTCTCTTCTTCTCTTTATTCTTCCTCTTGATTGTCAAGTTTCACTTCAAAAGATTGTAGAATTCCAATGAGCTCTTCAATAGTAATATCACCAAGAGACTTTGTTTCTTCAATGGTGGTGACCTTTGTTTCTGACCATTTATGAAGAGGCCTAAGGATCTTTGAGTTTATACTTCCTCGATCCATATGATGACCTAGGACGACACCCTTTCCTTCTTTCCCAACTTGAAGTTCTCAAGGATACCATTAAGCATGTAAACTCTACTTTCCTTCACTTTTTTTCCTCCTCATAAGAGACACATAGATTTCTCCATATCTCATAGGTCATGTCACAAGAAGCAATCTGGTTGAACTTGGTTGGGGAAAGAGAGGCATAGAAGATGTTCATTTATCTTGCATTCAAGGTTGCTTTCTTCAAAGTAGCCTCATCACATTCTTCTTCCTTAGTCTCTGGTAGTTTCTATGGAAGATCCACCATTCTCCTTAGCTTAAGACTTGATCCTTGGATGTAGAATTGTAATCTTTTCTTCTAATAGAGGAAGTTGTTTCCATCAAATATTGGAATATTGATACAGTATCTCCCACCTTAATAGTTGCCCATCTTCTCATACTTGTGGAATCATTGCTTGGAGAAGACCCACTTCGCTACAAATTGTTGGATCTATAATGGGCTCTAGATGTGGGGGTGAATAGAGCTAAAATCACTTAAACAAAATTCATTATACCGTCAAGATATTTATAAGATAATATGGCATATATGAACTTTTGGTGCAACTAAACATACATAGAAAGGGAGAGAGAGATTGAAAAAGCAGAAGATAAACAAACTATGTATTGTGGTTCAAACCTCTAAAATAGGAGATGTACGCCCACTATCTAGAGAGGTCAACCACAAGGATTTTCAACCATGTCATATTTCTTATATTCCATTATAACAGTTGCAAGATAAGACCTCAATGTTCAAGGTCAAGGGTACCTAGCATTTCCTTCGAGGTTAAGGGATCTAATAACTTCATTGAGGGCTTACCTATCCATGACAAAGAGTCTTCTACCTTACCAAGAACTTACCTACTCTTGCAATGAGTCTTCTGCCTTTTCCAAGGACTTACCCACTCTTGCAACAAGTCTTCCACATTCAAGGGTTCACCCACCCTTGACTTGTATCTTCCACCCTTGACTTCACCTTCACCAAGGATAAGCTTTCACTAAGGGACTCATTCTCTTCTTCTTCACCTCTCTTAGCCCAGAGAGAGAACCTTCATCTTCATGCTAGAAAGAGATATTACGAGGTGGAGGAAGTGAGATCCTCAAAATATATACGCATAGTACTAGCTCTCTTACAAATCTCCTACTGACTATAATGTCTATAGCAAGTGATTGAGCTCATCATAGTGGATGGAGGCTCTTAGAGGAAAATTTATTTCAACTATAATGTAGGGACCTTCATAGTTCTTGTATAACCATGGGATGAAGCCCAAGGGGTCATGTTTATAGTTGAGGTTTCCTACTAGCTAGTAGAGACACTTAGGATTGAATGCTAGCCATCTTGGGTGTTCCAACTGATATATATTTGCGTTTTGCAACACTCTAACGGCTAGAAACACTTTTCTATACTTTTGTATATAGTGTTGGCAGCTTAGTTATCTTGTGGGAAACTCAACCGACGGTACTATATGATAATTTAAAGTGCATCTATCGGTCGAGTTTCCACTAGGAAAAACTTAGGCGACCCTGGGCATTTTATAAAATCCAGACAGGTAGGCAGCTGAGTAGTCACCAAGACAAACTCGTTCGACAAGGCATCCTGTAATCACTTTTGAAAAATGTCCAAAAAGTGCTTAAACATTCAAATTAAGTGCTCTTGAGTTTTTCTAAGCTTACTTACAAGTAATACATTCATTAAAAGTTATTTACATAAAAGATCTATGAAGGAAACTATCTATTCTTCGGCATTTAAGTTTATACATGTATGACTTGATTTGTCCAAGTTAGAATGTGCAAGTTTAGGCATTTGGAGTGTGTCTATCTGATCTGAAATGACTCAAGTAGAAGCATTAGATAAAATGAGTGTAATGGTTATTCATCATCAAAACAAGGTTTTATTCAATTTAGACCTTGAGTCAACACTCCTTACCAAATCAAACCTGGCAACATTTTGGTTAGTGGATATCACTTCTTATGTTGAACATATGAAGAGATTAATTTCCTCTATTAAGGAGGTCTCCATAATACAGACTGATAGGTGATCAACCACTGAACATCAACACATCAAACTCCACCATTTTAATACAAAGTAGGGGTACTAGATAAAGATGACTCATGCTTCTCACCTGACAAAATCTAAGACAATATCATTGGCCAAAACTAATGCAAGTCTGGCACTTAAAAATATATAAATGTGCATTCTAGACTATGTATAGCTATGCACAAGATCATCACTAATATCCTCTTCTATAAATCTGGAACTGGAAGCATATATGATGAAGAGTTATACATAATGTCTTGAATCATGAAAGGAAATTCCATCAGCATTGGTCGACTATTGATCGACATGTGGCTATCCATAGAACCCCTACCAAAGAAAGAATATTGCATGGGGAGTTTGATCAATCTTACCTACAGAGTTATGGACACTATCACAGAATCTGAATCCCAGTCCCATGAATCAAACAAATACCAAAGGCAGCATGTGGAAACGTAAATCTTAGCACACATGAACAAATAATAAGATAAAGGTACCAATACAGTCTCAACATTCAACAAGTATAAATTATACAAGGTGCATCATATTCATGAGTTCAATTACACATTTCCAGATTCGAGGTATAAGTCATTCATGTGCACTAAATCTGGGTCTTACAACAAGTACACCTAGCATAGCTCACCAAGCCCATCAACCTTCTAGCCATCTATGAACCTAAAAACAAAATACGAGAAACGGGTCAACACACGACGTGTTGAGTATGGGGTAGAAAGATACATATATGTATAAACTTTTCATAATTTGAAACGATTTCAAGACTAAATGAACAATAATTAACATATTAATTGTTTAATAAAATGTGAAACCATATTTTATGTGATTTCACTCCATTATATCAACAATATCAAGCATGTTTAAGGCCTTTGACCATCTTCCCGTCAGAAGGGTCCGTAAGGGTGCTCAAGATTAGCTAACCCTTTTATACAAGAGGGTTGTAATGATGATATGATGTTGTTTGCCCATTGCGGATCATGGTATGAATATAGCTGATCCGTGTATTATTAAAAAAAAAAGAGGGACCTCAAGGCCATATCCAAGAGCTAACCCTTTATCAACAATATTATATTGGAGTTATATATATATATATATATATATATATATATATATATATATATATATATATATAATCAAGTTATAAAACCGACGAGGCAAACGTCGAGTAAGACATAGCAATACTACATGGCAATATTTGAGCAAGTAAACAAACAAGCATACAATACATGTATTTTCAAGCAAGAAAGTGATATTCATAGAACTAGACAAGGCCCATACATGATTCATATATTCTTAACTTAACACGTCCATTACCATCTAGATCATAAGTCAACCTGATGAACAACAACATTACATATATGCATTAGATTCTCATCATTAACCCTAATTAGATTAATTTTTTAGGGTTTTATCCAAATTAGGTTCAAGGTTGCTTATTGGTACATTAGATGATCTTTTAGTGATCTAGAGGTCATCCAGGAGGTGTGGTTCAATTTTCAAGTCATTCTGGTGTTCCATTTATTTTATATGCCCAACTCAAGATTCAAGTCAATCATCAAGGAGAAGATCCAAGTATAAGGGAGGGTTTTAGATCAACAAGAAAAGATCATAGGAAACACATTCAAAATAGGGTGATGTCCACTAGGGTCTAGGCATTAAATCACCAACATGGGGTACTAACACTCACTCATACATGTAGTTATCATAATAGCTATGTCATCAAGAGTAAAAGGAAGGTTATAAGACTTCCCAAGGGTCCCAACAACATACAATACTGATCTCATTATTGGTTAAGCATTTGGAGTCATTAGGTAGCAAGGTTAGCATCAAAAGAGCAATGTACAACATTATAGTCCAATATGGTCACATATGTACAAAAAGGAGTCATGTATGAGCATTAGGGGGAGTGGACCTTCATTTATTCAAGTATACATTGAGCATCAAGATCCAATCATTAATCATAATAATGTGTTAAACATATTCAAAGTAGTCAAAGGTTACATCTTTAGCAATATAAGGTATCTAGAAGAAGATTCAGGGTTTGGAAATATGCTCATGTTGTAGATCTTTTTGAGAGGATCAAAATGATATATTGTTTCATTAAATTTGGTCAAGGGAGCAAGGAGTCATGCATTTTTGAAGTTTTGCATTAAGACTATAGTGATGAAACGTATGTGTTACCATACATTATTGTGTGAGCATTTGTGGCCGCTTCATGAGGGTCTATCATGTGTGCCTTGATCTATGGCTAGTTTTCATCTGCTCCACTAACAAGGGGCACCGTAGGTGTCACCCTTGGGTCTACTAGATTGGTGACATGTGGATCGGGTCCACCAAATCCATGGCTCATGGCTATCTCCCCCAGCCTACATCCTATCGAAGCTCCCACCTTCCGACCAAAGCTTGTTGCGGTGGGGATTGTAGAAGGGTCGTTGGCATGGGCACCCAGGGCCACGAACCAGGCAGTGGAGGTGTCGGCCCATCTCAGTTGACATCTATGAGATCAACCATGCCATAATCTTTTCCCAAGGAGGATCCAGGCCGAGGCTCTGAACTGCCATGGCCGGCGGCACCAAAGGGGCAGGAGCAAAAGGAGATCTAGAGTGTGATCTTATGCACAACTATGGGGGAAAGTGAGAGGGAAGTGAGGTAAAATTGAACTGGGTGTTCAATTGAGATAAAAGAGGGTACGAGGGGGTGTATTTGTTGTTCCATGGTGGGGTAGTTAGGTGTCGGCAGCTTCCTTTACACCAATTGTTCGTATAGAGTTGGGGAGACAAGTCCCCAGCTGTTATATGTGCATGGCCCCGGATCGGACAGAATGAGGGATGGGTTAGGGTTTCCCCAAAGAGGGTGGTGGTTGTTGGGTCGTGCACCACTCAAAGCCGGCCCATCAAGGCTCAAAAGTCAAGCAAAAAGGTTAAACAAGTACAATTTGAGTCATCTTCTTTAATTCATAACTTGGGCTCTAAATGTTCGATTAATGTGATTTTTGTACCATTGGACTTGTTATTGAAAACTCTACATGATTATATATAATAGGAATCCAAAACAACAAAGTAGTGAGGTTTAATATTAGATGTAAAAAGAGGACATGATATATCATGCTACTTGGTCGAATTTCTCAAAATAGAGCAAGATATCATCAAATTAGTCATCGAGGTGGTCAATTTGGGTTTTCATCACACTCTAGTATTGTGATTGAACTCATATTGAGTGATGTGAGTCACTAATAGAGAAATAAGTATTATAATAAAGGAGATAGAAAATTGGGGTTGTCACATCCTTCCCTCCTTACAAGAAATTTCATCCTCAAAATTTATCCAGGATCATAAACAAGAGTCGGGGACAAATCCATCAGGTTTAGGTATTCCACTGTGATTGTCAAAGAATTCCCCACAATAGGACGCACACTTAGGTTATCATCATCTAGGGTGTACTCATTTCGAATATATATACATATCACTTAGTGTTCCATTGTAATGTGACCTCATCATGGCATTAGGATTTACCCATCCCTTAGTATCCCTAAATTAGGTTTTTTTTGTTCATATCTTCATACGAGGACAGGGTATATTATAAAAATCTATATTATCACTTCTCAAACGAACACTTTCATGGTCATGACTTCAAATAAGACTATCATCGAGTGTGTATCTCATCTTTACTCTAGATTTCATTCATGCTTTTTGTTTTCCCCAAAATTTATACTAATTCTAATCAAGTATGTTTATTATTCTTCATTTCAAAATTAAAATTAAACAATTTATTCATCATGTTCATTCGAGTTATGACAATAAGAGCATCGACATATCCAATATATCATTTTTTTTGGTACGTGATTAGGCATGTTACCCCTGATTGTTCAAGCTAAGATCTTATGACATCATCATATCTAGTTCATGATTTCAAAGCTATATCTTTCATGTATGGTATGATTTCATACTAGGTCTATCTCATGAGAGTGTCTCTTTTCACATATAAATTTTTTTTATATAAGTGAGATTATTTCATATATAGAGCATCATTTGACGAACAACATTATCACCAATATCAAGGTTTCATAATCATCTCACTTGTATTTCAAATGAGCTCCATAAGATCATGCCACCCAAGAAAAGACCTAGTTATGTCCAACGAGATGTGTTAACCACAACCATCTACCCATAACAAAATTTCTACCCATCTTTCAAGAAAACAAGGGTAACCACTAGATTCCTTTATATACAACTACTAACCCAAGTATGAGGCTCATCATGGATATCACACATCATGTACATCATCTTAGGGTCTTGGGACATCTCCCTCACCTATATAGAAAGCATCAAATTTTCAATTGCCTCTTTTTCTAGGGTTAGATATTTTCATAGGACATCTAGGGTTCCACACTTTCAAGAAAACCACACATTAGGTCACTCAACTCATATACTTAGAAATATTCTAGATAGGGACTCATCATCATGTATTTCATCATGCATATTTTCAATATTTCAAATATTTTGGAGTTTAGGTACTCTAACCTTCTCCCGTGATGAGTCGACTCATATCAAGAGGTCAATTTTTCTGTATGTCCCATGCTAAAGGTCCTTCTTTGTAAAGAGATTGAGGCCCATGTTGGTCTCAAACTGTATATCATATCTCAACCCATACAAGACTAGGAACAAGCAAGCATTCCAACCAACTAGCTATGTTTAGCACATCAACCAAGTCATGGTATCATACATGGTGCTAGGTCTAGACAGGGTTGTGTGGTCAAACTCATTGCATGATCGTCAACCTATTTGACTTTCCTCAAACAACTTGGGTCTTATGAACATCAAAATCATCATCAAAATCATAATCATTGTCAACTTAGGTTATCTAGGCTACTCACTAACCTAACATTTATCATGGCTCTAGACAACTCTAGATACTACAACTAAACTCTCTCATCTAGACTTGATGTTACAACTCTTTCTCTTAGGTTACTTGGACACTCACTACCTTTCTGGGTGTGGTAATATTTTTCAAAGGTACATATACTAGTACTTGAAATAGATTTTCTCCAACGTTGAAACATTCGACGAAAACCACCATATTCCATTCAAATAAAACCAAAACCAAAACGAGTTACCACACTCATTAGGCAGTCTAGTATCATGACACCTAGAGAACTAGCAAGAACATGGTCCACACTTGTGTAGACATACTAAGAACATGTTGAGAATCATGTCTAGGGAGGTAATTTACACAATTCTACACCTAGTTCTAGAACATCTAGGTTCTAACCTTGAGGCTAAGTCAACATAGTTCACAAAGGACATTATATTAAGTTTCTAGGGTTGAGATGTAAGGTGAGTTTAGTTTGTGTTTCATATGAGCAATGTTTGGTGTAGTTATTGTTCATGCTCTGATACCATCTGTCACAGAACCAAAATCCTAGTCCCATGAACCAAACGAATACCAAAGGTAACATGCGGAAGCGTAAAGCTTAGCACACATGAACAAATAACAAGATAAAGGAACCAACACAGTCTCAACATTCAACAAGTATAAATTATACAAGGTACATCATATTCATGAGTTCAATTACACATTTCCAGAGTTGAGGTATAAGTCATTCATGTGCACTAAATCTGGATCTTACAACAAGTACACCTAGCATAGCTCACCAAGCCCATCAACTTTCTAGCCATCTCTAAACCTAAATAAAAAATACAAGAAACGAATAAACACACGAGGTGTTGAACATACATATATATGTATAATATTTTCATAATTTGATAGCATTTCAAGACTAAATTAACAAGAATAAATATGTTAACTATTTAATAAAATGTGAAACCATAGTTTATGTCATTTCACTCCATTATATCAACAATATCAAGCATGTTTAAGGCCTTTAACCATCTTCTTATCGGAAGGGTCCATAAGGGTGCTCAAGATTAGCTAACCCTTTTATACGAGATGGACCTAAAGGCCATAGGCAAGATCTAACCCTTTATCAATAGTATTATAATGGAGTTCTATATATATTTGTGTGTTCAATTTATAAAACTGACAAGGCAAACATTGAGTAAGAGATAGCAATACTACATGGCAATATTTGAGCAAGTAAACAAACAAGCATACAATACATGTATTTTCAAGCAAGAAAGTGATATTCATATAACTAGATAAGGCCCATACATGATTCAGAGATTATAAACTTTACACGTCCATTACCATCTACATCATAAGCCAACCTGATTAACAACAAGATTACATATATGCATTAGATTCTCATCATTAACCCTAATTAGATTCATTTTTTAAGGTTTTGGCCAAATTAGGTTCAAGGTTTCTTATTGGTACATTAGATGATCTTTTAGTGATCTAGAGGTCATCAAGGAGGTGTGGTTCAACTTTCAAGCCATTCTAGTGTTCCATTTACTTTATATGGCCAACTCAAGATTCAAGTCAATCATCAAGGAAGAAGAGCCAAGTATAAGGGAGGGTTTTAGATCAGCAAGAAAAGATCATAGGAAACACATTCAAAGTAGGGTGATGTCCACTAGGGTCTAGGCATCAAATCACCAACAAGGGGTACTAACACTCACTCATACATGCAGTTATCATAATAGCATACTTATGACATCAAGAGTACAAGGAAGGTTATAAGACTTCCCAAGGGTACCAACAGCATAAAATACTGATCTCATGATTGGTTAAGCATTTGGAGTCATTAGGTATCAAGGTTAGCATCAAAAGAGCAATGTATATCATTATAGTCCAATATGGTCACATATGTACAAAAAAGAGTCATTTATGAGCATTAGGGGGAGTAAGACCTTCATTTAGTTCTAGTATACATATTGGATATTGATTTAAGGATCAAGGGGTAGATTGAGCATCAAGATCCAATCATTAATCATAATCATGTGTTAAACATATTCAAAGTAGTCAAAGGTTACATCTTTATAAATATAAGGTAACTAGAAGAAGATTTAGGGTCTAGAAATATGGTCATGTTGTAGATCTTTTTGAGAGGATCAAAATGATATATTGTTTCTTTAAATTTGTCCAAAGGAGCAAGGATTTATGCATTTTTGAAGTTTTGCATTAAGACTATAGTGATGAAACGTATTTGTTACCATACATTATTGTGTGAGCATTTGTGGCCGCTTGATGAGGGTCTATCATGTCTGCCTTGATCTACAGCTAGTTTTCATCTACTCTACTAACAAGGGGCATGCTAGGTGTCACCCTTGGGTCCACTGGATTGGTGACATGTGGATCGGGTCCACCAGATCCACGGCTCATGGTTGTCGCCCTCACCCTACATCCTACGAAAGCTCCCACCTTCAACCAAAGCTTGTTGTGGGGGAGGCTGTGGAAGGGCCGATGGGTATGGACACCTGGGGCCACGAACTAGGCAGTGAAGGTGATGACCCATCTCGGTTAGCGTCTGCAAGCTCGCCCATGCCATAATCTTTGCCTAAGGAGAAGCCAAGCCGAGGCTCTGAACTACTAAGGCCAGCGGCGCCGCCAGCCTAGAGCCAAAGGGGTAGGAGCAAAAGGAGATCTAGAGCATGATCTTATGCACAACTATGGGGGAAAGAAAGATGTAAGTGAGGGAAATCGAACTGGGTGTTCAATTGAGATAAAAAGGGTATGAGTGGGTGTATTTATTGTTCTATGGTGGGGTGGTTAGGTTCCAGCAGCTTCCTTTGTGCCAATGGTGCGTATAGAGTTGGGGAGATAAGTCCCCAGCCGTCATATTAGCATGGCCCTAGATCAGACATGATGATAGATAGGTTAGGGTTTCCCTAAAGAGGGTGACGGCTATTGGGCCGCGCACCAATCAAAGTCAGCCAATCAAGGCTCAAAAGTCAAGCAAAAAGGTTAAACTAGTACAATTTGAGTCATCTTCTTTAATTCATAACTTGGGCTCTAAATGTCTGATTGATCCGATTTTTGTGCCATTGGACTCGTTATTGAAAACTCTACATGATGATATATATTAGGAATCTAAAACAAAAAAGTAATGATGTTCAATATTAGATGTAAGAAGGCGACATGATATTTCATGCTACTTAGTCAAATTTCTCAAAATAGAGCAACATATCATCAAATTAGTCATCGAGGTGATCAAATTTGATCTTCATCACACTCTAGTATTGTGATTGAACTCATATTGAGTGATGTGAGTCACTAATAGATAAACAAATAGTATAATAAACGAGAGAGAAAATTGAGGTTGTCACAGACACCCAACCTCTCTCAAAAGTTTTAGTGAAATAAAAGGGGATTGTCATATGATCAATCTTATCAGTCAAATGCCTAACTAATTTTGGTATCCTTGTGTGCGGTAACGTGAAGCCTCATTATCACTTCATGTGATATGATATCTATCTTTCACTTCTAGAATGCACTGCCTATGATGCATAGAATTTTCTCTCTATCAATTTTGAACTCAAACAACATCGACACGCTCCAGTATTTCTGCCTCCACTCTAGGAGGTACCCATGCAGTCTCTGCTAATTGGACTCAACGAATTCCTATAATTCCAAAAATTGTTTGGGATCCTCTCTATATCATCATCAAGGAAAGAAAACATGAAGGGTTGGTGAACGATGACTTTGAGACTCCTCCACACTCTTTGCCACTAACGACTATGCATATGGTCATTCTTGTGGCACCAGAACAAACTTAGACTCCCACAACTAGTGCACATAGAAAACTTATGCCAATTGGTCAACCTAGAACCCCAGTTTCTACCCCTACCACCATTTCGACTGTATCAATATAAACTACTCCCCCCCAACACCCTCAACTACTACAATAATAAAGGATCCACCCACATCACCTCCCATCAGGTTTATGAGACTCCCTACAGTCCACCCCACTGCCAACAATAGTAGCCCTATGAACCGCATCCAAACCCACCTCTCCAACATGTATATACTAATCATCTAATATGGTATATCCAGACACAATCAATGGAGTTTTTGGCCACAATTTGAAATATTGTGTGAGGTAAATACAAACCACATGTCTGATATTTCTAAACTAAAAAACAAGGTTCATGTTTTGTCCAATAAGGTGGAAGTTGTCGCCAAGATTGTGCAAGAGTTCCAATGGCTGCCTCAACAAGCCACTGCAATAAAGGACAAAGTTGAGGCTCTATCTCACCTTCCCTAGAAAATGATGGAGATGATGGCCCTACAGTACCAAATCCATAAGTTTGTGAAGGCTAAGGATGATGCCCGTTGATGCAAAATTGAATGTCATGTTGCAGTACGACAATGCAAACTAGTTGCTCAATATGGAGAAGAAGACTTGTCCCAATCATCAGCATCTTCACATGGAACTTCTTATTTTCTTTGTAAAACTAGTGACAATCTTTGGTGACATTCTCCTAACCATTCATATGGTTCTAGAATACTTTTGGTCTCCCATGACTCATTGACCTTAATGATCAAAAACTTCCTGAATGGTGATCCTTCCATAGCTATTGTTTCTCCAAATAATCCACCAATAGCTACAACTTCCTAACTCCCTATAGTAAACTTCAAATTGGAATCCCCCTCTTAATCCTCAAGCATATGTCTGTCCATCAGAAGACATACATGTACATCTTTATGATAATGAACTTCCTTTTACTCAACTTCTAGATGATGAGTACTTCACTAGTCCACTTTGGCAGCTATATGATATGTTACACGGTTATGATTTCCTGATCCAGTCACTAAAAAGCCAAAACATATCTGAGGACATTTCTTGGGCTACAATGAGGACAACCAAGCCTTTTAATCTGATGTTAATAGTATAACAGATGACGTGCATGATTCCTCTGATGAAGATAATGGTGTGGTCTGTCAGACATTCTATCTAATATTGGCGCATGACTCCCAAATCTTATATTTTTAGAACCAACATTTCCTCTTCCATCTCATCTCCCATGCATGATGCATGATTTCGACTTTAATTGTCTCCAAGGGATGTAAGTTTGAGATATATTCATCTTGCATGATATTTTGGAATGCTTTCTAGATAGAAAGACATCGTCTACAATTAAACATAATACCTTTCTAGAAATGCATTTTGACACATCTTTTGAGACCTATCTAGGATTAAAAAATGTCTATTCTCAGTGTTGGTCTCCACTATCTTAGTATATGTAATGTCCAATGAGAAAGAGTTGTCATTGTACAATGCTCCACCTTCTCTTTTAAATTGTCTATTAAAATGTTGTTTGAATGTTACAACTATAGGGATGCTCCTTGCCAAAATCAATGAGTAGAAAACACGACTAATTTTCTCCCCTTTCATTTCAAAGGTTATTGGATCCTATGAACTGCGGACCTGACTAAAAGGAAAATTATTCTATTCAACATTTGTTGCACTGATTTAAAAAGTCCAGATATGAGCTTCCATGATCCAGCAACAAAAGAAGTCCCACACATCCTTCTTCATTTACAATGTGTTATTCATCATTGTCCCTACTATAGGCCTAATCAGATCATCTATGTCATTGAGTCATTAGTCCACCAAACAAATCTACAAAAAAGTGATAGTGCATTCTTTGTACTTATAGTCATGGAGGCTCTTAATCATAACATCTCAATTGCTAATCTAGACCCCAATAGGTTTTATGCATTATTGATAAGCCTTAAATGTGGGTCCAAAAATGGAGACATGTCTAGATCATCGAACTTTAGTCATTTATAATACTCATTTTTTTAATACTCCTGCAACTAGCATAGGGTCAAAGTAGTTTGAGGTCGAACACAGGGACTGGAAGAATAGTGCTTCGGAACTCAAGTTTTACTTGTATAAGCACGTCAAAAAGTCGAAGGATAAGGTTTTTTGTAAATAGAAAGAATTACAAAGAATTGAACTAAAAACCTATCTCCAAGGGGAGTTGCCAGAAAGATTAAAGCTTTGGGTAGTTTGGGTTTTAGCAGTTTTTAGGGTAGTTTTGTGTATAGGAAACTAAGGAGATAAAACTATCTTCAGAGCATAACACGAAGGAAGAAAACCTAATCACAGCGCCTTCTTCTCTCAAAGAATACGCCAACTAACCATGCACTAAGCCCCCCCTCTCGAAGGTACCAGACGTGGGCTCATATAGAAGGTAAACCAGGTGCATCTTTGGTCCTGGGTACTCTCGTACGCCCAAATTAGACCAAGCTCTATAGTTTATGACATGCTTCTCTCTAGGGAGTCAAAATAAGAAACACGATTTGATAGCTAGTCAAAAATGTGAATCAGAAAGAAGAGACTAGAACTCAGATGCCATAAAGAAATCATCCAACAAAATGAAGCCATGCACAGAATGATATGAGATAAACTCCACAGATTCTGATACTCATAAAGAAACATAAAGGTTTAGTTACAATGTTGTAATGAAAGTAAATTATGTAAAGGGAATATAAGTATCAGTCTCCTTGATTTAGGAGAATGAAGTACATAGTAGTGGACACCTAAGATAATGTTAATGTGGTATCGGGTAGCGGCCCTATCGGGATACGACTGTGTCAGGTCGTGGAATGTGTTGGGTAAGGGTCGTATCGGGATAGGACCCTCACCCGATATGGTCATGTCGGGATGCTAGCCGTGTCGAGTTGCAGCTGTGATGGTCACAGACCATATTGGGTTGGGTACTATGTCGGGTTAGGATACATATCAGGTAAACATTATCTTAAGACTCTCGGGTTCCTCGTATTAGGTATAGGTGGGTGAGCCATCTCGGGTTGAAGCTCAGATAGGAGCCCGACATTGTTGAAGTAGCCTTGAGGGTCATATTGCGCTGCTTGCTTCTACCAGAATGGTTTCTAAGTGAACTCCTCCCATCCCTCTCGGGTTGGGGGTGTGCTCACCTAGTGTCACCCAGCAGACTCTTTGGAACTCAAAGAACTAGCTCCTTTCTCTAAGAGTTAGCTCTCGTAGGGTTTGGCCTGTCCCATCGTAGGCTGGTAGCTGCTATTTATAAGCAACAAGTTGATGGGAGTTATAACTTTTATTGGCCCACGTGTCGTTCATTTGTGCTCCATCTTTGAAGCTTTATAAGGGGTTGATACAACTGCCTCTAGACACACGTGTCGGGCCATAAACGTGCTGGGCAACGAGTGCATCATGTACAGCTGTGGTGGGTTAGAACCATGTCGGGTTGCAGTGTCGAGGGGTGGTCATGTTGGGTAACGACCTCGTCGGGTTGTGAAATGTGACGATCTAGGCACCATATCGGGTAGAGAGTTGCAACAGGCAAGCCGTCTCCCACGCGACACACCCGCATCGGGTTGATATCGCATTGGGTAGCGACCGTTATAGGTAAAGGGGTGTGTCGGCCTTGCGAGCTATCGGGCTGGGATGCGGACTTTGTTGTTGATGGGCCTGATGTGCCCATTAGTGCTCTTTTTGTGGAAGAAATAAGAAAAACCATGTGTAAGATGGGAAATATTTTCAGGGGCATAGTGGGCATAATTTCTTCATAATAAATAAGATAAAGCAAAGAGGAAGTTAGGTTTGGAGGCTATTTTTATGATAAAATATAAGCTCTAGCAGCCATAAAATGGGTGTTATCAACTCCCCCAAACTTAGCGATTTGATTGTCCTCAATCAATTTGTACTTATTTTAAAACTTTTGTTTGTGGTACCTTTAAAACCAAGCGTAGCCTCCGGACAAAGGTTAAGTGGATTTTGGAATGTCCTAAGGAAAATTAATTCTGACCACAAACAATGGAATTTATTTTTCTCACCTTATTAAATAAAAATTTCTCCCCAACTTTTGTGAGACTTAGGTGCATGATTTTGAAGTTAGCTTTCTCACCAAACTGCTTGAGTTTTTGGGGTAGAAGGTGGGGTTTTTAGGAAGTCTTAAGGATTTTGAGTTTTTTTCTCATTTCCCATTGGTCCATCTAGGTACAGGTTCGTTAATGGGCAAGTGGTCCCTGCAGTCCAAGCCAGTTGGCTTTAGAGCATTGATTTCACATCATACGTACCACTGCTCCGGATCTACCATGCCTAAAGATGGGTACTTTTGGAAGGACAAGTGTGTGTGTGTGTGTGTTAGCACAACTATAATGCTTTTATTCACTCTCATAAGTCTTTCCTCTCTTTTGGGATTTTGGTGGGTAGGAAAAAGGGAGTTTGCTATTTGGGCAACTTTTTCCTTCTCATGTACATCTCTTAGCTAGGACAAGATTATTTTTCAAAGTTGGCGTAGAAAATTTATAGTCTTTGTCATTTAAGACTACGTTTTCAAGAGAGCCTAGCAGAAATGTATACAACCTTAGGTACGGATAGAACCAACTGGAAGTTGTACCAAGTATTTATGAAAAAGTAATTTTTACAATTTTGAAGAACATACAGTGTGTGTATACTGTGTACGTACTTCTTACTATCAAAGATTTATATACATGTATACACAGAGTATGGTGAAGGGAGGGAAGGAAAGGGAAAGGAGGAAAAAAAATTAGAGTACCTCCCTCACTGATGCTATGGAGCACCCCCCCCCAAACTTACCCCACACTCAGTCCCAAAGTAATGAGATGAGTAGGAAAGGGTAGGCATAGATCAGTGAGCGTTCAGTGGATGCGTACACCATCGGCAGATAAGATCTCCATGAAATATTCTCCTCATTGTCTGTTGTAGTCAAGGTCATGGATCTTCTCTAGCCCTTTCCTCATGGCTACTACACTGTATATCCAGTGTAGCACGTAAACTCCACCATCATTTGATAGGGGGGCTTGTTGTGGACTACGGTGCAGAAATGGAGATCGTGCCAAGTTTCCGCCAGATCTTCAAGATATGGTTGTATCGTGGACACCACCTCAGTGAAGTATTTTCTTGCCAGTCATTCAAGGGGTGTTGCTGGCACAGTTGCACACTCTATCGGCATGTCATTGTTGGCGTCTGAGCTGTTGTAGAAGAAACCAGCATGAGCGTTGGTGTATAGCATGATGAGTGTCTAGTGATTGTAATGCAGCATAGAAAGAAACATTATGTGTGAAAGACACTTCTTGATTTCAAGATGGAACAGCTAGCATGCCCCAGATTCATCGGCTAGGCACAGATCATTGAATAGCATCAGATGGGCGATGTAGGGTTGTCCAATCTTATTTTGTAAGATAGGGATGTAAGCTGATTCCACTGTCATAGCTAAACATCTACCAGCCTTAACTAGGTCTCGTAAGACGTCAAGGGGGACTACTACATTATTATTCTCTTAGATGACGTCTATAGTGTTAGAATCAACAAGTTGTAGGAGTATGTGATTACCTATTCTCGAGATAGAGAGTTGTAGGCTGAATGGTCAAAGTTGCTAATTATGGAGTCTAAGATAACATGCAAGATAGAAGCACCTTCAGTGGCGAGCTTGGCTTACAAGTGCTCTATCAGCTTTCCTGATCTAAATACATTAGGAGAGCCCTCGACCTCTCTTCTTAGAGGACTACTTGGTGGAGAGGAGAGAGAATCAGATTTAGAACCCATCTAAAGCAGATCCTCATGAAGCTCTAGATCTGAGAAGTAGCACTTATCCTTTATTAACAGCAGCACTTAGATGCTTCTGAGGTGATAGAAGTTGGTGCCCTGGAGCTGCAGTATGTATCTAAAGATATTCAGTAGCTCCATGGTGCGTAAGACGGTGAAGATGCTATTTCCACTTCCCGGGTCTTCTTGGACTAGGAAGTCTTTAATAGCATAGAAGTTCCAGACATCATTGTGGCCTTGGATGCCTTGTTTGATGACCCGGTGAAGGTGCTGAGGTAGAATCTTGATCTCTATATCTTCGGGGCAGATGAAGATTTGATCTCGGTGTGGGACCTCCACACTGCAGCAACTAAACAAGGTGACGTCGTGGGAGCATAGGTCGACCACACAGAGGAACCAATTCCCCCTATTCTTCTGGGGAGCCAGCACTAGATCGGGGTTGTACTCTTGTACATGTTTCAGCATATCAACCACCAATCGTGAGTCATCCTCCCCTACTAGCAATCACTTGTCCAAGGCCAGAGTTTCATTGTAGATTGGATGGCAACTTATCCTGAGTGTGATATTCTCGATCATTGCACTTTCCAGGACTCAGAATAGGATCTTCCCTATGATTTCTTCTGAGTGGAATATTCCTTTGAGCACTCGATGTCATATGGAGAAGTATTTGTTTCTCCAGAGGATTTCTTCTTCATCAATCTATGGCCGCAAGACCATATTCAGCAACTTTTGGTCACAGATCATTAGATATATGATGGCTCGTCTGTCGAAGTCATCCATCGCAAAGACTGGAATCTCAGACGACGCAGAGAATGCATCAGCCACTAAGGTCTTCGCTCTTGGGGGTTTCTCTGTAAGCGAGTTGTATAAGTTGCCCCCTTCTCCTTCCGAAGAGTCATCCGCTAGGTCTTCAAACATTTCTTTTGTTGCTTCATTTGGATCTAGCAGTTGTACAGGAGTAGACGTGTCGACGTCGTGGGAACTCCCTTTTTCTTTGGGGGCCCTATCGGCGGTTTCCTTGGTTGCCTCTTCCTCAGGCATTGTTGAAGGATTGGAGGGTCCGCTAGTGTCGGAGGAGGACGATGAGTTAGAAGAAGAGGTTGATGATGAGGATGACGGAGATGAGGACGATGGTGGTGATGGCGACCTCTGAGAACGCCTTGATTGGCGACGAGTGTCCCTTTTGTCGAGCCTCTGCTTGATGATGTCTAGGCATTGCAGCGCCACCTGCATCGTCTTGTTCATTGCTTCTAGTTGGCCGGGGAGACCAACTAGGCTCAAAAATTGGTGCTCCAATTCACTTAGGCGTTGGTGGAATACCTAAAACTTGCAAGTCAGGGAAGAGAAAGTAGCATTATGGTTGTGTGTTACCACCCGCAAGATATTGAACTCAATGCTGAAGCCATGTCCTAGAGAGGAAGGAATTGTTGATCGACTTCGGCTCTTCGCATTGATCCTCACATTGGCGACATAGCCTATTGAATATGCATCGTCCATCAGAGCTAAGTCCACCAGGATGGTATTCAAAGGTGTGGCCTCCGGGTGTGGCGTTGGCACCTTTGTGGTAGCCTCTGCTCCCTCAGCGTCAGGGCATGGAGAAGATGGTGGAGTAGGCAGGTATTGATCTACCACCTAGCTCTCAGCCTCACCTTCCACAACGATGATGTACACATATTATCGAGGGTTCAGTCGCCTCTTTCTGGCCCAATTTTTCCTTGCTTTTTCGCTTTTATTAGCTATACCTTCTATGATGCCAGTAATTGGGCTTAATTGCATTATCACGGATTTAATTGGACTTTTACACCATTTTTTGTAGGTCAAATTGGGCATCAGGCCCAAGTTCTAATCCATTCCTCTATTTTGGGCTTTGTTTAGCTCTAGTCAACGGCTGGTCAACGTAGGCCCTCCCTCCTTTTCCCTCACAACCGACCCTCATCTACCAGCTAAACCTAATCGCGATCGCGATTCATAGGGCATGGTTGCGATCTTTTCTTTTAGCCACCTATCTGCAGTTTTTACTCTCCCCCCCCTCGCCACAGACGGTGATCATCCCTCCACTGATCACGACCTTCAGCACTGCCACTTCATCCTTCCATCCCACAGCCTTCTCTCCCGCTGCAACATGACCACGTGATGGCAGCACAATTGTGGTCTGCCCTTCATCCAGTCGCAGTCTCCATCTATCTCTGCCTTACACCTCGACGCCGCGATCGCGGCAGTCTCAACAGCACCACGATCGGCTCTTGAATCGTGGTCGCGGCCTCCAAACATCATAACATGTTGCTTCCTTGCCACGACTGTGCAAAAATGAAGTCGCGACCTAGGTCCTTGCCAACATCGTGACCTGCCTTCTTCATGATCGCGACCACTTGAAGAGCCACAGACACCTGTCCGAGATCCCCATAACTGTGACCAAGGGATCGCGATCAACCCTCTATTCTCTAAGAACCACGACCTGCAACTAGCCGCGCCCACGGCAGCAACTCATGCCCACGGTCTGCCTCCCTTCACCTGTAGCCTCCTTTGGAGATCAAGCTATTCACGACCTCTGCCTCCACTCTCCATCACGACTCACCATCACTGCGGAGAGATCAAGCAACGCAACTGCGACCCTCATGATCGCAACCTTTGCGCTTCCACCCCTACAACAGAGAACATCGCGACCGGGCCAAGAGCAACAGACCGTGACTGCGGTTATCAACGATCGCGACCACGGAAACACTCCACGGCCATCCACAACAATCGCGATCGCGGCATAACGGAACTGCGACCTACAGAAAAGCCATGAGCAAGCCAAAGATCACGACCCTATTCTTCTCTCCTTGTCTCCTTGCCTCTCTGCTTCTTCCCATCTTCATCTTCCTTACTGCAACCCTACCTCCGCCTGCTACCCTCTATCTCAGTCACGATGGTAACCTGGGTTGCTAGCATTTCTCTCCTTTATCTACCACGACCTCTTCTCCCACAATCATGATCAACAACAGCATCCATCTATTCCATACCCTCACCAGCACCATGTCCAAGTGTGGCAGCAACTGCGACCCATCAGCAGGCATGTGTCGTGACCAAGGCTGAAAGTTAAACAACCACGACCAGACCAAGAGAGGAATCGTGACCTGCCGGCAAGGATAGAAACCCACGACCACGATTCCACCTCCCAAGATAATCAGGACTGTGGCATCAAAGGACCAACTAACCGTGACCACGGAAAAAGTCACGACCGTGACAAAAGTCACGACTGCGGCAAAAGCCGCGACCTGCTACATAAATGACAAGGTCGTGATTTTAAGTCAGTGTGAATTTGCCTATAAATAGAATGTGAATCCATCCATTTAAGGGGGATCGAGACACGTCGTTAGGATGTAGGTCTGTCCTGGGCCTGAGGAGATGACCTCCATAGCCAAGAACCTGCCCCTGTGGTGGTTTTGCAGCCTGTTCACCCAGATCTGGAGTGAAGACTCAGATCTACAAGCCACCTCATTCAGATTTGGATCTAGATTTAGATCTGGATCTAGATCTGCTACGTCTACGCCAATTCTACGCCGCCATCTCGTCCACGAGCTTCTTCTCCTGCTGTGAGCAAGGACTACGAGAAGAAAGAGAAGGTGGAGAGAGAAGATCTGCCCTGTCTGTCATGGTGTTCTTCCCTCCTCGTACAGATATGCCACGGCATTGTGTAGAAGATCGTTCCTCCACCGAGCTGTGATCATCTCCTTCACCATGCTCATGGCAGAATATTATCTCTCTATTGTTTTTTTTATTTTTTGCACTATGAGCGAGCAGTTTCCTTTCGCTGGGGTGTGGGGACTAGTCCCGCTACCCATGCTTACATGTTTAAATACTAAACATTCCATGGCATGTATATAACTTTTCACTTCGTTGTTAATCGTCGATGTGTGCTTGTGGATTGATCACATGCTTGCATTTATCTTGTTCGTTTCCTATGTTGTGAGAATTCCAATATGTAGGATTTGAATGTCGATTAACGCGGTTGACTCCTTGATGAGAAATCGAATGGGATTCCCTGAAGTAGCAAGTGTGCGATCTGTGAGGTGACGAGACATCTAGCCCACGGTAACGCTTCTGTGTGCCTAACACCTGTATAGGGGGGCCGCAGCTTCAGTTGGATATATGTATCGTCGGAGCAGTAAGTATGTGATCTGGATGGTGACGAGACATCTGATACCTAAGGTGATGCTTACGTGAACCTGACGCCCATATGGGGGGTTTTACAGCAGCTCTATTTGGATAGTTATGTCTTGCCTAGATGTTTGTGTTTGGACATGTTTGCATGTGTAGTGGTGGTGAAACCTGGGACCATCCGAGCGATTCCCATCATAAATCTTTAATCAATTTTTAATCCTGCTTTTACTTTCCTCACATTTAGTTTAATTGAACTCAAACCAATCAACCTTTGTTCTAATTACTAGTATTGATTAAACTAGATCTAACTAGTAAAAGATTTTTAAAAATGTTGTCCCTTGGGATTCGATCCTCAACTATACTGCAACAAGACCCATCCGCTTGCGGGTGGTATTATTGCACGTTGTTTTGGTTAAAAACTTAGGGATTTCAACCCTAAGTGAGTTTGTTAGTGTGATAATCTACCACATCAAATTTTGGCACCGTTGTCGGGGACAACGAAATCGTCTAGTTAAATCTAGTTCTTTTGAGACTAATTTAGGATTTTTTCTTTTACTTTTGATACTATTGATCATATATACTTGAATTCGGTTCTACTATGTCCATCTTACTAACAAATGATCTTTCCATCCTAGGTACCCACAAAGTCTAGTGTATGCGTCGCTCGGACAGCCCCGGACTCTCTGCTAGCTTTGACCCTGAGATAGACAGAACCTTTCACTGTCAGTACAGAGAGAAACAAGCAAGAATGGCTCGAGAGGAGGAAATTGCTCGAAGGGTAGCTCAAGCCCTTAATGCACAAAGAGATAGACTTATGCAAGAAGCCCGAGCCACGGTTCAAGAAGAAATGCAAGCAGCCCAAGTAGCAGCTCAACAAGCAGAGTTGCAAAAAGACCTTAGGGAGTTCTCAATCCCTAAAGCTACTGACGTTCATCACCCAGTGCAACCTCCTCCCATCAACACTTCGAATTTTGAGATAAGAGCACATTGGGTTATGTTGCTTCAAAATAGTCCTTTCTATGGTAAGCAAGGAGAAGATAGTCAAGAACATCTTTTGAGGTTCATAGACTTATGCTCCATGACAAAACAAAATGGAGTCACAGATGATGCCATCATACTCCGTCTCTTCAAGTACTCTCTTGTTGATAGAGCTATGAGCTGGTATAACTCCTTGCAATGTGAACTCATCACCACTTGGGAACAACTTCAAAATGTTTTTTTGGAAAAGTTTTATCCACCTTCCCTCACCTATGAAATCAGGGGACGAATAACGCAATTCACTCAGATCCCTGGAGAATCCCTGACTGAAGCATGGGAAAGATACAAAGAGCTCTTACGCAAGTGTCCACATCATGGCATTCCTAAGAATCAACTCATCAAAATCTTTTATAGGGGTGTGGATGATGACATCAAGAAGTTTTTGGATTCCTCATCTGGAGGAAACTTCATGCGTCAAAACTATGATAGCGCATGGAAGGTTGTCACCCTTGGAGCTGAAAATCAAGCCAACTGGGGTAGACCCGTTAGTAAAGGAGTGTTGCAGGTTGCTATGGCAGAAGCTACTCCTGAGTACATGTTACAACCCTGATTTTGGGTTCATTTGGTGAGAAATGTAATTTCTCATATTAAATATATTTGAACAAATAATGATATAATTCATTTTGAATACATGGATTTTGTTTAAAATAGCCTTGATGTTTGTGTTGTGGGCTTTATTGGCTATTGGGCCCAAATAACGAGAAAATTCCATTAGTGAATGAATAATTGAATATTTGAGAAAAGAAAAATGTGGAAACCTCTAGAAGGCAAATCCAAAGAGGGATTTCGTGCCTCTTGGGTTCCTTGGGTTCCAAGGAGTCCAAAGTTGCATAAAGAGTGCAATACGAAAAGAAAAAATCAATTAAGTATTTCTTTATTAAGAAAGAAATTGAAAACAATGGTAAAATGTGGAAAATAAGTAAAAAGAGGTACAATTGAGTTATCCTTAGTGGAATTTCGTATCCCAAGGATTCCTAATGACAAAAGGAATACCAATGAGGAAAATAAAAGAGAAATAAAGAGAAATCCTCAAAAAGAGCTATTTTAATCAGAAATAAACAAGATAATGAGAAATAATAAAGAATAATGCATTTAGATGCATCTGGAAAGATAATGAGTATCCAATAAAAAGGATTTCAAAATAATAGAGTTTCTTGGGATCCAAGGAGTCCCAATAAAGAGGAAATAAACAGAAAATACTAAATTTGCAAAATAAAAGGATAATGTGATACATTATTAATGAATTATGAGGTATTATTAAAAAGAAAGTAATTTCTATTAAAGGGAATAGAATTTCGTGCCAATAAATTAAAAGGAAAGAATAAAGAGGAAGTAATTTTTGAAATCCTAATATTTAAAGAGAAAGGAATATCAAAAGAATAAAGAAGTAGAGAGAGAAGGTTTCTTCTCATTGAAGGAATTGTTTCCCTTTTTGGAACAAGGACTTGGATCTCGTGGATGAGCATCCTAGGGCCTATCTACCCTCCCCTATATAAGGGGTACGACCTAGGGTCGAGTCCAGAGAATCCCACACACCCCTCTCTCTCTCTCCTTGTTTCTTGCATGCAAAACCCTAACCTAGGTGTACCTCTGTCCCTGGAGCAACGAGGGGGTCTGCTTGTAGCCTTGATGGAAGCGGGACACACCCATGATAACCGAGGAGTGATCGGCCACCATCCCCTTGTTTCTGTCCTCGCACAACACCGACAGGAGGGCTGCAAACTCGCAAGGGATCGCAGGCTTGTCGTGCATGGAACTGGCCGTTTCGGCCATGTGTTGCGACATGGTTGGCTGTGGCGGGGAAGGTCGGAGGTAGGGCGACCACTTCCGACGGGCTGCAGGCCGTGGAGTGAGGGAGAAAGCCATGTGGGTCGCGGCTAGGGCGACGCAGCTCGCCATCGCAAGGAGGAAGACAACCAATGCGTCGTTGGACCATCTTGCCCCTCTGCGGGCTGAAGGCGCGGTCACTTAACCAGGGGTATTCTCGTCATTACATTTTTTTAATTAAGCCAGAGGGATCTTTTATTCATCCCACCCCCCTCTTGTGGGCAAACTCATCCAAAAAATACATCTCCTGCTTATAAAGTGCAGGTAAAGCCCAAGAAAAAACCCACAAAAAAACCAACCAACAAACAGCCTGCATCACCCAAAACATAAGGTCAACTCACCTTCTTCCTTTGCAGATGCACATAAGGAGTATTCCTTTTCTCCAGGATAGCCATCCCACGAATACGTCTAGGCACTCTGTTGATGTCAGTGATAATTGACATGTACGAGTGTTCTCTTCCCTAAAGACCAATAGCTCTAGGGATCGCATTAGCAGCTCTATGAATAAGCGATCCAGTGATATAAAGTCTTTTCATCTCCGATCTCAGTTCCTTAACTCGAGATCTAATCCTCCAAGGCTCCTTGCCATCGTTCCAAAGAATCTTAAAAACCTCCTCATTATCTATCTCAAGGGACGAGACTCTCAACATGAGGTCATTTGCAATCTTCAACCCAACAATGCATGCTTGTATATAAGCATCAGTATATTCCATGTCAGTAATCCATGCAAAAAACATAGCACATATGTCCGCATTATGGTTCCTCACAATACCTGTAGTCCATCTTCTCTTATGACCATCAGTGCAAACGTCAAAACCAACTGTTAAGTTCATCTTTAGATTGAATAAGTCGGGCTTCACCCATCTGAGTATCTGTATTTCTCTCAACTCAAAATTTGGTTCTTAAATACCCGCTTTACGAAGCCTCTCATAGTCATCATCTCGATTGATCACAGGGAAGTGTCTATGATTCATCTTGTTGTTGATATAATTGATAATACGCTTCCATTCAAAAACAATGTCCCGGAGCTTGTTGTCATATCTAGCAGAGCATCTGTATCTCCAAATACTAAGAGGAACCTGCAGAGCAATATGTCCAGCTATCCAATCATCAAAACGATTGGAAAGGCCCATAACAGCCAGCTTAATCAACGATTTCATGTCTACCGGCGATTCCCTGCCCGTCATCTCAGTGAATTTAGACCACAGCTTCCTAGCCGTATGACCGTTGAAAAACAAATGGATCGTGTCCTCCTCTTGTGGGCTCAAACAGCAATTACAACATGAGGCAAGAGCAATGCAACAATTACCCTTGATGTTGTCGTCCGTGGGTGTAGCTTTCCTCACAATCTTCCATAGCAAAGCACTAGCCTTAGGTGAATCGAGCTTCCAAATCTTACCCAGCTCAGTCATATCGACCGTCATAGGGGGTCTTAGGATCTTCTTAGTAGATTTAAGCGAGAAAGTACCGTTCTTCGTAGGGCCCCAGATGATGTTGTCATCGGAATCGGTTATCCAAGCACCCGAGCTTCTTATAAACTCCATGCCTTGCTCGTTTACTACTTGACTAATGGATTGCCAATCCCACCCATTCTCACTGCTCCAGAAGTCTTTGACACGAAAAGGAAGACGTCTATCACTGGAAAAAATAGCATAATCTGTAAGGTGAACATCACACCAATTTGCATCCCAGAACGCAACGTCTCCTCTACCAATCGACCATCTACAGTGAGGATACATCTTAGGGAACATACTCCATATCCTATTCCAGAAAGGTGACGGGGTACTACTTATCTTGAGGTCGTGCGGGTATAAGGCTGATCTGCCTCTCTGAGTATTAGCATATTTCTGTCTACAGAAGTCCGACCATAGAGTCCCACCATTAACCAACTCCCAGCAGGCCTTAGCCATGAAGGAATCATTAATCAATCTCAGAGAAACAATATCAAGACCTACTTCTTCTCTAGGCATAGCAACCTTCTTCCACCCAACCCACGCCCTTCTCTCCTTATTAGTTCTGTCAGCCCAAAGGAACTTAGAGAACTTCTGTTCCAATCTATCCATGATTCCTGCTGGCATCCCAATGGCCGCGGCCATATAGACAATCACAGAAGAGAGCACCTGAGCAATCAAAAGTCTCCTTCCCACTAAAGATAAAAGGTTAGCTTTCCAAGAAGCTATCTTCATATTAACCATGTTAATAATGAATTCGAAATCCGACAGCTTATATCTTCCTTTAGTAACTGGGATGCCCAAATATGAAAAAGACTGTGAGGATCTTTCTATTTCTAACGATCTCGCAATCAAATCAGCTGTATTTTGATTTGAGCCTCCGACAACACACACAGATTTATTCTTGTTTATCATTTGTCCAGTCGCTCGTTCATAAGCATCAAAGGTGGTTTTCACTGCCTGAATCGATGCTTGGGTCGCATTGAAGAAAAGGACCAAGTCATCAGCATACAGAAGTAAAGTAGGAGCCATAGCTTGACCTCTTGTGTAGAACCTCTTAATAACGTTTTCCTGGGTCATATCATTCACCTTTCTGCAGAGAAGCTCTTCGAAAATGATGAAAAGAAATGGAGAGATGGCATTACCTTGTTTCAAACCTCTCTTGATTGGAAAAAAACTTGCTGTTTCTTCTCCAATAGTGACTGTCGTCCAAGTGAACCTGGAAAAACTCATGCATAGAGCTATGGCATCATTAAGGAACCCAAACGTAGCTAAGCATTTCTCCATCACTTTCCAATCAACCCTATCATACGCCCTTGACATATCGAACTTCACCACAGCATTCGGGGTCTCACGACCTTGGTTAATGTCATGAAGAAGCTCTCTAGCCAACCGTACATGATGAGTAATGTCATTGCCCTTCAAGAAAGCCCCTTGATTCTGAGAAATCATCTTCGTCATCATGGATACCATCCTATTGCTCAAAGTTCTCGTGAGGATACGAAGGGACATGTTCTCTATAGAGATAGGTTTGAAATCATTAGCTAGATGTATAGGATTCTCCTTCTTCGGAATGAGGAGGATTCTGTTGCAAAACAAACCTCTGTGGCATTGCTGACCTTGAAAAAAGGCTCTGGCCATAGACATGAAATCGTCTCTAATGATATCCCAAGCACCCGTGAAGAAAGCTAGAGTGAAACCATCCGGTCCAGGAGCTGACGTATGGTCCATCTGTTTCATCGTTCTCCAGATCTCATCATCAGTGGGAGGAATCGTAAGAGTACAGTTGTCATCATCCGATATAACCTCAGGAATATGTTGTAGGAAAGTCTCTAAATTAGTTTCATCAAGAATTGTATCATTACTGAACAGCTGTTCATAGTGGTCAGCCGCTCTCTCAACAATCTCAATAGGATCGGAAGAGCTCGAACCATCAGGCAAAGTTATAGATGCAATTCTTCTATGTCTTCGTCTAGATCTGACTATAGCATGATAGAACTTAGTATTCCTCTCGCCATCATTGAGCCAGTCTATCCGGGCCTTTTCCTTCCATAAATTCTCCTCCATGTCAATTAAATGTTCAAGCTCGTTCTCTGCCATCTTCAGGTTGGCCTCATTTAAAGGAACCGGATTTTCATCAAAGGCAATCTGTGTAGTAAAGACTATATCCTCTAGATCTTTTATTCTCTGTTTAATGTCTCCAATTGCGGTCTTACTCCATTCCCGAAGAGCATAGCGGACCTTCTTCAGTTTTTGACAGAAAACAAGGGACAGATGGCCCTCCATCCTATCCTTCCATTCATGTTCAATAGTTTTAAGACAACCAGATTCATGTAGCCACGAAGACATGAACAAAAAGTGACTCTTCCTCTTCATATGAACATGGAGACCAGGGATGACCACAATAGGACAATGGTCCGAAACTCTAGCTCTAGTAAGATGGATGGATTTAGTGGATGGTCTTTCAGAATCCCATTTCCCGTTTACTAGGACTCTATCAATCCGTTCCCAGATCGTAGGTGTTAATATCTGCTTGTTGACCCAAGTGAATCTGCTCCCATCGAAAGGAATCTCAATTAATCTGTTATCCGCTATCATTGAGTTGAAATCATACAAATCCTAGAAGGTAGGGGCATTGCCACCACGCTTTTCCACAGGGTGTCTCACAGTGTTGAAATCCCCAGCAATCAGCCAACTGGTATCATCAATACTTGCTGCCATGATTCTCAGCTCATCCCAAAGCTCCTTTCTTAAGATATTAGAACAGCTCGCATAGATAGCCGTGACATAAAACAAAGAACCATCCAAATTCTCACCTCTAATAGTAATGTGTTGTGAGCTCTTTCTGAACAAGACGGGATTCAAATCTTTGTTCGCATAACACCAAATCTTCCCGTCATCCCCATTGTTATCGATCACCCAATCTAGCTTTACAACATCTAGAAGCTCTTCAGCCAATTCCGCATGTAAGAAAGGTTCGAAAATATAGACTATTCCAGGTCTAAACCTTCCATAGAGTCTCCCTAAAACCCTTCTAGTTGGGTTATTTGCTGCACCTCTTATATTCCAATATAAGGTTTTACAGTCCATTAAACATTATACCGCATGACACAACGAGAAGATTCTCTCTTAACGAGAAAACCACCAATCATCCTCTCCACTATAGTCATCGTACGCATATCTGTCATCATCATAAAATCTTCGATGGTGGAAATCCCTTCTGTTGGAATGACGATCCTGATTATCGTCCCGAGAAACTCTTCTGTGAACCGTTCTATCTCTGGCTCTATCTACTCTTTGGTATCTCTTCTCCTTTTCATATTCAAACTGGATGAAATCATCAAGTCTCCTGTTCGACAAAAGTTTCCTATTACCTTCTCGGTCGATGATGAACCTTCTTGGTGGACTATCATCTCTGTAGGACTGTGTGATCGGATGTTGTTCTTTCGGTCGTTGAATCTCATCTCTTGGGACGGATATATTCCACTCTGCCTCATCGAGGATGGAGAGCGGTGTGGTCTTCTTCAAAGATATTGCTTCACTCGGGATTCCAAGGTCCCTTCCCGTATCTGTGAAAGAAAGAAGATCCGAGCCTATAGGACCTCTAGCAATCATGCTCAACTGAATAGCAGAACGTCTGTCTCCATAAGTAATGTTTATAAATTGAGTAATATCCTCACTGAAAGCCTCTATCTATAACAGGATACCCGAAATATCATCTTCCTCCTTCTGCCTGTCAGATATGTGAAGAAGCTTGCCGAACGGTTTAACCAAGGCTGCAATAGATTCGTCGTCTCTGCAGATGATAGGTATGTCCATAACCCAAAACCAAAATGTCTCCTTTGCGCAGTGTCTTTCTCCCATATTCATGTGAAATGTCCCAACCTTCATTCCTCGGAAAAGTGGAACACCTTTATCAGCACAATCTTTTGCCTCCTCCGGGCATGAGAAAAAAGTGACCGCCTTTCTGTTTCCACACCTATATAGGTCCGCTGTCGACGGCCAACAATGGTGTAGGAAAGGTTTTAGCTCCGTCCATGAGATGTTATTGGACCATGTGACTTCCACTGCACTCTTCATCGCTTCATTCTTTCCTTTCCTCGTATCATTATCAGGACCAAGGTCCACGTGAACACGTTTAGGCACATGTTGAGGGGCACCCCTCACCAGAATCCCAGAAGGTAGAGGCGGGAAGATCGCTCTAGATCAGATGTTCGGAGCGATGGGGTGAACCACCTGAGCAAGCTGTTGACATCGGACCGCAATATTTCCAAGCTTATGACACTTATAGCAAACCCTACTTCTCCTACACTGAGATTGCCAGTGGCCTTTACCCAGGCACCGAAAGCACGTATCATGAGGTATGCCATATAGAGGGGTTTTTCTCTTGCCTTTGTCATTGTTGTTAGAAGGATAAACCATCTGTTTCTTCTGGTGATCTGTCTCCTGTTGTACGTAGTTCGACTCCTGGTTCTTATCGATCGGGACGGACGGAAGAATCGGTTCTTCATTACTATTCCTTGTCGTCTTCTCTACGGGGATGTCTCTCTCCTTGCTAGGTATCTCAGTCTCTGACTGCCCGACCACTATGGTCTCCTCTGGTATAACCACTGCTTCAGACGGATCAGGATCTTCTCTCGACTGATCTTGTATCTGTTCCACTATCATCGACTGTGAAGGTGTCACAGAAAGATCGTGATGAACCGTAATCTGTGGCAACGGTGAACTCAGCACGTTCCTCAGATCTGGGAGAACGTCCTCCGGTTGCATCAGAGATGCGTTGAATCTAGCCCGACGCTCCCCGACCACCTGCTGAGTCTGCTCTTCTCTCAGACTTTGTTAGGTGACCCTCCGAAGAAAGGGAGAAGGTCTCATCGATTAGGGTTGGTATAAAAGGGTTGACTTTCCCACCACCAGATCTCGGGGTCCACCTACGCGATCAGGTTAGGAGCTCCAGCGGGGAAGGGAAAGGGATTCAGGGGTGGACACCGGAGGGCGGGGTGCCCTACCGGAGTTTGTGGTGGCGGCCGCCGCCGGAGGACGCAGATCGCCCTACGCCTCTAGCCTTACGAGCTTTAACTCATTATCATGATAGACGTCAAAGAATGGTATTCGGGGAGAGCATCATGATAACATCATTATGTTATGTTTGCAATCGGCGGACAACGTGCATGCAATGAGTGACGTGGCGATCTCTGATTGGCCGAAAGGTATTTTTCTTACAAAATTCATAATTAAAGATTGGTAACTCCGATTAGGACAAGTAATATATGAATTTTGCTCAGGAGAATGAGAGGAATACAATAAAAATGATATTAAAGATTGATTCGGTTCCTAAATGTAAAAGTACAATAAGTTTATGAAAAGTGCATTAAAGTTAAGTTAAAAACCCTATTTGTGATAAAAGGTTGAATCTAGTATGCTTAATGGGTTAATTGAAGTATTAATAACCTATTGAATGATAATGTTAGATTCGAGCCTGATCTAGATGAAATTTGCATGATTTAGGGTTTTTACCCCATATGAGAATGATGAAGTATTTAGAAACCCTAATTTAGGGTAAAAGAGGATAAGATCATATATAATTTGAAAGATATGAAAATATGTTGTTATATGATGGTTCTAATTTATTTCGAGCATTAACATTCCTAATTATGGATAAAAACCCTAAATGTAGTAATTAGGGTTTTATCATGAATAAAAGGTAGAATTAATGATAAATTGAGTTCATAGGTTAATTAGACCATAATGAACTTTGAATTGATGATAAATGCATATAATGATCTTGTTATGGATTAAAAGGATAAAATAGTAGCTTTAATGAAAAAGAAACTTAATGAAATTAATTGATGATTAATGTGCATGTAATATGAAAATAGGGTTATATGTTGTTAAGATAACCTTAATATTGAAGAATAGATGAGATAATTAAGGGTTTATGAGTATTGGAATAAAATTAGGGTTTAATATGGTAAAAGATGAAGGGAAACCCTAATTGCAAAATGAAACCCTAAAATGGATACAGAAACCCTAGAAAGTGAATCCAAGTCAATAAAGTAGATTCTTGATAAAGTGTGTAATAAATAGAGTACATATTCTTTTCAGGAATTATGTGATTATTGAATTGCTTGCTTGGATTGCGTTCTTGGTTGGATTTGCTTAATGCTTGTGAAATCATCAAATCAGGTATGTGGTTACGCTTATGACTATCCCGACTAGTTTTCCTGGGATTTTATCGGCGTTTCCCTCATGGCTTGAAATAACTATTGGATGCTTTTATTTCATGCAACTATAGAGTGACTATGACTATCACTATGAATATACATGTATAACTGGCTAGATTCGGGACCACCCCTGTGGCTATGCAAAGGCCATAAAAGGATAACCTAGAGCAAGGTCTAGGCTATCATGAGTTAGAAAGTAAGCTACACATGTGTAGTGCCATGAGACTCTTAGCATGCCACGAGTTAAAGAGTGGGCTACCTACGGGTAGTGACATGTGACTCAGCCCTAGAAACTGATTCACCTGTTAGGTGAGATCATGAAGGGTATAATGGGGATCTACCATAAGGAAGGTAGTATCCAGGTCCACTGCAGGGACAACGCATGGGATAGGGTATACATGGATCGCGCAGTTATATTTAAAACGTAAAATTGTTTGTTAAATGGTAATTGGTTGCAATACATTGTTATAAATAATTGCATGAGGTCTTTAGAGTAATTATATCCCTTGAAGTTCGGTAAGTCGGCGCCCCTAGGGTTTGGGAGAGGCGGCGGCAGAGGGGGAAGAGGAAGCACGGGTGGGCGGGGGTAAGGGAGGCCGGCCCGTCCCCCCGACGATGATCCACTAGACATGATCCACTAGACACAGATGCGATGGAAGTCCCTGAGACAAAAGGCACTGAACCCCCACACCCCGGCGCAGATGTGGAGATGCAACGACCGCCGCCCCCTCGACCTTCCTTTAAGGACGCAGCGAGAAAAAGTCTAGGTCCTCACCTTCCAAACCCGACTTCACCGGATACCTTGAAGACCGACGACATCATCATCGACCGCGCGGGTTCCCTGTCGTCCTTCACTGTCAGGCCGGAAGTCCTTCCCCCACTGCTGGAGCCATTAAGGAACGCGGTGATCGTCAAGGCCCTTGGCCTGGACATCGGCTACCATTCATTGGTGAACCGGATCCAAAGTCTATGGGGACTGTCGGAGCGGTACAGAGTCATCGACCTCGAATACGGCTATTACATAGTGCAGCTTGCGAGCGAAACGGAGTTCATCAAGGTCATGACCGGGGGGCCTTACACCATATATGGAAACTACCTCTCAGTACAATCCTGGTATCCTGAGTTCCGACCATCGAATCAAATCCCCAAGAAGATCGTGGTGTGGGCTAGGATACTGGATCTGCCGATCCACTTATACCAGAACAAACTTCTCGAGAGCATAGGAAACACGATGGGGAGGACGATCAGGATCGACAACAACACTATCCAAGGGAACAGGGGGAAGTTTGCAAGGATGGCCGTGGAAGTCGATACATCACGCCTATTGTTACCAGGGTTTATGTTGAATGGTGAGCATCTTCGTCTCGAGTACGAGAATTTGCCACAACTTTGCATGCGTTGCGGCAGACTTGGCCACGTAGAGGCGGAGTGCTCTACGGAGGTGGGCGTGCCTTCGGGTAACCAGCCCCCGCCCTACTCACCCTCTATCCATGCAAAGAAGCCGGAGAGGAAAGCTACCCCTCCCAAGAAAGATAGCGACACACCCACTGCCGCCCAGGACAAGGCTAAGGAGTTGGGGGAAGCCAGAAAGGAAAATCCCCAAGAGGACGAAGGTGAGTGGTTTCCTGGAGGTAGCCGTCGCCAAAGGAAGAAAGCGGAGAAGAAGAAGCAAGACAACCAATCCACCAAGATAGCCAACCAGCAGAACACCTTCGTTAACCTCGTTGACGATGAAGTGGTTCAGGGGCGCCCCCTTGACACCAACCCCGCCAAACCTTTCCAGTTTGGAGCGGGTGACCCAAGCTCCATGCCACTGCTACACCTTGGCACCAAGCCATCAGGGGGTCACACAGTGACTCTCCGCAACCGCCGGATTATCGTCTAGGCAACAGCTAGGACGCCGGAAAGAATCCATAAGAAAGATAGACTTGCCCAACAAATGGCTAGCTCGTCCTCGACATCTACAAAGGCTATTGACTTCACAATCTCGGAGGAGGAGATCACTCCTACACCCCCGACGGTCCTAGATGAAGAGATTGGATTGCGGGCGGCAATTGCCTAAGCTCTCACCCTATCTTCCTTTATGAATATCATCGCCTTCAACATCCAAGGAGCACGCTCTGACGACAAGATCCATTACATTCAAGATCTCCGTAGATCTCACAGACTCCACCTTATGGTCATCATCGAGCCCCGTTGCAGTGGGGTGGTCGCCGACGGCATCATCAAGAAGTTGGGTTTTTCTTCCTCTCATCCTGTCGAAGCAAGGGGCTTCTCAAGCGGGATCTGGCTCCTGTGGGACGATGCAAGATGCAATGTAGAGGTCCTTTTGAATCACCGCCAATTCATCCACTGCCGGTTGAACGAAAACATCTTCTTCACTGCCATCTATGGCAGCCCTCAACCCACGACCCGGAGATGGTTGTGGCAACGCCTTGCATCCATCACCCCGCCCCATGGTGCGCCATGGCTGTCCGCGGGCGATTTTAACACAATGCTGAGTCGCACGGATAAGATCGGCAGTGATTTCTTTGACACAGCCTCTTCCGCCTCCTTCCATGACTGTCTCCACGACACTGGGCTAGATGACCTGGGCGCAGTAGGCCAATTCTTCACCTTCAGAAGAAGCATGATCCGGGAGAGATTAGATAGAGCCATTGCTAATGAGGCGTAGTTAACACAGCTACCAAACACCAAGATCCGGGTGCTTCCTCGGGTCACCTCGGACCATAACCCCATCCTTATTACTATTGGTCGTAAGTGTACCAGGAGCTCCAACAACTCTAACCCGGCCTTCAAGACCAGAACCAACTGGCTCCTGAACGACGACTTCATGGCTTGTGTCCGGTCGAGTTGGGACCCGTCGACTACCTTTACGGAAGCTCTTACATCTTTCCAAAAAGCTGCAACCGTGTGGTACCGCAACACGACCAGAGCTATGCATAGAGAGAAATCTGAGATGCTCCGAGAGCTGGACGAGCTGCAAAGCAGACCTGATCAGAATGTCCACGGCCACATTGCTTTCCGTGTGGTGGATCTCCAAGAGAAATATCATCACATCTTGCTTACGGAGGAGGCGGACTGGAAGCAGAAAGCCCATATTAACTGGCTTCAACATGGGGATCGGAACACAAGTTTTTTCCAATCCTTTGTGCGAGCCAGAAGACACCACAACAAGATAGTTTGCCTCAAGGACGAAGAAGGATGATGGATCACTGATCCTACTGCTCTGTAGTCTCATATCCAGTCGTTTTTCATAAATTTGCTCACTACATCTTCTTCTATATCTGCTGCGTACGCTAACGATTTTGTAGGTGCCTTTCCCCCAATACCGGAGTCCATCCTCCAGTCGCTGGAAGGTGTGCCCTCTGCGAATGAGGTTCGTGCCACCATCTTCTCGATGGCACCCTCGAAGGCACCAGGACCCGACGGAATCACAACGGACTTCCTACAGCACAGTTGGTCCCTTGTTGGGCCGTCTGTCATTCGAACCATCCAGCATGCTTTCAGGTCGGCGACGGTGGAGCCTATAATGGCGAACTCCCATATGGTGTTGTTGCCAAAAACCAAGACGCCTCTCACATGTGGAGATCTCAGACCAATTTCCCTCAATAATGTGGTGTTCAAGGCCATCTCCAAGATCATTGTTGAACGCATGAAGCCTTTGTTAGACGACTGGATCTCGCCATACCAGTCGAGCTTCATACCTGGTCGCAAGATTAATGATAATATTTTGTTGGTGCAGGAGGCCATTCATTCCATGCGTACTAAAAAAGGCACCAAAGGTTGGATGGCCATCAAGCTAGACCTATCCAAGGCATTTGACAGAATGATCTAGTCGTTCATCCATAGCACTCTATATAAGTTGTGCCTTCCTGATCGGCTGGTTCATCTCATCATGTCCATCATCCAATCTGGCGCTACTTCTATCCTTTGGGAAGGTGTTCCAATGGAAGCCTTCAAGACAGTGCACGGGGTTAGGCAAGGCGACCCGCTGAGCCCCTACATCTTTGTTCTTTGCCTCGAGCGTCTTAGCCAGATGATTCTCACCAGCTCAGAAAATAGCCACTGGAAGCCGGTTGTTCTCTCCAGAGGAGGCACACCTCTCACCCACGTCTGTTTTGCAGATGACATCATTCTTCTAGCCGAAGCGTCGACTGCTCAAGCCACCATTATCAAGAATATACTGAAGTCCTTCTCGCTTGCTTCTGGGCAAGTGGTGTCTGAGACCAAATCACGCTGCTTCTTCTCAGCGAATGTTGCTCAATCGGCCAGACGCCGGATTAGCAGGAAGTTGGGTTTCCAGGTGACGTCCGACCTAGGCAAATACCTGGGTGTCCCGATTCTGCACAAGCGGACCAACAGAGCCACACACTCCGGCATCCTCGACGCTATAAGGGGAAGGATGAATAGCTGGACGGTGCATCATCTGTCGCTCGTTGGGCGGATCTGTCTAGCCAAAGCTACTTTACAATCAATCCCAACGTACACTATGCAGACGACTCCGCTCTCACCAGCTCTCTGCGATGATATTAACAGTCACATCTGGCGTTTCATTTGGCAAGGCTCAAGCGACCAGAAGAAGATCTCCCTGGTCTCTTGGAAGAAGATCTCAGCGAACAAGGATCATGGTGGCCTAGGTATCAAGGATGCCAGGGATCAGAATGCAGCTCTGATGTTAAAAAATGTCTGGACTTACTTAAACGACCCCAACAAGCTATGGATCAAGATCTTGAAGGAGAAGTATAAAGGGCGAGACTTTGCGGCTAACAATTCACGATCACCTATCTGGCGCTTTATCACCATCAACAGGCCTTTGATTCAAAGCACATGTTCCAAGTCGATCACCAATGGGCTGGACACGAGGGTTTGGCACGACAGATGGCTGGCGGGTGAAGATGTTCTGAGCCTTGCCCCCAAACAACTCGATCCCTCCTGAGCTAGAAGACCTTCAAGTTGCTTCCATGGGGCTTGACAATGGTGAGTGGGACTGGGAGTTCATCCAATCCTACTTACCATCCTGCACATGGGATACCATCTGCATGCTTCCTCCACCGGACACTACAGCAGGACCCGACATCTTCATTTGGCCCCATGAACCCAGTGGCAACCTGTCTGCAAGATCATCCTATAGGTGGCTCCGCATGAACAAGGAACTGAACGTCCCGGGAAGTTGGGAGTCTATATGGAAAGCACCGATCCCAGAGAAGATCAGAACTTTTCTGTGGCTTCTCCAACACCGCGCACTTCTAACTAATGTTGGATTGCGCTGCCGCCATATCATGATCGACAGCATCTGCCCAAGATGCCATAACGGGGACGAAACTATCACCCACTGTCTGCGTGACTGCCCGAGTAGTGCGTCCATTTAGGGAGCGCTTCACCCAGATCCAGGGTTCTTCAATGACGACGAAGACACATGGCTTGACAAAATTGTTAAGGGTGACTACGCCAGTCCTCACCCCACCACTCAATATGTCGCGGCTTGGCATTTGTGGACCATGCGCAACACAGAGGTCCATGGAGGCAACATCACTCCCACCGCCCCTGCAGTTCGATTCATGCAGCTGAGAGTGGAGACAGTGCAGAAGCTTCAACTCCTGTGCCCCAACACCAACGCGGAGATACCCGACCTGTCGGGTGCCAATCAAGACCGATGAACTACGAGATCGTCATTTTTGCTGATGTTGCCTACAATCCATCTTCTTCACGAGCCAGCTATGGTTGTGAGGCTCTAAGCCCCGGTGGCAACATCATCCTGGGCAGAGGGGGCCCAATCAAGGCAGGGTCGGTTACTGAATCTGAGATCCTAGCAATAATGCAGGCAGCAGTGCTTGCTCGTTCTCAACAATGGTCCAATGTGCTGATCATCTCCGACTCCACATCGGTCATCCAATCCTTATCTGCCAAGAAATGCGACCAAGCTCGGCTCAACGCTCATCACCGTCTCTGGAGCAGAATGATCATCAGAAACCCCTCGTACTGTATTCTTTACAGTCCCCGGGAGTCCACCATTATCGCTGATACAACAGCCAAATTTGTACTAAAAAATAACCATAGTGTAGAGTTTACACAATGGCCTCCATGGCTTTAGAGTAAAGGTCCTTTGGACATGTCTTTCCTTTCCGCGATGTACTTAGCATCTAATTAATAGAAAGTGGTTCTAAAAAAAATTGCATGATTATTATTTCCCCCACATACCAGCTTCGGCTGACCAACGTTTTGTTTGTCGGCGTTTTAGGTACAAGCCAAAAGGACAAATAGTAAATCGTCATATTGTGAAATACATGAAGTAAAATACAAGGAGGATTAGTTAGAATAGATTCCATAAGTGGATAGAAGTTTAGAGATCCAAGTTTTCAAAAAGGTATGCAAAAGTTTATTTTCTTACAATTTTCCCATTTAGTCTATTAAAATTTGATAATTATTCTTGGTTAATTGCCGAACCTTTGATCCAGAAGTTATGAGTGTGGCTTCGACCTCTCGGTCTCCCTTAATTGGGGGTTATCGGGAGGTGGGGTCGTAACAGTACAAGTCTATTACTGAGTCTCTTAAGCTTCTAGTCACCAAGCAAGACCAACTTGAATCATCTTTTTCCGCCTATGAAAGAAAACGCTCACCCCCTCGACAACAAGAACAAGTTAAGTCATCTTCACTATTTTGTGAAGCATGCAAAGGAAATGATCACTCTACTCTAGCCTGTAACATTCTCTATGATGTTGTTTTGAGCAATACATGTACCCAAGGAGATAGTGGTCAAATGGAAATTTTGAATGCTTTCAACACCATCCCTGGTCAGGGGTAATATAATCTGAATCAGAATAGGAACCATCCAGGTTTTCAATATAGAAATCCTTCTAGAGTGGAAAACTCGCGACAACTTGGTTCAAATACTCAACAACGAGGCCCACCAGGATTCCAGTATAACCAACAACCAAATTTCAAGAATCAAGGGAACTTTAGAGGAAACTACCAGAACAGAAACTACAACAATTACCAGAACAATTCTCAGTTTCAGAACCCCAACCAAGTCCCCTATCAACAACAACAACAACAAGGGCAACAAGCCGGTCCCATCCCTCCTGATGACAAATTGTCAGCTATTGAGAAGATGTTACAGTCACAACAGACTATGATAGCTAATCAGCAAGCCCATCAGAAGACTATTGAATCTCAACTAGCTCAACTTGCAGCGAGCATAAAGCCACCTGCTGGAGCCTTTGCTGGCCAACCAGAGAACAATCCTAAGCACACAGAGCAATTGAAGGTTGTCACGACCAGGTCTAGAAAAGACTATTATGATCCTTCGGTCAAGTTGCCTATGATTATTACAGACGAGGATGACTCTGAGGCTGTCCAAGACTCTACAACATCTGAGTCTCAACTAAAAGTGCCAGTGACTGATGATAAGATGAACAAGGAAGGATCTAAAAAATCAACTACTATAGAAAAAGGAACACCGGAGCTAGATGTGCCTATATACAAGCTTCGTCCTCCTTTCCCAGCTTGTTTGAAGCAGACAAAGCTTGATACCCATTTCAATAAGTTCAAGGAAGCCATGAAGAAGCTTCATGTTGATATACCCTTCCTTGATGCTCTAGCTGAGATACCAGCCTGGACGAAATACTTGAAGTCACTTCTCACAAGGAAATATATAACTGAAGAATATGAGACGGTGAAGTTAGCAATGACTACCTCCGATATTATTTAGAGCAAAATGCCCAAGAAGCAGAAAGACCCGGGATCCTCTGGAATTTCATGCCATATCGGTGACTCTTCATGTAAGAAGGGATTGGCCGATCATGGTGCTAGCATCTCTATCATGCCACTAAGCCTTTGTAAGAGGTTAGGGTTTGCAAAACTTCTCCCAGCTGGAATGACCATACAACTTGCAGATAACTCTATGACCCTTACCTTAGGAATCATTGAAGATGTCCCTGTCAAGGTTGGAAAAGACTCTTATGTCCCATGTGACTTTGTCATCATGGACATAAAGGAAGACGCAAGATACCGTCTTATCTTTGGCCGTCCATTCCTTGCCACTGCAAGAGCTTTGATTGATGTTGAAGCAGGGACCTTACTGCTCAGACTAGGGAAAGAAACCCTCGAGTTTAAGGTTTTCTAAAGCATGTGAAGACCAAGCATGCAGGAAGAAGTCTATTTGATTGATTGCACTGAGCAAATGTCGCTCCTCACATAAGAGGAATATGAACAAGACGATCCTTTAGAAGTGGCTCTAACAAACCCATCTGCTTATAATTCCATCAGCGAACAAGTTAAGGATTGTATCCTTCACCTCAACTCTGTAGAAGAAGATCCTAAAGCTAGGTTCGAGGAACTCAAAGCTGTGAATGTAACTGAAGAGCCATGCGGAAGCCAGAATCCCCTGAAATGAAGCCCCTACCCGAGGGACTTAAGTACGTGTTTTTGGATGATCTCAAGGTTTGTCCAATTATTATAAATTCCGATCTAACGACCGAACAAGAAGATAAACTCCTAAAAGAATTAAAGGAAGGAAAGAAAGCTATCGGCTACAAGATGAGCGATCTCACTGGGGTCAGTCAAGTGCTTTGCATGCACAAAATCCCTATGGTGGGAGACCACAAGCCGACTGTTGAAAATCAATGGAAGTTGAATCCTAATATGAAGGAAGTAGTCCACTGCGAATTCATCAAGTTACTCACTATCAGAATCATCTATCTGATATCTGACTCACCTTGGGTGAGTCATGTACATGTCGTTCCAAAGAAAGGTGGCACTATTGTGATACGGAATGAAGATAATGAACTCATCCCCACTCAAACAGTAACTGGGTGGAGGATGTGCATCGATTACAGGAAGTTGAATAAGGCCACACGCAAGGATCATTTCCCGATGCTTTTCCTAGATCAAGTCTTAGAGCGATTGGCTCACCAGGAATATTTCTGCTATCTCGATGGTTACTCTAGATTCTATCAAATTCCTATACATCTAGATGACCAAGAGAAAACTACTTTTACTTGCCTCTTTGGAACATACGCCTTTAGAAGGATGCCATTCAGACTCTGTAACGCGCCTACAACCTTCCAACACTGCATGGCAGCCATATTGCTGGTTTAACCGAAACCATCATGGAAGTTTTCATGGATGATTTCTCTATATATGGGGATTCATATGAGTCATGCCTTAAGAACCTCTCCCTCATCCTCAAACGATGTGAAGAAGCACATCTGGTGCTGAATTGGGAGAAGTGTCACTTTATGGTAAAAGAAGGCATTGTCCTTGGCCATATGGTCAATAACCGAGGAATTAAAGTGGACAAGGCCAAGATCAAAGTGATCTCCAAACTATCTATCCCTACCAATGTAAAAGAAGTCTGCGCATTCCTTGGTCATGCGGGCTTCTACAGAAGGTTTATTAAGGATTTCTCCAAGATAACCAAGCCCATGACAAACTTGTTGTTGAAGGATGCTGACTTATATTTTGATGAAGAATGTATCAAGAGTTTCAAAAATCTAAAGCATACCCTTACAACAACACCCATCATTCGAGCCACAGATTGGGATCGCACATTTGAAATCATGTGTGATGCCAGTGATTACGCTGTGGGTGTCGTCCTAGGCCAATGTATAGAGAAGAAACATCATGTCATCTATTATGCATCAAAGACCCTGATGAAGCTCAGAGGAACTATGCAACTACTGAGAAGGAACTCCTAGCTGTCGTATATGCCTTTGATAAGTTTAGATCCTACCTCATTGGTAAAAAGGTGATTGTCTACACCGATCACGCTGCTATTCGTTATCTTCTAAAAAAGAAAGATGCAAAACCAAGGCTAATAAGATGGATTCTCCTATTGCAAGAATTTGATCTTGAGATTAGAGATAAGAGAGACACAGAAAATGTTGTAGCAGACCACTTATGTCGTATCCACACTCTAGAAATTGAGAAGATCCCAATTAATGACTCTCTTCCAGATGACCATCTTATGAAAGTCTCAGAAGCTACTCCTTGGTACTTGGACTATGTGAACTACCTTGCCACTGGTGTCATCCACCCTGAGTGTACTGGCAATTCTCTAAAGAAATTCATTCATGATGTGAGGCAATATCAGTGGGATGATATGTACCTCTTCAAGCTCTGTGTTGATGGTCTCTATAGACGTTGTATCACTGAGGAAGAAGCCTGACTTATTTTAGAACAATGCCACTCAGGCCCAGTCGGAGGCCATATGAGTTCTAAGAAAACTTCTTTGAAGGTTTTGCAATGTGGTTTCTTTTGGCCAACCATATCCGGAGATGCTTATAACTTTGTGTTGTCATGTGACAAGTGTCAGAGAACAGGAAACATTACAAAAAGAGATGAGATGCCACTTAAGCTATGGCAAGAAGTCGAGATTTTTGATGTTTGGGGAGTGGACTACATGGGCCCATTCCCATCCTCACATGGATTTTCCTACATCCTTATTGTAGTGGATTATGTCTCCAAATGGGTAGAGTCCATACCAACCGTCACTAGCGATTCAAAACCCATCATTAAAATATTCAAAGATACTATTTTTCCCCATTTTGGAATCCCACGAACGGTGATATCCGACGGAGGTTCTCATTTTCTGGAAAGAAGCTTTGAAGCATTGTTGAGAAGATATGGTGTAACACACAAGGTAGCTTCCCCCTACCACCCACAAACAAGTGGGCAGGTAGAGGTTTTGAACCGTCAACTCAAAGCTATCCTGGAAAAGACAGTAGGACAAAACCGAAAGGATTGGTCTGTGAAAATCAATGACGTATGGGCCTATTGAACCGTGTTCAAAACTCCTCTTGGAACAACACCCTTCAGACTTATCTATGGAAAATCATGTCACCTGCTCATGGAACTAGAACATAAAGCATGGTGGGAAATAAAACAGCTGAATTTTGACATTAAGAAATCCGGTGAAGCTAGGATTCTACAACTTCAAGAGCTAGAAGAACTCCGGATGACGGCTTATGAGAATGCACGAATCTACAAGGAATGCACGAAACTTTGGCATGATGGTCATCTTAAGAGGAAGGACATTCAAGTGGGAGACCAAGTTCTTCTGTTCAACTCGAGACTGAGGTTATTCCTAGGGAAACTCCGTTCTCGCTGGTCGGGACCGTACATTGTCAAAAGCATCTATCCACATGGTGCAATCACCTTATGGAGTGACAAGTCAGGCGATTTTGTGGCAAATGGACAACGTTTGAAAAGATATTTCACCACAGTTGATACTAGCACTGACGAATCAATGAATCTTTCCACACCGACATATCTTCCAGAAAACTGAAGAAATCAAGTCAAGCCGACGACATAAAACAAAGGCGCTTGTCGGGAGGCAACCCGATCCTTAGCTTAGTTTTTATTTTTAGTTTTAAAATTAGACAATTTTTCACATGGTAGACAACGCATCACAAGATGCAGTCTTAAGTTCTGATAGTTTCCATTTTTGAGATTTCAGATGGAGGATGCGTCGCCGAAAGGAATGCAACCACATCTGGTGGACCAACTGGCACGATTTTTCCCCTCCATCTCGGATTTAGAGTTTTCTCGGGATGAGCAAATTTCTAAGTTCAAGGTGGAGGGTGGGTGGTGCGTACTATACTTTCCACCCTCTCCTATCTATTTCAGACTTAAGATCTCATCATTGCAATTTTGAGCGAATTTTTCAAAATTTTCAAAATTTAGAAACGTTTTCATAGCAGTTTGTATAGAAACTTGATGAAGTTTTGACACTTTTGTTTCAATCAAAGCCATTACCAAGCCGTCTATGCTATTTTTCCATGTAGTTTTGAATCACTATACCTTCCTTACTCGAAGCAAAACCTCAAGGGGGACAATTTCTAAAACTAGCCAATGGTTAGAAATCACCGTGTGAAGCTTATGAATCCTAACATCATGATCAGTAGATATGGAAAGTATCTGACGAACTGAGAGGGATCAAACATGTCGTGCTTCCTAACTGACTAGTGGAACAATAGCATGGAATCTCCACTGGATCCACATCAAGTCATTATTTGAGCGGAGTATGATAAGGAGGACAACTCGGTGCACTGAATTGTAAATCAAGTTGCATTCTGATCTGAACTCTCTTCTACACTTCTTCTATCATCTTCTTACCCCTCTATTCATCGAAAACAAACAAAAATAGCCAACATAGTGCCAAACCCTAAGTTCGGGGTGGCACACCCTCTCTTTACGCTTCTTCCATACCCCTCGCTATGTAATAGGGGTGTACCACCAAGAAAAGATGCCTAAGCACACACAAAAAGAAATGCAATCTCGAGTCGAATAGAGGAGAGATTTGCACAAAAATGCAATCAATGAAGTTGCAAATCATATAATAAAAATCTCAAGTCGAATAGAGGAGAGATTTATTTCTTCCTTCCATACCACCCTTCACTCCCCTTTTCCACCTACTGGCACAATGAATGCCTAAGCTTACCAATATCCTAAAAACACCAGTGTCAGATCATGTACACGCTTGTTGTTCTGCGGGTATCTCTGGACTCCTGCAAAACTCTCTGACATGCTCGATGTTGGAAAAAGTAGAAAGGAAGTGATATTGGGAAGTGAACTCAGGAACGAAGATATAGTAAGATGTGTTCTGTGATCTCAGGATGTTGAAATGCTTAGTCATACCGACCAGAAAAGAAATAATTGTCACGGGTTAACAACCTAATTTTAGGAAATTCGTTAAAAATAGTAGGATTGTCTATATTTTGATCAGAAAAATACGAGGATCATGATTTTGACATCTGTTGACCCTAAATCTGATTCGAGTAAATGCGCATGTTTAGATATGTTCATATCTTGTTTAATTATTTAGAAAATACTCGAACCTATTTAAATCACCAAAAACCTGTGATCATCATCTTTTTGAATATATATTATTATGGAATGATCAGATCCAAATATTGTGACTCGATTATCAATCAAACCTAATTATCACTCTTTTCCCTATTTGGATTTATCAATATGTGCATAATTAGCCATCATGATCTAAAGACCATGATTCTGACCTTTTAAACCTACTCTGATGCGACATTAATGATCTTGGACTCAAATCCATGCTCTAAGACTCGTACTCAACTCTCATGACTCCAAACCTATAGAAGGGCCTTTTTATATATTATTTAGAATAATGGTGATTTGAACAAAATAACTAATAAATACCAAATCTCCAATAATTTTAGGAAACCAAAGGTACCAGTGAGGAGCATCTCTGGACTCCCCACTTCTGAATAGAAGGTACGCCATTACCTCTTGTTGGCATACTATACTTTATGCTTGAGATATATGAGTAGTAGAACACTTGGCATAAGATATTGAATGAAACGAATGTCTTGTATGATGCTATGCATGATTTGATATTATGCTTGAATTTCTATATGTATAATTTTGAATACATGCAAACATAATATATAGTGTCCATCATATGAGCACTTGGTAGTTTAGTGCATGGAAGTGATCTCAAACTCTTTGGTAGTAGATCACGTGTGTAATGATCTCAAACTCTTTGGTAGTAGATCACACATATAATGATCTCAAACTCTTTGGTAGTAGATCATAAAGGCCTAAAAAACATCAAAGCCATTAGTGGCGGATGTATGAGAAATATGATGGAAAATATGCTTAAAAGATACATGTTCCTTGTTGTTAACAAACTTTTGCTTAATATTTGATATATTACTGTAATTACTTATAACTGCCAAGTTTACTTTTATCCTTATTGCCAAGTATGAAAAGAGGTAAATTGAATGACGCGGAGGGGTACTTAGTACAATATATTTGTATATATTGTGTTGACACGTACCAATTGCATATGTTTTATAGGTACCTTCTACTTATGATGCTCATGATGAAAGGAAGATGATGTTGCTACTCTATATGCTGGCTCACAAAAATCAGATCTATCATGGGGATGCTAAAGCTAAATGGACTCTTAGATTATGTTCTTTTCTTCTGTAATTAGTTTCTCATGTATTAAGTTTCTTCTGTAGCACTCCTATGCCTTCGGGCCCCTATGTAATGAACAATTTGGTTTATGTATGGAAGCTCTTTATTCGGTGCATTTATATATTCATGTGTTTGATCCACTCAGGGACGGGAAACTTTAACTCTATTTCACACCTTATGTTGGTGCCTAAGGTGTACAGTGGAGTTAGGTTGTTAACCCGTGACAGATGGTATCAGAGCAGGCACATGAATCAATATAGGTGTACTAAATAATTAGTAACCTTACCTAGACCTAGGGTAACCCACATTTAGCAGTAAATTGTCGAGGTGTCTAGAAGGGTACCTTGCGGAAGATTCTGACATAATCACTCTCCCCATCCATTTTCACGGTGCGAGGGTTCCCGCCGCAAGCTATCTGCCTGGCTAACGCAATTATTGTTAAAGTGGGCACCCTTACCTTAAAAAAATCTTTCCTCTCATCTTTTCTCAATTAAGGACTACCCCCAACCAACCTATTTAGTGAATAATATACACTAGGCTTCTCATCTACTTTCTCTCTCATGGCCATGATCAATGATATACTCTCTCTATTATGTGGGTAGATTAGGACAAAGGGGAACAACTAAAAGACATGAAAAATTGGAAAAATACATGCCATGATTGCTAAATCATTATTGGTTGCATTATGATCTATCTCAAATAAATCTCTAAACTATCTTTTATACGAACTTGCAGATGCCTCCAAAAACTAGGTCCAAGAGAACAAGATCTAGTGATGGCTCTGGTGATGAATCTCAATCATGCCCTAATAAGACCGTTGTTGTAGGCAATTGGGAAGAACAAAAGAAGGTGATGTTGGAATGCATGCATTCCCTAGCCCTAAAAGAAACCAACAATAGTGCCTCATCCTCTAGGACCAACCATAAGACCACCATTAGCGACTTCCTTAAGCTAAAACCTGAAACCTTTCATGGAGAAGACTTAGGTGAAGTCCTGGATAAAGCTGATGCATGGATCATATCTGTTGAGAATTCCTTTAGAGCCCTTACGTTTCCTGAGGAATATAAGGTCACCTTTGCTAGCTACCAACTTAGGGGGTCCGCGAAGTTGTGGTGGGAAAACTATTACCACACACGAGCACTTCCAGATGCCCCCATAGGTTGGGAGGAGTTTAAGGGGATCTTTACCAACCGTTTAATGCCCATATCTGCTAGGAAGGAGAAGAAGAAACAGTTCAATAACCTGACCCAAGGAAACCTATCTGTTGCTGACTATGTTAGGGCCTTTAGACTCCTAGAGCGTCATGCTTGCAATCTTGACGAAGATGAAAAGATTGAACACTTCACAGATGGCCTTAACTAAGAAATCAAAGTTCACCTTTGCACCTCCACCCATCCTACCTTTGAAGCTTCCATCAACAATGCCCTTACCCAAGAAAGAACCTTAGGGAAGAGAAAAACACCAAGCTTGGGATACCTAGGTCTAACTGATGCATCTGTCACCAAGGGCAAGGAGAAGGAGAATGATAAGAAGAATCCTAATAGCCATGGCATGTGCAGAGGAGGAGGAAATCACCATCGAGGTCAATCACACCGAGGAGGACCAAATTGGGGAGGCCGAGGCCGAGGTGGGTCACATCGGGGACAGGCATATGAACATGTCACGTGTAGAAACTGTGGAGGTTCACACCCCGGAAAATGCAAGTTTGAGAAACCTGTATGTTACTACTGCAAGAATGAAGGGCATATGAGGTACAATTGTCCACATCTTGTTCAGGGGGCACCTCAGAACCGTCCTGCCCCATTACATCAGCCTGGAGCTCCACCTTCTCAGCCAGTTGTCCCTATAGCTCAGGCTCAGCCAGAACATTGTCAGGGCTGAGTCTTTGCAATTGATGTAGAGGAAGCTAAGGCCAATGACAACCGTCTGATTGAAGGTAATAATGTTAATAATTATTTATTGTGATAAATATTTGAAAACCATGATCTCATATAAAATCATAATGTAGGTATGATATGTCTCCAAGATCATCCTGTTGTGGCCCTATTCGATTCAGGATCAACACATACCTTCATATCTAGAAATCTTGCTTCCATGCTCAAGTTAGAGATCAACGATCTAGGTTATATCTTGGATGTGACAACTCCCAGTGGCAAAATTTATACTTCTCTTCAGAAAACCAAAACCTTGCCTTTTTCTTTTGGTGGTCATAAATTTCAATCTGCTTTCGTTCTTCTTGATATGGAGGATTTTGACTTAATTTTGGGGATGGACTGGCTCTTTTCCAACTTTGCTATGGTTGATTGCCGAGGCAAGAAAGTAGTCTTTTGTGCACCCAATTCTAAACCTTTGACCATTTTCGGGAGAAAAGAAAGAAACTAAAATATGATTATTTCTTCTCTTAAAGCCAAAACTTTAATAGCCAAAGGATGTAGAGCCTATCTTGTTGTTGTATCCATGCCTGATCCTAAGGTGAGACCTATAGAGAACTTGGATGTGGTGAGAGATTACCCAGACGTTTTTCCTAAGGAGCTTCCAGGGCTTCCTCTAGATCGTGAGATTGAGTTCTCAATTGAGTTAGCACCGTGCACCGCACCAGTCTCTAAGGCACCTTATAGGATGGCACCTACCGAGCTTGCAAAGCTCAAGAAACAACTAGAGGAACTTCTTGATAAAGGCTTCATCCATCCTAGTACTTCTCCTTGGGGTGCTCCTGTCCTTTTTGTTAAAAAGAAAGATGGTTCAATGCGAATGTGTATTGATTATCGCATGATCTACCAAGCCACCATTAAAAATAAATATCCCCTCCCTAGAATTGATGACTTGTTTGACCAGCTTCGTACTGCCACTGTGTTCTCCAAGATTGACCTTAGATCAGGTTATCATCAATTACGAGTAAAAGATTGTGATATTCCAAAGACAGCTTTCAGAACTATATATAGACATTATGAATTCGTGGTGATGTCGTTTGGCTTGACTAATGCTCATGGAGTGTTTCTGAATCTGATGAATACTATCTTCCAGCCATTCCTTGACAGCTTTGTTGTGGTCTTCATTGATGATATTCTTATATATTCAAATTCTGTTGATCAACATCGTGAACATCTCCAGAAAGTCCTTGATGTTTTGAGAGCCAAGAAATTGTATGCTAAATTATCTAAATGTGAGTTTTGGATTGACCAAGTTATGTTTCTTGGCCATGTCATCTCGGGTGGGAAAATTTATGTTCATCCTGCCAAAGTTTTAGCTGTCCTTGATTGGAAAGCCCCTACCAATGCTTCTGAAATTCGTAGCTTCCTTGGCCTAGCCGGATATTACCATCGTTTCATCCTTAATTTCAGTAAAATAGCCCTACCCATGACTAAACTTACCAGAAAAGATGCCAAATTCATTTGGACTCCTGAGTGTGAGGCTAGTTTCCAAGAATTGAAATCTCTCTTGACTTCTGCTCCTGTTTTGACCCTACCCTCTGGGAATGATGGCTTTGTAATATATTTTGATGCTTCTAAAATGGGTCTGGGCTGTGTCCTCATGCAATATGGTAAAGTTGTTTCCTATGCCTCTAGACAATTGAAACCTAATGAGGTCAATTACCCAACTCATGATTTGGAATTAGATGCCATTGTCTATGCTCTCAAAATCTGGAGACATTATCTGTATGGTGCTACCTTTGATTTATTCATGGACCACAAAAGTCTCAAATACCTCTTGACTCAGAAGTTCTCAATCTTCGACAGAGGAGATGGTTGGGGTATCTCAAAGACTATGATTTCACTATTGCATATCATCCAGGCAAAGCCAATGTAGTAGCCGATGCTCTTAGTCGTAAGAAGTCAATTTGTACATCAATGCATCTGGAACATTCATCTTCTTGGTCATCTCAAATAGAATCTAGCTCTATTATTTTGGCAAATATCAATATTATTACTGGTCTTCTTTCTGAACTCCTGATATCTCAAAAGAATAGCCCTAGCTGGGAGGAGATGACGACTCTCGAGGCTAAGCCCCAGACACATCTATCTGTTGGTATGGACGGTGGACTAAGGTACAAGCATAGGATGTGGATACCTGAAGAGTCAGAGATTAAGAAGTGTATCCTGCAAGAGGCACATGGGTCTAAGTATTCCATACATCCTGGATCTACTAAGATGTATAAGGACCTGCAGAGACACTTTTGGTGGAGAGGTATGAAGAATGATATCGCTGAGTTTATCTCTAAGTGTCTCACTTGCCAGCAGATTAAGGTCGAGCACCAACGTCTCGGTGGTCTATTGCAACCCTTACCAATTCCCGAGTGGAAATGGGAAAATATCACCATGGATTTCGTGGTGGGACTACCCAGGACCAGGAAGGGTCATGATGCGGTTTGGGTCATAGTTGACCGGTTGACCAAGTCTGCACATTTCTTACCTATGTGTACTACGACCAAGGTTCCAGAGCTTGTTGAGTTGTATATTAAGGAGATTGTATGGCTGCATGGAGTACCAGTTTCTATAGTTTTAGATCGAGATCCAAAGTTCACATCACATTTACGGAAGCAGGTGCAAAATGAGTTGGGTACACAGTTGAATTTCAGCATAGCATATCATCCCCAAACTGATGGCCAGTCAGAACGCACTATCCAAATCTTAGAAGATCTTCTCAGAGCATGTGTTTTAGATTGGGGAGGATCGTGGGATTACTACCTTCCATTAGCAGAGTTTGCTTACAATAATAGCTATCAATCTAGTATTGATATGCCACCCTATGAATCTCTCTATGGTAGACCATGTAGATCCCCTCTCCATTGGGATGAAGTCGGAGAAAGGAAGATGCTAAAGTCCGAGGAGTTACAATTATATTCTGATAAGGTGTCCTTGATCAAGCAGAGGTTGAAATGGGCCCAGGATCGTCAGAAGTCATATGCAGATGCACACAGGTCTGACAGACAGTTTAATGATGGTGACTATGTATTCTTGAAGATTAGACCCATCCGTGCCATAGCAAAGAACAAAGGGAAGCTTAGTCTGCGATATGTGGGTCCTTTTGAAGTCCTGGAGCGCATTGGTGAATGTACTTATCAGCTTGCTCTTCCTCCGCAGTACAGCATGATGCACAATGTCTTTCATGTATCCAACTTGAAGCAGTACGTGAAGGATGATAGTCATGTGCTGAATCACGAGCCGCTTGAGTTGTGGGAGAATCTCTCTTATCCAGAACAACCTACAAAGATTCTTGACTCTAGGGTCAAGGAGCTCAAGAACAAGCAGATCCTGATGGTGAAGGTACAGTGGAATCATCACGGTGCAGAAGATGCTACCTGGGAGCTACGAGCAGATATGGAGCAACGTTATCCTCACCTCTGTCAACTAGTTTAATTTTGAGGACAAATTTTCTTTTAAGGTGAGTAGGATGAGATAAAGTGACTTTTCTAATTTCCTTTATGCTTTGATCCTTTAATCTTTAATCTATTTCAAAACCCTAACTATCCTAAAGATTATTCGATCACTCAAAGATTGGAATTTCGAGCCCAAACACTACCAACATGTGGGGTATGTTATGGTGAAGCTATGGTCCAAATTTCATGCCAATTGGACATTCATAGACCTCTCTACAAATTTTCAAAGATTTCATAATGTTTCTTTCCTTTTTAATTCGCATTAGTATACAACCTAATGTCTTTGATCATCTGATGGACATTTTACCCTGTCACGCAGAGTAGAGGGTAGCGATCCACGTCTCCACCTCCCTGAGCTACCCTGGCCACCCGATGGCACACCCACGGATCTAAAGCAGATCGGACGGCTATCTGGTCGTCCCCTTCCTCCGGCTGACTTGGGAGGATGTGGCTACAGCAACTAGTCCACGATCTCGACCCCCACTCCTCATTCTGACCACTTTGCGAGCAACCAACCGAGGCAATGCCTCCACCTCATCTCCACGAACACGAAGAGCGCCCACATGACCTCCAAAAATGACCACAACCCCTCCACGACCTCGACCGGTGAGACCCCTTCTCCAACCACCGCTGAGCCCAATTGGGCGTTCACTCCTCACCCAATCTCGTGCCTACTTAAGCACACCTACAGCACCCTCGACACCCCTTTGCCTCACCTCGCCCTCTAAATTTCCCAAGGATACCTCAGCGGCCTCCGACCTTGAGCTTGCCCCTCTCCTCTCTGTCCGTCGCCACCAAGCTCACGACATGGCCGCTAGTGTCCTCCTCGCCACCAAGTAAACCCCCACCGAGCCTCGAGGGACCTCAAGTCACCTCGACGACACCTCAAAACCAAGCTTCATCACCTACTGCTCCCGCTATCTCCTCCATCCGCCGTGAGCTGTGCAGCTCGTCGGTTTTCTAGCCGACCCGGCAATTCAGGAGGAGCCACGATTTGAGACTTGGCCATCTAGCTGCGAAAGGACCTCACGAAGCTAACTCGACCTCCACCGACGCACAAGGAAGCCCCAGACTCCAGCGAGAGCTCGCCGGAGATTGACCTGCTTGCCTGCTGTGAAGCTTTGAGCAAGGAGAAGGAGGGACCCGCTCATCTTAGTTGGACCAATAGTGTGAATCCACGTAAGCAATCTGTTACCTTAAATCCCTTGTTTTTTATGCATGCGAGATCTCGACCGATGGATCTGATCATCCAACAGTCCACACTCTTCTAGATTTTATCTTTTAACTCGAAATTCAGTAAACAACCTAGTTTTAGGAAATTCGTTAAAAATAGTAGGATTGTCAGAAAAATACAAACAAGTACTCTATTTTGATCAGAAAAATACGAGGATCATGATTTGGACATCTGTTGACCCTAAATCTGATTCGAGTAAATTATCATGTTTAGATATGTTCATATCTTGTTTAATTATTTAGAAAATACTCAAACCTATTTAAATCACCAAAAACTTGTGATCATCATCTTTTTGAATATATATTATTATGGAATTATCAGATCCAAATATTGTGACTCAATTATCAATCAAACCTAATTATCACTCTTTTCCCTATTTGGACTTATCAATATGTGCATAATTAGCCATCATGATCTAAAGACCATGATTCTGACCTTATAAACCTACTCTGATGCGACATTAATGATCTTGGACTCAAATCCATGCTCTAAGACTCGTACTCAACTCTCATGACTCCAAACCTATAAAAGGGCCTTTTTATATATTCTTTAGAATAATGGTGATTTGAACAAAATAACTAATAAATACCAAATCTCCAATAATTTTAGGTAACCAAAGGTACCAGTGAGGAGCATCTCTGGACTCCCCACTTCTGAATAGAAGGTATGTCATTACCTCTTGTTGGCTTACTATACTTTATGCTTGAGATATATGAGTAGTAGAACACTTGGCATAAGATATTGAATGAAACGAATGTCTTGTATGATGCTATGCATGATTTGATATTATGCTTGAATTTCTATATGTATAATTTCAAATACATGCAAACATAATATATAGTGTCCATCATATGAGCACTTGGTATTCTAGTGCATGGAAGTGATCTCAAACTCTTTGGTAGTAGATCACGTGTGTAATGATCTCAAACTCTTTGGTAGTAGATCACACATATAATGATCTCAAACTCTTTGGTAGTAGATCATAAAGGCCTGAAAAACATCAAAGCCATTAGTGGCAGATGTATGAGAAATATGATGGAAAATATGCTTAAAAGATACATGTTCCTTGTTGTTAACAAACTTTTGCTTAATATTTGATATATTGCTGTAATTACTTATAACTGCCAAGTTTACTTTTATCCTTATTGCCAAGTATGAAAAGAGGTAAATTGAATGACGCGGAGGCGTACTCAGTACAATATATTTGTATATATTGTGCTGACGCATACCAATTGCATATGTTTTATAGGTACCTTCTGCTTATGATGCTCATGATGAAAGGAAGATGATGTTTCTACTCTATATGATGGCTCACAAAAATTAGATCTATCATGGGGATGCTAAAGCTAAATGGGACTCTTAGATTATGTTCTTTTCTTCTGTTATTAGTTTCTCATGTATTAAGTTTCTTCTGTAGCACTCCTATGCCTTCGGGCCCCTATGTAATCAACAATTTGGTTTATGTATGGAAGCTCTTTATTCGGTGCATTTATATATTCATGTGTTCGATCCACTCAGGGACGGGCAACTTTAACTCTATTGTACATCTTATGTTGGCGCCTGAGGTGTACAGTGGAGTTAGGTTGTTAACCCGTGACAATAATCGTGATGTGAAGATGAGGCAGTCACACGAGTCGAAAGTATTCATTTGGTGACCGTTTCAGATTTTGTGTTACTCGAGGATGAGCAACGTTTAAGTTCGGGGTATTTTGATGTACGCATATTATCGAGGGTTCAGTCGCCTCTTTCTGGCCCAATTTTGCCTTGCTATTTTGCTTTTATTAGCTATACCTTCTATGATGTGAGTAATTGGGCTTAATTGAATTATCATAGATTTAATTGGACTTTTACACCATTTGTTGCGGTCAAATTGGGCATCGGGCCCAAGTTCTAATCCATTCCTCTATTTTCGGCTTTGTTTAGCTCTAGTCAATGGCTGGTCAACGCAGGCCCTCCCTCCTTTTCCCTCACACATGACCCTCATCTACCAGCTAAACCTAATCGCAATCGCAATTCATATGGCCTGGTCGCGATCTTTTCTTTTAGCCACATGTCCGCAGTTTTTTCTCTCCTCCCCCCCTCGCCACAGACCGCGATCATCCCTCCACTGATCACGACCTTCAGCACTGCCGCTTCATCCTTCCAGCCCACAACCTTCTCTCCCAATGCACCATGACCACGCGATGGTAGCACAACTGTGGTCTGCCCTTCATCCAGTCGCGGTCTCCATCTATCTCTGCCTTACACCTCGACTCCACAATCACGGCAGTCTCAACAGCACCACGACTGGCTCTTGAATTGTGACCGCGGCCTCCAAACATCGCGACATGTTGCTTCCTTTCCATGACCGCGGAAAAATGAAGTCGTGACCTGGGTCCTTGCCAACATCACGACCTGCCTTCTTCATGATCGCGACCACTTGAAGAGCCGCGGATACCTGTCCGAGATCCCCATAACCGCGACCAAGGGATCGAGATCAACCCTCTGTTCTCTAACAACCGTGACCTACAACTAGCCGTGCATGCGGCAGCAACTCATGCCTGCAGTCTGCCTCCCTTCACCCACAGCCTACTTCGGAGATCAAGATGTTCTCAACCTCTGCCTTTACTCTCCATCATGACTCACCATCACCGCAGAGAGATCAAGCAACGCAACTGCGACCCTCATGATTGCGACCTTTGCACCGCCACCCCTGCAGTAGAGAACATCGTGACTGGGCCAAGAGCAACTGACCGCGACGGCGGTTATCAACGATCGCGACCGCGACAACACTCCACGTCCATCCACAACAATCGTGACCGTGGCATAATGGAACCGCGACCTGTAGAAAAGCCACGACCAAGCCAAAGATCGCAACCCTATTCTTCTCTCCTTGCCTCCTTGCCTCTCTGCTTCTTCCCATCTTCATCTTCCTTGTTGCAACCCTACCTCCGCCTGCTACCCTTTGTCTCAGTCACGATGGCATCCTGGGTTGCTAGCGTTTCTCTCCTTTATCTACCGCGACCTCTTCTCCCACAATCACGATCAACTCCAACAGCCATCTATTCCATACCCTCACCAGCACCACGTCCAGGTGTGGCAGCAACTGCGACCCTTCAGAAGGCATGTGTCGTGACCAAGGCTGAATGTTAAACAACCACGACCAGACCAAGAGAGGAATCGCGACTTGCCGGCAAGGATAGAAACCCATGACCGCGATTCCACCTACCAAGATAATCGTGACCGTGGCATTAAAGGACCTACTAACCACGACCGTGGAAAAAGTCACAACCGCGGCAAAATCTGTGACCTGCTGCAGAAATGAAAAGGTCGCGATTTTAATTCGGTGTGAATCTGCCTATAAATAGAACATGAATCCAGCCATTTAAGGGGGATCGAGACACGTTGTTAGGCTGTAGGTTTGTCTTGGGCATGAGGAGATGACCTCCATAGCCAAGAACCTGCCCCTGTGGTGGTTTTGCGGCATGTTCACCCAGATCTAGAGTGAAGACTCAGATCTGCAAGCCACCTCATTCAGATCTGGATCTAGATCTACTGCATCTATGCCATTTCTACACCGACATCTCGTCCACGAGTTGCTCCTCCTTCTGTGAGCAAAGACTATGAGAAGAAAGAGAAGGTGGAGAGAGAAGATCTGCCCCGTCTGTCGTGGTGTTCTTCCCTTCTCATCTAGATCTGCCCCGGCATTGTGTAGAAGATTGTTCCTCCACCGAGCTGCGATCATCTCCTTCACCGTGCCCATGGCAGAATCTTCTCTCTCTATTGTTTTTCTTGTTTTTCGCACTATGAGCGAGTAGTTTCCTTTCGCTGGGGTGCGGGGACTAGCCCCGCTGCCCATGCTTACATGTTCAAATACTAAACATTCCATGGCATGTATATAACTTTTCATTTCGTTGTTAATCGTCAATGTGTGCTTGTGGATAGATCACCTGCTTGCATTTATCTTGTTCGTTTCCTATGTTGCAAGAATTCCAATATGTAGGATTTGAATGTTGATTAACGCGGTTGACTCCTTAATGAGAAATCGGATGGGATTCCCTTAAGTAGGAAGTGTGTGATCTGTGAGGTGATGAGACATCAAGACCACGGTGATTCTTTTGTGTGCCTAACGCCTGTATAGGGGGCATGCAGCTTCAGTTGGATATTTGTATCTTCAGAGCAGTAAGTATGTGATCTGGATGGTGATGAGACATCTGATACCTAAGGTGATGCTTACGCGAACCTGGCGCCCGTATGGGGGTTTTGTAGCAGCTCTATTTGCATAGTTATGTCTTGCTTGGATGTTTCTGTTTGGATGTGTTTGCATGTGTAGTGGTGGTGAAACCAGGGACCATCCCAGCGATTCCCATCATAAATATTTAATCAATTTTTAATCCTTCTTTTACTTTTCTCACATTTAGTTTAATTGAACTCAAACCAATCAAACTTTGTTCTAATTGTTAGTCTTGATTCAACTAGATCTGACTAGTAAAAGATTTTTAAAAATGTTATCCCTTGGGATTCGATCCTCAACTATACTGTGATAAGACCCCTCTTCTTGCGGGTGGTATTATTGCACGTTGTTTTGGTTAAAAACTTAGGGATTTCAACCCTAAGTGAGTTTTTTAGTGTAATAATCTACCATGTCAAACGACCGATGTCGTCGTGGTTGGCAGTGTGGGGGTCTGCTAAATAGACCTCAGCTCAGCATCCAAGAGCTTGATGAAGACCTCATCGTTGTTGTGAGAGGCATCTAGAAGCACCAAGGGGGTGGCTACGACCGTTGTCATTACCAGTAGGGTTGAAGATGATAGCGTTGTGGAAATTTCTTCTAAGTCTACGATTGTCATGGCAGCCTCGATTGTGTCACAACCTTGATTGTGTTGATGACCTCGATGATGGTCGACACTTCTTCTATATCTATGATGGGTGTTATTTTAGTGGCCATGATAGGCTCGGTGGTGGCGACAATAGCTACAGGAGTAGTGGCTACTAGTTCGGCGGTGACAATGACCGGAGAGTCTTCAAGGATGACCACTGACAATTTGTCCCGCCGAGCTTTTGTTGGTGTGGGCCTCCCTGTAGTGGCCATCCTTTCATGGATGGTTGTTGTGGTGGTGTAGGCTACGTTTACAATCAGAGCTTCGACCTCTGTTGTCATGAAGACCAGTTTCTCCGCATCATAGTTGACGCAGCCTAGGAGGGGTAGGAGGATGTTGGTCCTCGTGAACTGATAGAAGAGGCAGTGACCCTCCTTCTTGATGATGTTTGCCCTGGTGAGGAATTTTATATCTATTTTGTCGTCACCCCAGGTTCTCAATACGTTGTGTGGCTCCTTAGGGTACCCAAGCCCGACTACGATCAGGTTGATGATTCCTCCCATGTTGTACTCCTTGGTGGTGTCCTTGATCGGATGGAGACGGTTGATTAGGAAGTGCCCCAAATTGATCGGCTTGTCAGCCATGATGTACCAGATGAGGTGCAACTCTTTAGTGTATAGGTTTCTCATCTCATACTTTTTGAAGAGCAGGTTGGCCACGATCTTATGGATGATCCGCCAGAAGAAGGAGTGGACCGCCGCTACTTTGCTTCCTAGCTTGAAAGAGGACTCGTCTGTTAGTTTCTTCCAAAGCTTGAATGGGTCGAAGCCATCATTGTCACTGATGCGGGCTCCTATGTTGAGCAGTTCTTGCTCGGCTACACTGGTGGAGAAGATCTCATTGAGCAGCCTCTCTATTATTTCATGCTCTTGATTGTAGAGGCACCCATGCAGTCTGTCTGCTCCGCCGTACCTTTTGCTCTCTTCAGGGGTGTTTGGAACCCAAAGGAGGGAGGAGATGAACTCCTTTGTCAACTCAATGTACGAATTAGAGAAGTTGAACCAGATCTTCTAGAGTCTGGCAGCTTCAAGGATGTTATTCAGCCCGTCGAAGATGTTAATCTGTGGAAGGAAGTGTGGTGGAAGAATCTATTCGGGCGATAGACCTTTACTGCCAGCTCTACGTAGCGCTTTTGGTGGTCTACGTCCCTTGGCACGAAGTGCCCGGGGAGTGGGTAAGAACTTCGGGTTCTGCCACTGTAATAGGGGTTGTACTTGCCTCGACTCAGGGCCGCTTCTCAGCCTCAGAAGGCCCTACTGTTGTGGGGTTAGGGCATTTCTGCCCTGAGGTGGCCATGGGTGTGTCTTCTGGGTTGATCCTCCGGCCTTGCTTTTCAACTTGGATGACAGTCTCTTTTGTGTGTGCCATTTTTCTAAAAAAGATGAACAATTTATGTTAAATTTTTGTCTCCCTGATACACTAAAGCGTCGGCTGGGACATAGCAAAAAGGATCGCCTGATGTGTCTTGGGCGATACCGGGAAACCGGTATCAGTTGGAAACAAAAAGCCCAGCATCGTGTCGCAGTCAAACTTTATCGCTTCTTGAGCATAATGGGCTGATGCACGATACCAAATGAAACTGACATGTATCGTGTGATATCTGTGAAAAACTAATGTCGGGTTCAGAGGGAAGTGGTGTGCTTCAAAAACCGATACGTCAAGGAGTGTTATGGTCGTGCGACACACAAAGTGCACGATACCGAAGACCCTGGCATGTTCCTTAAATGATACTCATTATAAACTGATATCGGGTAAAAGGGAAAACGGTGTATTTGGGAGGTCGGCAGCCCAGGAACATGATACGGCTGCCCGATACAGGTGTCGCATGACATAGGGGGAAACTCAATACAATCAAAGCGATTGTAAGAAAAATTGACACACGTTTAAAGTGTTGCCCGACACGAGAAAGAACCTGATACGCTCTGCATGATGTGGTTTGAGCATCAAAGGATCACAATACACAAGGCTGGTACAGTCTGCATGATACGTCTTACGCGACACCGGTTACACCACATGATTCATTACCTTATCAGGTGGAGAGATGATGATCACGACACGGATGGGCAGAAGGAAGGGAAACCCGGGATGGGAGCTCGGATGACTTTGGGTGATATGAGAGGTTGCGTGATACGAGAGCAGAAGTTAGGTAAACTTCGGTAACCTGAGACGGTTAAACTCTCATTGCTATATATAGCCGTCTGCAAGCGGCGTTAAAAGGTAAAAACGGGGACACGCATCGCGCATGCATGGTAATCGCCTTCCAAAGCAAGGTAAATCCTATCTAATCACGTCTTTTCGTGAGGCTTATAGGGAGACGATGTGTCCCCCAAAATGCTTTTTATTCGGTGCGCCCTTTGTGCGTCATGAGTTTGTGTGATGCTTCTGGACACGGTGTTGCATGAGCGCTACCTGACAGAGCGATACGCGGACCGAATGACACACCACACGCGACACCTGTCTGATACACTTGACCGGAAAGGTAACCCGGTATGCTAAGCATGAGTGATAAAGATGTTTTAAACATGTCTATGTGACATGAATTGTGCTCAAAAGTCACAAAAATCCATAAAAACTTAGTGAAACTGAAAACTAGAGAAGAAGGCACTTAATATGTAAAACATCACTGGCTTAAGTGTAAACCTCGGCCTCACCTAGAATTACATACCAAGGCAATGAAAGTAAGTCAGTGGCCTAGAAAACACAAGAGTTAGTGTGCATGGCGCATGCACAGAGTTGGGCCTTATTACATTGAAAGTGTTCTGAATGTTCTTTGTAGGAAAAGGAAATAGCATTCTATACTAGGAAAGTAAAAACTTGGGATGCCTCCCAAGGAGCGCTAAGGTTTCTATCGTTAGCTCGACATCTTTCATCTTTGCTAGGATTTTTTGATAGGGTCGACTTTGAAATCATTCATGCACATCATTCAGTAGCGGCTTCAACATCATTTAGGGACAGTTCAGATCGCGCTGTGAAAGCTTCGCTTTCGTAGAACCTTTTCATCCAGTGCCCGTTGACTGGAAAGACCTTCGTAGGATCATCCTTGTCATATAGATCCATCATTCCCTCCCGGGTTTGCCTCGATGCTAGATGGGAATCTCCCTACCTGATGGTTGATACTCTGGGATAGGCTTGCTAGCTGTTGGTCTATCTGTTTGTTGTGTTGTTGGAGCTCCCCAATCTGAGTTGAAAAACCTCCCATATGTTGTTGCATTAATTTGATCAATGTTGTGATGTCCACAAAACTTTTGTGCAGCTTCTCATTCAGATCATTCTGCTTCTTGGCGAAGGACATCAACTCGGTCATCATCGACAGTTGTTGTGGCAGAATTTGCTGGTAACTTCTCTATTGTGGGAAAAGTTGCTTGTCGTTGCTGATTTTGTGGTCCTCCTAAAGAAGTTTTGCCTACCAACTGGTGAGAATTCTTAGCCGCTCTGGTGTTCTTGTAAGAGAATCTAGGGTGGTCGGGACGCTGATACTAGATGTAGCTCACATTCTCTGTGTTGTCCTCATTAGGCTTGCTCTGCACGGCCGTGTGTAGGCAGAAATCAGACAAGTGATCTGGCTCGCCGCATGTGATGCAGCTTCTAACTACTTCTTGTTGGACTTTGCCTTTATAGCCCTACTCCTTCAAGGCTTGAACGTCAGTTACTATCTTCTCTAACTTAGCCGTCAGTGCCTCCATCACCTTTTATTCTCCAAGGGTCGTGTGGCTCGTTGACTCTTTGTCATACTCACTATCCTACTGATTTGTGGTCATATTGTCTATGATCTCCCTAGATCTTTAGGCACTGAGTCCCAAGAAATCACCTCCAGCTACAGCATTCAAGGACTTCCTTTCTCCGGTGCACAACCCATTATAGAAAGTTGTGATCAGCTTGGGCTCAGAAAAACCATGGTGTGGACACTCCCTCTGATAGCCTTGGAATCTCTCCCAGGTTTCATGTAGGTTCTCTGAGACTTTCTGTGAGTATCTTGTTATCTTGTTTTGGCATTTGATCATCCTCTTTATAGGGAAGAACTTGGCGATAAATGTGTTGGCTAGATGTTCCCAATCGGGGAGGCTCCCATCTTGGAGACTTGTATACCATTCCAGGGCTTTGTCTCTCAGGGAGAAGGGAAAGCACTAGGTGTAGATGTGAGATATTGGGACCATGTTGATATTAAAATTCTTGCAAGTCCTTTTGAACTTTGAAAGGTGGTTGTACAAATTCTCTTCAATGGTATTCCCTCTAAACCGGTTGTGTTGTAGCAACTAGAGAAAAGCAGGCTTCAACTCAAAGTTGGCCACGTTGAGTGGTTGTTCCATCACCAGATTCCTCTCTTCATTTTCCCTAACTTGGACAAAAGAACACATGGACTGATCTTCGAGTGCTTGCTCATCCATGGTTTGTCAAACACCAGAGGGTTCGAAGAGATGATGAAGTACATGAAAAAAATGAAGTGTAAAAGTGTGAGTGTGTTGTATAAACTATGTGCAGTAAATATTTGTGACATTATATGCATATGTACAAGATTTTTGGCAAAGTGCAAGTAAAACTCAAGTTTTTAGAATGGTATTCATTGCCGAAGTCCCCAGAAACGGTGCCAAAACTTTGATAAGCCGTAAACGTGGGTCCAAAAATGGAGACATGTCTAGGTCATCAAACATAATTAATTTATAATACCCGATTGTTTAAGACTCCTACAACTAGCACATGGTCAAAGTAGTTCGGGGTCGAACATAGGGACTGGAAGAATAGCACTTCGGAACTTAAGTTTTACTTGTCTAAGCAAGTGGAAAAGTCAAAGGATAAGGTTTGTTGTAATGAGAAAGAATTACAAAGAATTGAACTAAAAACCTATCTCCAAGGGGAGTTACCAGAAAGATTAAAGCTTTGGGTAGTTTGGGTTTTAGCAGTTTTTAGGGTAGTTTTTTTATATAGGAAACCAAGGAGATAAAACTATCTTCAAAGCATAACACGAAGGAAGAAAACCTAATTGTAACAAGAGGCAACAGCCTACATCTAGTGTCTTCTTCTCTCAAAGAAGATGCCAACTATCCATGCACTAAGCCCCCCTCTCGAAGGTACCAGGTGTGAGCTCGTGTGGAAGGTAAACCAGGTGCAGCTCTGGTCCTGGGTACTCTTGTACGCTTGAATTAGACCAAGCTCTAGAGTTTATGACATTCTTCTCTCGAGGGAGTCAAAACAAGAAACATGATTCGATAGCTAGTCAAAAATGTGAATCAGAAAGAAGAGACTAGAACTCAGATGCCATACAAAAATCATCCAATGAAATGAAGCCATGCACAGAATGATATGAGATAAACTCCATTGATTCTGATACTCATATAGAAACATAAAGGTTTAGTTACAATGATGTAATGAAAGTAAATGTTGTAAAGGGAAGATAGGTATTGATCTCCTTGATTTAGGAGAACGAAGTACACAGTAGTGGACACCTAAGATAATGTTAACCCGGTACCGGGTAGCGGCCCTATTGGGATACGACCGTGTAGGGTCTTTGACCGTGTTGGGTCATGGACCGTGACAGGTAAAGGTCATATCGGGATAGGACCCCCGACCGATATGGTCATGTCAGGCTGCTGGCTATGTTGGGCTGCAGCCGTGATGGGCACAAACCATATCGGGTTGGGTACTATGTTGGGTTAGGATACATATCGGGTAAACATTATCTTAAGACTCTCGGGTTCCTCGTATTGGGTATAGGTGGGTGAGCCGTCTCGGGTTGAAGCCCAGATAGGAGCCTGATATTGTTGAAGTAGCCTTGAGGGTCATATCGTGCCGCTTGCTGCTACTGGAATGGTTTCTAAGTGAACTCCTCCCATCCCTCTCGGGTTGGGAGTGTGTTCACCTTGTGTCACCTGACAGACTCTTTGTAACTCGATGCACTAGATCCTTTCTCTAAGATTTAGCTCTCGTAGGGTCCGGCCCATCCCATCATAGGTTGGTAACTACTATTTATAGGTAGCGAGTTGATGGGAGTTGTAGCTTTTATTGGCCCACGTGTCATTCATCCGTTCTCCTTTTGGCTAAATTGGACATTATTAAACCCTTTGTTTTGATGATGACAAACATTTCATTCTTGTGGATCTAACATTTTATTTGAGTGTTTCAGAAATAAACAAATAAGGAAGTGGATAGTTGAAGATCAATACAAATTGGAAGATCAACATGCTTAGATTGCTTTTATTTTCATGATTGTACTCGGTGTAAAAACATGTAAAAGTATATAATGTACAAGTACATACATATCATGTAAATCAAGAGTTAGATCTTCCCTATCCACTCACAACACTTAGATAAATCCTCCCTTAAGATAGAAGCACAAGTACACATTGATACACACACTTAGTAGATGACTCAACACATTGAAATAGGGACATTCTCGATCGACAAACTTCTCGACCGAGAATCACCTTAGTCTAGCACATGAGCACTGATTAATAACCTGCACATGTAACCCTAAATCAACTCTCAGTCGACAACTTTCTCAACCGAGAATAGACCTTCCAGTAGGTTCTATAGATGCTAGATTGAGTTGGAAAAGTAGTTGGGAGTTGGAAATGAATATTGCAACACATTTACCTCAACCTCCCATTTGTTCAAAGAAATGGTCGACCGAGACACATCTCGGTCGACAAACTTCTCAACCGAGCTACTCCCTGGATTGCATATTCAGCACTAAACAACTGGTTGTTGCAATATAATTTATGGACACCTAATGGCTAGTTGAGCACTAAGAACACCCTAGAAAGTGTCTAGAACATCCCTAAGCACTAGGAAGCCATTCCTATAAATAGGACAGGCCTTAGGACACCCAAAACATTACTTGTACATACAATTACACTTGAGATTCATTCTTAGTGAGCAACAAGAAAAGCTACACTTGCAATTTGTTTATTTGATCTCTACATTAGTGTCCTATAGCTTAGTATCTCCTAGCCACCACACTACCACGTTCATCTATAGTGTATAGGAGATCAATACGCTTGATATAGGATCAAAGCATTGTACTCATTGGTAACATTGTTTCTTTCTTCCAATCATGTTCTTATTATTGTATTTTGTTCTCCTTGACTTCTCCTCGGTTGGAGGATATTGAAAGGAGGTTTGTGGAGCTACTTCAAGGTGGTGAAGGTTGCTCTCGGTGACTTGGAGTTACTTCAAAAGGCTGCTTCAAGGATTGAAGCTACTTCAGGTGAAGGCTACTTCAAGGGTGGACTTGGAGCTACTTTAGAAGGTTGTTTCTAGGGGGATTGAGGCTACTTCAGGTGAAGGCTACTTCAAGAGTGTAGGAAAGCAATTGTATTTTTTGTAACATCCTCGAGAGGTAATAAAATAAGTTTCTTTAAAAATCCCAGTTGGAAACAATCGGGTAGTGGACTAACTACCTTAGATTTCTAAGGTAGGAACCACTCTAAATCCTTGTGTCTTCCTCGTTTCCTCCTACTTCTTGTTCAAGTGTTTTAATAGTTTTAAAACTCCAAAAAGCTCTATTCACACCCCTCTAGATCTTTAAATTGGTATCAGAGCAGGTCTTCAAGGAGCTTTAACAAGTCTTGAAGGATGGGGGATGGTGTGCTCAACAACTTGAACCTAGAGGGAACCTAAGTAGCTCATCCACCACCGCTCGATGGAAGCAATTACAACTATTGGAAGACCAGGATGTAGTTTTATTTTCAAGGCATCAGTTGGGAGCTTTCGAGGATGGTGTCTACTCCATATGAGCTTCTGGAAATCGAGTATGCTACATGGGATATCAATATGGTAAAGCAAGCTCAATTAAATGCCAAGGTTGTAAGTATTTTATATTGTTCTATTTTGGTAAGTGAATTCAATAGAATTTCCTCATGTGAAACTTGCATATGATATATGGCATAGACTTTCTATTACACATGAAGGAACTATACAAGTCAAAAATTCTAAGATTAATATGCTCAAAAAAAAGTTTGAAAATTTTTGTATGGAACCAAATGAGTCCATTAGTGAAATGTATGCAAGATTCTCTACTATCATTAACGGTTTGAGTGCATTAAGAAAATTTATAAGTGAAGAAGATCAAGTATCCAAAATTCATAGGTGTTTGCCTCCAAAGTACAAACCAAAAGTGACAGCCATTGAAGAAGCCAATGATCTCACTAGATTGAGGATGGAGCAACTCATTAGAAACTTAGAGACTCATGAGGTCACTCTTGAAGAAGAAGAAAGATTGGGGCCGAACACAAAAAGGAGAAAAAAAAGGATATTGCATTCAAGGCAAAGACTAAAATTAGGCATGATACAAGTGAAGAAGACAGTGAAGAAGAGACTCTCATTGTCAATGGTAAGCAGTATAGAAGATTTAAAACTAACAAAATTTCTAGTGTGTTTTCTTCCTCTTCCCCTAGGTGCTTTGAATGTGGCAAAAAGGGACATTTAAAAGGTGATTGTCCCAAACTCAAGAAGGGAAAGAAGTCCTCTCACAAGAAGAAAGAAAAAGCCTACAAAGCAGCATGGGATGACTCAAGTGATGATAGCAAGGATGGAGAAGAAGAAGTGGAGTGCCTTTTTGCTACAACAAATGATGAAGAGAATGAGGTAAGCTTATTTGATTTATCTAAAGAAGAGTTAATTGTTAGCATTGAAGAATTACATGATAAATACATTGATTGTAAAAAGAAACTAAAAAGTTACAAAAACTAATGAAGAATTATATGCTCAATTAAATGATGTTTCTTCTGAAAAGGAAAGTATTGTTTCTAAAAATTTCAGCTTGAAATCATCATTTAATGATTGCAATATGAAGTTGCTTACTCTAGAAACAAACTATAATTTTCTTTCTCAAGAAAAGGTTGAACTACTTGCAAAATTGAATGATCTTCAAACTCAACCTATCTTGTGTACTCATTTAGATTATGATGTTATTTTCAAAGAAAGGGATAGTTTGTTATATAATCTAGATCAAGCAAAGTTAGACATTAAAAGGATAATGGATGAAATTGCTAAGTTACAAAAAGATATTAGTATCTTGAAAAATAAAGATATCCTTGATAAAATCCTAAAAGACTCTTCTGGTCAAGTTGGAAGGAGAGGACTAGGTTATGTGCCCAAAGATAAATCATATCAAAAACCTAGAGCGAGAAGGACACAAGTACCCAAGACTAAAGTCATGTATGTGCCTAAAGACAATCTAGTTAAGAAGAGAAATTAAATTGATTCTATTTGTTGTCATTACTATTTACGTCTTGGACACTATTCATTCTCTTGTCCATACAATAAAAAGGATGTTGATCTAATTTGGGTTCCAAAACCCCAAACTTAGAAATATTGAACCTAATTAGTTCAAATTTGACCTACAACTTTACTTTGATACTCAAAATGTGTTATCTCAACTAAACTGAGCCTTATTTTGCATATTTTTGTGAAATTGTATAGGAAGTAACTTATGTTTTACTTGAAAATAATTGCTAAAAACAAAATAGAAACCATCTCGGTCGACAACAACTTCAACCGAGATACTCTTCAGTCGAGAAAATTGTCAACCAAAGAAGTTTTTGTCTCAAACCTGCACTTTTTGGACAAATCGTAACTTGCTTGGTCAAGAAAAATGTCGACCGAGAGGATTTCGGTCAAGAAAATTATCGACCAAGAACGTTATTGTCTTAATCTTACAAAAACTTGAAAAACATATGGCTGACAAATACTTTGACCGAACCTCATTCGGTCGAGAAAATTGTCAACTTAGGATGTTTCTGACAGAACTGTTTAAATAAAATCTCACTTGAGTAATAAATTTTACATATTACATTGCTTTAAATATTTGAATGACCCTAATCAAAAGGAATTATATATGTGCATCAAACCTTCATACTTTGCAAAATTAAACATATAATTGAAGAAATTTTCACATATATGAGGAAAAGATTGGCCTTATTATAGGAAAGTTCTAATGGAAAATCTATTGGCATAAGATATCTTTTTATGCATTAATCAAAATTGAAAAACAAAAGAATTGATCATACAAGGAACTTGGTTAGAAAATAATCATAACCATTTTATGAGAAAATTTAAAGTTTGAGCATGCTAGGAAATTAAAACAATATAGATTTTCAAAACCTTGCTCACAAGATATAGGGCAAAGAAGGTAAACTTAATCTTAGGTCACAAAAAGGCTTTATCTTAGAATTTTGAACATTTATCAGTTCACATATGAGTGGATCATTGGATAACTTATGAAAATTCTTATATTGGAAATTTACATAAATGTCTCTCAGTCGAAAAAGAGTTTGACCGAGGGGGACCTCAGTCGAAGTCATGGTTGACCTAAAATAAGGCTGACAAAATGCCCATTTATGAAATCAAATCATTCACTTGCACTCAATCTTAGGATATTTTCTCATCATGTTATAAACAAATTGATTAATTTCTTTACTTATTCAATTGAACTTCAAAGCTAGTTATGACCTTAGTATCCTTAAAGTAATCTTGGTTATGAACATAAGGGATCATATTTCTAAAAACCACATATCTCTTCATCATGTTGACACTGAAGAACAATTGGCTGATATTTTTACAAAACCACTTCCACTTGATAAATTTCAATATATTAGAAAGAAGTTGCTTATTACTCCCCTAGATGATGTCTTCTTTGATATATGTGCTCCAAACTCTTAAAAATTATAAATTAATAGTCTCATATTTGATTTTCATGACTATTACTAAGAAAAGCTCAAACACCCTTCACAACAACCTTTCAGAGCAGTTCAGTCAGTCTGCAAACACTTGGACCGAGAATGTCTCGGTCGACAAATTTGTCGATCGAGAATAACTCGGTTGGTCACTTTATCAACCGAAACCCACTAAGCATATTTTGCATATTCTGACTAAACAATGGTCTCAGTCGACAACAAATTCGACCGAGAACCTCTTGGTGGACCCCCTATTCAACTAATCTACGATGTAATTTTTGACAAAAAAATACAATGGCTCTTTTTCAAAACCCCAACCGACCGTTGTGAGTGGAGCATGCAAAAATGACTGTTGGGACGCTCAGTCGACAAATTTGTCAATCGAGAAGGTTGTTATTTTGCTATAAATAGTTCCCAAAAAATGGTCATTCTTCTAACCAATTCACAATCTCTCTTCTCTAGCTCCTTTCTAGTGCTTTCTTGTACGAATTTTCAGCCATTCACTTACATAATCTTTCCTTACTCCTCTTCAATCTCATACTTTCAAGATGGCTTCCTCTTCTTCACGTGGAAAGAAGCAAGTTGTGGAAAGGAAAGGAAGGACGGTCTCTCTGGCTCTGATGATCATCAACGACATTCCTTTCAATGACGTTGCTTCTGGAGATCGCTATCTAAAGTTGTCCTCAAAGACTCCTCTTCCTTGATTGTTTGTGGACGTCAATGACTTCATCACTATCGTTGATCTAGATGAGATCTTTGAGGAGCAGCATCTCTCTGAATTTCTTACTCCATCCTTCCGTTCCTACTCTACACAAGCCGTGAATGAGTTCTATGCCAATCTAGCCCTAAATCCTGACCACTCTCTGTTAGAACCCGTTACACAAAATGAGATTACTCAAAACATAAAACACAATTAATCACATACCCAAAAATATGGGTAAATTAAAACTGACTTCAATGTCAGCACCTTCTCAGAAACATTTGCATAAGACCCCAACATGTTTCTTGTATTTGTACTATGCTAAGAATTTGATACAAATTGTTCTATCTCCTTAGCCACAACATATATACACAGGAGAACAATATTCATATATGCCACACAAACACGCATTAACATGCTAACAAAAGTTCAATTTGTTTGAAACACCATATACAAACTTTTCCTGTCTGGACCTGAGAATACAGGGACAACTCTAGGACACACTAGACATCTAATCAAGTTTCTCAAGGATTCATTACTAGAGCTCATCTTTGCTGCCACATGTTTGTTTTCATCACTTCCGATTACCTAAAAAAATGTGGCGAACCACAAGGGTGAGACCCATGTCCCAGCAAGAGATATAACCTCCAACAAGGTTTATTGATTACAACATTTTTAAGTAATTAAATAGTTAAGCAGTTTAATTAAATATAACAAATAAGATCAACAATACTGATGATTAACAAAATACATAAAGGAGCAGATAATAACTATCATCATTAGCCAGACTATCTTCCTTTATCTTGTTGACAATATAAGCAATTCAGTAGCATATGCAGTTCTAGCATCATAAGCAAGTCTAGTAACATAGCATAGCTAACAACATGAGCATGTCTAATTGGTTGAACATATCAACATTATAAGAAGAGATAACAACATAAGCACAACTACCTAGATAAGCATGATTATAAGTATATGCATCTCTAGTTACAAAGGCATGGCTAGCATGCTAAACATAACTAACAACATGAGATATCTAGCATCATGATTATAATCAGCAGTAGTAGTATAGTTATCAACATAATCATGGATATTGTATGTACGCATCTACAATCTTAAGCATATCCACAACATAAGTATATCTACTATATCTTAATTTCACTAAGCATCATCTTTATGTAAAGAGAACAAACAAGGTTTATCATCCAATGTGAAACATTTTGTATAACCCTAAATGAAATTGTTACACAGTTGTATTACATTTTTTATTACACCCCGGGGAATTTGAATCGTACCATTCAAAGTCCAACCGACCCTTGTGAAGGGCTATTCGGTTCCATACAAGATCTAGGAGTGTCGGTATCCTAAAATAGCTTCCCCTCGGTCAGTACGAGTAAAAAGGCAGTGACATATCAATCAAAGCTGCCACCATAGAGACATATAGTCAAGCTAAAAACCACTAGTCCAACCTTGGTATAGGTCACAGCACTAGAAACTAGAGTATTCAAACCCAATCACTGAGGTACAACCACAGTTGTCCTCTAATCACATCATGTTATAATCACCAAGACACGACTGTAGCCGTTCTCAATCACATCAGATGTATGAGGCATGACCATAGCCAACCTCCACAATTTGCATTGTGGATGACAAGGATATATCCTCAACCTGTCACCCCCACATACTCAACAGTATGTGCTCTAAGTTTCCCTTAGGAATACTCGTTTCACCATCCAGCAAGTTTTGACACTGAAGATGGCTCTACGGCATAGGTCACTACATGATTAGAGTTGCACTTGATTAGTTATGCCAATTGGGTGAATTAAGGATGCATCAAACAAGTGGACATACAAACCCTAATTCACTTCTAGTAAGCATATAAATATCAAAACTTGAAAATATATAAAATTTATGAAACATAATTTCTCATCTCATCATCACATGGTACTATTTACTTGTCATTCATGAGACTACACTGGTCATCATACTATCACGAGAAATAAATCCTTTTCACAATATCACAGGGTATCAACCCTTATCAACACAAGAGGATTACACCTCATTCAGGGCTCAACCATGCCCAAAGGTCATTAAGACCATCATACTATCAAAGGATATAAAATCCTTTTCACAATATTACAGGGTATCAACTCTTATTAACACAAGAGGATTAGACCTCATTTCGAGCTCAACCGTGCCCAAAGGTCATTAAGACCATCATATTATTCCTTGTAAGATCATCATTATCTTTACATGCCTTATAACAAGGCTCCACAAAATCAATTATATATAATACACCAGATCAGCATAATATTGCATTAATGAACTAGGTTATATTCATAAAGAATCATAGCAGGGTTATATTAACATTAAGAACATTCCATTATTACATCAACATGCAAGGAATCTAGCTATGATTAACACTCATCATATTCATAATGCACATGTTTAGCATACGAAAGTATCAACCATGTGGCTATGATAACCACCAATTAACACATTAAGGTTATGATCATGTTAAGGAGGTTATTCCACCATCATTCCATCATATAAGAATGTTAAACATGAATACTCATCTTTATCTAATTGATTTAGAGTTATGTTCAACATGATAAATTATATCAATGCTACTAATCAACACTCATACCCAAACCCTAGTTCACGGCATCCCCATTTGGATCATGGATGCATAAGGTGAAGCATCACCATCACATTCCATACTATTCTCAAGTATGAACCCACACATAAATCAAGGTGTAACCATCAGGTTATAGCATACTAGGGTTTCAACAATAATAGAGTACTCCATGTTTGTATTAGTCATTCAAGGACTATTCATACCCAATTACCATCATTTAGTTATATTAAAGATAGGTATAACAAGCTATACCTCATTAGGGTTACATGTCAACACAATATGGTTATCATACCTTCTATTCATATGAGTGAATATGTAAGAATAACTTATTAAGGGTAACCCTCCATTTGTTCCATCATCATTCAACCCATATCACCATACCACAATGTCACCCAGAACCATTAGATGTTTACAAGGTAAGACCTTTAGTTGTTTACATAAGTAAACACCTTAGATAAACAACCTATGAAGTCCTTGATTTGTGCTCTAGAAAGAGTCACCATCTAACCCTATACATCCCTTGATTAACAACACAAAAAGTTCCATTGAGAGTAGGGTAAAACCCACAATCGACTATTCAGTTAAAACAAGCCATCCATTGTCAACAAGTAAGATCCTTAAGTTGATCATATAAAGGAAACCATCTAAATCCCATTATTAGGACCAACATATTACATTATCCATCATTTCACTTTATTGGAGGAATAAACATTAGATCTTGACCATTGGGTCAATTTCATATATTAAAACCATCAATTACAGTATTGGTTCGACCATTGCATCAAGTGACCCAAGAAACCATTGGTCTAAGGCTTAATTGATGCTAAAACTATATGATTAACTCACCATAGATTGTAGAGACCTGATCCACCATCATTACTGATCATTAAATCACTATAGGTTGTTAGATAAACACTAATTCATTAATCAACATCAAATATCAAATTAATGACAAAATTGATTGATAACATCAGTAGGGTACTTAATGGTTGATCATTAAACTTCTAATTGATCCAAAACCTGACCTAAGGGGGTGAACATAGGTTGTCACCATCATTTGACACCCTTGATCATGACCATCAGTTGTTATGAATACAACACCATAGGGTTGTTGCAATGGTACCATCATCGGGTCATGGTTTATAGAAGAAATCAGCTTAAAACCCTAAAATTGACCATTGGTTGATAGGTGCTTAGCACCATAGGTTGTCAAACCAACCTGATCCAATTCATATTGTACCTTAGGAATAACATACACATGATCACAAGTTCATATATAACTGAAATCAAAATAGGGAAAATTATATAAATCGAAATCCAAGTCAAGCATAGCTTTTTAGTGCATGGATCATCATTTTCAAGCAAGAACATGATCTAGAAAGCTTATGGTAAGCAATAAACGTGGAGCAAGTTATAGAACTTGCCTCTAATGAGAAGATGAAACCCACACAGAAGAAATCTCGAGCAGGTTGGGTAGAAAATCCAAGAATAAGCTATGCATTCGTCCATCTAGCACCTTTCTTCATGAAATGAGCAAACCCTAAGCATAAGGAGCAAGAAAGGTAGGGTTTTAGAGCAATTTATACCATGTAAAAACAAGGTTACGAATTGGAAAAAGCTAGGAGGAAGGATAAAAAAGAAATATATGGATGAAAGAAGGTAAAACTTACACTTTTAGGTCAAGATCACGAGGAAGAAGCTTTATAGACCCAAAAAGGGAATCAATTGCAACCCTAGAATTTTTTTCCAAGAAGATCCCCACTTTCTTCTTCCTTGTTCAGAAAAATTCGCAGCTGAACAGAGGGAGAACGAAGTTGGGAGAAGGATAGAGGTGGTGGAGAGAAAGTGGCTCATTTTGGTGTTTGGGGATAAGTATATGACACTTTAATATTAAGAAAAAGAAAAAGCTGAAATTCTAGTATATATCCAAGTGTCCATGGCTTTAAATTATTAAGAATGTATAAGCACACACACAAGCAGATCTCCCACCATCCCTATAGACCTTCTTAGCTTTCTTTTGTCGAAATTCCCAGCCAATCACATAATTCCTTATTTGATAGCTACTAAAGGAAGCTCATCCATGAAGGGGAAAACCCTAAAATACCCTTGATCAAAACACCTTCAAACCATGGCTCAACTAGGAGCCCCATGGTTCAAAAATCTCAAGAATGATAATATAACATCTAAGGAACATAATATATGTGATAAATTGCAAACAAAACCCCTCAATTGGGTAAATTGTAGGAAAGTCCAAAATGTATTTTATTTTAGAAATGTTTGTCATCTTAAAAAAGGGGGAGATTGTTGGCTAAATTGGGCATTATTAAAACCTTTGTTTTGATGATGACAAACATTTCAATTCTTGGGGATCTAACTTGTTATTTGAGTGTTTTAGGAATAAACAAATAAGGAAGTGGATAGTTGAAGATCAATACAAATTGGAAGATCAACATGCTTAGATTGCTTTTATTTTCATGATTGTACTCAATGTAAAAATGTATATAAGTATATAATGTACAAGTACATAGATATCATGTAAATCAAGTGTTAGATCTTCCATATCCACTCACAACACTTAGATAAATCCTCCCCTAAGATAGAAGCACAATTACACATTGATACACACACTATATTTTCTCACCTATGACTCACAACAATCACTAGACGTTACTCATAATCTTCAATTGAGAATGTCCTGTCATATTCTATAACAGCTATGATTCTACTTTCAGTTTTGTCGGCCTCAGATACTCATCTTTAATAGGGAGTGTAGTTGAACGCATTTTCTACACAAGTGTCAAGTTGCCCATGCCTCTTATATGTTAGCATGTCAACGGTTATGCCTCTCAAGACTTGAAGAAATGGAAATTACCCCAGTTTTTCCATCACACTCCACAACAACAGTGTCTTTCAAATGATTGTGTCTTCTGCATCCTACACTGGATGTATTCCATATCAGTTCTTCATGCTAATATTGAAGAATGTCATGGCGACAATGACTATTGCCTGTGTGGCAATTAGGCAATGATGCTTTAGAATTTTGAATAGGCAAATGAAGATTGTTGCCGACAAATTTAAATGACAATCTCACTGTTTTTTAAAAAAATTCACACCCTAAGGACAGTGTATATTGTAAGTATGGAAGAGTGTAATCTAGTGAGATATGTATTCATAGTGTTAAACAATCTTTATTCTTTTAATGTTTTTGTTCACAATTTTTCAATCCTTTTTGAACTTTTTCACATGTGCAAAATGAAGTTGATGAAGATAAGGAACTAGTCTCTCCAACAAACTTGGTCCTTGTTATGTTTGCTATGACTATACAAATCATTGTGAGAAAAACCAAATTAAAATTATTTAATTCTTTAGACTAGGCGGATAGTGTTACATATCATTTTCTCAGCAAGTATTACTAATTCCTCTAACTTGATACTAATTTTATAAAATCACCAATAGATCATTGCAAAAACATCAAACAAAATAAAATCATTTTTTAGTTGAAGACACACTCTCTAAAAAAGAAATAGTTGTCATGTTCTACATTTCATTTCTACATCACCAAAAATCTTGAAATACTGAAAAATGAACAGTAGATAGTGAATAAAAATCAAAGAGTTATGCCCTACTTTTTAGTCAATGAAGTTGTCATAATGGTGTAGGTTGTGCTCATGAACACAGATATGTCAAACTTGATGAATTGTAAGATCAAAAAAGCATGCATTTCCATTTCCAAAGGTATTCATTTAAGGTATAGCAAACTCAGATAGTGGTACTTAGGATGTGCAATAAATGCTCTAAAATCACCTGGTTTGGAATGCAGGGACCACTCACACATTTCATAGACCTATACTTGAATGACCAGTAGAAAGAATGAAATATCCACAAGCCTTTCAGCCTACCTATCCATCCACCCACCAACAACAAAGACCGTTTCAGAGAAACCGTTTGCAAGGTGAAACGTTGGGGTGCTGCGGACGGGAGAGAGGCGGAACTCGTGGTGAAAGTAAAGACGGCGGAGATACTGACGACGGTGGCGATGAAAAAGAGGCTCGCGGTGGTGTCGTAGACAGAGATGATGGTACAGACGGTTGCGGAGGTGGGAAGATGATGGTGCGATAAAACGGGGAACCGCGGCAGGATTGCAGTCGTCGGAGATGGCGGCTCATCTACCTTGCAACTGGTAGAGACGACAACGGCAATCGAAAAGCGGTGGTACTGAGGTGAGGTCGCCGCGAAGAAGCACGGGACTTGGGTCGACGGTGGCAGAAGGAAATAGCGTTGCAGGTTGCACGGGAATCGGGAGTAGAGAAGGAACAAGAAGAGTCGTTCGCGTGAGGGTTTAAGGAGGGTCTGGAGATGAAAGAAAGAAGAAGGAGGTGGGGAGGGTTATATTTATAGGATTCGGGGGGTTTGACCCAACAAAGCCCTTAGGTCAAACGGTTTGCCGACCGTTTGAACTCCAAACGGTTTCAAGACCGTTTGGACTCCAAACGGTTTCGAGACCATTTGGCTCCAAATGGTTTCGGGACCGTTTGGCTCCAAACGGTCTCAAGACCTTTTGGGAGGGTTAGGGTTATTTTGATTTTTATATTTTTATGTTTGTTTTGGTTATGTGATTTTTTTATATTTTCAGAAGATAAACCTAAGGTAACTTAAAAGAACAGAAGATAAAGACAAAAGAAAAACGATGGTACTCAGATCTTGGGTTGCCTCCCAAGTAGCGCTTGGGTTTAACGTCACTGGCTCGATGAGGTTTCGATGTTGTTATGATGATGTTGTGTCATCTCTGATCTCAGTAGTTTGTCTCAGCATTTTATCTGCTGGAGTGTAGTACTTTTTCAATCGATGGCCGTTGACTGTCCTTTCTCCCCCAATGTCGTCAACAATTATGACAGCTCCAGTTGGGTATATATGTTTGATGGTGAAAGGCCCGGACCACTTTGTGCAGAGTTTTCCGGGGAACAATTTGAGATTGGAGTTGAAAAGAAGGACTTTATCTCCGATGTCGATGTCTTTTCTTTTTAGATGACCGTCGTGCCACATCTTGGTTTGTTCTTTATAAATCCTGACACTTTGATAAGCGGTCATTCAGAGCTCCTCTAGCTCCTGTAGCTGGAGTTGTCTGTTTTCTCCGGGACTTTTGAGATCGAAATTTAGTTGTTTGATGGCCCACCAAGCTTTGTGTTCCAGTTCCACTGGAAGATGACATGACTTCCCGTATACCAAACGGAATGGGGTTGTCCCAATTGGTGTTTTATAAGCTGTTCGGTAAGCCCAAAGGGCATCGGGAAGCTTGGTGGACCAGTCAGTGTGGTTTCTATTGACTGTTTTTTTCTAGGATCGCCTTTAGTTGTCTATTTGATACCTCAACTTGACCACTGGTCTGTGGATGGTAAGGCATGGCTAATTTATGATTGACTCTGTATTTTTCAACAGGGCTTCAAAACTTCGTTCCAGAAAATGGGTCTCGTCGTCTGATATGACAGTTCTGGGGACTCCAAATCTGGGGAAAATGATATATTTAAACATTTTAATAACTGGTTTGGAATCGCTGGACACTGTGGGTATAGCTTCGACCCATTTGGAGACATAGTCCACCGCAACAAGGATGTAGGAGAAACCATAGGAAGAAGGAAAGGGGCCCATATAGTCTATCCCCCAAACGTCGGAAAGTTCAATTTCTTGCCACATTGTAAGGGGCATTTCATTCCTTTTAGATATGCTACTAGGAAATTGACATTTGTTGCAAGATTTCACAAAATCATAGGAGTCATTTGCTATGGTTGGCCAGAAGAAGCCTGATTTTAGAACTTTTATAGCGGTTTTCTTTGCACTCATGTGCCCCCCGTGGGGCCTGAATGGCAATGCTCTAGGATGGGGGTAATCTCTTCTTCCGGTAATCAGCGACGGAAAAGTCCGTCTGTGCATAGGTGAAAAAGATAAGGTTCATCCCAATAATATTGGTTTATATCGTGGAGGAATTTCCTTTTGTCGTGGTTGGAAGCGGAGGGGTGAATGATTCCTATAGCTAGATAATTGACAATGTCCACATACCAAGGGAATCCATGGGCAACCTTCATTAGTTGGTCATCTGGAAGAGAGTCTCGGATAGGGACTTTATCTTCATCTTCAACTTCAATACGACTGAGATGGTCAGATACGACGTTTTCCACTCCCCTTTTGTCTTTAATTTCCAAATCAAATTCCTGAAGCATCAACACCCAGTGGATAAGTCTGGGTTTTGCATCTTGCTTCTGAATTAGGTATCGTATGGCGGAGTGGTCAGTGTAGACAATGACCTTGGATCCAATCAAGTAGGAGCGGAATTTCTCGAACGCGTAGATGACAGCCTGGAACTCCTTCTTTGTAGTAGTGTAGTTCTTCTATGCTTCATCGAGCATTTTAGATGTGTAGTAAATTACGTAAGGTTTCTTGTCGATCCGCTGTCCTAATACGGCCCCTATGGCGTAATTGCTGGCATCGCACATGATTTCAAATGGTTGCGACCAATACGGGGCTCTCAGTATAGGTGCAGAAATTAAAGCATTTTTTAGAGTTGAGAAACTTTGCAAGGATTCTTGGTTAAAAATGAACTCAGTGTCTTTGGTCAGGAGTTGGGTCATGGGTTTTGCTATTTTTGAGAAATCTTTGATAAATCTTCTATAAAACCCAGCATGACCCAAGAAAGCTCATACTCCTTTTATATCTTTTGGTGGCGACAACTTCGAGATAACATCGATTTTTGCCTTATCGACCTCAATCCCTCTGTCACTCACTCTATGCCCAAGGACGACACCTTCAGTTACCATGAAATGGCATTTTTCCCAATTCAGAATGAGGTTCGTTTCCTCGCATCGTTGTAAAACTTGTCCAAGGTTGATTAGACAGTTATCGAAAGAATCTCCGTAAACTGAAAAATCATCCATGAACACCTCCATTATGGATTCTGTTAATCCTGTGAAAATGGCGGACATACATCTTTGGAATGTAGCGGGTGCATTACACAACCCGAATGGCATTCTTCTAAAAGCATAGGTTCCAAAGGGGCAGGTGAAGGTAGTTTTCTCTTGGTCTTCCGGGTGTATGGGGATTTGGTAGAACCCGAAATAACCATCTAGATAGCAGAAGTATTTCTGATGGGCTAAGTGTTCTAAGACTTCGTCGAGAAAGGGCAGAGGGTAGTGATCTTTCCACGTGGATTTGTTTAATTTCCTATAGTCAATGCACATCCTCCACCCCGTCACTGTCCTAGTGGGTACTAACTCGTTTTTGTCATTAAGCACGACTGTGGTGCCTCACTTTTTAGGAACTACTTGGACGGGGCTGACCCATTGAGAGTCTGAGATCAGGTAGATTATGTCGGCTTTCAGTAATTTGAGGACTTCAAGGCGAACCACTTCTTTGAGATTAGGGTTCAGCTTCCTCTGATGTTCGTGTGATGGCTTAAATTCCTCTACCATGGGCAGTCTATACATGCATAAGGCTGGGTTTATGCCTGTCAGGTCAGTTATCTTATACCCTATGGCCTTCTTGTGTTTCTTCAGCTCATCAAGAAGCCTTTCTTCCTGATTTTCTGTTAGGGTGGAACTGATGATAACCGGACATAATTTTTCCTCATCCAAGAAGACATGTTTAAGTCCCATGGGTAGAGTCTTCATCTCAGGAGTCTTAGGTGGCTCTATTGCTTCTAAAATGGTGACAGCTTTGAGTTCTTCAAAGGTGGCCGTCGGTGCTTCTTTGGCCTTCTCTAAGTGTTGCAGACACTGTTGAACCAATTCATTTGTAGAGAATTCAACTTCTGGGATGGTTAGAACATTCTCTAACTCGTCCGATGGCTCAGATGTTTCTAATTGCGACATTTGATGTATTGCGTCTAGGAGAAAGACCTCCTTTTGAATGTTGGGGCCTTTCTTGCTGTTGAGAACTCGGAATTGAATTGCTTCTTTTCCGAGTCTTAGAATGATCATGCCAGCTTCAACATCACTAAGCGCCCTAGTTGTGGCGAGGAAAGGTCTGCCAAAGATTATCGGGTATCTCAGATCCTCCTCGATGTCCATGATGACAAAGTCGCACGGGACATAGGCATCTTTGCCTATCCTAACTGGAATATATTCAATAATTCCTAGAGGTGCGGTGATGGTAGAGTCAACTAATTGAATTGTCATTGTTGTGGGCAGCAAGTCGGTAAAACCTAATCGTTTGTACATGGAATAGGGCATAATGGATATGTTGGCCCCTAGGTCAGCTAATCCCTTTTTGTTTGATGCATTTCCAGCAGCATTGAATCCCGAAGGAACCTGGGTCCTTCTTCTTCTTTAGCATTTTATTGAGGATGATATCAGAGGTGGTTTGGGCAAGTTTGACGGTTTCTTGTTCCTCAGTGATGTACTTCCTTGATAATAGAGTTTTGAGGTATTTAGCCCAAGCCGGTACCTCTGAGAGAGCATCGAGGAGTGGGATGTTGATGTAAAGTTTCTTCATCGCCTCCTTAAATTTTTGGAACTGGGTGTCCATTTTTGTTTCTCGTAATCTTCCCGGATATGGGATCCTTGGTTTATACTGCAAGATTTCTGGCTCTGTGGACACTTGTTCTTTTTCTTTTCCCTTTGCGTCCTCTGTGGACTTCTCCGTTCCTAGCTTCGGGCTCGCGTTTGGCATGAGGGTAGGTGTATCATCATTATCAAGAGTGATCCTTGTAGTTTCATGAAAGACATGACCTGACCTGGTAGTGATAGCATTCAGTTGCTCCGATCTATTCTGGTCATGTCTTGGGTTTGACTCTGGTTGGCCAGCAAAAGTTCCTTCTGGAGGTTTCAACTGGGCAGCAATTTGTGCTAATTGAGCCTCTACAGCCTTCTGCTGGACTTGCTGATTAGCGAGCATAGTTTTTTGTGATTGTAGCATTTGCCTGATCAGGGTTATCTCATCAGTGGGCGGAGAAGGAATATTTTTCTGTTGAAATTGTTGTTGTCCTTGAAGTGGCTATTGTGGCGATGGTGCTAACTGAGGCTGCTGCGATTGCTACAGCTGAGGGGGTAGTTGTGGGTGTAGAGGAGGATTGTTATACTGATAGTAGTTGGATGGATTTCTAGAGTAATTGGGTCTAGGTAAGTTGTTCCTGGGGTTCCCTTGATTTTGATTGAAGTTGCTTTGGAATCCAGGGGGCAACCTAATAGAGGATCTGCCTTGCATCTCATGTTGCAGATTGGCAGTCCCAGCAGGGTTCCCGTATTGAAATCCTGGGTGGTTCCTTGGTTGATTAGGATTATAATAAACTTGTCCCAGAATGGAATGAATAGAATTGACTTGTTCTGGTAATTGCTCTTCAGGCTGTTCCATGATTGGTTTGTACTGTTGTGGTGGTGGATGCATATCCATCATCACATTTAAAGAAAACCGCATGAAAGAGTTGGATGATCAGATGCGTGACAGGCTTCACATGTTCTTGTGGCAGCTTTGACCTGTTGGACCTGAGGGTTTTTCTTCTTGTCAAATTCTCCAAGAGAAGTTTCAAGAGCTTGGTGCTTATGAGCTATGGTCTTTAAGTCTTCAGCAATAGCCTTCATCTCCATTGATTCCTCGGCTTTATAAACTTTAAGGACTCCTTTTCCAGCTGATCGTCCCCAGTTGGACTGATTCTCAGCACCAAGTGTGACTATTTTCCAGGCATCCTCTTAGTTTTTTCTCATGAAATTTCCTCCAGATGAGGAATCCAGAAATTGTTTGATGCCATCATTCACCCCCCTATAGAATGTTTCTATCAATTGATCATGGGAGATACCGTGATGGGGACACTTTCTCAAAAGCTCCTTAAATCTTCCCCATGCTTCTGCGAGCATTTCTTCGGGAAGTTGGGTGAAGTGGTTAATTTTTCCCCTAATTTCGTAGGTCAGCGACAGAGGGAAGAACTTTTCCAGGAACTTCTCTTCCAAGGGAGCCCATGTGGTGATTATTGGCTCCATGTCAAGCGAGTTATACCAGCTCAGAGCTCTCCCAGATAGAGTGAAGTGAAACAGATGTAGCATTATTGCGTCGAAAGCAACTCCGGCATGTGGGACCAATCGGCATAGTGCCTTGAACCTTTTCAGATGATCCATACAGTCATCTCCAGAACCTCCAGAAAATGAGATGCCCTGCATGATCTAAATCCATTAGGTCTGGATCTCAAAGTTGGGTATGCTGATGATCGGAGGTCGAACCGCGTGGTTGTCTTTGTAGTTCTTAGGGACAGCATAATCCCTCAACTGCTTATTCCTTAGTTCTAACTGGGCAGCTTGGTTTGCTGCCTCATTTTCGGCTCGGATGCGGGCCTGTTCTTCTGCTCGGATCTCCGCTTGAATCTGAGCACGAGTATCAGCGATGAGTTGTGCTCTTTGATCGGCGATGGCGGCGTTGACCCTCTCCATTACCAGTGCAGCATGGCGTTGATCTTCAGCCATTTGCCTGGCTCTTTGGCGATTGAGTCTGATGCGGCGGTGGAAGCTTCTCTCTACCTCAGAGTCATACTCTGGATCAGGGGAGAATCCGAGGTTATGTGATGATTGCATACACGTCTTCTACCTGAGTAGAGAAAAGAAAACACCTTTTGGATGATGCTAGAGATATAATAAATTCAAGTAGATATGTATTAATGATTAAAAGAAAGTGTAAAACCCTAACCAACTAGCAAGATGGTAAATGAAATTAAAACGTTCCGTTGTCCCCGACAACGGCGCCAATTTTTGATGGATCTTCCACTCCTGTGGAATTGCGTGCACTACTAAAAATCCTAAAGATGGTAAGTCTTTAGGTTTAGCCTTGCTTATACTAGGTTAAAACTCCACCCACGTGTGCTAAGACACGTGGAAGTCTTATCGCAGTATAGTTAAGGGTCAAATCCACAAGACAACGGTCTTGCTGGCAACAACAAGATGGAAAACGTAAGAATTTCACTTAACTCCTTAATAGTTGATATTTAGTCCAAAGATTTGATTTGGTTGTTTTTAAACTAAATGTAATTAAAGTAAAAGCAATAAAGTAAACTTAGTTTGTTAACAATGATAAGGAATCACTACGATGTGATCGGTTTTCACCACCACTACGCATGGATCAAAACATGCAATCATAAAAGCATAACTTGCAATAAGAGTTAGATCAGTTAGTATCTTTGTAGACGTAGCTTCCTTTCAGAGAACTAACTATGAGGAGTGTGGGAATGTTGTAACGCCAGCCATCCTTATAGGAATGGTCACTTACTTTACAACATTCCCTCCGCAAAGTGTGTTCCTCGACTTATCAAGGTTGTACTTTCATACGTCAACTGATTCCATTTCATAGTATGAAAGTGCAACGATGTAAGTGAGTTTACTTCACTTCTTGGAAAGCACTCCTAGATACCGAAACAGATGCATGGTGGATACATACACCAAGAGCCAACATACAATCGAGTTTCGAATCTAATAGTACAAACATAGACAATTCATACTAAAAGATAAAAGATAACACAAGTTGGTGATCAGGCAACAAGCATTCATTAAATGATTGATGTCGAACTGAGCAGAAAGTATATCTCTATTGCAAACTATGGATTACATTGCATGATATGAAACATGGGTAGCGGGGCTACTCCCCACACCCTAGTGAAAAGAAACTACTCGCTCATGACAAGGACAAAGAAGGAGGCGAGAAGAGAGAGAGAGAATGGCATCCCCACGAAGGAGAGAGGAAAGTCAACCCCTTGGAGAGAGAGAGAAGGACGATCTTCACACTGCGTAGGTTGCTCGATGATGAGGACTCCTCTTCCCACCTTCTTTGGCGATGAGAGAGAAAGCAGCTTTGGAACGGAGTGTGGATCTCAGACCGGAAGCCTTTGGGCGGAGGATGCAGGATGGAATAGCTCTGGAGCAGGAGAGAGCCTCTGGGCATCTGAAAAACTTCCTCTTTTGGGAGGACCCCTTGGGTCTTATTTATAGGCCTCAAGTGAAGTCCAAACGGTTTGGACAGTTTTGGGTCCAAATGGTCTTGAAGACCGTTTGGACTCTGAAACCGTTTGGACCCCAAGACCGTTTGGACCCCGAGACCGTTTGGACCCCATGATCGTTTGGACTCCAAGCGGTCTTGAGATCGTATGACTCTGTGCGGTCTTGAGATCGTATGACTCCATGCGGTCTTGAGATCGTATGTCTCCATGCGGTCTAGAGACCGTTTGGCTTCATGCGGTCTTGAGATCGTTTGGCTCCATGCGGTCTTGAGACCGGTTGGCTTCATGCGGTCTTGAGACCGGTTGGCTTCATGCGGTCTTGGGACCGGTTGGCTTCATACGGTCTTGAGACCGGTTGACTCCATGCGGTCTTGAGATCGTATGACTCCATGCGGTCTTGAGATCGTATGACTCCGTGCGGTCTTGAGATCGTATGACTCCGTGCGGTCTTGAGATCGTATGTCTCCGTGCGGTCTTGAGATCGTATGTCTCCATGCGGTCTAGAGACCGTTTGGCTTCATGCGGTCTTGAGACCATTTGGCTTCATGTGGTCTTGAGACTGGTTGGCTTCATGCGGTCTTAAGACCGGTTGACTCCATGCAGTCTTGAGATCGTATGACTCCATGCGGTCTTGGGACCGCTTGAGTCTTTTGTGATTTTTTTGTGTCTTTTTCTGTAAGTAAAAGGGAGAAAAGTTAATCGAGCAGTATGTTTGCAATAAAAGAGAATAGTTAGAGATTTTGTCTACTTTATCTGAGAAAGAGTGTGGAAAACTGAAGAATATTACTAAGATAACATCACAAAATTGGAGGTTATCACCCACCAACAACAAAAAGATGGGAGTGAAATCTACTTTGAAAAGAGAAATGTGTCAGAAATAATATATGAGTTTTTAAAAATCAATAAATAAATAGGAAAGGATCTTTTTGGAAGTTGATATTCTACATAAATAGATTGTTTTACATATTCATAAGGGTTTTGGTAAGAGGTTGGCATAAAATTTCAATTTAGCATTAGCATTATTACCCTGTCTATCTTGGTTTGACATACGCTTTTATGTTATTAGCTTGAGGAAAAGTTCAACGCTAGATTTGGGGGGTAAAAAATATCATATTTCATGAATATTTCATAACTTTTAATAATATAAAATCATCTAATTATGTGATAAGAGACTATAAATTATATCACTTTGTACTTTATCTCTAATCACTCTATTTTATTAACTTCTCTTGATAAATTTAGAATTGTACTCCAAACCACAAAGCTTGATAGAAAACCCATTGACCTCAAGTCTGTCAATAATCATGAAAAGATCTATTAACCCACCAAGTTGATCAAGGAACCTGACTCAAGGCAGATTGATGAACTCATCTAGCTACTCAACTGATATCAAGCCATCGACCTTACTAATTGATGGGTAAACATCTCTACAATAAAGACATTGATCCAAGAGCTCGACAAAGACCCATCGAGTTGGACACTGATAGAATCTCATCGGCCTCCTAGGTCAATGACCATTAAAATTTGATAAATCGAGTTGAGATCTTTTGAAACACTATCGACCTCCTAGGTCGACAACTCTTCAACAAGTAAGCAATTGACCTCATCTAGATGAATAAAGAAAATGAATCAAAGATTGATAATCTCATCAACCTCCTAGGTCAATTGCATAGACTCCAAAGGCAAACACCACATGGACCAATCATAGAACGATGAGGGTTGAGTCAAACCCTATAAATAGACCCCAAAAGTGCCAGTTCAATGCATCTTGTTTTCTATGAACAAGTCAAAGGATTTTAGCGGAGACCAATACCAAGTCTAGCATGGCTGGCCTAGCTAGATTTATCGACAACCACTTCCTCCATCGGGCTGACAGACCAACCTTGAGCAAGTGATGTGATGATTTTGAGTCGCATTTATAGACCTTTTTGCTATGTGTTTTGTGCTCTTATTAGTCATTTTTATGGATAATATTGCATAATTCACTCATTTCGGTCTTTGCCATCATTTTATGTCAAATCCCCGTAGTTTTATCATTTTGAGCATTATTTATCACATTATCATAAATTGTGTGGATTTATTTGATCTGGTCTTTAAATTTTAGGAAAAACAAGTATCTTCTTCCGTCGATACCATCGACCAGGCTACACGTTGCCAGCCGAGAGGAGTAGCACAGAGTCGATACCATCGACACCCAAGTTGATGGCATCGAGATCCCTTTAGGTTGCTGGCGAGGAAAATGTCGATACCATCGACATTCAAGTCGATGCCATCGACACATTAAGGCTACAGCGTCGCTAAACAACAAACCCGACGCTACAGAGAGTCGATACCATCGACACCCAAGTCGATGGTATCAAGATGATCACAGGCACTCAGACGAAAAGAAAAGAAGGTTGCCGCTAATACGCTGGTTCGATACCATCGACCCGCGTCGATGGTATCGACGCCGGCAGATATGCGTTGGATTCGTTTTGATCTCAATCAGACGGCTGGAGTTAATTGACGACCTAATTAGGGACTTATACCTAATGACGGCCGCCCAGAGGAGATCATCATCTCAGTTTGCATTGCATAAGTGCCGAGGAAGGAGAGAAAGGAGAACGGAGGCCAGAAGCTCATCCCTGTCGATCCGGACGCTTCCGAAGACGGATTTCACCATCGAGAGGCGGGAAAGCTCGTGTTCTATGCAAAGGATCTACAAGTTCTTCTCCGTTCAGGGGTTTTCCCACTTAATTCACGTTTTTCTTATGATTTCCCCTATTTCTACCATGTATTTGTGCGAGATGAACATGTGAGGCTAAAACCCTCCATCTTTAGGACCAGGAGTAGCCCGGGAATGTATTGTATGACAGTTTTATATTAATCATTCATATTTTCTCTCTTAAATCCGTGGTATAGTTTCGTTTTCTCAATGTATTGTTATGCTTGATCACCATAATAATAACCTAATGCCCTTAATCACTTCGACAGAAGGATTAATGGTTGAAAAGAGACGAAACCTACATTAATCGATAAATCCCTTGACAAAGGAGGTGTAAAATTAATGGTGGAAACTGAGAGATCGTTCGTAATGCGCTTAGTTTAGGGGAATGATTACTACGACGGTGGAATCAACCTAAACCTAAGTAGTGAATTACACCACGACAGTGGGTAATTCTGTTTTCAGGCCACTACCCGGATAGAGAGAGAAGAGTGAGGAATTATATGAAACCTAATGCAATGTTGACCCGCGGTGAAACCGCAATCCTAAAGATATCCTTTTGAATTGATTAAATTAACTTTTAATCGATTGTTTGCTTTGTTTTATTTTTATTTTCTTTTAATTTCGACAACAAACCCTACTTTGTTATCGGCTTAGCTGATCGCGACTAGTTAGTAGGAGTCACCAACAGTTCCAAAGTATCCATGTGTTCGACTCGGGCCTCACAAAGGCCTATATTACTCGACGCGTACACTTGCGTTTTGAGCGCGTAGTAAAATACACGTCAGCAAGACCAACCACTAAAAGAAGTGTAGATGATCGACCTCTTCTAGGTCTATTCGGATATCCATCGACCTCTATTATTGGTCGATCTCCTTATCAGATTCATCCTAAAGGTGGGTAGATCAAACTTTAGCCTTGATCTACCTTTGTATTGACTTCTTCCCATATTTCTCTTGTTATTTCATAATTTTCATTTGAGAACTATGACTTGTTCAAGTTGTACTATATTTCCTTCTTGCACAATGAGTGGATAAACTCATAACTTGGTTTAGGAGTATCCAACAGGCCTTCCAACCATGTAATTTTTCCTTATTTAACTTAGTACGTATGTTCTTATGTTTTTATTTCTATACTCCTATTTTAATGCATCGCTTGTATGATTACATACCTTCTTTCAATGTTTGAACCGGATTAATTTGAGAGAATGAGTTTAGTGAGATCTAGAGTATGGATTAGTAACAAGACATAACAAAAATCATACAGCTATTCTTGATATTCTAGTTATCATCTCAAGAGAGAGATACCTTTGGATAGAAATCTACTCGGGTCTAGAGAAAAGGAAGGAGTGTATATCTTTTATGACTATTTGCAAAGCATATTAAGAACATATAAAATTGGAAGTGGGGGTTTTGCATGGTTAAGGATGGTCTGATTGGTGAAACCTAATCCAAGTTCTCATTTATTATTTTTCACAATTATCTTCATTTTGTTTGATCTTTCATAATTTAGATTAAGCATTTTAAATAGATTAAATTATTCCTTAACTGATATACCCAGGTCACTACTTTTGAATTGACTAAACAAAGACAAGCCTTTTCATTCTTATCTATTATTTCTATTGTCCCTATGTTCCATCTTATGTTACTACAATAGACTAGGTATTGAGTTACAGACGTCTCTTGAAGTCGGGGATAGATATAAAGTCTAGTATCCTTAACTAAGCAATAGTTTTTACACTTTTGACCCATGTTTAGGAGATATCAACAGCTAGCAATAAATCTACAACATTTGTTTATCTTCTCAAGATCTACTCCACTAATCTTAGTCCTATGATTAAAACTCAACTCTTGAGACTCACTCCAACAATATTTATAGAGTGTTTGTATGGTGTCAATGTTCCCCTCTCCTTAGAAATTTTGTACTAACAAATTCATTGTTGTTCACAGTGTTGGTTTTCACCAACCATTGTTACTTGGGAGTAATATGAAATCAGATAGGTTTTTCATTGGTATTCAATTAGTCAATGGCTTATTTGTTTGTGTATCTCGATCCTTCTCATCAATTTTAGGGGTTTTTTTGTTGCCCTTGGAATTACATAATGTATTCCACAGGATTTGGATGTAGTCCCGTTTTGATCTTCATCTCTAAATGGTTGTTACCATGTCTATTGTTCTAGCAGTAGATTGAGTCAAAAAAAGTTCTCTGACTTTGCCTCCGTACTAGGTAAGCTCGATATCTAGTCAATCATCCTCCCATACCATGTTTCTACCTCCCCCTTGCCCTACTTAAAAACTCTATCTTTTGAGCTTGCATCCCCATTGTTTGTATTTTCATGACCAACTCTTCTTTTCTCCTTCCTTTCTTTTTCTCATGTGCAATTTTCCCCTCCATTTGAGATCATACTGCTATTTTTATACTTGGTTCGAGTCTTTAAACTTCTTATATTTCCTTCCCTTCTTGTGATCTTCATCATTCCCTCCTCTCTACTTATTTGTTTTGTGATATTTTCCCTCATTTGGTTCTAGCTTCCCTCTTTAGTTGGTTTGTTGGTTTCCTTCAGTACACACCTTCTTAATAATATCAAGAATCACCTCCCTATTGAGACCCTCTTGTGTCTTGTTCACCTCTTTGTATGGGGCATTTACATGAACATCTTCCATGTGCTCACTATGTGCCCTGCTTAGTATATTCTTTCTCCCCTCCTCTGTGAACTTGTGCATCTATTATTTTCTAGCTCACTCACCTTCTTCAAAACAACATTTGATTCCTTATTTTCCCCTGATCACCCTTAACACATGATTGTTACCAAATTTTCTTCATTGTCCTCTCCCTCTTAGCCTTTCTCCTCCGCATTGCTTCTAGTTGTAGGTTCTTTGCTTTTTTCCCATCTATGTCCTCTATTTTAAAGAGTTCCTTGTGTGAACTCTCATAGGAGATGGTCTTACCTTCATGTCTGGGGACTCTTTGAGGTGGTTCTCTGACTCATGCTCCCCACTCCATTTCTTTGTCTTTGTCTTCAGTAGGATAGTCAATAGTGGTGTGTCCAAAAAGCCACACATGAAGTAGAAATATGGTAGCTTCTCGTACCTCATGTCCACTTCCACAATTTCTCCTTCTATATTCTTCATTCTCTATACTTATCTTCACTAATTTGTTGATGTTCAATATAACATGAGCCCTTCTTTCCCTTTCCCAGACATCTCTCTGGTTCAATCTTCGCCATCATTCCCACTTTGTCGACTATCTTCAGAACAGCTTCATAAGACATGTACCCACTGGGATTTTGTAGAATCGGGCCCACATTGGGAACTCCTCAATCTTCATCTCAGATGGTTCTTTGCCCATCTTGATCACCATCATCAATAGAATTTTGTTCTCAAAATTACATGGTTTGTCATTTAGCACATTTTCCTTATCACACTTCTTTATGTAGTTAATCAGCATAATGTTATGCTCTATCATCTCAAAAGATACCTTCTAGGTTATGTTTCGGACATGTCCCATAGTTCTCTAGAAGGCCATAAAATTGAAAGATCGATATGTTGGAAGTCTAGAAGCCCATGTAAGTTCCTGCGGTTTTTGTTGATCACCAATGTGTCATCTGAGAAATCTGTTAGGTCGTTGTCTTAAGAACGACAAAATGTCAAAGCGTGTGAGAGTTGAGATGTAGGTAATCAATAATAAATCTATAAAATCACAAAGATGTACGAATAAGATATGGATTATGTTATTACTATTTAGTTATTTGATGAAAGCCATTTATGATTCATATGGCATGTAGTCGTTATAGTGAAAATCTATAATGCAACATATTAAAACTTGATATAGGCATATAACAAGCTATGCAAATGAACTATATATACTAACTCATTCTATATGACACCGATTCTAGTAAATCCATTCATGAATTTTGATCCAAATATAGTTAGTAATATATAGAAATATTTTAATAACCAACACGGATATTGTGTGAAAGTTTATATTTCTTTGAATTTACATTAATGCAGCCAAATGAAAAGTTAGAAAATATTTTTTACTCTAGCCAAAAAGGAAATTTGAAAGTCGACATGTTGCATAATTGTTTCAGTTTTTGCAATGTGATTTGTTAGAGGTTCCTTTCTAAAAGAAAATCAAAGTAGTTAGAATTGGATAACACGTTGTGCCTAATAGTATTTCTTCAATTTTTGGTGTATTTCAATTTTTGGAGATAATAAATTATATTTTCTTGTTAAAATTGTTGGTATGTATGCCCTGATAGCCAATCATGGGATGATTGGTGGGATACATTAAGATTGATTTGATAAACATCAAAGGCAAGATTCCAATTCTTTCTATTTTATTCATATGAGATAATGATAGAACAGATTGAATGTCTAGAGAATAACAATACTCAATGATGTATGCCTTTAGGTTCAGGACCAGAATGATGAGATCATACGGATGCTAAGAGTTTGTACATTCTCATTATGTCCCTAGTCGGATGTCATTGTGGAAGGCAGATAGACAACAATGACACACAAGACTAGATTGTAGTGTTGGTTGATGACAAAATCTCATTAGTCATGATATGGAGATATCAAACCAAACACATAGGTACTTGTTAGAGAACAAGTTTATCGGACAGACCCACCGTGAGTTTGACACATGGAACCATGACATGGTAGTCACAGTCAGTTCTCACAGTGATGGTGATGAGTGTGATTCTTTGACCTGAAATTACTACACTCAACACATGTCGTTGGGTACACTTTGACATCATCAAACGCAGTCCTGAAACATGGGTTGTTATAAAGGTGATGATTGGGTGGCTTTGACACATGGGGCTTTTGAGGGGTGAGTGATAGATATGGGATTTGTCCCTCCTGAGGGAGTTTGATATCCATGGCCACTTGATGAGTAGGATTGAGATAGGCATGCGCACGCATGTGTGAATCAGTATGTGATATTGATGTCATACATATCTCCTCCAATATACTCTGAGATCAAGAAAGTGAATGAACGTTGACAGGACGACTGTTCCATGCCTTGAGTTCATTCGGGATATCAGTGACAAAGGAATTATACATTCGTTGTAACACCATTCACGGAGTGTAGGATTGAAAGTTGTTCTCCAACTTTCTATTTCACTTGGGTAGCACTGGTGTGCGACTAGGCACCGCTCTTTGCTTGTGAAGTCATAAGTGTTATGGACTTTCACTGCCAACGTGAAATGGACATGCATGGTCACACACATAGGATTTAACCTGGAAGAGGAGTTTATCCACAAATGATGTTTAGATTGATTACTAAAGGAGTTTAGTAGTTGAATTAAACACTCAGTTGATTGATAGCTCAAAATCATAGTGTTCAAAGTGTTGGATCGATTGATTAGAGTATCAGATTGATTGAAACTGTAATTGACTGATTTTACACAGTCTGCACTTCCAACCGATCGGCTCATGTGATGAATTGATCGGCTCAGGTTGGTGAACCGATCGGCTCATGTGATGAAATGATTGGCCCAAGACAGGCTGAGACGACCGGTTCAAGGGTTGAACCGATCGGCTCAACTAGTCTAACCAATATCATTTGGAAAGTGAGAAGACTATTTTGCAAATACAATTTGTTTCACTTGTACAAATTCGATTTGGACAAGGATTAAAATTTGATTAATCAGAAACAAATTTGAAAGTCAATTTGAGTTGGATCAGGACCACGAACCGATCGGCTCAGAAGTGAACTGATCGGCTTAGGTGCCCCAACCGATCGGTTGAGGTGTGAACCGATCGGCTCAACTCCCCAACTGACTGTTTCATGCTTGAAACGATCGGTTCTGGTGGCGCAGTTGGTTGTTTTGTGGAAAATCTCAAACCCTTCTACTCCTGCTTTAGTCCTGCATTGTCCTAGGTAGAGAACTCTGTCCCATGACCCTCCTATATATAGGGGTACTGGGGGCTTCTTAAGAACACAACTCAGTGCACCAGTTGCTCTGCAAAGTTTTCGTTCTCTCTGGTTTTAGTAACCGAGAGAGAGCCCGAGCAAGTGCTACCCGATAAGGGAGGCACAACAAGAAAAAGACAACTATAGAAAGTGACTGGTGGAAGGAGAGTGTGTCAGTGACTAGTACGCCGACAAGAGGGTGTGACTCCTTCAGATTCCTTGTGGGACAAGGAGATCAGAGTTCCAGGTGGTCTGTGTGGACTACTTCAGAGGTGGGAGACTTCCGCCGCTCGGAGGACAGCTATCAATCCTGACAGTCTCAGTGAGACCAGCAGCTGCACAGACATCATTCAAGACCGGAGGTCAAGACCACGCAAGCCGCGAGGTAAAGTCGTCGAGCAAGCCTCAGGACAAGGTACACCTCTACAAACTATCCTTCCTATTGTATAGGCGTTGACGCGTTTCCTTTCTTTTGGGTTTGGGGAGAAGAAAATTTTTGTTTCTGCTACCTTCTCTGTCTCCCTTAAAACCCAACAGTGGTATCAGAGCCACGTCAACTGCTCTATGCTTTAGGATTATCAATATGATCGATTTTGGTTTATCGCCTTTATTTATTGCATATGATGCAAATAAAACTGGCTTTGTGCATGTCCAATCTTAAATCCACAAATCCCAATATACATATATGATATGTAATATGAATGCACTCGATACGTGTCGCCCTTAAATGAGTTTTATGGTGGATGTATAGCGTGGTTATGGCTAATAAACCCTATGTTTGTGTGCTTGGTTGAATGTGGTTGCTTGCATCTCAGTCTGTGCACTGATTCCCTATCTCCTATTCCTGTTGTAACTCGAGATAACTCGAGATTTCTTTCCTACCTTTGCTCCCCCCGAATGTAACTTGGGGTTTCTCAATTCAAATGTAAAATAGGATAGATCTTTTTATTTCATGTTATGTCGAAGAATGGAAGACAACCTGACGACAACTGATACGATCAGTTCAAGGCGTGAACCGATCGGTTGGCGATCCAGACGACCGGTTTGTGGAGCGAGACAATCGGGTGGCAGCCATGAGGAGATGCACGATGACCAGGTGAACCGATCGGTTGTAGGAGCCAACTGATTGGCTGGTGGCACCCAGACAACCGGCCAGGATGAGAAGGTCATTCATGTGATGAGTTGATCAACTCAGACGACTATAGAACTTCATCATGGACAGGTTGCATGTGATGTATACCTAGATTACTGTGATTCCTCTTGGCTCAAGGAATCACATTAGGATGGCCATAATCATCGCTTTTATCATTTTGCATGTTTTCTGTGGGATATAGCATGTATATGATACATACTATATATTGTGGTGATTGGATATGTATATGTACCTATAAAACCAAATCCCTCATTAAATATTAAAGTTTTAGATGCCTTCCAAATGTGACACACGTGAAAAGCTTGATCAGCCAAGTGTGGGCACGCCCTAGCGTGGTGCACCGTCTATCTCATGGAAGCGTGAAGGATGAATGTGTGGGTCTGCCCTAGCAGGGTTTATATTTATCGTGTTGTCTTTGGGTCGGACTTAAAAAGGTGACCTAGATAGGATCTATCACCTTGAGGTATGGAGGTGATCATGGAAAGGAGTTGTAGATGACATCTTTCAAGAGTTGCATACGATGCTATTGGCAAGAGTTGCCTACTTGGAAGATCTAAGTTGTGGGTGACAGCCTTAGAGGATTTCAGGATCATGACCCACTAGAAGATTGTACACTGCAATCTTCCGAATTGATGGTGAGGGCTATCAATTTGAACAAAATAGTGGGAGCGATAATTAATTAAAGACCTAATTATATCGTCAACCTTTCAAATCAATCAAATAAGTCAAATTTGAGTTTTGGTCTAAATTGCATCTATTTCCTTTTGTAGTACAAATGATGACAAACAACAATCACTTTTCGTTGCGATCGGTCCTTGAAAAGGACAAGCTGAATGGGACTAACTTCCACGACTGGTTTTGAACATTGAGAATTGTTCTCACTCAAGAGTGAAAGCTCTATGTCCTGGATACTCCAGTTCCAGAGGAACCTGCTCCTACTGCACCAAAGGCAGAAAGGGATGCTTATAAGAAGCATTCTGATGATGCAATTGATGCGAAGTGCTTGATTTTGTGCTCCATGAACCACGAGTTGTAGAGACAACATGAGAACATGGGTGTCATTGAGATGATTTAGCATCTCAAGAACATGTATGAAGATCAAGCACGGCAAGAGAGATATGATGTCTCCAGGGGACTATTCAAGTGTGTCATGACAGAAGGAGATCCAGTTGGTCCTCACACACTCAAGATGATTGGGTATGTGGAGAACCTGATGAGACTGGGATTTCCACTGAGCCAAGAGTTGGCTACTGACGTGATACTGCAATTGTTGCCAGAATCATACAGTCAGTTTGTGATGAACTACAACATGAACAACTTTGACAAGTCGTTGACAGATTTGTTGGGCATGTTGAGGACAGCTGAGACACAGATGAAGAAGGACAAGCCTAAGTCTGTGATGTTGATCAGTGACAAGAAAGGCAAGTCCAAGCGCAAGGGCAAGGGCAAAGCTAAGAAGAGTTCTGATGCTAGCCAGCAGCCCAAGGCGTCTTCAGCTCTCAAGGCCAAGGGAGGCGTGACCAAGAGAGGCAATTGCCACCATTGTCAAAAGCCAGGACATTGGAAAAGGAATTTCCCACTCTATTGGAAGAACTAAAGAAGAAGGAGGCAACGGATGTCTCCACCTGAAGGTGTCATGAAATAAACTTGTAACATTTTTGAGGTATATGATACCAAGATATAAAATGTAAAGCACTCAATAAATGGGTCAAGTGTTGCCTCCATAGATAGGAGTAATTTAGTTTATTTTCAGCAATGAAGGCATGTAATAGAGTTATGAACTGCTATTTCATATTTTCCAATGGATAGAAACACATTATTTTTTGCATATTGTATGACAATGATTGCAACTAATAAAGTTGATGTTTCAATCTCAAAAGATATGATATTTATGGCAATGCCTTGTTTATCTTGTGGTACTTGGTATGCATAAGATAAAATGACACCTGAAAGTTATTGATAACTCAAACAATCAAATTAGCATAAATCATGAGAAATTCATTTCTAGTTTCCATATGATGGATAAATCTAGACTCTTTTGGTTAGAGAACCAGTAAGAGACATGAATCTCTTAGACGTGATTAATCAATCTTCACTAGTGGTAGTGGGAGAATGATTATCTTGTTAGATATAATACATGTGATGTATTTACATACCTATTGGACTTAATGCTAGTACTTTAGATGGTGTCTAGAGAAATACCAATATGAATATCTTAAAGTGTTCAAGAATATCATAGATGAAGTACAAATTTGGTAAAGTGTTAATTCTTGATAAGATCAATGAATGAAATACTTGAACCAAATGTTTGAGAACCTTATGAGTGATTATGATAGTGTATCATAATGAACTCATGATTAAGGCATGGTGATGTCTAAATCAACAAGGATTCATACTCTAAGGAGTTAGAGGATGATTATCAAATAACCAATTTCTTCTTAAATATAGAATACCCTACACTAATAAAGGACATTAAGAATCACAAGGAGTTGTGAGTTCTTATATCCTTGACATAAACACCTCAATTATCTATGAGATGAGTTGGTCATGTGATGAGTCAACTATCTAAGATAAACATGAGGAACCAGAATCTGAGTTATGGTTTATGGCCATTACATCCTAAATGACTTCCATGTGAAGCATAAGGTATGACCTTAATGGTAGCACCCATTGGGATGAAATCCATAAGTGTGAATGAGTCTTAAATGTTAAGACACATGGATAACATTTTGAGAAGGATGATGCTTGTTGATTGCAACTTAATGACTAAGAGATTTGGTGTATGGATACTAAAACTGCATTCCTATGAGGAATAAAACAAGGATGTGTACGTGACACAACCTATAAGGTTTATGAATCCATTAATGCAAATGAAGTCTATAAGTTACAATGGACTAATCAATGTGATTGATTGAGTACAAGCAACTCAGAACTGTGATCTTTATTTTGATAATATAGTCAAAGGGTTTGACTGATATGTCAAAGATAAAGAAGGGATCTGTGATTTAGTGGGAGCGTATTCACATTCCACATGTTGATGTGAAATGGAAATCCAAAATGGAAATTATCTTTAGGGAAGAAAGAGACGTTTCCTATGTGATAGGAATAGAGATCTATAGAGATAGTTCTCGAAAATCTCTTGACCTAAAAAGAGAAAGCATACATTGGCAATCTATAATGAAGGGTTTAGTATGTACATAGATTCCGTGGGAGAAAACTTGTCCATGTTACATGGAGTTAGTATCCCAAGGCCAAGTGTCCAAATTCTTATGAATAATGGGAACACTAAGAATATATATGGATCTATCATGTATGTAATCATCCCATTATCTTGCATGTATGGACATAGCAAGAACAAAATGCATTTATCATCTTGTATGTAGGACATGACAATATGATATGCTCATCTTGATAACTCGTATGTGGGACATGATGAGTGGATGTTTGTCTAGTTCCAGTAAGGGTTACTGGAACACCATGAGAACTTGATAAGTACTTTATAAGTACTAGTTCTATGGAAATAAGGGTACACTGTAAAGAGTTACACTGATGCGAACTTCCGAAAAGGACAAAAAATTAATCGCAATATATATATGGGATATATAAAAGTGAATGTTTGTTGATAATTGGAAACGTTCCAATAAAGTCATTTAAAAGGAAAGGTCGAGTATCCGTGTGTTAGAGAACAACAATGGATACTATATGGATCTGGAAGTTCATGAGATGAACTTATAGATATTCCGGTCATTGATGACAAGTTAGGAATGCTTGGTCATGCAATGTGGATAAAGGTTAGTAAAGGAATACTAGATCGCATATTATAGCAACTCCATCTCATTCGTGTGACGTACAATGAAGAGATGAGAGACATGCAGTTAATACCGACTTTGGCAAGGTGTTGCCATAACTCACTATGTTAGCACTAGAGAACAGTAACATGTGGGACATGTCTGAAGATCACTATGAATATGATTCAAGGGTTATTGGCTCGCATTGCAAGTGGGAGTCTATTGGTATGTATGCCCTGATAGCCAATCATGGGATGATTGGTGGGATACATTAAGATTGATTTGATAAACATCAAAGGCAAGCTTCCAATTCTTTCTGTTTTATTCATATGAGATAATGATAGAACATATTGAATGTCTAGAGAATGACAATACTCAATGACGTATGCCTTCAGGTTCATGACCTAAACGATGTGATCATACGGATGCTAAGAGTTTGTACATTCTCATTATGTCCCTAGTCGGATGTCATTGTGGAAGGTAGATAGACAACAATGACACACAAGACTAGATTGTGGTGTTGGTTGATGATAGAATCTCAATAGTCATGATATGGAGATATCAAACCAAACACATAGGTACTTGTTAGAGAACAAGTTTACCAGACAGACCCACCATGAGTTTGACACATGGAACCATGATATGGTAGTCACAGTCAGTTCTCACAATGATGGTGGTGAGTGTGATTCTTTGACTTGAAATCACTACACTCAACACATGTCGTTGGGTACACTTTGACATCATCAAACGCAGTCCTGAAACATGGGGTGTTATAAAGGTGATGATTGGGTGGCTTTGACACATGGGCTTTTGAGGGGTGAGTGATAGATATGGGATTTGTCCCTCCTGAGGGAGTTTGATATCCATGGCCACTTGATGAGTAGGATTGAGATAGGCGTGCGCACGCATGTGTGAATCAATATGTGATATTGATGTCATACATATCTCCTCCAATCTACTCTAATATCAAGAAAGTGAATGAACGTTGACAGGATGACTGTTCCATGCCTTGAGTTCATTCGGGATATCAGTGACAAAGGAATTATACATTCGTTGTAACACCATTCATAGATTGTAGGATTGAAAGTTGTTCTCCAACTTTCTATTTCACTTGGGTAGCACTGATGTGCGACTAGGCACCGCTCTTTGCTTGTGAAGTCATAAGTGTTATGGATTTTCACTGCCAACGTGAAATGGACCTGTAGGGTCACACACATAGGATTTAACCTAGAAGAGGAGTTTATCCACAAATGATGTTTAGATTGATTACTAAAGGAGTTTAGTAGTTCAATTAAACACTCAGTTGATTGATAGCTCAAAATCATAGTGTTCAAAGTGTTGGATTGATTGATTAGAGTATCGGATTGATTAAAACTGCAATTGACTGATTTTGCACAGTCTGTACTTCCAACCGATCAGCTCATGTGATGAACCGATCGGCTCAGGTTGGTGAACCGATCGGCTCATGTGATGAAATGATTGGCTCAAGACAGGCTGAGACAACCAGTTCAAGGGTTGAACCGATTGGCTCAACTGGTCTAACCAATATCATTTGGAAAGTGAGAAGACTATTTTGCAAATACAATTTGTTTCACTTGTACAAATTCGATTTGGATAAGGATTAATATTTGATTAATCGGAAACAAATTTGAAAGTCAATTTGAGTTGGATCAGGACCACGAACCGATTAGCTCAGAAGTGAACTGATCGGCTCAGGTGCCCCAACCGATCGGTTGAGGTGTGAACCGATCGGCTCAACTCCCCAACCGACCATTTCATGCTTGAAACGATCGGTTCAGGTGGCGTAGTTGGTTATTTTGTGGAAAATCTCGAACCCTTCTACTCCTGCTTTAGTCTTGCATTGCACGGGGTAGAGAACCATGTCCCATGACCCTCCTATATACATAGGGGTAGTGGGGGCTTCTCAAGAACACAACTCAGTGCACCAGTTGCTCTGCAAAGTTGTCATTCTCTCTGGTTTTGGTAACCGAGAGAGAGAGAGATTGAGCAAGTGCTACCTGATAAGGGAGGCACAGCAAGGGAAAGACAACTGCAGAAAGCGACTGGTGGCAGGAGAGTGTGTCGGTGACTAGTACGCCGACAGGAGGGTGTGACTCCTTCCGATTCCTTGTGGGACAAGGAGATCGGAGTTCCAGGTTGTCTGTGTAGACTACTTCAAAGGTGGGAGACTTCTATCGCTCAGAGGACAACTGTCAACTCTGACAGTCCCAGTGAGACCAAGAGCTGCACAAACACCGTCCAAGACTGGGGGTCAAGACCGCGCAAGCCGCTAGGTAAAGTCGTCGAGCAAGCCTCGGGACAAGGTACGTCTCTACAAACCATCCTTCCTATTGTATAGACGTTGACACGTTTCCTTTGTTCTGGGTTTTGGGAGAAGAAATTTTTTTGTTTTTGCTACCTTCTCTGTCTCCCCTAAAACCCAACAAAAATATATCTATATAAGGTATAATTACTTGTGAGTTCGGATTTTAAAATATATTAAAAGTAATTTTTACGATATGTAAAAGTCAAAATTTAAATAAGCATTGCATAATGTTTGTTCTTTTCACCGAAGAGAAAATTCTAGTAGATCATGGTCATCATTGTTTGGGAAAAAAATCATTGTGTTTGGAATTGAAGTTTTAATTTGGATAGTTAGTTATTTTTGTAATTATTTTATGGCTAGCTAGGAGATTGAGGAAAATCTGCAATGTTCACAGAAATCTCTACAAATGGTGTATTTAATAATATATTGTAGGACTATCAAAACCAAAATAATAGGTAATTTTAAAGTGGCCAAGGGCGCAACATATCATTTGTATGATGCGAGTAGTTAAAGTGTTCTTTTTCAAATGTTGTTTCACAAACATAAACCAAGTACCTGTGAAAAAGTATTGCTTTGACTTTTAGTCTGTTATAATTTATCAAGATAAAGACTAAATGTTGAAGGAAAATAAGAATTTATCTAAAGTTTAACCAATTAATAGTTTGATTAAAACTAATATATTTATATATCTCATCATCTCATCATCTAAGCCTCAGTCTTAACTATGTTGGGGTCGCTACATGGATCTTGCGTTTCCATTCAGCTCTATCATGGGCCATATTCTGGTTGAGATGTAGAGATTCAAAATCTCTCTTTATAAGCTCATCCCATGTTAATTTAGGCCTTCCTCTTCTATTTATAGTGTTTGGCTCAATAACATTGCTTCGTATAGGTGCACTAGTTGGTCTGCGTTGCACATGTCCATACCATCTGAGATGGCCCTCCTGCAACTTGTCCTCAATGCTCGCCACCCCCACTTTATTCTGGATATAGTTATTTCTCAAGCGATCTTTTCTAGTCTTCCCACACATCCATCTCAGCATACGCAAAAGAAAAAAAATCCATATTTTTTCTCTTTAAATAAAACAACCTAGTAACCATGCCTTTATTGAACAAAAGAGAAAAAATCCATATTTATTGTGATGATCATTTTTGAAATCATCCTCTAGGAATGTAATATTTGATGTGAAATAGAAATTATGGAAAGGCTTAGTTTTTTTAGAATTCTCGGTTAATGTTTTGGTTGAGAATGATTTCAAAGGATCATTGTAACAATAGAAAATAAAAGATGAAAAGTGAAAATAATATTTTAATCGATATAGTGTGATTAGTTAAAGGATCCTTTTTTAAAACAAAATGCAAGTATGTGTGTTTATCAAGTGTGTGCCATGCATGTATCAAATCATATTTTTACATTTAGGGAACTTTATTTTATGGTGACATATATAGCATTACTAAAATAAAAGTAAATTTTTAATAATGTTCAATGATTTTAGAGTTTGAGGTTTGAGCTATGATAAACTAGTAAATTTCTTTATACGTCAAAACATAAAACTTATACTTACACGGAAAATCTTTTGTTTCTATTTTCTTGACAAATCTTCATTGTCTTGGGATGTCTATTATGATACCCAGATAAAGTTATGCTTATATTCTTTATACACAATGTGGAAATTGTGGGAAAGTTTTAGTTTCTTTAGCAACTTTGATTTTTATCAATTGGAATCTCTTTTTATATGGTTGATTCACAAAGTTATTAAATGATAATTACGATGATGAAAATGAAAATTCTAAGTGATAAGGTGCATCTTGTTCAATTGGTGCAATGTAATTTGTTGAAACGTTCTTTTTTCATAAGTAAAATCTAATTCATTGCAATTATTTAGTACACACGCTCCATGCATGTCTCAAATAATATTGCTTTGAAATATCATAGCTTACATTTTCTATAAAAGATTTTTATTTCTAAAGGGAAATAGATATTTGTATAAAGTATGATTACAAGGCAATTTAACTTTGAATTCTGTAAAACTAATATTTTTCAATATGCCAAAAGTAAAATTAAATAGCGTTGCTTGCACTAAGAAGAAAGTACATACATTTCAAGTTAGAAAAGAAACACATTTAAAAAATATATGTTATTTTTAACTATATGTCAATGTATAGAAACTAATGGAACTGTGTAAGAGCTTCCTTTTCCACTACATAAACAGACTTCATAAATTTTTAAATACATAAAAAAAAACGTTCAAAGAAATTATTCAGAGGAACTAAAAAGGAAAAGGATGTAGCGATACCCATTCATTCCCGCATGTAAGCGCATTTTTTTTTTCAATCAGCACAAATATATGATTTGTTGGTGTTTGTACAACAAAGACTCAAACCTAGCATGTGAATAGCACTTTCCCAGTAGTCTAATAACCTTTTTGTTAAACCCGACTACAATTCATATTTAACCCCAAAGATTTCACGTAAGCATAAGATGATGCCATCCACACCAAATTGATCGAATCTTCAACAGCTTGGCATTTACTCGACAAACTCACTGTCCCAAGCCTCATTGGGGAGTTGGGAATATTTGATGGTGTGAAACGACGTGGTAATATACACTTAGGTTAGGGACATCACAAAAGCACAATTAACAAAGATCAGTAGGGTCTATCACCAGACGAAGTATATGATCAATATATTTGGCACAATGTATATAAAATGATACTAAAAATGACCGCGAAATTGATTTTAGCGCAATTCATTTTCCGTACCAGTTTTATTAGTCCTAACTTTATCTGCGTTCCCATTATAGCGATCATTGTATTTCCTTTCTAGTAGGTTGTAGAGGTAAGATGATTAACAAATGGACGTTTGAATACATGGGTCACGGTGCTTGCAGTATATACAATTATTGGAAGAAATTAATGTGGAGTACCTTGTAGAGAATTAGCATAGGGACATGACATAACAATAGAACTCACACAATTATGCAAAAGCATCAATGGTGATCCATTTCAAACTCGTATATCTGACGCTTTGTGTGTGTGTATACACATAAATCCGACAATTGCGATGGAGGCTTTTTCTTTGTCAAACTGGATACAACGTGAGTGAGTGGCCATGACTGGCTGCATACTTAGAGTTGACATCGAGTACCAATGCCGTCAGCTCTTGCTCGAGGACGGTCGCAGATGCAGTACAACTGGCACATGGCAGTGGGTTCTAGAACTTAAGAGCCTTGATATCCAAAAGGGGAGTTCTAAACCAACCACGACCCGTGTCTTGATCCAGATGGAGGTTATCTTTCCCCAAAGCATGACGTTAAGGAAGTTATTACTCGAGATACAAGCTTTTCTGTCTTCCCTTCTGAGCTGGCCGATCGGACATGCCGTCCTAAATACCATGGTCGAGGTTCGTGCAGGTGGTCTGCATGGACAAGCAGTCCTCTCCTGAAATTGTCTAGTTTATATGCATGTATTGATCGACTAACACAGAAACATGTATTATTGATCGACTAATGTACATACAACGAATCGTTAAAAGTTAATCCTACTAATCCATGTTGTATAAATATGAATATGCAACAGTACTGCAGGTTATTGCGGACGTCGACTCTAAGCAGAGCAACTTTATTTAACTACGTGGTTAGGTGCTCCACGACCCTTACCGGTTTTCAATGCATAGAGTTTACTTGGCGAGGAACATGGAGGAAGAGAAGATGTGTAGCAGAAAATGGATCCATTAACATGTCAGGTTTTGTTTGTTTAGACGACATTCAAATTTTGATTTGTGCGTCGCCCACATGTAAGTATCAACAACCCGAGGTGATCTGACTGAAGTACGGAGGAGATTTTCTTAGGTGAGAGGTAGAGAGGTAAAAATGAGTTGTTTTGAGAAACATCTTTAGTGTGGAGAGAGAGAGAGAGAGAGAGAGAGAGTTGTAGAACCTACACAAGGCACAAAGTTAAATATGAGAAGTGGTTCATTGGAGTGAGATTGTTAGGAATTAAAGTAATTTTAGGAGATTTCTTTTCTAGGAGCTTCAATTCAGCTCCTGAAAATTGAGCTTGTGTAATTGATTTAACATTTTGATACCGTGTCATGTCAGTTCTGGACTAAACATGTAATACATGCATTGAAATTACTCGAAAACACAATCCCATAAAAAGATTAGCAAAATATATAAGATATTCATGAAATAAAAGCTATCCTGCAAAATATATAAGATATTCATGAAATAAAATCTACCCTATATATGACAAGAGTAACTAGGTTAACAACATAGCTAATATATTAGTGAACAAACAACAAATAATCATAGTATTTGATCGAATCACGCTGATTTGGATGTGAATTTGTTCTGTTGATTCTTTTGATATATACTAGAAGACAAATAATAATAAGGCATTTTGGACAAAGTTAAACGGGGGATAAAGACGTAGACTGGTCGTAAGGAAATCCTCCCAACAATATGTGTGAGATGTACTCTTGTTTAAAATCTCTCTTCTCACTTTTTCAAAGTTCAAACTTTTTTCGAGTATTTTTTTCCTTATTTTCAAAAAGCCAAAAGAAGTTGGAACCTTCAAAACACTATAATGTGATTGGCTGGCGGTGTTGTTCTAGTTAGTAAAAACTATTCACACCTTCTACAGTACTATCGATATATTTCAAGTTATATGAAATGATCTCATTTGTGTTTATTGATATTTTTGTCTTGCAAAGGTCAGATATGTGCATGTGGGAATTTTCACTTGTATGTCCTTGAACAATGTTAGACGAGGACATTATGCTAGCTGGTGCTTTTAAGATGGTCGTTCAGCAATAATTTTCCAAAATTTTCTGTGTTGTAGTGCCCAACGAGGCAGGAAAAGTTGTGGGTCCACCAACATATTGAATCCCACTCAATCGGGATTAGATGAAGCGCAAGTCCTCGAAGCTGTAAACATTCAGAAAATACTCTCGAGAACTGCATCCTCGAAAGGCAAGGGATGAAATTGCCAGGTCGAGACCTCCCTATCCAGAGATTAGTTCATTGAATACTTCACCTATTTAGGGTATTTTATCCTTTCGAATGTGGTTTCTGGTTGTCATCCTTTTTGCATTACTCCAGTTTTAACTCTCTTTACCCCTTTCATTCATTAATTCAGACCGATAGTTGCAATACGTTTACACACATCCAGCATTGTTTGCACTCTGAAACAAAATTCTTCGTTTCAACTTAGTTAGAACATTGCTACAATCGATCTAAACATTCTACTGATCAGAACTTGATAGAAAATATTGAAACTTGACACAAGTTATAAATTGACAGCACACTAACAACTAAACACTTTGGATTCATTTGGAGGATACTGACTAAATCAAGTGCTAACTTCCTTATTGATTACATTCCTTATTGAATTAATCAATCAACTTGCTATCGGACAGTTTCGATTCGGAAATATTCCCAATCAAAAGGGAAACTCTGGAGGAAGTGAACCACATGCAACCAGACCAACTTGGTCGATGTGACCAAGGCACTTTAAATTCCCCACCCCTTAGTCGCTTGCACAGCTACATGTTTGCATTCCGCTGCAAAAAGAACTCAAGAACGTTCATAACAAGAATAATGTTACAAGTAATTCAAATGATAAAACATTTTCAACTCTAAAATAAAATACCATAATACCAAATTATGTTAGTGGACATAAGGAAGAGTGGAAGGTGTTATGCTCCACACAAAAAATGCTATAAGAGAAATCAGGTTATGTTTGACCATATATAATGAATAAAGAATGGTACAAACATAAAAAAATGAATTTAACTTACAACTACATAACGAACTTAGTTTCAATAGTGTCAATGATTTGTGGTTGGATTGAGAATGCACAAGCTTATTGCACTCTCCTGAGAATATGCATAACAAGCCTAACCAAGGGCAATGATAAAGAATAAAAGAAAAAAGCTCCCCTTCCACATGTTGTAGACAAGTTTTACAGAAGTAAAATATTTGAATTTTTAAAACACAATTTTGTCTTGAGAGAAACCATAGCCTTCTCCAATCTCCACTTCCCAAGTAGGTAAATCAGTAGGAACCCTATCATGCCTACAAGATTTCACATCCTGATCTTTAGAAATGTGAAGCTTCTCTAGTACCACAGCGAAAACCCCAATCAAATAGGTCAGTTTTAGATATGGCTGAGCATAATTTGACTAGAATTAATTAAACAAATGGTTAATTTAGTTATGGTTAGTTTTTTTTGGACAATTTAATTATTTTATTTTGCTTAATCGGTTAAATGGTTAATGGGTCTGTTAAAATTTTGTGTCTGGTATTAACCGATTACTTAAAAATTATCTATACACCTACATAATTTTACTTTGATTTCAACAAAACCTCACCACTTATATCCTAATCAACTTTAAATGAAAGTTTGCACCTTAATGTTAATAGGCACTACTACTAAGCTACCATAATCGATCACAATTAAATGTATACTTTTCAAAAATATTGATATACATGTGTTATTTAGTTAATCAAATTAACCGACCAAAGTTATCGTTAATTGATTAACCATAACTGACTTACATAGTTGTTGAGGCGCCCGCCTGGGCGCCGCCTAGTCGACCTGGCGCTCAGCAAGAGGGGGGCAGGGTCTGTTGCTTACAAGATTTGGAGTTTTGGGCGTCCTCCTGGCCCAACTGGGCGAGCCGCGGCTGGGCCTGCCGGCCGCTTTTTTGCTGCCTGACGACTAAATTTTTTTTGTTTAACTTAATAAACCCAACTCTCCCGCGACTATTGGACTCCCTACCCCTGTCCCCCCCGCGACTTCCCACTGTCCCTATTTGCGTGAACCGCAAACCGCACAGCGCAAGGAGCCGCGCGGAAAGCGTCCAGCCGACGGACGGTCGGTGGTCCTCCCTCTCTGCTTCCTCCTTCGGGTGATCGATCAAGGAGGTTTCTTCTTGGTTCTCCTTCTTCCTTATTATCTCCTCTAAAAGCAAGAACCCATGTTCAATGCTTCTCCAATCCTCTTGTTCCACGTCTACGTCTACATCGGCCAACCGTCAAGTCTTTGTAATGGAAGGAGATGGTGAACATGTGACACATGTTGAAGAGTTTCTACCACAATTCCTCAACTTGGTCAATGATCCATCAAGAAAGGCTAAATCCAAAGACCTCAGGTGGAAGTATAGATTTTGGCCTAATCTGGCACACAAGAACAAGTTGCAATGTGGATTTTGTGGACACGTTAGCAATGGTGGGATCAACAGATTGAAACAAAACATCATCGACGGCTTCCTGACACTGTGAAATGTTCTAGAACTACTCAAGCAATCTGTACTTAATTGAAGGAGTATAGAGAACTTACTAGGAAGTGCAAAGTTGATACAAGTTTTAATGAGAATGTTGTTAACTTGGACGGCAACAATGGGAATGCATTTGCTCCTGTTGTTATGTTGTTATCAATACTGTTTCACCTGCCAATCCCATTGGCACTTCAGGCCTTGGATAGAAACTAAAGGGTTCTCTTGATGCTTTTGTGTGTCCTAGCCCTGCGAATGTTGTAGGCTTGTAGCCCAAAGGAAAGCAGGTGGGAAAGTACAGAAGACGATTGAATCTGCATACAAGGAGACGTTACAGGTGGCCCATGATAGCATAGTTGCTTGGTTCTACGAAGCAGGTATACCTTATAATGTTGTTAACTGTACTTCCTTTGAGGTTATGTTAGAAGAAGTTGGACAATATGGCAGAGGATTGCTTCACCCCCCCTTTTACCATCAAACCAGGTTGCCCCTCTTGGAGAGGCAATATGCACAAACAAAGGAACTAGAGAGAGAGCATGAGAAACATTGGAAAATGTTTGGTTGTACTCTCATGTCTGATGGTTGGTCTGATAAGAGACAAAGAGGGTTGATTAATTTTCTTGCTAACACTCCTAAAGGTTCATTTTATTCGTACTCCGTTGATGCTACTTCTGCTACTCATACATCTGAATACATGTTTACTGTACTTGATGAGGCAATAGGTAAAATTGGGGCTGAAAATGTGGTACAAGTCATTACAGACAATGCCACTAATTATGTGAGTGCAGGCAAGAAGTTGATGAATAAGCACAAACATTTGTTTTGGACCCCTTGTGTTGTGCATTGTGTAGATTTGATGCTTGATGACATTGGGAAGATGAAGAAGTTTGCCCCAATAATCACAAAGGCAAGGAAGGTGACTGCTTACATTTACCAGCATACACGCCTCCATGATGCGTTTATCAAGAAAAGCAAAGGGAATACAGAGATCATGCGTCCTGGGACAACCCGTTTTTCTACTTCATTTTTTACTCTTCAAAGCATGCTTGGCCACAGAGAGACATTGTTTGTTTTGTTCAATTCTAATGCATGGGAGCAAAGCAGTTGGACGAAGACCAATCAAGGGAAAAAAGTATCAACTATTGTACATTCTAGACTATTTTGGAACTGTGTACAAAACTTACTTAGGGCTTCTCAACCCCTAAGGCAGATATAGAAGCTTCTAGATGCTGATGAGAAGCCTCCTATGGGATACATTGCAGCTAGTATTGAGAAGGCAAAAGAAGAAATCGTGCTGAATTTTGCCAATAGAGAAAGAGAGTACAAGCCTATCATTGACATAGTGGAGAAGAGATGGGCATTTCAGATGAGTCGCCCTCTATACGGTACGGGGTTCTTGTTAAATCCATCTTTGTACTATGAAGCTATAGTTAAGCATGACCCAAACCTTGGGAGTTATGATTCTGACTTTGTTGACTGCCTTGAGAAGATGGTTGATGGCACCCCACAACAAGACAAAGTGTCTAATGAGCTGGATTGGTACAAGGAGAGTCGTGGGATGTTTGGCAAAGACATTGCCATTCGCCATAAGAAAGTGAAAACACCATGTAAGTTGTGTACTTTATTATTTATAAAATTATACTTGTTTACTTGAGCTTTAGTTTGTTACTGATTAGATTGTATTTTATTATAGTTGCTTGGTGGGATTCCTATGGGGGGCAAAGTGGCAAACACCATCACTTCAAAAGATTGCTAAACGTATCCTTGGCTTGTGTTGTACCTCTTCTGCTGCAGAGAGGGCATGGAGTACATTTGACTTTGTAAGAAGAACTAAGACATTAGGAATTTGCACTTGATATTTGACACTTAAATTTATATAGGTTTACTTCAAATTACTCACATAGTTATTTTATTATGTAGATTCACACAAAGAGGAGAAACAGGCTAGAGGTTAAGAGAATGGACAAACTTGTCTATATTCAATATAACCGACAACTTCATGAAAGGTTCAAGAGTGGACGGATTCAGAACCTAGAGAAGAGCCACAATCCTATAGCTCTAGATGAATTAAACTGAAATAGTGAATGGATGACAGGTGTGCCAGAAGATCCTGTTGTTGCTGAAGGTGTTAGATTGAGCCAAGTAGATGTTGCAATGGGTGCTACTGAGTATCAAGCTGGGCCTAGCAGACCGAGAAGATCAACCAACACCAACAGAGCTCCAATGGAACTCAGTGATGATGATGTTCAGGAAGAGGATGAAGAAATAGCTGATGATGTAGGATTAGAGGATGATGAAGGTGGTGATGGAGAGGAGGATGCAGAAGACAATGATGAAGATCTGTTTGAGTTTTAAAATCATTTTATAAATTTGTTTTGCATTTCAGACTTGAGAGTTGAGACATTTTCATTTAGTCGTGGTTATCATGCTACTTTATAGGTTGTTTGAACTTGCTTGGAACTATGGAATATTTTGCAACTTTTCTTATTCATCCGTCTCATTACTTTTTGAATTTATAATGTTTGTATTTTGTGTTGTCTTTTTTTCTTCTAATTCAATTCAGTGTTGTAGGCCTGCAGCAATGAGTTTTGAGGTATAGACTGTCTCAATTCTCAAATATTTACTGTTTTGCTGTCATTTTAATAAATATAAGAAGGCTGGAGAAGGTCTACATACATATATGCATAGTTATATACATAACATAGTATATAAATAATATAAGAGTATATATAATATATATATTTGGGGGGGGACCCACCGCCTAGGCGACCTAGGCGTCCACCTGAGGAAGGTCACCGCCTGGCCGCCTCAAAAAATATGCTGACTTAACTAAGTCTATTTTTGTTAAGCTAACGGTTAAGAGGTGAATTCCACAGATTAATCGATTAACCATTAATTGGAAAATTAGTTGATTGCTCACCCTTAGTTCTAGATCACAATCCAAACCCCAAAGAGTCACCCAATTTAGAGAAAGTTGGGCGGTGGAAGAATAAACTCAAATTCAAGTCCCATGTGGGCACCATGTTTTGAAGCCACTTCAGCTGACATGCAAAACTCAATTCTTGAGTCAAGCAAACACCCAAATATATAATAACTATGACCATACATTAAAACATACTTATTGTGAGGCTCCACACAAATGCTACAATAGGAATGAGGGGTATGCTTAACCATATATATGAATTATAACGGTTATAAGGCGTAAAAATATATTGTTTTGCAACTTCCAACTCAACTTGGGGAATTGGATCGTAATAAGTGGTCGTTTAATTGAGAATGTACAAACTCATCATCTATTCTCCTTCAGATTCACATAACAAGCATGATCAAGAATAATAACCTTGAATAAGAATGGTTGATTCATGACCGAACCGAACCGGACGGTTGAACCGGGAACCGGTCACTCTACCGGTTCAGTTCCTCTCAAAGCCGGAAATGAAGTCAGACCGGCATCAAACTGGTGAACCGACCGGTTGAACCGGTCTAGTTTTATCCCAACCAGCCGGTTCTCTCACTTAGCATATAAATGTATTATTGTTGCCATTTTTCATTATTTAATTTTGAATACTACATAAATGTTGGTATATGTATGTCCAAGAATAGAATAATATTTATTATTTAGTCTGTTTATCAAGTCATTGTGAGACGTTATGTTATTATTCATGTTTCATAACTTTTAAAGGGATATTTTCCATGAGTATCAAAGACATATATTTTAAACTATTAGTGACGTCATGTTGACGCCACCGGTTGAACCGGTCAGACCACTGGTTGAACCAGTGAACCAAGAACCAGAGGCCTCACCGGTTCGGTTCTAACAACCTTGGCTCATTGACATGAAGTAGATAAATTTCTAGAAATAAAAGGACTGGATCTGAAAGATTGAGAACAGAAGCCTTCTTCCTGGAAGGTTCTTTACTCAGCTAGGCAAAGAAAGTGTTTCTGGCCTACAGGGATGCACAACCCCATAATGAGATCTGGACGACCTCCCTAACATTGCATCACAATCCAAACCAGAATGGGACATCCTGTTTCCTGATGTGGTACCATAATCCAAATCAAGTCAAGTCTCCCAAACAATCATGCAGATTAGCTAACGTCGGGCAGTTAAGGTGAGAAACCCTGAACAAGGTCTTAATTAGACACCCAGTTTCAAGTCCATGTTGTTGGAGTCTTGGGAAATTCAAGTTCTGAACAAAGTAAATCAACCAGTTACGTGACAATTCTGGGCAGCAAATTGAAACAGTGCATTTATAATGCAACATATAAAAACATGTATAAAAGGAATGAGGTTTACATAACCGATAATGACAATATATGATGCAAGAGCACAACTTCAAAATCAAGCAAGACTGCATTGTATCGTGACCTATGGCTGAATTGAGAATGCGAAGTGTATCATTGACTTATCTTGAAATATGGATCACAAGCATAACCAAGGGCAATGCTACCAGAAAAGCCATCATTAGTCACGTTGTAAAAGCTTCTAGAAGTAAATCAAGAACGTAATGACGAACAGAATTTGAAATACTAGCAATGGAAAAATACAGTTTTTGTGCTCCTGAGAAAACTACCCTTCCTATAAATCTCTTCACTTCATAATAAGAAGGGGATCTTAAGCACTCCATCTCCATGCTTACAGGATGGCATGACCCTGTTGCAAGGTTTGTGCAACTTACAGTCCAAATTAAAAACTCAGTTTTCTAGTATTGCATCACGTCAAAACTTAAAATCGTTATCCAGTTAGGAGGCGGAAGTGAGAAACTTAAGTCTTGGGTACCTAGTTTCAATATCCAGTTAAGGCAAACTTTGTAAACTCTTCCAAGCCAAAAAAACATCCAATTTCATTAATTTAGGCATATGTGTTGAGTTTTAAAAGACATCACTATACTGTGCTTCCTCTCTAACAATAAATTTGTTACAATCAATTCACATAGAAGCACAATTTCGTTACAAAATGGTTATGGAGCCTAAAAATTACGAGATTTGACAACTCAAGAGACAGGTTAATTCATTTCTAAGGCTTATAAAAGGCATGGATAGACACCCATAGTTCCTATCCACGCTCCATCCTGTCATCCCAATGTGCCATTCATGTTTTCAAATACATTTCATGCAGAGTTCGGGCAATTCTGCATTGGTATTGTTATAATGACATGATGAGTTTTCTTCTTCAATATATATTTCACTCTGTCTCGTGTATAAATTGTGTTCATCCATAATAGGTAATTCTAGGTATCTAATTTTACAGTGGTTATAAGAGACTGATCATTATAGACAAGGGTCGTGCTTAACTCACTCTTCTTATCCATTGTGTGGGTTGTTCAATACGCAAGATCAGCAAACAAAGGGGGCAGGAATAAGCAAAGTCGCCAAAAGAATACGGACGAGAATAAGCATCGTCACAATAAAGATCATACGATGCAAAAACCGATGCATCAACAATCCCCTAATAGAAGGCACTGAACCACACATAGGGGAAGTGTGTGGTGAGAAAGACAAGAGAGCCAGAGCTACTTTTGAAACGACAGTTTGCAGGCGAACGACTTAAATTTCCTTTTTCCGCTGCTTTACAAGTTGTCCAGCAATTTACGGAAGACGCCAGCGTGCAAGGCTGTCCCGGTCTAATCGTCGTTGGTCCTGGCTATCGTGGCTAGTCCCTGTTGGGCTGAGGCACTGCATCTAGCTACCGACTCAGCCTGGAATTCGCCGCGCTGGTTCTACCTTGCCGCTAGCGTCGTTGGGCCTTCTAGTCCCTGCCGATAGGCCTAAGAGCCCTTGCAGCCGAAGCTGCATGTCGGTCTTGGGGTTTCTCTGTTAGCGGCGCAAAAGACACTTTGGTACCATGTTAAGAGCGGAGAACCGCACGGAGCGCAATACCCCAATGTGGAGCGGCTCCCTTATTACATTAAACAGCAATAAGGTGAATTTATATATGTGTTGAGAGAGTGTCTTAAACTCTCTAGAAAAGCTTTCTTGATGAACCGGACGTCTACATCTAGCCTCGACATCTTCGGGATGCGTTTTGGGCACCTACAGGTGTATTTACGATCACTATTCCAAACCATATAAGGTCTGTCTGGAGGCCCTGGACTGCATACGTATTTACGGTCCAGCCGGACCGTATACAGTCCAGTGTTGGACTGTAAATGTTGTTGATTTGGAAATACATTCCGTGTTATGGACCGTGTACAGTCCCTGTCGGGCCGTAAATGCGGTCGGACAACAACCTAATGACTTTCGGGATTTTGGATATGGGTTCTATTCTTACAAATAGACTCCCCCAACTCGTCTCAAACACGAAGAGCAACGAAGAAACTTCAAGAGACGTCGTTTTTGGAAGACCTAAAGCCACGGACGGACCTATGGCTTTCCTTAGGGTTTCACGCCTCCAAGAGACGTCGTTTTTGGAAGACCTAACGCCATGGACGGACCTAGGGCTTTCCTTAGGGTTTCAAGCCTCCAAGAGCTCCTCTCCAAGCAACCATCTTCTTCCATGGTTGGCTTTCGGGTTAAAAGGGATTGGGTTCTTCTTCTCTCTTCCGTAATCATCATCTATGTAATCTCTCTATCAATAATATTATCTTCTCTAGCGGATGTACGCTCCTACATTGGGAATTTGTTGAACCACTATAAATCTTGTCTTTGTTGTTGCTTTCTTGTTCGTTGTTGATCTTCGTCGTACGTATTCAGTTTGGATTGCTCAACTCACGCTTCCGCATCTACGCAACAAGCTTGTTGGGCCTTATTGTTCGGGTCTCTCATCACCACCGTATCCCAACAATATGTGACCATAAAGAACATGAATATTGTACACATCAAATAATAAAGACTGACTCAAAACAAAACTCATCATGTCATTCTAACACAATCTTGATGGTAGTGTTAATAGATTGAAGGCATGACTAGTTGCCAAAGGTTACACGCAGACATATGGCATTGACTTTTTTGAGACTTTCTCTCTTGTTGATCAACTGAATTCTGTGAGGATTATTATATCTGCTGCGAGTCACTTTGCATGTCCCTTGTATCAGCTTGATGTGAAGAATGCCTTTCTTCATGGCAATTTGCTAGAAGAAGTCTACATGAAGCAACCACCTTGGTATGTTGCTCCCGGGGGGGTCAGACAAAGAAGGTGTGCAGACTTAAGAAACCTCTTTATTGCCTTAAGCAATCTCCCCGGGCATGGTTTGAAAAATTCAGCAATGCTCTCATTCGTTTTAGGCTTTGCCACTTCTCTATTGATCACTCTTTGTTTTATCTGCGGAGCTCTAAGGGTGTTATTGTTCTTGTTGCGTATGTGGATGACATAATACTTACTAAAGATGATGGTGATGGAATTTCTACTCTTAAAGCTTGGCTTCAAACTCAATTTTGTACAAAATATCTGGGACAACTACGGTACTTCCTTGGAATAGAGGTGCTACGTTCCGAGTACTAATCTCTCTCAGAGGAAATATGTTCTAGACTTACTTGGCGAGACTGGTATGTTTGAATCCAAACCTGTCTCTAGGGCTATCATGCTAAAGTGACTTCTGATAATGATGATGATTTTCAGGATCCACATTTATATAGGAGAGTGGTTGGTAAATTGATTTATCTGACTGTGACACGTCCTGATATCTCATATGCAATTGGTGTGGTCATCCAGTATATGAGCACGCCAATGACTAGTCATCGGATGGCAGTGAGTCGTTATCTTGAGATATCTAAAAGGGGCTCTTGGAAAAGGTCTTACATATCATGTAAATGGTTTGGATAGCTCTCCTCTTCAAGTCACTAGCTACAATGATGCAGACTGGGCTAGTGATGCAAAGGATACGTGGTCGACTCCTGGATATTGTGTTTTTCTAGGACCTGACTTGGAACAGTAAAAAGCAAAGTGTGGTAGCTCGTTCTAGCACTAAAGTTGAGTACAGGGCTATGGCTAATGCTTGTTGTGAACTGCAATGGGTTCTTTCAATGCATTATGAATTGGGAATCAGTGTGTAGACTCATGCCACCTTGATGTGTGATAATCGGGCAGCTATACATATTGTAAGAAATCTTGTTATTCATGAGAGGACAAAGCATATTGAGGTAGCTTGCCATTTTGTGCGTGACTTGGTACTAGCTAAGAGGGTCAGGACTCCTTATGTGACAACTGGAGAATAGTGGTTGATATCTTCATCAAGCCACTATTGCCTACTGCTTTTCGATATATGGTTGGCAAGGTGGGTACGCATGATGTGTATACTCCAGCTAGAGGGGGAGCGTTACCATGATGAGTTTTGTACTGTGAATCAGTTTTATTTTCTGATGCATACAATATTCATTTACGTTATGATCTCATATGGAAACTTCCCTTATTGTTGTTTAATATGATAAGGGAGCCGCTCGACATTGGGGTATTGGGCTTCGTGCGGTTTTCCGCTTGTAATAGGCACAATTAGGTTAAAATGACAGTGCATTCAGCAAAAAAGATAACAGGTAGATGAATTGTCGGACAGTCTGAGATATCTAGTTATAGTTAAGAAATCTATCACGCCAAGACTGAACATTTTATTACGGTTTGTTTTTCTTACAAAGATTATTTTTCAGAATGGTCAAAGCAGTCATGACCAATAAATATGAACAATGCATGTGGTATTATCTATTAGAATTGTCTATCAAATGAATGACTTCAATGCATGCGGTAGTGTCTTATAAAATTGTCTATCAAATGCAAGACTTCAAACTCCTATACGAGCATGGTGCAGGACTTCGACTTCATGTCGATTTCGTCAAGTGTGGAAGTGGAAGTTTGTGGAAACTTCGAGGATGTTCAGAGGAAGTTTAGATTTGATAAACGTCGATGCATTTTTTGAGGAAAAATTTGAAGGAAACTTTGATTGAAAACTCCTAATTATGTCATACCTCTATTATACCTCTATCTTATACATGTTAATTTAACACAAAAACATGATTTACAACTCTCTAGTCCTTGTTTGGTTGATAAGACAGTGTGGCACTTGCAAGGGTTAAATGTACAATACACATACAAATACAGTTCATCATTTGTATTATACACAATATTGACTCAAATCATAGTTACAACACTCTCTCTCTCTGAAAGAGTGGCAACCACAAACATAGGACTTGATATTAGAAGTTGTGAAGAAGGTTAGAGGTTATGCCTTATATGGCCATTAGGGCACTAGTTAGGATTTATGTTTTGGGATGTCTCAACTTTGCCAACTTTGAGGAAACTTCAACAACTTCGGAAAAGTTGAGACGAAAATACACACAAAAAGTTAACTTTATCGACATCAGTGAAACTTTGGACGAGGCCGACTTCGCCTATGGTCAAATTTTGAAACTTTGGTGAAACTTTGACCAACTTCGACGAAGTTGTGTTCCATGTATACGAGCCACCTGCTTCAAAGATGAAAATTCTACTTGAAATATGGACCATAATATCATAAACTCGTATGCTGCTAATATATGCTACGCTACAATGGAAGTCCAAATTGATGATTTTTCACCTGATTTCCCCGAAACCATAGAAGATCAGATTGGGGTAATAACTTGAGTTCAACCAATATGTATGAAAAATCTACTTCACCCGATGCCTTCCTTTCAGATGCTTTCTTTTCCCCCTACTCATTTATTGAAATAAAAAGAAAACTCTACTTCAACTGATGCCTTCGTTTCAGATGCTTTCTTTTCCTCCTACTCATTTATTGAAATAAAAAGAAAACATTTGTGAACTATTAGTATATACGATTTATTGTGTTATGTTATGTTATTTCTTTTGTTATGGGCTTTTGACTTGTCTTGTCTTTAGCCTTTTCTTTTATCCCATATTGCCTGGTCCTATTTTCTGACTTACTATTTCATGATATAAAAGGAAGCGCATTGTATTTTGTTTTACACAAAAAAAAGATTTCTCATTCTTTATGATATCAGAGCACTATGATCCCCCTTAATCCCCTTCCCTAACCCTAGCCACCACATTCTCCTTCCCCCACCCGCCTCTTTCCCGCCACTGCCCCCTCCTACCCTCTCTCACCTTCCACGTTGTCGCTTCCTCCTCGCCACCCTTCTTCCTGTCGCCCCACCACAACCCTCCCCCCCTTCTCACCCCTTGCCGCCGCACATCCCTCCCTGTAGTCCATGTTGCCGCTGCTAACATTGTTGATGCTGCCACCTTTTCCCCACCCCTCCTCACAGCCGTTGTTGCCCATTTCCACCATCTCTTCGCCTACTACCCTCCCTTCCCTCCGCCCGGTCAAGAAACAGGTGTACTTGTTTGCAAGCCAGCCAGCACTTCTCTTGACCCAAATATTTATTGGGATGATGACACTTCCCCTTCTTATGCGGATCATCACCAATTCGGACGACTATTTGGTAAACTCATCTACCTCACTGTCAAGAGGGTTGATCTGACTGTTGTTGTAGGCTTTGTGAGCAGATATCTAAATAAGCCTAAACAGTGCCACTGGGATGTTGTCTATCACATTCTGTGATACCTTAAAAGCTCTCCAAGGAAACATTTATTATACAAGAAAAATGGGCATTGCAATCTTTCTGGCTTTTCTGATTCTGATTATGCAGGAAGTAAATGTGATCGGAAATCCACTTCAGGATATGGCACTCATGTTGGAGGCAACTTAGTCACCTGGCGTAGCAAAAAGCAAACTGTGGTAGCTAGGTCGAGTGCAGAAGCTGAATATCGAGCCATGGCTCACACTGCATGTGAACTTCTCTCGGTACAAAGCCTTCTCCGAGAATTTGATATCATTGATTCTAAACCAATTCGAATGTTCTGTGATAAAAAAAAGCTTCAATTTTTATTGCGAGCAACCCAACTTTCCATGAAAGAACAAAGCACATTGAGGTTGACGGTCACTTTGTTCGAGAGTTTGTTCTATCTGGTCACATCTGTACTTCATACCTCAACACTAAAAACCAAGTAGCAGACATCTGCACAAAGCTTTTACCCAAGGCTCGCTTCCAGACTCTAGTAGACAAGTTGGGCATGTTCAACATCTATGCTCCAGCGTGAGGGGGAGTATAGAGAAAAATGTTATTTATGTTATTTATGTAGTTTACACCACTTGTGTTTTATCCCATATTGCTCAGTTTTACTTATGGATTTACTCTCTTGTCCTATAACAGAGAGAGCATTGTAAACTCTTAAATCATCGAATAAACTCTACTTATTTCATAGGTACAACACTAAAATTGTTGATCCTTATCTATATTCACATTGATCTGCCCAAGGTTGTGGATGATTTCATTGAACTCGAAGAGAAGATCCGGTAAGGAACCACCTCCTTCCATGTAAATCGTGGATAGGCGCTTCTTTAGCACAAGCTCATTGGTGATGGACTTCTTCATGTAGAGTGCTTCAAGTTCATCCCAAACGTCTTTGGTGGCCCTCAGATGGACAACCTCACAGAGGACTTCATCCTCTAAACAGAGAAAGATGCCTATACGATTACGAGCCTTTTGATCAATCTCCTCCCACCGGTCATCTGACATGGATTCCGATTTCTTCTCCTTTCTGAGAAGAGATTTGTGGACTCCTTACATGAGGCAAGATTTGCACTTGACATGCCAGAGAGAGAAGATATTCAAGCAATCAAACTTCTCAATGTTGTACTTCGACGTCATGGTAGAGATTCGGAGGTAGAAATCACTCTGATACCACACGTTGGGATTATGGTGGTGATGGGAGACCCGAACAACAAGGCCAATGAGCTTGTTGCGGAGATGCAGAAGCGTAAGATCGAGAAATCCAGGCATAATACGTACGACAAAGATCAGGACGAACAAGCAACCAACCAAAAATACAAGATTTATAGTGGTTTGGAAAATTCTCGATGTGGGAGCCTACGTCCACTAGCAGAGATGATATTATTGATAAAGAAATTATAGAGATGATGATTACAGAAGAGAGAAGAACGCAATCCCCTTCTACAACTGAAAGCCAACCGAGGAAGAAAATGGTTGCTTGGAGAGGAGCTCTTGGAGGCGTGAAACCCCAAGGGGAGCCCTAGGTCTGTCTGGCATTAGGTCTCCGAAAAATGTCTCTTGACGTCTCTTTGTTTCTCTTCTGTTTGGGACAAGTTGGGGGCATGTTTATAAGAATAGGATCCTTGGCTAAAGTCCCAAAGTCACCTGGAGTCATCCAGTCCATGAATACGATCCAGCTAGACCGTATACGGTCCAATCCTGGAGTGTGAATCGAATTGCAGACCAAAATATGGTCCAATTGAACCATATATGGCCCAGCCTAGAGTGTATATGGTTAGGTCGGAAGTGTATACGGTTTATCTGGAGTGTATTCGTTGTAGTCGCTGCTCTTGCCCAAATATGGTCTATGGAGACCGTATATTGTCAATTGTTTGACTGTAGATACACTTGTAAACACCCAAAATGCATCCCGACAATGTTGAGGCTTGGTGTAGACGTCCGGTTCATCAAGGAAGCTTTTGAGGAGAGTTTGAGACACTCTCTCAACATATATAAATATACACGCACACACACACACACACACATATATATATATACATAAGAAACATAAATATGTATGTATATATACATATTAGATACATGTAACTATTAAGGACACAAGACATACAATCTTATTGAGTGAAAAAAGTAGGAAAAGAATTAAAGAATAGTTGAGCAATAACAATGAATTGTTGGGACAGTTATTGTATATTAGGAGTTTCAGTGTGCATGGTTCTTGCAAAAAAAAGTGCAAGCGACTTAAAAGATAAAAATCATGAAAATTCATGAAGAATCGGTAAAAACATATATATTGCAAAAAAGCAAAAAAAAATCTTGAAAAGTCGTGAAAACACGGCAATCGCGTATCAAACGTGTTGAACATTCGACAGCCTATAGAATCGTGAAAAATCACCAATTTTTTTAAATATGGAGACTTTTGTTACTATGCTTTTAACATGGAACAAAATTTCGATCGAAATTTGAAATTTCGATCAAAATTTTGATTTTTTTTCCAATCGGACATCGAAACGCATGTACGCAGAGAATGTGATGTCATTTGCAGAAATTTCGCTAAAATTTCGCACTTAGGTGTGAAATTTCGCAAAACAATGCAAATTTCGCCCAGTTTGGGCCATAATTTCGCGAAATGGCACAAAATTTCGATAGAAATTTTGAGATATTTGTTCCTAGGACTGCTGCCACTACATGTTAGGTATTTTGGCAATTCTCTTTGTATCTTTTTCTTACGGAGGCTATTTTCTTTGATTCTAAGGTATGTTTCCCCTATCCCTAGCCCATGTATACCTCTTTCTATGTTTACACTCTTCTAAAAAATATGAAGAGATACTATGAAAAATAACAAAGTTCTAAGTGTTGCTACTATATGTTAGGTATTTTGGCGATTCTCTTTGGAAAATCACATGAACTACAAACAAACTTGTGGATCTATGAAATAATAGTATTAAGTCTGCAATTCTACAATAAATTTGTTATTATTACACATATTTATCATAGTTATCAGAACCGAACCGAACCGGCCGGTTCAACTGGTTGAACCGGGAACCGGTGCCTATACCGGTTCGGTTTGGCCCCAAACCCGGAAATCCCTTTGAACCGGTCAAGAACCGGTGAACCGACCGGTCAAACCGATGAACCGGTCCGGTTTTTACTGAACCGGCCGAGTCTGACTGACCAATAATTTGATGTATTTTTTGCTGAATTTTGTTGTCGCTGCAGGTACATGCTATACCCTCCTCCCTTTTCCCTATTCCTCCTCTTCTTTATCTTCCTCCTTATCCTCCTTTTCATGTTTTTTCAATAGTTTGCTGTAGCATTTGCTTCTATAATTGTTGCTACTTGCTGCTGCCTTTTTTTGTTGTATTGATCCTCTTGCAAAATCTCTGGTACCTCTCTTCTTCATCTAGTCCCCTAGTAATTTCCATATAGTTAAAATATTCTACCTACCTTTTCTCATTCTTTAACATATTCCTACCGTCCTGCCAGGTCAATGACTATACAAAAGCCTAGTGCAACTGTCTATATTTATATTCCAATAAGGTTTCCAATATCCTTATGCCAATTATACCGTGGTTTCTCCTCATGTTAATGAAAGTTTATTTGATTACTTAATAATTTGACACGGGAAATGCACTTTCAAATTGAATTATTGTCATTTCCATGCTAGTGTTTGATATACTCCTAGATTTGCTTACTTTTTCCTTGACTATTCATATATTATAAAGTTATAAAAATAATTTATGGTGTCATGCTGATGTCACCGGTTGAACCAGTGAACCGAGAACCAGAAGCCTCACCGGTTCACTCACCGGTTCGGTTCTGACAACCTTGATATTTATACATAAAATGACTTAAAAATAATGCATCTTCTTTGATTTATGTATACATGACCCATGTAACCTAACTAAATTTTGACACTAGACTTATATAAGTTGTAACATGTAAGTTTGTAACTTGCAACTGTAAGTTTTAAGGTCTAAGTGGTAAATTGTGGGTTTGTAAGCTGTTTACAGTCTAACGGACTTGACAATTCTGTTCATTTGTGCACTCACTCATTAAGACATGGATCCCACTCATTTACAGTCTAACGGACTTGACAGTCTAACGGACTTGACAATGAGGATATGTATGGTTAACCACCACAAGGACAAGAACCACCACGACACTCAAGCTTCAACTAGGATTGTTGGACTCCTAGTTTACTACTACGCAAGACTAATGGAACATCATAATGTGTAAGTTTGTTAGTTGTTAATTTGTTTTATTTTATAATTATATATTATAAGTTGTAATTTGTAAGCTTGCAAGTTGTACTTGTAACTTGTAAGTTGTAAGTTGTAAGTAACTGTAAGTTTTAAAGTCTAGTAGTAGTTGTTTAAACTTGGAATTTGTAAGTTTGTAATAGACTTAGTCTCTAACTGTCTAGCAGACTTGACATTACTGTTCATTTGTGCACTCACTCATCAAGACATGGATCCCACCCTAACCTCTAAACATATAAATTTATTATATAATCTAGTGTGTTTATGTCTAGACTTTGTGTTTGCAGAATTTCAAAGCTTAATTCCTTCATTTTGCCATCGCAATTGCCATCGAAATTCTATCGAAATTGTTCAGCTTCCTTCACAAATGTGGGAGACCCCCCCACCCCACATATCCAATATGAAATATTATTGCATATTTGAGTAGATCTTGGCGTTTAGATCATCCTGGTCAATTTTCATGATTTAATTCGCTTATTTGGTCGTCAAAATCGTTAGGACCGTAAATATCAAAATTTAGTGCGAAATTTCAAAAAATTTCTGTTTCTGGGCCATCAGACACGACATCGAAATCGGACATTTAATTCTATGGCTCTTAATAGGCATTTTCGGATTTTTCTTATTTTGTGCTTAAAATCAGCTTTTGTCCAGTGGTCATGTCATGAAGGAATGTCATTACTTTTCTAAAGACTTGAGCTATGACATTAGATCTATGTTAATTTGTTGGCATGCCTCTTACATTCTTCAGAATAATTATTTTCTCATTTTTTCATCAATGTTAATTAGAATTTAATTAGAATTTGTTAGAAATGTAATTGGCAATGTTTTCATATCATATATGAGGGCAATCACCATAACTATATGTATATTTATACATTATAACTATAAAAAATGTGGATATGAGGGGGGAGTTTATAAAAATCATACAAGATAGGTATACATATATAGGGAAAATGTGCATTAGTAGAGTCACAACGCAGCAGCAAAGAGCCGATGGCGGCTCATCTAGAATAGGCAAGAGCATCATATGCAAGCGGCGGCGGCAGCTCGGGATGGTGCCGGCAAGGGCGGTCACACGGGCAGGTAACGGCATGCGCGCGGAACAGATGTACTGTAGCGGTGTACTGTAGCAGATGTACTGTAGCGGCGCGGCAGTACTGTAGCAGTACTGTAGCGCTGAAGGAAAGGACGCCCGGAGCAGCAGAAAATGAAAGAAAAAGCCTCGGAGACCATGGAACAGCCTGCGGGCAGCCGACCCACAAGGAAGAAGGGTGACCGCCCGCCGGCTACATCTCCCTCTTGTTTCTCTCTCTCACGTACGACGGCGGCTCAAGATCGCTGCTCTGATACCATGTTAGATAATAAAAGAAGGCAAATCGTTGTATTAGATAGGAGAAACCCTGCTCCTAAAAATAGGAGAATAGGGAAGCATACAGACTTAACTAAACCCTAATGGGCCAAGACACAGTGAGGCCCATATTACAAGGACAATATAAATAACTAATAAACAAACTCTCTAACACTTTTCAAAGCCACCTAGACGTCAAGGCACTTAGCCTTGGCGCCTTAACGCGTTGTCACCTTGACAAGTATGGCTGGTAGGTAGTCAAGACAGCATCAAGTCAGAAAACTTCACATTCATGGGAATGAAACATGAATCTTTACCATAACATAAAGGAGTTTGCAACTCTAGCATCTCACATTTTTTAAAAGTGGAGGAACAAATGTCTAGTGTATAGTTCCATTTTGCATGCAAGTTAAAAGAAGTGTCTAGGTTCTATAGAGATATGTTTATGTTTCACTGAGTGTCATGTGTCTAGCATGTGCCACACTTATGTTTTTACTTGACTGGTTTAGTCCCATATTGCTCATCTCTGCTTTTGTATCTCCTCTCTTATCCTATATAAGAAAATGCACCGTAAACCTTTTACTCATCCAATATTTTTCTATTCAACTTACTATAGGTTCTAATGAGCAAGCTCAGAGCACCCTATCAGTTTAAAACAGGTAAGCAAGTAGAGAAATCGAGTGATGTCTTCAAGAACTTGCAACCATCCTTTCAACACAAAGGCATGTTTTTCTAGAAAATTTAACAAAGATAATAACTAAAAACCATCTAGACCTAAGATCATTCAAGGCACCTAGACATCAATTGAACAGCTTTACATTAAGCTATTGTGATGATGGTGAGTAGGTAACTCATCCTAGCTTCCGCATTAACAGGATCAAAATCTATAAGATCCAAAAATAGCAACCCATGGCCCAGTTTAGCAATACAAGGATAACTCAAACAATATATTCTAGGAAATACACCAATGACAGAAAAACCAACAATTGGTAGAACCATCCATCTGGTCTTCCAGTGTTTCCACCAGTTTTCATCCTCTCCACCAAACATCGACACGCCCCTAACTATTGTATATATAATAAAAATATGGATAATTAACCACCTACATTTATTGTGATGCCATGATCAATTTTGCAACAAATCGTTGTATCTGATCATGTCCTTTTCACACAGAACTTTATTTCTTTGGAAGTAAAGGGTGGACAACTATGTGTTTACTTGGAAAGATGTGCATACGAGAAAAAGTATACATATCTGAAAAAAAATATCTGCTTGAAATTGGAAGGCTGCGGAGATAAGATCATATCTTATACGACAACTAGACAAATCAGCAACGCCTATTCAAAAACTAGTAGAGAACAACACTCTTAGAGGCATATTCTAAGATAGACAAGGAACCAATGGCATACCATGTCTATCAGATGACTTTAATTTTGTAATTTATTAAAAAAAATTGAACAAAAAGATGAGGTCGTAGTATTTGGCAATGACATATCAATGATCTATGCTTTTAATAAATTATAACAACTAATGAGCACAGACATCTCTATTAGATAAATGTTGGAGTAGGTAATCTTACATTTGACCAAACTTCCATAAAGATTATCGCTTAACTTTATGTTTACGGCGTTTGGCTTCTGAGAGAGAAAATGAAATCTGCTTCACACTTGAAGATTCACCTACCATGAGATAATTAGTTAGGAAAAGAAAATTTTCTAGAATTATTTTCAAATACTCTTTACTATATATATTGAGCACAAACCTCGAGTAGAACTGGAGGATGGATGTGTGCCTCGTTTAACTCTACAGAAACAGAATATTAGAAGGAAAGAACATGACAGCATTACAACAACAGCCAGAGTCAGAGTCAGCCAATGTTCTCCAGCAGTGATTGTTTGAAAAACTGTAGGAATCTTTGATTCTTGAAGTGGTGGTGATGGCACATCATTCCCGAACAAATTTCCATCGATCCTTGACGCAAAATTTAGAAGAAAAAAAGTCAAATTGTTTCAAGGATGCATAACAGCTCAAAAATAAAATGAAACTTCTCTAAAGAAACCGGAACTAATAGCAGATTGGGTAGTTACTTGTGATTCGCCACAGAAGGTATCCAGTCTGGAATGCTTCCCGAAAATTTATTATTCTTTATGTTCCTAGATTACAAAAAGTCAACATCTAAGATACAAGGCTACTGCATTCAACCAAATGATATCAATCCTCCTTGAACTTACAGGCTTCTCAACTGGAGTCCTGCAAGTGCTATTAAGTTCCCAGTAAAATGATTTTCTTGTAAATTTCTGACAAGGCAATCTTTTATTAAGCATTGGATGTAAAAAAGGTTAAGTACCAAAATGATTAAAAAGACAAATTCTAACTACTTACAAAATCTTCAGATTTTTCAATGAACCGAAATATAAAGGAAGCTCCCCGTAAAATTTGTTGAATGACATATCCCTGTATAGGAACAAAGTCATTAACACACTTCACTTAAAAAAAGATAATACAAGAATGTCATAATCAACTAATGGTAAATTGCACAGTGAAGCATCAATAGTAGAGGTTGTGGCTTGCTAACAAAAATATCTATTACAAAGAGTCTGCAAAATGATGCAAAGCAAGCTGTAATTTAAGAAAAAACTTAGTAAAATGAGTACTACAAAGTGTCCTTTTGTAACGGAGATAAAATATATACCGAATTCATCATCCATTATATATAATGCCTCTACACCAATATAAAAACCCAGAGAAAATCACCCCAGATGGACCAATTCGAGGTAGATACAGTCCCATTTCAGATTCTGGTCGACTTGAAAGCCATTTAAAGGTATGAGAGTGAGTTGGACTGGGATGTTCCCGGTGTAATCTGTAAGAGGCAGTGCAAGTGACCCGGGTGGGCTGGTAATAACATTTGATATCAACATCAGAAATCTGGTTTTTAACTGAGCATATGATATGATGCTTTATATTAGAAATCTGTTTCAAACTTGATAATCTAATTGGATGAAATGTGAACTAATATCAGTTTAGTTTGATTAGACTCTTAATTGGAGTTCCCTTTCAACTAGATCTGAATTCTAAACCTGTCTAATCTGAGATTAAATCATTTTAATAACTATAAGACCAGTATATATACTCTATTAAATCTAGTAAAAGTCTGATCTAGAAATCTGAGACCAGAACCTTTTCAGCTTCATTTAATGATAATTCACTTCAACTAGAAATCTTGTAATCAAATAAAGTATCTGCTCTTTACCATATGAAATTAGTGGACAACTACATATCATTTTTTTTCAAATTTCCAAACTCCTTTAAAGATGCTGTACTTTTCTGTCAAATTATACACTTCTCATGGATAACACCCCGGACTGGGAAGCTGACCTGGACATACAGCAAACATGGATCTTTTCAACAATATAAAACACCTTGTCGGTGTACTAATCTGCCCAGCACAGAGTGCAGAATTGTACTAGAAGTGGATTGGCTGGCTTTAATCAACAGTACAAGGGTAGGATAATTCTCCACTGCCAGAACTGATACGCTTGAGAATAGTATTTGTTAATATAGCTGTGTTATGTTTATTATATTCCAATATGTAATTTACATTTACTGCTGGACCACCATGTAATTTACCCTTCTCAATTATTAATAAAAGAGGGAGAGCGCTTTGCGACTCCCTCACACGCTGCGTATCGCGGCACTGTAACCCACGTACATGGTATCAGAGCGTCCGTTCCTAGTCTCCCCAAGCGTCGCCGCCGCTAGCCCCCCCTTCTTCCGCCGCTGCTAGCCCCCCCCCCCTTCTCCAGCCGCCGCCGCCACCTCCATCAGCAGGGCCGCTGGCCGCTGCCAAGGACAGCAGCAGTGCCGCCAGCCAGAGACAGCAGCGCCGCCGGCTGCTGCCCGAGACCGCAAGGCTGCCACCCACCGACAGCAGCGGAACAATAGTCGGCCGCTCAGGGTTCTCAAGTGTCGGGTGGTATCTGAGACGGAGTGCATCTGGAATGAAGAACATCTGAAGAATGGAACCTGAATACTGCAGCAGTAATTCGCCACTTGGAGCAGACGATCATCAATACTACCACTACGGCAACTTCATTGGATTACGTACTTAACGTGGATGCCCAATGTAGATGTAGCAGTAACGAAATCTTCAAATTGTCTAAGAAGACGTGCATAACGTGGCACGAACACGAACAGACAATATTCTGGTGATACGATGCAGGTACCATAACTTTGTCGCATGAACCTTTGGGCTTGACAGGAAAGGAGATATCATCCATGATCCATCAAGGAAAGTCCCAAGAAGATCAGCAACATTTGATGTCGAAATAGCAGATGCGGCTTGGAGAGGACGTGATGAAGCAGCTCGGTGAAGATAAACTGGAAGATGAATCAACCTTGCAGAAGTAGATTGGCAGGCTGGCTGAGCTTCTGAAAATCTGAAGAAGCACCCTCTTGTCTCATGTGAATGCAGCTATAGTACACCATCAACAGCTGACGTACATAACGTGGTACGAACGTGAATAGCTCGGTGTTGACGTTGGAATGAAGATCCTTCATTGTTGTCTAGAATTAGAGAACATATGTGTCTGAAGAAGTTCCATGAAGATAATAGCATGGAAGATATATAGCCTAAATACATATATCATCTCTTCTCATACTCTCTCTCTCATACATATTCTCTCACTCTCTATCTCTCTCTTCTCATCTCTTCCTCTCCTCTCTATCCCTCCCCGCACACCATATACGATGAGAGTGAGTGTTTGGTGTGGAGAAATGGACATATGACCCCCCGCACTATGGAAAAGGATACACACATGATATGGGTGGGTGGGAAAGGAATCGGCGGATTTGAGAGAAATTTGTGCATATGGAGATGTGTAATATGTGGAGAATGAAACCGATAACCGAAGAGAATATGTTAAATGGGTCAATGTAAGATCCGGATAGAAAAATTAAATGGATCGTCTTGACCCGAAAAATTCGATTAGGCTAAAACTCGGATCTGATTAGCAAAGATAAGACCGATTAAGGATCCGAATAGGCATAATGAATATATGGGAGAATTAATAACTGGGAGTAGACATAGATCGGAGGTGATGGTTGAGTGATGAAGATAGCTGGGAAAGTGATGAAGAGCAACAACTTACGGGATGTAGTAAAAAAAATGGTCGGATTATGTCACTCAGTTGGTGTAGCACTTGGTCGTAACGGAGGACATGACAAAGGGCCTCCTGCACGGTTCCGGAGATATTACATGCCAAGAGGATGCATGCGGAGCCTCTCCACGAGCGACGATGAAGGTTGATGATGAGGACGTCAGGAGATGGCATGTACAGAACTCGGTACTACCGAGTTGACGTCGGTAGTACTGAGATCTTTCTGGACGGCGGGTAGCAGGTTGACGGCGGCTAATTGCTGCTTGATGGCGATGACGGATGATGCTTCTGCAGTTGGCGGCGCTTACGATGTTGTTGCTGGATGGTGATACTGGCGTCGATAGGCGGCGAAGGCGCGGAGATGGCTGCTTGGAGGTCGGCGGTTATGGTTGTTGAATGCACCGGGATGGAGATAGCCAGCGTACAAAAAGAAAAATTAAATCTTTAAGAAAGAGAAGGAGAAGCCATGGAGGCCAGGATGTGTCTGGCGGGCGGCCGGCCTAAGCCGTGGCTACAGCGGCCGCCCACAGGCGGGGGTTCTTCCCCTCGGTTGCTCTCTGGAAAAGACGAGCGGCGGCTAGGGTTGCGTACACGCCGGAAAGGAGAGGGAGGAGGGGTGGCGGCTAGGCTTCCCTCAGGAGCGAACACGCTCTATTCACGGAGGAATTACTGTTCACTCTGCAGTATTGTTGACGTCGGAGTTACTGTTCACGCCGCGTACTGTTCACCACCAGAGTTACTGTTCACGACGTCGTTACAGTTCACGCCGCCGTTTTTGTTCACCGTTCTGATACCATGTGAAAAATAAGATTGGGTTTGTTAATATATGTGTTGTTGTTACTGTTCTGTTATTTTATTTTATATTTTGGACCTCTCTATAATTGTTCCAGTATTATAAAAAGAAGGGTATACTCATTGTGTAACCCTAAGCTCACCAAATCACTTTCTAATTTGCATGGTACCAGAGCAGGACTAATCCAGCCGTCGCTTCTCTCCCCTCCCTCCCTCTCCTTCCCCGGCGCCGCCCCACCCCCCCCCCCCCCGCGTCGTCAGGTGCCTGCTCCCGCCCGCCACTTCCAGCGGCCCGCCGCAGCAGCTCATCGGCAGCCGCAGTAGCCGTCGGCCGCCGGAGCAGCGGCGTGTTGCTGTGCCGCAGCCGCGGGGCGCTGCGGTATTGCTGCCATAGCCGACCGCTGCGCGCCGTCGTCGCCTCCTGTTGATCGGCTACTGGTCTACTCTTTGTCGGGTCTGTCTAGAGTGATTTAGTCCCCTCCGTGGACATCCGTGTTGCTGCCTACGTGTGCTGAAATTTTTTTCGGCCACATTTTCTGCCTGCCCGTGTTGGCCGTGTGAACCGCCGGATCCCTTATTGCGCTCCGGCGTAGCCCGTATGTGAAGAGGTCCTTCCGATCCGTAGCTCTGTGCCTGCTGCTGCCTATCTGGACACGTAGGCAGCCTGTTCCTGTCTGCTGTTGCCTGCCTGTCACTCTGTTACTTCATCTGTCTCTACCTAATGGCGTCTACCCATGAAGATCTGCGCCGCCAGGTGACAACTGTGAAACTGGATGGGAGAAACTACCAGCACTGGGTGTGCTCTATGCAGTTATATGTCAAATCACAAGGAAAACTGCCGCACCTGATGCGAGATCCACCACCTGTGCCTCCTGCAACAGCCGACTCGAAGGATGTGAAAGCTTATGATGATTGGGTGAAAGACGAATCCACAGTCATGACATGGATTCTGAATAGTAGTGAGACCAAGATTAGCGTCACACTATTATATTTGCAAACGGCGAAGCAGATGTGGGATCAACTTTCCAGCACTTATTCAAACAGTCAGAATCCCAAGAAGGTGTTTGATATCAACAAGCAGCTTAGCCGCCTGCGGTTCTCTGGTTCCGATCTGACGGATTACTTCTCTGCCTTCAAGGGACTGTGGGGGGAATTAGAAGCCTACCACCCCTTGTCTACTGATTTGGCTACTATGCAACGACAGCGACAGGAGTTGCAAGTAGTCCAGTTCCTCTGTGGCCTACCTGATTCCTATGTCGAGGTGGTGGATCAGATTCTCGCCAGTGATCCGCTGTCTACTCTACAGACTGCCTTTCAGAGACTACAGCGCTTTCCTGCATCGTCATCTGAGACTCCTGCTGATACGGGGGATACTACTGCTTTTGCTGCGATGTCTGGTCGTGGCCGTGGCCGTGGACGCGGCCGCTCACATGACACTCGTCCTCCTCTTGGTGCTGGCAGGGGGAGGAACCCTTCAGGTCGTGGAGCATCCTCTGGACCACCACCACTGGAGCACATGTTGCGACATACTCTGGTTGTGACACTGCCTTCCTTACTGCACCATCCTCTACTACTGGTAATACGAAATGGGTCATAGATTCGGGCGCATCTTCTCATATTTCTAGGAATCGGTCGTTGTTCAGAAGTTTATCTAGACCGACTACTAATTCATCTGTTATGCTTGTTGATGGCTCCAAGTCTACCGTTTCGGGGATTGGAGACATTGTGTCTGATATTGTGCTGAAATCTGCTCTATATATGCCTCGTTTTCCGTTGAATTTATTATCTGTTAGCAAGACTTTGCGTAGCCTGACTTTAGTACATGGTTCATGTGTTTTTCAGAACCTTCGCACGAGGATGAAGATTGGTGGGGGGCATGAAGGATCTGATGGCTTGTACTACCTGGACAATCTGAAAAGAGTGGACAATGTGGCTCTGGCTTCTGCAGTATCTTCTTCAGTATCGGCTTTACAGTGGCACTACAGACTTGGGCACCCTTCATCTGAGAAATTGCGTCATATTGTATCTGATGTTGGAACAAATATGTTTCAATGTGAATCGTGTCAGTTAGGCAAAACAGACTAGGGTTGTTTATCATAAACGTTCTCAGCAGTGTATTAAAAAACGGCCAGGCGGGCCGCTTAGGCGGCCATGACCCTCATCCGCCTAATTTAGGGGTTAGGCGCCCGCTTAATTTTTTTGAACAAAATCGCCCGCTTTTTTCCCGCCTCACCCGTTTTTTCCCGCTTTTTTACCCGCTTTTTTCCCGCTTTTTTCCCGCTTTTGTTTAAAAATCTTAATGTAAGCATCTAACATTAATTAATTACATAGTCCAAGTAGTGTTGACTATAATATATGAAACTTGTATACATTAAATGTTCTATGATATAGCTAATCCTAATTTAGAATGCATACTTTGTGTGCAAGCTGTAATAACTGGGTACTGTTGTAATGCATCGAAGTAAATATCCTATTGCTCTATTATACTAGTAATGCATGATTAGTTTTACTGATTTCCTTGCTGCTTTCAGTGATTAATGATTGGTGCTACTGGTTAGTATTACTTTAGTGATTGCTTTAATTCAACAATTCATAGTTTCTTATTTACAATTACTGATGTGCTTGCTGATTTTAGTGATTAGAGATAATGTTTAATAGTAAGTATTGATGAATACTTAGTTAATTACTGATTTGCTGATTAGATATGTATATAAGTTCCTTATAAATATATTTTTTATATACACATACATGTAATTTTGTATGAAATATATAGAATTTAGACACCCGCTTTTTAAAAAATCGCCCGCTTAATCGCCCGCCTGCCGCTTGAGCGGCTACAAGGTCCCGTCCGCACGCCTCCCGCTTCCCGTTTTTTAATACATTGGTTCTCAGATTAGTAGTAAAAATGTTTTTGATCTAGTTCATGCTGATGTATGGGGTCCATGTCATGTTCCTAGTCTATCTGGCAACAAATATTTTATTCTGTTCATTGATGATTTTTCTCGGGCCACGTGGTTATTTCTTCTGAAAAGTCGATCTGAAATACTACCCACAATTAAATTCTTTTTGTTACAATATATTCCTGTTTTATATATTCTGTTAATTGTTGTGTTATTTCCATATTATATGTGGACCTCTCTGTAATTGTTTCAATGTTATATATATGAGGGTGCACACATTGTGCAACCCTACGCTTCCCAAACTGCTTTCTGTTTCACATGGTACCAGAGCAGTAGATCCAGGCGGCCGTCACCCTCCCTTCCCTTCCCTCTCTCTCTCTCTCCGGGCGCCCCCCCTCCCCCCCCCCGCGCGCGCGGCACCGCAGCCGCCGGCCAGCAGCAGCCGGGCCGCCGCCGCCGCCGGGCGGGCAGCAGGCGCGGGCCAGCCACCAAGGGCCGGTCCTCTTTTCCGCCGCCGGGGCCTAATACGCCTCTGCGGCCCGTTGCCACCGGGCAGTTGGCTACGTGAAGGTCTGGTGGCTTGAACTGACGTAGACGTTTTTTTCCGGTTCCGTGCCTGCCTGCCCGTGTAGACCTTTGTGTCGCCGGGCTTTGATCTGCGCTTAGACGTAGATCGTATGTGAGAGGTCTTCTCCGTGTTTGTCGTGCCTGCTGTGCCTGTCTGACGGCGTAAACCGTCTCCTGCCTGATCGTGCCTGTTCCTGCTGTGCCTACTGCTACCATGGCGTCTTCGCATGATGACTTCCGCCGTCAAGTTACTACTGTGAAGCTTGATGGGCGCAACTACCCACACTGGGTCTGCTCCATGACGATCTATGCTAGATCCCAGGGCAAGTACTCACACCTTCTCCGTGCGGGTCCAGACGCACCCGCCGAGGACGCTGATGCTAAAGATGTGAAGGCGTATGACGACTGGGTTCGTGATGACTCCACCGTGATGACCTGGATTCTCAACAGCAGCATTGAGAAGATCAGTGTCACGCTTCTTCACCTGCCTACGGCGAAGCAGATGTGGGATCATCTCGCCGGTACTTACTCGCATAGTCAGAACCCCAAGAAGGTGTTTGACATCACCAAGCAGCTGGGACGTCTACAGTTCACGGGGACAGATATTTCTGACTACTTCTCTGACTTCACTGGATTATGGGGTGAGCTGGAATCCTATCATCCTCTCTCCACGGACCTGGCTACTATGCAGCGTCAGCGCCAGGAGCTTCAGTTGGTTCAGTTTCTCTATGGATTGCCCGAGTCATATGTTGGAGTTGTGGACCAGATCCTAGCTAGTGACCCTCTGCCGTCACTACAGAGTGCCTACAAACGCCTTCAGCGTTTGCCTTCGTCGTCTTCTTCTCTGACTCCTGATGTTGGAGACTCTTCAGCCCTTGCCGCAGCTTCTGGTCGTGGTCGCGGTCGTGGCCGTGGTCGCTTTACTGAGAGCCGTCCTCCCCTGGGTGGAGGACGAGGACGGACTGCTTCGGGTCGTGGAGCCTCTTCTACTGCCCCTACTGCTGGTGCGCGTCCCCAGTCAGGACAGCGCCTTTGTACCTTCTGTGGCCGGTCCAACCATATTGAAGAAAAATGCTGGGAGAAATATGGTAAACCGGCGTGGGCTAATGCAGCTGCGGACTCCACTCCTACTGCTTCAGAGGGGACGACTCAGTCTACTGACTCTGCCTCCTCGGGTGCGACTGTTGATTACATCCGTGCTGAGGTGGAGCGTCTTCTTCTTGAGCGCGCTGGTGCGTCGTCTCAAGCTTCGACTAGTGGAGCTCATGTCGCCACCTATTCTGGTTATGACACTGCTTTCCTGAGTTCTTCCTCTACGCCTGGTAATACTAAATGGGTCATAGACTCCGGTGCCTCTTCGCATATTTCTGGAAATAGATCATTGTTTCACAAATTATTTAAACCTGCTAGACCCTCTTCTGTCATGTTGGCCGATGGTTCCAAGTCTGCTGTGGTTGGAGTAGGGGATATTTCTTCTGACTTTCTGCTGAAATCTGCCTTATATGTGCCGCGATTTCCGTTGAATCTGTTGTCTGTTAGCAAGATATTGCGGGGCTTACAGTGTAGTCTGACTTTTATTCCTGGTTCTTGTGTTTTTCAGGACCTTCGCACGAGGATGAAGATTGGTGGGGGGTATGAAGGTGCTGATGGACTCTTCTATCTGGATCAGTTGCCTAAAGCTGCTAAAGCATCTGTGACGTCTGCATTATCTACATCTGTTTCTGCATTACAGTGGCACTACCGGCTGGGCCATCCCTCATCTGAGAAGCTTCGATATTTGGTGTCTGATCTTGGTGTTTGTCGTTTTCAGTGCGAGTCATGTCAACTTGGAAAACAAACTCGTGCTGTTTATCCTAGACGCAGTCAAATTAGCAGTAAAAATATATTTGATATAGTGCATTCTGATGTATGGGGACCTTGTCATGTGCCTAGTTTATCTGGTCATAAGTATTTTATTCTGTTTATTGATGACTTCTCACGGACTACTTGGTTATTTATGATGAAAAGTAGGTCCGAAGTCTTGTCTGTCATCAAGTTCTTCTTTGCTGAAATAAAAACTCAATATGGCATGCCTGTTAAAATTTTTCGTACTGATAATGCACTGGAATTTGTTAAAAAAGATGTGGATGTTTTTTGTAAATCTGTGGGTACAATACATCAGACCTCCTGTGCTTATACACCCCAGCAAAATGGTGTGGCTGAGCGTAAAAATAGACATGTGTTAGAGGTTGCTAGAACTATTATGATGCATGCACATGTTCCTCGCTCGTTTTGGCCTGAGGCTATATTGACTGCTTGTTTTCTGATAAATCGAATGCCATCATCTGTGATTGGAAACCAAATACCTATTCAGGTGCTCCAACCCGATATTCCGCTATTTACTGTGCCTCCTAGGATTTTTGGATGTACCTGTTTTGTACGGTTAGTTGGACCTACTTCTGATAAATTGTCTCCTCGTGCTGAGAAGTGCATTTTTTTGGGGTACTCCCGTACCCAGAAGGGATATCGGTGCTACAGTCCTACTGCAAGGAAATGGTTTACTAGCAGTGATGTGGTTTTCTTTGAAGATACTCCTTACTATTCGGCTCGTGGTGACAGTTTACAGTCTGATCTTATTGCTTCACCTCTACCTGTTATTTCTGAATGTGTGCCTGACACTACTGACAAAGTCACTACTGAGGCTGATAAGCCTCCTCTTATAGTTTATCAACGCAGGAACAGAGTGCCTTCTACTCAAGAAACCCCCCATGAAAACCAATCTTCACCTCCAGAAGGTTCTGCTACACCTGAGGTACCTTCTGATCTTCACTTACCCATTGCTCTTAGAAAGGGTACTCGTTCCTGCACATCACACAGTATTGCTCAGTTTGTTTCTACTGACCATCTGAATGTCCATTCTAGCAATTTTGTATATGCCTTATCTGCTGTTGCTGTTCCAAAGAATATCCAGGATGCTCTACAGAGTACTGGTTGGGTGTCTGCTATGAAGGAGGAGATGTTAGCTCTTGCTGAACGAGATACTTGGGAGTTGGTGGATCCTCCTCCTCAGTGCAAACCTGTCGGTTGCAGATGGGTGTATGCTGTGAAATATCAACCTGATGGCACTGTTGAAAGGCTCAAGGCACGCTTAGTTGCTAAAGGCTACACCCAGACGTATGGTATTGACTATTTTGAGACATTCTCTCCTGTTGCTCGCCTTAATTCTGTTAGAATTCTTCTGTCTGTTGCTGTTAATCTTGACTGGCCTTTGTTGCAACTTGATGTCAAAAATGCCTTCTTGTATGGTGATTTACAAGAAGAGGTCTATATGGAGCAACCTCCTGGGTTTGTTGCTCAGGGGGAGTCTCACAATGTTTGCAGATTAAAGAAGTCTATTTATGGGCTTAAGCAGAGTCCCCGGGCTTGGTTTGATAAATTGAGCAAAATTATGATTGATTTTGGGTTTCTGCGGTCTCAGGTGGATCATTCTGTTTTTACCAAGAAGACTTCAGCTGGTATTATTATTCTGATTGTCTATGTTGATGATATTATCATATCTGGCAGTGATTCTCTTGGTATTCAGGCTACTAAATCTCATCTGGGCAAACATTTTGCTACTAAAGATTTGGACAAACTTAGATATTTTCTGGGCATAGAAGTTTCTAGAAATTCTAATGCTCTTGTGTTGTCTCAGAGAAAATATGTCCTAGACATTCTGCAGGAGACTGGTATGTTGGGGGCGAGACCTGCTGATATTCCTCTAGATCCTAATGTAAATTGGGATGATGATTCTTCTCCTCTGTTTGCTGATCATAAAAAGTACAGGAGGCTGATTGGTAAACTCATTTATTTGACTGTCACCAGAGCTGACATTTCTACTGCAGTGGGTCTTCTTAGCAGATACCTTGATAAGCCCAGACAGTGTCACTGGGATGCTCTTTGTCAGATTCTACGATATTTGAAGAAGTCTCCTGGCAAGGGACTTCACTACAGGAAGCATGGACACTGTTCTCTTACGGGGTACTCTGATTCTGATTATGCAGGTAGCAGAGTTGACAGAAAATCTACTTCTGGATATTGTACATATGTTGGAGGAAATCTTGTTACCTGGCGAAGTAAAAAACAAAATGTTGTGGCCAGGTCCAGTGCTGAAGCCGAATATAGGGCCATGGCCCATACTGCCTGTGAATTGTTGTGGGTGCGCTCTCTGTTAAAAGAGTTCGGGGTTGACTCTTCTTCTTCTGCTATACCTATGCACTGTGATAATAAAGCTGCTATCTTCATTGCAAATAATCCAGTCTATCATGAGCGCACTAAACATATTGAAGTAGATTGTCATTTTATTCGGGAATCTATTCTGACTGGCAAGATCTGCACTCCCTTCACTCGTTCTGAAGACCAAGTTGCTGACATCTTCACCAAGCTGCTGGCGAAGAAGCAATTCTGCATTCTGATGGACAAGTTGGGCATGATTGATATCTATGCTCCAACTTGAGGGGGAGTGTTACAATATATTCCTGTTTTATATATTCTGTTAATTGTTGTGTTATTTCCATATTATATGTGGACCTCTCTGTAATTGTTTCAATGTTATATATATGAGGGTGCACACATTGTGCAACCCTACGCTTCCCAAACTGCTTTCTGTTTCACACTTTTTTGCTGAGAGATGAAAACACAATATTCTATGCCTGTTAAAAATTTTAAAACGGATAATGCTCTTGAATTTGTGCAAAAAGATGTTGAGTTGTTCTGTAAATCTGTTGGCACTATACATCAGACTTCTTGTGCATACACTCCTCAGCAGAATGGCATTGCTGAAAGAAAGAATAGACACTTACTAGATGTTGCCAGAACTATTATGTTGCATGCTAATGTACCTCGGGGATTCCGGCCAGAAGCCATCTTGATTGCCTGTTTTCTAATAGATAGGATGCCTTATTCTGTAATTGGATATAAAATACCTGTGCAAATTCTGAATCCTGATAAACATTTGTTCATTGTACCTCCTCGCATTTTTTGGCTCTACATGCTTTGTAAAGTTGCTTGGCCCAACGCATGATAAACTATCTCCACGTGCTGAAAAATGTATTTTTTGGGGTATTCTCGTACACAGAAAGGGTACAGATGCTATAGCCCAACTACCAAGAGATGGTTCACTAGCAGCGATGTTGTCTTTTTTGAGGGTACACCATACTACTCGACTCAAGAAGAGAGTCTTCAGTCTGAGCTTATTGCTTCTCCGCTACCTATTACTAGTGATTGTGTTTCTGATGCCACTACTTCTATACAACCAGCACCTCCTCTTATTGTTTATCAGCGCAGGAACAGATCTCAACCTGCACAAGACCCCCCCAACCAAGCCAATCTTCTCCTCCAGAAGGTTCTACGTCACCTGAGGTAATCTCTGACCTTAATGTACCTATTGCTCTTAGGAAGGGCACTCGTTCCTGCACTATCCACAATATTTCTAACTATGTATCGACTGATAATTTAAGTGTTCATCTTAGCAACTTTCTCACTGCTTTATCTGCTATTGCCATCCCAAAGACTGTACAGGATGCCTTGCAAAGTACAGCTTGGACTGCTGCTATGAAGGAGGAAATGCTTGTTCTTTCTGACAGCCAAACTTCGGAGTTGGTGGACCCACCTCCTCAGTGTAAGCATGTGGGTTGCAGATGGGTGTATGTTGTCAAATATCAACCCAGTGAAATGAAAAACGGGCTGAGCGGCCGATTAAACGGCCGATTAATCGGCCAAACACCCAGCTCGTTCGATTTTTGCTAAAATTGTCGTTTAACTTTTTTGTAATTAATCGCCCGTTTTTTACCCGTTTTTCCGTTTTTTTGCCGCTTTTTGGCCATTTTTTGTAAATTTTGTTGTACACCTGTAACTTTATATAAACTATATGGCCCCATGTATTACTGACTATAATATACTAAACTTAAATATCCTATGATAAGCCTAGTCTAATAGAATGCATACTTGTATGCAAGTTGGGATAATAGGGTACTGTTGTAAAGTGTAATTTATACAAGTAAAATATATGTAATGTAACTAGTATCTAATTTTAGAATGCATACTTTAGTTAATTGTACTTATGTAATGTATGACTAATTGATGATATGCACATATAACAATAAGTTAGAAAGGTATCCAATAATGAGTCTATTGTTTACTGTATGCAATTTGGGATAATAGGGTATTGTTGTAAAGTGTAATTTATACAAGTAAAATATATGTAACTATTATCTAATTTTAGAATGCATACTTTAGTTAATTGTACTGCTATAATGTATGACTAATTGATGATATGCACATATAACAATAAGTTAGAAAGGTATCCAATAATGAGTCTATTGTTTACTGCTTAACTATGTAAACATGTGATGCAAAAATATTTCTGAATCATGTATGTGGGGTATTTTATCTATGTCAAATCTATTATTTATTATATTATGGCTATAATTATTGTCTTATAGCTATCTTATAAACTAATTGGGTGTTTTTACTGTTGGGTAGAGTGTTTAGAATCTTTAGATATATATAAAAGTTTCAAAGAGTATTAGTATTTATATACATATATATGTAATTTGTATAAAATTATATAGGAAATTAAAACCCGTTTTTTAAAAAATCGGCCGCTTAATCGGCCGTTTACCTCTTAACCAATTACAAGGTGCTGTCCGCACGGTTACCGCTTAACGTTTTTTAAAACATTGTATCAACCAGATGGTACTGTAGAGCGTCTGAAGGCACGTCTTGTTGCTTAAGGTTATACACAGACCTATGGTATTGATTACTTTGAAACTTTTTCACATGTTGCCCGTCTTAATTTTGTCAGAGTTCTATTATCTGTTGTTGTTAATCTTGACTGGCCTCTAGTACAACTGGATGTTAAAAATGCTTTCTTATATGGTGATCTGCAAGAGGAGGTCTATATGAAACAACCTCCTGGGTTTGTTGCTCAGGGGGAGTCACATAAAGTCTGCAGGCTGAAGAAGTCTATTTATGGGCTCAAACAGAGTCCTCATGCCTGGTTTGACAAATTGAGCAAAATTCTGATGATTTTGGTTTTCTGAGATCTCAGGTGGATCATTCTGTCTTTACTAAGAAGACTTCTGCTGGCATTGTGATTCTGATTGTATATGTGGATGATATTATACTTTCTGGCAGCAACTCTATTGCTATTCAGGCTACTAAAGCCCATCTCTGCAAACACTTTGCTACTAAAGATTTGGGTAAACTGCGGTATTTTCTGGGCATAGAAGTATCTAGAACTTCTAATGCTCTTGTGCTATCTCAGAGAAAATATGTCTTAGATCTTCTGTAGGAGACTGGTATGTTTGGAGCTAGACCTGCTGACACTCCTCTAGATCTCAATGTCAATTGGGATGATGATGATTCTCCACTCTTTGCTGATAATAAAAAATACAGGAGGTTGATTGGTAAAATGATATATTTGACTGTGACTAGAGCTGACATATCTACTGTTGTGGGTCTTCTTAGCAGGTATTTAGATAAACCCAGACATTGTCACTGGGATGCACTCTATCATATTCTGCGGTATCTGAAAAAGTCTCCTGGCAAGGGACTTCATTACAGGAAAAATGGACATTGTTCTCTTAAGGGTTATTCTGATTCTGACTATGCAGGAAGCAAAATTGACAGGAAATCCACTTCTGGCTATTGTACCTATGTTGGAGGCAATCTGGTCACATGGAGAAGCAAGAAACAAAATGTGGTTGACAGATCTAGTGTTGAAGTTGAATATAGGGCCATGGCCCATACTACCTATGAACTTCTGTGGGTGCGCTCTCTCCTGAAAGACTTCAGTATTGAGTCTTCTTCTGCTATACCTATGCATTGTGATAATAAATCTACTATTTTTATTGCTAACAATCATGTCTATCATGAGTGCACCAAGCATATTGAGGTCGATTGTCACTTCATCCGGGAATCTATTCTTTCTGGCAAGATCTGCACTCCTTTCACTCGCTCTGAAATTCAGGTTGTTGATATATTCACCAAGCTTCTGGCTAAAAAGGACTTCTGCTCTCTGGTGGACAAGTTGGGCATGATTGACATCTATGCTCCAACTTGAGGGGGAGTGTTAATATATGTGTTGTTGTTACTGTTCTGTTATTTTATTTTATATTTTGGACCTCTCTGTAATTGTTCCAGTATTATAAAAAGAAGGGTACACTCATTGTGTAACCCTAAGCTCTCCAAATCATTTTCTAATTTACAGGGTTGAATGCAATGGGATGTCATGGGATGATTACAAGACTGGACGCCCTCTTCTTTATATTGGAGAGGGGAGATGCCCTAAGACTTAGGATGCAAGCTAAACGGGTTGAAATACAAAAGCCCACTAACTAGTTAACCTATTGACTAAATAGGCAAATATAGACTCTCTGAAAGTTATTACTGGCAGTAATTCTTTAGGCATATCTGATGTTAAAGAAGGATTACAGAAGCACTTTCACACAGGACCTAGGCAAATTGAGGTAGTTTCTGGGCATTGAAGTTCTTAGATCTCATACAGGCACGAATTTATCTCAAAGGAAATATGTGCTAGATCTACTTCATGAGACAGGCATGAGTGAATCAAAGCCAGTATCCACTCCTATGGACTATCATGTGAAGGAGAAGACTGATGATATTGATTATCCTGATTCAGGTATTATAGGAAGATTGTGGGTAAGTTGATATATTTGACAGTTACCTATCCTGACAACTCCTTTGTTGTAGGAGTGGTGAGTCAGCACATGAGCTCACCCAAGCAGGTCCATTGGACAGCAGTTTGTCGTATTTTTAGATATCTGAAAAGTGCACCTGGAAAGGGGATCACATATCTTAGACCTAAAGTTTCTGCATCTATTATTGTTCTGACTGGCTATGCAGATGCAGATTGGGTTGGTAATCAAAATGACAGAAGATCCACATATGGATAGTGTACCTTTCTAGGGAATCATCTTATTACCTGGAAAAGTAAGAAGCAGAATGTGGTGGCCCGTTCAAGTACAGAAGAAGAATATAGAGTTATGGCTCATGCTTGTTCTGAACTACCGAGGGTTCAATCCATGCTAGCTGAATTGAATAATCCTGTGATATCTCATGTTGAGCTTAGATGTGACAATCAAGCTGCTATGTATATTGCTAAGAATCCAATCTTCCATGAACGCACTAAGCACATAGAGGTTGACTGTCATCAATGTTTTAAAAAGCGTTAAGCGGTAAGCGTGCGGACAGCACCTTGTAACTGGTTAAGCGGTAAGCGGCCGATTTTTTAAAAAACGGGTTTTGATTTTCTATACAATTTTATATAAAAAAATGCACATGTATGCATATATATACTACACTTTTTGGAACCTTTATACATATCCAACACCCTAAATAACAATACTAAACACGCAAAATACTTTATAACACAACTATAAAACAATGATTATAGCCAAACTATTGAACAATAGACTTGTCACACATAAAACACCCTATAAAACTATAAAACAAAAAAGTATTGAGTATATATACATGATACAATAACTATTTTGCATCACATTACAGCAGACTTATCATTGATACCTTACTAACTTATTGCTACATTTACATATCATCACTTGATCATAAATTACAGCAGTACATGTAACCAAAGTATGCATTCTAAAATCTATATCATGATTAGTTACATGTAATTTACTTGGATATACAGCAATACCCGATTACTATGGCTTACATACAAAGTATGCATATTAAATTAACTAAGGCTTATCATAGAACATGTATTGTATATAAGTTTAATATATTACAGTCAATAATTATTTTACTTTCAAAAATTACTTAATGTTAGAGGCTTGCAGCAATTTTCTTTAAAAAACGGGTCTGAGCGGCTGATTAAGCGGATTAAGCGGCTCATTAAGCGGGTTAAGCGGGAAAAAAAATCTTTTTTTTGGAAAACGACTAATCGGGCGCTCAGGGGGTATTTTAAACGGCTGGGCTGCTGAGCTGATTAAGCGGCCGCTCAGAACGTTTTTCATTTCACTGACTGTCATTTTATCAGAGATCAAGTTAAGAATGGAAAGGTGGTGACTCATGTCAAATCCGAAGATCATCTTGTTGATATTCTTACAAAGCCATTGGATCCAGCAATGTTTCAGAATCTTAGTAACGAGATGGGCATACATGATGTGTACGCTCCAGCTTGAGGGGGAGTGTTAATATAGTTGTGTTATGTTTATTATATTCCTATATGTAATTTACATTTACTGCTGGACCACCTTGTAATTCACCCTTCTCAATAATTAATAAAAGAGGGAGAGTGCTTTGCAGCTCCCTCACACAATGGATATCGCGGCACTGTAACTCGCGTACAGCATCCACAGCATTCATCCTTAACTAAGGTAGCAATTCTTGTTTTCTTCATCGAAGGAACCGCTCCAGAGGAAGCGCCACATAATTACTCCCCCCTAACAACGTAAAACCCTTGGGCCCCGGCGCCCCCCCCCCCAACCCACCCCGGAACCATTTACAACGGAAAGCAGGCTGGTCTGTGCAGTGGGCAAATATTTTCTAAAGACAGTTTCCTCTAGGAGTTGAAACCAGAACCCTTCATTGGGGCTTACCGAACCGCACCACCTGAGCTACCCATCACTGGAAGGTAGCAATTCTTGTTATATACAATGATTACATAAAGGATCCAAGCATATATAGCTTTCTAAATGAGGGTAAAAACCATAGTAACAAAAGTCTCGAATTTTACAAAAATCAGCGATTTTTTGCGATTATATAGGCTCCCGAATGTTCACCACGATTAATATGTTGTTCGCCAATTTTTCACTACTTTTCACGATTTTTTCTGCTATTTCGCGATTTATACGATTTTTCACGATTCTTCATGACTTTTCATGTTTTTCACGATTTTTCCTTTTAAAGTCGTTTGCTCTTTTTTTACCCAACCATGTATAGAGAACTCTTGATATACACTAAACCTCCAACCCCCCACTCTCCTAACAGTCCATTGTTATTATTCAACTATTCTTTAATTCTTTTCCTACTTTTTTTAATCAATAAGATTGTATGTCTAGTGACCTTAATAGCTCCATTTGTATCTAATATGTTTGTATATATACATACATATATATCTATATACGTATGTGTATATACATCTATATGTATGTATATACATACATATATATATATACATATATGTATATATATATGTGTCTATATATAAGTATATATGTTTTCTTTTTTGGTAAAGTGTATATATATGCATATATACATATATAGCCGAATTATTCTCAATCATTTCCAAATTGTTGACCGTACTTTGATCGAAATATATCGACTTTTTTCACAAATTTTTGGTTTTTTCCGGGTTCTGGTTTTTTTTGGCTAGACAAAAAGTTGTCGAATCCCGAATTTGCCAATATGGCAAAAATCTAGACACTTTAAGGATCCGTGATCAAGTTTAGATGCATTGGTTGAACTGACAAGTGGATCATAAACAGCTAAATAAAACCTAAATAACTAGGAATCAGTGTCAGTTAGCATGGATTATATGATAGTACTGAAGCTGCACGAAGGAAGCATGGACACGTTCACGAACACTGACACGGACACTTGACACGACAATTTTCTAAAATATAGGACACGGACATGGCGTTGATGAGGGTTATATTTTTCTCTCTTATATATACACATGTGAGTGTATAATACATATATGCATAATAGCATATGAATATGAATGCAAAGGTGTGTTTATGTGTAGTATAAACTGTTAATATATATTCCTGTTTTATATATTCTGTTAGTTGTTTTGTTATTTCCATATTATATGTGGACCTCTCTGTAAATGTTTCAGTGTTATATATATGAGGGTGCACACATTGTGCAGCCCTACGCTTCCCAAAACTGCTTTGTGTTTCACATGGTATCAAAGCAGTAGATCCAGCCGCCACCCTCCCACCCTTCTCTCTCTTCTCCGGTCGGCCGCCCCCCCCCTCTCCCGCCCGCGCCGCCCAGCAGCCACCCAGCCACCGGCCGCCGCCCCGCCGCCGGGCAGCAGGCAGCGCCGGCAGCCGCCGCCGGGGCCGGGCGCCCACTCCGCCGCAGGGGGCCGGTGCGCCTCCGCGGTCCTAGCCGCTGGTACGTTAGCTCCGTGAAGTCCTACAGCGATCCGGTGGCTTGAAGTTGGTGTGACGTAGACCTTTTTTTCGGTCTCTTGCCTGCCTGGCCGTGTAGGCCGTCGTGCCACCGGGATCTGTTCTGCGCTTCGGCGTAGACCGTATGTGAGAGGTCTTCTCCGTGTTTTTTTGTGCCTGTCTGACGGCGTAGACCGTCTCCTGCCTGATCGTGCCTGTTCCTACTGTGCCTACTGCTCCCATGGCATCCTCGCATGATGACTTCCGCCGTCAGGTTACCACTGTGAAGCTTGATGGGCGCAACTATCCGCATTGGGTCTGCTCCATGACGATCTATGCCAGATCCTAGGGCAAGTACTCACATCTTACCCGTGCTGGTCCGCCAGCACCCGCAGAGGACGCTGATGCTAAAGATGTGAAGGCGTATGACGACTGGGTTCGTGACGACTCCACTGTGATGACCTGGATTCTCAACAGCAGCATTGAGAAGATTAGCGTCACACTTCTTCACCTACCTACGGCGAAGCAGATGTGGGATTAGCTCGCCGGTACTTACTCGCATAGTGAGAACCCCAAGAAGGTGTTTGACATCACCAAGCAGCTGGGACGTCTACAGTTCACGGGGACGGACATTGCGGATTACTTCTCTGACTTCACTGGATTATGGGGTGAACTGGAATCCTATCACCCTCTCTCCACGGACATGGCTACCATGCAGCGTCAGCGCCAGGAGCTTCAGTTGGTCCAGTTTCTATGTGGATTGCCCGAGTCCTACGCTGGAGTTGTGGACCAGATCTTAGCCAGTGACCCTCTGCCGTCACTACAGAGTGCCTACAAACGCCTTCAGCGTTTGCCTTCGTCTTCCTCGTCTCTGACTACTGATGTTGGGGACTCTTCGGCTCTTGCTGCAGCTTCTGGTCGTGGCTGTGGTCGTGGTCGTGGTCGCTTTACTGATAGTCGTCCTCCCCTGGGTGGAGGACGAGGACGGGCTGCTCCTGGTCGTGGAGCCTCTTCTACTGCCCCTACTGCTGGTGCGCGTCCTCAGTCAGGACAGCGCCTTTATACCTTCTGTGGCCGGTCCAACCATATTGAAGAAAAATGCTGGGAGAAATATGGTAAGCCGGCGTGGGCCAATGCAGCTGCTGACTCCACTCCTACTGCATCAGAAGGAACGACTCAGCCTACTGACTCTGCCTCCTCGGGTGCGACTGCTGACTACATCCGTGCTGAGGTGGAGCGTCTTCTTCTTGAGCGAGCTGGTGCGTCGTCTCAAGCTTCGACTAGTGGAGCTCATGCCGCCACTTATTCTGGTTGACACTGCCTTCCTGAGCTCCTCTTCTACTCCTGGTAATACTAAGTGGGTCATCGACTCCGGTGCCTCTTCACATATTTCTGGAAATCGATCACTGTTTCACAAATTATTTAAACCTGCTAGACCCTCATTTGTTATGTTGGCTAATGGTTCCAAGTCTGCGGTGTCTGGAGTAGGGGATATTGTTTCTGACTTTCTGCTGAAATCTGCCTTATATGTGCCTAGATTTCCCTTGAATCTGTTGTCTGTCAGCAAGATATTGCGAAGCCTACAGTGCAGTCTGACTTTTATTCCTGGTTCATGTGTTTTTCAGGACCTTCGCACGAGGATGAAGATTGGTGGGGGGTATGAAGGTGCTGATGGACTCTTCTATCTGGATCATTTGCCAAAAGCAGCTAAAGCATCTGTGACTCCTGCATTATCTACCTCAGTTTCTGCATTACAGTGACACTACCGGCTGGTCCATCCATCATCTGAAAAGCTTCGACATTTAGTGTCTGATCTTGGCATTTGTAGTTTTCAGTGCGAGTCATGTCAACTTGGAAAGCATACTAGAGTTATTTATCCTAGACGCAGTCAGATTAGCAGTAAAAATATGTTTGATATAGTGCATTCTGATGTATGGGGACCCTGTCATGTGCCAAGTCTATCTGGTCATAAGTATTTTATTCTTTTTATTGATGATTTTTCAAGGACTACTTGGTTGTTTATGATGAAAAGTAGGTCCGAAGTTTTGTCTGTTATCAAGTTTTTTTTTGCTGAAATAAAAACACAATATGGTATGCCTGTCAAAATTTTTCGTACTGATAATGCACTGGAATTTGTTAAAAAAGATGTGGATGTTTTTGTAAATCTGTGGGTACAATACATCAGACCTCCTGTGCTTATACACCTCAGCAAAATGGTGTGGCTGAGCGTAAAAATAGACATGTGTTAGAGGTTGCTAGAACTATTATGATGCATGCACATGTTCCTCGCTCGTTTTGGCCTGAGGCTATATTGACTGCTTGTTTTCTGATAAATCGAATGCCATCATCTGTGATTGGAAACAAAATACCTATTCACGTTCTTCAACCCGATATTCAACTATTTACTGTGCCTCCTCGGATCTTTGGATGTACCTGTTTTGTACGGTTAGTTGGACCTACTTCTGATAAACTGTCTTCTCGTGCTGAGAAGTGCATTTTTTTGGGATATTCTCGTACCCAGAAGGGATACAGGTGTTACAGTCCTACTGCAAGAAAATTGTATACTAGCAGTGATGTAGTTTTCTTTGAGGATACTCCTTATTATTCGACTCGTGGTGACAGTTTACAGTCTGATCTTATTGCCTCACCTCTACCTGTTACTTCTGATTGTGTGCCTGATACTACTGACAAAGTCACTACTGAGGCTGATAAGCCTCCTCTTATAGTTTATCAACGCAGGAACAGAGCACCTTCTACTCAAGAAACCCCCCATGAAAACCAATCTTCACCTCCAGAAGGTTCACTACACCTGAGGTACATTCTGATCTTGATTTACCCATTGCTCTTAGAAAGGGTACTCGTTCCTGCACATCACACAGTATTGCTCAGTTTGTTTCTACTGATCATCTGAATGTTCATTCTAGCAATTTTGTATATGCCTTATCTGCTGTTGTTGTTCCAAAGAATATCCAGGATGCTCTACAGAGTACTGGATGGTTGTCTGCTATGAAGGAGGAGATGTTGGCCCTTGCTGAACGAGATACTTGGGAGCTGGTGGATCCACCTCCTCAGTGTAAACCTGTAGGTTGCAGATGGGTGTATGCTGTGAAATATCAACCTGACGGCACTGTTGAAAGGCTGAAGGCACGGTTAGTTGCTAAAGGCTACACCCAAACGTATGGTATTGACTATTTTGAGACTTTCTCTCCTGTTGCTCGTCTTAATTCTGTCAGAATTCTTCTGTCTGTTGTTGTTAACCTTGACTGGCCACTGTTGCAACTAGATGTGAAAAATGCCTTCTTGTATGGTGATTTACAAGAAGAAGTCTATATGGAGCAACCTCCTGGGTTTGTTGCTCAGGGGGAGTCTCACAAAGTTTGCAGGTTAAAGAAGTCTATTTATGGGCTGAAGCAGAGTCCCCGTGCCTGGTTTGATAAATTGAGCAAAATTATGATTGATTTTGGGTTTCTGCGTTCTCAGGTGGATCATTCTGTTTTCACCAAGAAGACTTCAGCTGGTATTATTATTCTGATTGTCTATGTTGATGATATTATCATATCTGGCAGTGATTCTCTTGGTATTCAGGCTACTAAATCTCATCTAGGCAAACACTTTGCTACCAAAGATTTGGGCAAGCTTAGATATTTTCTGGGCATAGAAGTTTCTAGAAATTCTAATGTTCTTGTGTTGTCTCAGCGAAAATATGTCCTAGACATACTGCAGGAGACTGGTATGCTGGGGGCGAGACCTGCTGATATTCCTCTAGATCCTAATGTAAATTGGGATGATGACTCTTCTCCTCTCTTTGCTGATCATAAAAAGTACAGGAGGCTGATTGGTAAACTCATTTATTTGACTGTCACCAGAGCTGACATCTCTACTGCAGTGGGTCTTCTTAGCAGGTACCTTGATAAACCCAGACAGTGTCACTGGGATGCTCTTTGTCAGATTCTACGATATTTGAAGAAGTCTCCTGGCAAGGGACTTCACTACAGGAAGCATGGACACTGTTCTCTTGAAGGGTACTCTGATTCTGATTATGCAGGCAGCAGAGTTGACAGAAAATTTACTTCTGGGTATTGTACGTATGTTGGAGGTAATCTTGTTACCTGGAGGAGTAAAAAACAAAATGTTGTGGCCAGGTCCAGTGCTGAAGCTGAATATAGGGCCATGGCCCATATTGCCTGTGAATTGTTGTGGGTGCGCTCTCTGTTAAAGGAGTTCGGGGTTGATTCTGCTTCTGCTATACCTATGCACTGTGATAATAAAGCTGCTATCTTCATTGTGAATAATCCAGTTTATCATGAGCGCACTAAACACATTGAAGTAGATTGTCATTTTATTCGGGAATCCATTCTGACTGGCAAGATATGCACTCCCTTCACTCGTTCTGAAGACCAAGTTGCTGACATCTTCACCAAGCTGCTGGCGAAGAAGCAATTCTGCATACTGACGGACAAGTTGGGCATGATTGATATCTATGCTCCAACTTGAGGGGGAGTGTTAATATATATTCCTGTTTTATATATTCTGTTAGTTGTTTTGTTATTTCCATATTATATGTGGACCTCTCTGTAAATGTTTCAGTGTTATATATATGAGGGTGCACACATTGTGCAACCCTACGCTTCCCAAAACTGTTTTGTGTTTCACATAAACAATATGAAGTCGACAAATAAACCTGTTGCGTTTTTGGGGTAACTACATTAGATTTTCAGAATGAATGAACAGTGATTGAATTAGTTTATTAGACCAAAATGTGATTCATAATATAGAATTCATCTTGGATTGTGCATTTGGGCTCTATTTAAGACATTTATTTGTAATTTTGATTAAATCTTGTTGAGTTATATGTTCTCAATCACAAGAACACTTAGAAGTGGCTGTATTTTCAGAATTTACACTCTGAAACAGGTTACTACTGGAGCAGTTGCTGCAGGAAGTGTCCGGGGAGTGTCCAGGCTGTGTCCAGTTGTGCTCGGACTGCAAAAAAGGACCAAAATGGATAAGACGTGACATAGTCGTGTCCAAAACGTTTTGAGCCGTGTCCAAGAAATGTCTGTGTCCAAAATGTGTCCGACACGGACACGGCAGCTGTATAGAAGTGTTCGTGCTTCCTAGATGATATGGTGTATCCTCCTGGTTGTGATACTACTTACACTCGTCATATATATAGGCGGGCGTATAAAGAATCAAAAAGAAGTGAGTTAGAAATGAAGGAAGCGGCACAACAAATGTGGAGGTTCAGACCATCAGTCGCAGGAGGAGACAGTAGGACTGGACGTCGCAGTCAGCATGTTCCTGTTGTTGATATGGATACTAAAGAGGATGTTTTGCTCAGCAAAAAAGGAGGAAAGGCATAATTGTTGTTTTGTTATGTTCTGCTAGTGCTAGATTGAAAAGATGTTGATGAATCAGGGGATAGGAAACATGAGTCTTGGCAAAAAACTCTAAAAGGCATGTTCAGTGGGCCAAGGAGAAGGCGGGAACGGTTGCGGGTACATTTTTCTTTGCTCACAGAATACCAGCACATATTGCAATTGAACTATATCTACAACATATAGTTGATGTAATAGGGGAATCTGGTAAGGGAATTAAGGCCCCACAGCTTATGAACTTATGCATAAATATCTTCCTAAGCAGAAAAAAGAGCTACAATAGTGGATTAACGAGCAAAAGATATTGTGGGGTGGGTATGGGGTCACACTCATGTGTCATGGGTGGACCAGTGGTAATAGGAAACAAACTATCAACTTTTTTGCCCATTGTCGCGGATCTACTGTTTTTATTAATTCCATTGATGCTTCTAGTGAGGTGAAAGAGTATAGATATTTATCAAAGTTTTAAAAAGTGCAAAGCAGGAAGCGTGTGGACAGGACCTTGTAGCCGATTAATTTCCAGGTGGGTGCTTTTTAAAAAAATGGATTTTAATTTCTTGTTAATTTTCATGCAAAATTACATAAATATGTATATGAGATACTATATTTTTGGAACTATTATACATATCTAAACATTGTACAGAAACAATATAAAACACCCAAATCATTTATAACACAATGGTAAAACAATGATTATACCTATATAATATAGTAAACAATATACTTGTCATAAATAAAGCTCCCTATACCTATAAAATAGTAAGTGTATACAAATGATACAACAATAATTTTATATCACATGTTTACATAGCTAAGCAGTAAACAATATACTTGTCATAGATACCTTACAAACATATTGTTACATTTGCACATCATCAATTAGTCATGCATTACAGCTGTGCATTTAATCAAAGTGTGCATTCTGAATTAGATAATAGTTGCATATAATTTACTTACATACATTACAGGCTACAGCAGATTCCTATTATTACATCTTACATACAAAGCATGCATTCTAAATCAGAACTAGGTATATCATAGAACATTTAATGTATGCAAATTTAATATATAGTGAAATATTAATTGCACCATATGATGTACTTAATGTTACATGCTTACAGCAGTTTTTTTAAAAGCAAGGAAAAGCGGAAAAAAAGGGAAAAAGGAGGTGAAGCGGGTAAAAAGCGGCCGCTTTTCTTCCATCCGCTCCACAGCCGCTTTAAGGGGTCTTAATAGGCCAAGACACCGGTTGGTGATTAAGCGGCCGCTCAGTACGATTTTGAAACACTGATATTTATACCATCTTATGTAAAAAAACATGAAAGTTGTTGGAGCTCACAATGTTGAACAAATTGTTACTGATAATGGAGCAAATTTCAAGAAGGCTGGGGAAAAGATAATAAGAAATGTCCAGTGTACTGACGCCGTGTGCTGCCCATTGTATAGATCTCATTTTGAAAGATATGAGGAATCTTGATTACGTTAAATCTGTGACCGTTGATGCTAAATTGATTAATGTTTGATATATAATCAATTTTTGTTAGATGCAATGAAATGTCCCAAATATTGTAGAGGCGATCTAGTTAGAGCGAGGGTAACAGGATTTGCTACCAACTACTTGGCTCTAGATTCACTGAAGTCCAAAAGATATGGACTTAGGAAGTTGTTTCACGGAGTAGAGTGGACTTCCATGAAGGAACACAACCCCACTTGGTCAACGAATTGAAGAACTTATTGCTAGTAGGCCTTTTTGGGACAAGGTTACCAAGGTACTTAGGATAATGGCCCCTTTAGTAAAAGTCTTGAGGTTAGTAGATGGCTACAAGTCTGCAACCATGGCTTGGTTATATGACGCAATTGAAACAATAGTGGAGACAATGAAAAAAGCTGCTCCTACAGCCAATGCACAGTACCTGAACATCATGCAAAAACGATGGACATATAGCTTATGCATTCACTACACAAAGCGGGTGAGCGTCTAAATTGTAATTGTATGTATTTAACTTATTTATTGTGATGTGTTAAAAAATTAACATGTTGTGTTATTTATTTACAGCATACTACTTGAATCCAAGATTTCATTACTCGCGGCAATTGGGTATGAAACAGGAGACTTGATGAATGTTGTTAGGGATGTACTTAATAAGTTGCTTACATCCATAGAAGAATGGATGCAGATTTTATATTAGGTATATATAAATGAAAAAAAAGTTGTATTTTTAATGACAACTATAACTTCAGAAGTCACAACTCTTAATGTGATGTTTATTGGCTTTTTGTAGCTAAGATAATTCTGTGAGGGAACTAGATGCTTTGGGCACCCCAATGCAGTAGTTGATTCTGCAGAGGGTGATCCTTGTGAATGGTGGGTGTGGAATAGGACCGGTGCCCCCCATCTTAGAAAAATAGCCATTGCATTCTTTCACAGACAACTTCTGCAGCGGGTGTGAAAAGAATTGGAGCACTTTTAATTTAATACATTCAAAAAGAAGGAACATGTTGGGGGCTCTCAGGTTAAGGGATCTCGTCTATGTCCACTACAACATGCGTCTGAGAGCTAGATCCATAACAAAGACCAGCTACAAAGAAGTGAAATTTGTTGAGGTGTACGATCCTATTGACACAGCATACAGATTCCATCAAGACAGATACGAAGGCATTAATGATACCGATGATGAGGGTATCGATATAGTTGAAGATCCCTTAGAAAAATGAATGAATGAAATAGGTTGTCCATTTCTAGATAATATTGTTGGTCGTCCAAATCCATATGTGGAGGAACAATTTGAAGATGCTTCTGGTGTTATACTAGAAGAAGAACGAAGAAACAAAAGCCCACATGAAAGACTTGAGCAGAGCTTAAGCATGTAGATCTTGAAATGGGAATTAATAGAGCAGTGCAAGAGGAGTTGGCTAGGGCATCTAGTACTTCAAAATCTATGACTACATCATCCAGGTCCAAGTCTAAGAGTAATGATGATGACGATGGTAATGTGATGGTTAACGTTCTCCAGAGTATCCTTCAACAGTTAATCCTCGAAATGATGATCGTTCATGTGTCACCAGGGATATTCATATGAATCTACAGGAGATAGATATTCCAATGGCTGCAAAAACAATTTAAAGGAAGAAAACTCAAGGGGATAAAGACTATAGTACCACCACCTAGGTTACATGCTATAGGCCTCATGCAGCTATAGGATCCTATCTTCCTTTACAATACTATAGTGATTCCACTTCTGATATGGGGAGCATGAGCATTTCTGATTCTCAACCATCTTTGTTGATATGTTGTTTGGGCAAATACAACCATGGACACACCATCATGGGTATGGGTATTTTGGTTATCAAATTTAGCCACCACCACAACCAGAAGCATAATTAGAACATCAAATTGGATATACATATACAGCAAATGTCTCGAGCCCATATAGATCATATCTATAGAGATATGTTGTGTTTTTTTGTGTGTCATGTGCATAGCATGTGCCTCACTTATGTTTTTACTTCAGTAGTTTAGTCCCATATTGCTCATCTCTGCTTTAGTCTCTAATCCCTTCTGTTATATAAGAGATTGTATTGTACACTGGTTAAATTATCAAATAAGCAATTCCCATTCTATCTATATGGTATCAAGAGCAGGTTTGGTTCCTCAAGTTGCAAAAGCCCACCCTGCCCCTATGCCCTAGTCCTTTCACCCCCTGGTCACTGCAGCCTCTCCCTCTTCCCCACCTGTCGTTGCTGCCACCGCAGCCCTCCCCATTTGCCACTGCTTCCACCGCAGCCCTCCCCATCCGCCTCCGCTTCCACCACCCCCTGCCCCACCCGCCGCCACCTACCCACCCCCCACCCCGGCCCACCACCAGCCGCCGCTCCTCTTCCCTCAGCCCGCCGCCGCCCATTTACTCCTGTTGACCTCCTCTCTTGCTTCCTACTACTCATTTTTGTACGTGCAACCTTCCGGACAGCCATAGCCATCACACGTTGAGAGTCTCCTATCTCCCTGTTTTTTTTTGCCTGTGTCTCATGACGGAATATTGATCTTCCTCATTACGCGTAGGTTCCTTTATCAGTCTATCTGCCCGACACGGGTCTCTTTTGATCTGATGCGTCAGATCTCTGCTGCTACTGCTCCATAGCAGGTTCTTTATCCATTGCCTGTTGTTGTTGTGTCGCCTATTTGTTGTTGCCCTGCCTCTGCTCATTAAGGCTTCGATTGAGCCTCCTCGTTCTCTGTGTTACCACCGTCAAGCTCGATGTCTCTAATTATCATTTGTGGTCGGCGTCCTTCGTCCTTTATGTCAAGGCCCAAAGCTGGTACTCACATCTTACTATTGATCCTCCTACTGTTACTGCTGATGAAAAAAACCAAGCAAACACAAAAGTCTAAAGACGACTCTGGTGTTATGTCCTGACTTCTTAATAGCACCGAGTCGCGGATCAGTCAGTCATTGTTATGCCTTCATGATGTTAAGGCAATGTGGGACCAGCTCTCCCATGTTTATTCCCATCAGCAAAATCATAAACGTGTTTTTGAAACTTTCAAAAACCTGGCTAAGAGGAGTTTTCTTCTGACACTTCTATCGAGAACTTCTACAACCAGTGCTCTGCGCTTTGGAATGAGTACGAAATCTACCATCCCTTGACAGCCGACATCAAAGAAGCCCAGACGCAGCGCAATGAACTACAATTGGTCCAGTTTCTGGCTGCCCTACCTGCATCTTTCTCTGGCGTCCTATCCAGCGACCCCCTGCCTACTCTTCACGATGTTCTTAAGCGAGTTCAACGACTTCCGTCGATGACCTCCAATCCTGTTATTGAGCATCCTGCTCTAGTCTACTCTTCACGATGTTCTTAAGCGAGTTCAACGACTTCCGTCGATGACCTCCAATCCTGTTATTGAGCATCCTGCTCTAGTTGTTTGCACTACTGGGTCTGGACGTGGTCGCGGTCGAGGTCGTGACCGTGGCGGACGTCTACCTCCTACTTGTGGACGTGACTCGTGTCCTGCTCCTAATCAAGGCCAAGCTATTGGGCCTCGTTACTGTAACTGGTGTGGTCATGATAATCACAACGAAGATAGGTGTTGGATCAAGCATGGTAAATCCAGCCTGGGCTAACCAAGCATCTACAGAGACCTCCACCGATACTGCATCCGATCAACAATCTGCTCTGCCGTCTAATGAAAGGCTTCGCTCGGAGTTCGAGAAGTTTTTCCATGAGCGCATGAATCAGCTACCGTCGACATCTGATGTGGGTTCCTCTGCCATGTTTGCCTCTCCTTCAGCTGGTAACAATAAATGGTGCATTGATTCTGGTGCATCTGTCCATATGGCTGGTGACATCCAATTATTTTCTGCTCTGACTAAAACCTGTAATATTCCATTTGTCACTGTTGCGAATGGCTCTAAGACTCCTATTCATGGCATTGGCATTGTTCCTCTGCCTCGCAAGCTGCATCTTCAATATGTTTTATACATACCACAATTTCCTGTTAATTTATTATCTGTCACTAAAACTGTAAAACAGCTTCAGTGCTTTATTAAATTTGATCCCTCTGGTTGTGTTTTGAAGGATCTCCACACGAAGACGGTGATTGGTTCAGGCCATGAAGGACCAGATGGACTCTACCATTTGGATGGACCACCTGCAGCATCTGCTTTTTTGTCTACATCAGTTACAGGACTTCAGTGGCACTTTCGGCTTGGTCATCCATCCGCAACAAAGTTGAAGCATTTATTTCCTGCATTATCTGAAAAACATTTTTCTTGTGCATCTTGTGTTTTGGAAAAACAAACGCGGTTTGTATTTCCTGCTAAAAAAGAAATTGGTTCTAAGGCACTTTTTAATATCGTTCATGCAGACATCTGGGGTCCATGTTCTGTTCCTAGTCACTCAGGTGTTAAATATTTTCTGACTTTTATTGATGATTATTCCCGTGCCACCTGGCTTTTTTTTACTCAAAGATTGTAGCACTGTTTTGGACAATATCAAAAACTTTTCTGAAATTCAGACCCATTTCAATGAACCCATTAAGATTTTCCGTATTGATAATACCCTAGAATTTATGCAGAAATATGTCACGTCTTTTTGTTCTGTTCGTGGCACCATCCGTCAAACCACTTGTCCTTATACCCACAATAGAACGGTGTTGCTGAACGGAAAAATCGCCACTTATTAGAGGTTGCTCGCACTCTTCTTCTTCATTATAAAGTCCCTCGTCATTTTTTGCCTGAGGTAGTTTCTACGGCATGCTATCTTACAAATCATATGCCATCCTCTGTTTTACAGAATCGTATTCCTTACACTATTCTGTTTCCTGATGCACCTCTGTTCTCCATTCCTCCTCGTATCTTTGGGTGTACATGTTTTGTTAAAAATTTACACCCAGGGATGACAAAGCTTGATCCTAGCTCCACCAAATGCGTTTTTTGGGATTTTCTAGAACCCAGAAAGGTTACCGCTGCTTTGACCCGGTTCTCAAGCACTGGTTTGTCAGTGCGGATGAGATCTTTGAGCATATGTCCTATTTTTTTGATGATGGGGTAACGCTCTCCAGTGATATGTTGGCACCCACGCCTCTACCAGGTGTTGTTTAGGATTTGCCTTCTTCTGACCAGCCTAAAGGTCGCCCTTTGCAAGTGTACAAACGCCGACCAAAGACAAACACTCCTTTCATGGCCCCTCCACAACCAATTTCTCCGTCTGCGGATGATCAAACAAACACTAAGGTAACTTCTGACTTGCACCTTCCTATCAGTCTACGAAAAGGTGTTCGCTCCTGCACTAAACATCCAATTTGTCATTACTGCTCTTCTACTAATCTGCATAACAATTTTGCATGCTTCACTTCGGCTATTTCTGTTGGGACTATTCCAAAGACTACTGCAGAAGCTTTAGTTATTCCTGCATGGAAACAGGCAATGGATCAGGAAATGCAGGCGCTATGTGATCGCAAGACATGGGAACTTGTAGCTCGCCCTCCTTCATGCCCTACCGTTGGCTGCCGCAGGGTCTTCACCATTAAATATCAACCTGATGGAACAATTGAATGTCTGAAAGCTAGGCTTGTGGCAAAAGGGTACACGCAAACATATGGTGTTGACTACTTTGAGGCCTTCTCTCTTGTTGCACGATTAAATTCTGTTCAAATTCTGATTTCTGTTGTTGTTAACAAAGACTGGTCCCTCTTTCAGTTAGATGTTAAAAATGCATTCATTTATGGAGATCTACAAGAGGAAATGTACATGGAGCAACCACCCGGTATTGTTGCTCAAGGGGAGTCTGCCTTAAAAGTCTGCAAACTCAAAAAGGTCATCTACGGTCTCAAACAGAGCCCACGTGCTTGGTTTGACAAGCTCAGTCAGATCTTAGTCGCCTTTGGCTTCCGTCGCTCTCACTCTGATCATTCAGTCTTTTATCAGCAAAACAGTGGTTGGACTTGTCATTCTTATTGTTTATGTTGACGATATTATTTTATCTGGCAATGATATCGTGGGTACATAGGCAACTAAAACCTACTTAGAAAAACATTTTGTTACTAAAGATCTCGGAAAGCTGAGATATTTCTTAGGCATTGAGGTTTCCAGATCATCTGCAAGGTTGTGTTTCTCTTAAAGAAAATATGTACTTGATCTCTTGCAAGAAGTTGGTATGTTGGGCTGCAAACCAGTCAACACTCCCCTTGACCCAAATATGGATTGGGACGATGAAAATTCTCCTCCCTATGTTGATCATCACCAGTTCAGAAGGCTGGTAGGCAAGCTTATTTATCTGACGGTCACAAGAGCTGACCTCGCTACTGCCATAGGATTCATCAACAGGTATCTTAATGAACCTCGGCAGTGTCATTGGGATGTTATATGTCACATTCTACAGTATCTTAAAAGCTCTCCAGAAAAAGGCTTGTTGTATAAGAAGCATGGCCACTGCAATCTATCTGATTTCTCAGACTCTGATTATGCAGGAAGTCGTTCTGATCATAAGTCAACATCAGGATATTGTACATTTGTGGGCGGAAATCTTATTACCTGGCGAAGCAAAAATTAGACTGTTGTAGCCAGATCCAGTGCAGAGGCAGAGTACCGAGCTATGGCTCATACTGCATGTGAACTTATGTGGGTCCAGAGTCTCCTCCAGGAGTTCGACATATCCTATTCCAACCCTATACCGATGTTTTTTGACAACAAGGCCTCCATTTTTTTTGTGAGCAACCCCACTTTTCATGAGAGGACAAAAATATTGAGGTTGACTGTCACTTTATTCGAGAAACAGTACTTTCTGGCCGGATTTGCACTCCATATCTCAGCACTGAAAAGCAAGTTGCGGACATCTTCACTAAGATACTTCCTAAAGCTCGTTTTCAAACTCTAGTAGACAAGTCGGGCATGTTCGACATCTACGCTCCAGCTTGAGGGGGAGTATAGAGATACGTTGTGTTTTGTTGAGTGTCATGTGCATAGCATGTGCCTCACTTATGTTTTTACTTCAGTAGTTTAGTCCCATATTGCTCATCATTGCTTTAGTCTCTAATCCTTTCTGTTATATAAGAGACATTATTGTACACTGGTTAAATTATCGATTAAGCAATTCCCATCCTATCTATAATATCAATACAACAGTCTTGCATATTTTGATGATGGGGACAGACATGGAGCGATGTTCGTTCAGATATTCTTGTTGTTACTGTTATTCCTATAGCTCAAGTTCCAATACATGCTCCTCTTTCTCAAGCTCCTCATGCTCCATCTAAAAGCAAGAAGCGGTATCACAAAGATTTGGAACAACATTAGCCAAAGCTTGGGATGATGTAGTTTGTTTTTTGTGGTGTTTGAGGAACATATAACTTTATACAACAACGCTAACAGAATGTCAATGTCATGGAGCAATATGCCACCCATATCAACACAATATTGTATGATGCACAACCAGCTCAACTAGCACGTCACTAAACATACAATTGGTTTGAGTTGGTAAGTTACAATGTTATTCATATATTAGAAATTGGATATTATTATAGAAGTGTGTGTACTTATGTTTATGGATTTTGCTAGTAAAATTTCATAACATAATTCCCACATTTTGTCATTGAAATCCTTTATTGAGATCCCCAAGAAACATGACAGTTGTCTTACCTCCCACATGAAGGACCCCCCCAACCTACCCCCACATAAAATTTGATTGCCTAAAATGATGCATTTAGGTGTAGAGATCATGATTGCAAAATTTCATATATTAATTCATTCATTTTGGCATCGAAACGGGCACGGTTTTATTTATCTAAATTTTCGTCAAAAATTCCATAAATTTCCAATTTCACACTGTCGAAACGGTATCCAAATATGAAAGCTCGTCCTTGCGTTGAACATGTTTGAGAACATCCCATAGAGTAGGTTATTAGAGTGTCTATTTACTTAAGCGGTTTAGTCTATTTACTTAAGTTGTTTTATTCTATTTGTAATATGGGCCCAATTGTGTATTAGCCTATTAGGGTTTGTCTAGTGTATGTATGCTTCTCCCCTATCCTATTTATAGGAAAGGGTGTTGCCTTCTATCAATTAGAAAAACCTACAAGAAAAGGGATTACCCCACTCACACCGTTTTTCACATACGCAAGGGATCACTGGATAAGATCTGGTTTACAAAACCAGCGACAGAGTGAGGGAGCCTAGCCGAGAACCACATTTATCCAGGCTCAGAAACAGAAATCGGACATCGATGTCGTGTTGTGAGGCACATGCTATGCACATTACACTCAACAAAACAGAAATGTTTCGTTAAGATCTGGTTTACTTCAGTAGTTTAGAATTAAATGTCCGATTTTTATGTCGTGTCCGATGGCCTAGAAACAGAAATTTTTTAAAATTTCGCACTAAATTTCGATATTTACGGCCCTAACCATTTCGACGACCAAATAAGCAAATTAAATCATGAAAATTTACCAGGATGATCTAAACGCCAAGATCTACTCAAATATGCAATAATATTTCATATTGGATATGTGGGGGGGGGGGGTCTCCCACATTTGTAAGTGAAGGAAGCTGAACAATTTCGACAGAATTTCGATGGCGATTTCGATGGAAAAATGAAGGAATTAAGCTTTGAAAATCTACAAACACAAAGTCTAGACATAAACACACTAGATTATATAACAAATTTATATGTTTAGAGGTTAGGGTGGGATCCATGTCTTGATGAGGGAGTGCACAAATGAACAGAATTGTCAAGTCGTTAGACTGTAAACAGCTTACAAACCCACAATTTACCACTTAGACCTTAAAACTTACAGTTGCAAGTTACAAACTTACATGTTACAACTTATATAAGTCTAGTGTTAAAATTTAGTTAGGTTACATGGGTCACGTATACATAGATCAAAGAAAATGCATTATTTTAAGTCATTTTATGTATAAATATGTGTAATAATAACAAATTTATTGTAGAATTGCAGACTTAATACTATTATTTCATAGATCCACAAGTTTGTTTGTAGTTCATGTGATTTTCAAAAGAGAATCGCCAAAATACCTAACATGTAGTAGCAGCACTTAGAACTTTGTTATTTTTCATAGTATCTCTTCACATCTTTTAGAAGAGTGTAAACATAGAAAGAGGTATACATGGGCTAAGGATAGGGGAAACGTACCTTAGAATCAAAGAAAATAGCCTCTATAAGCAAAAGATACAAAGAGAATCGCCAAAATACCTAACATGTAGTGGCAGCAGTCTTAGGAACAAATATCTCAAAATTCTATCAAAATTTTGTGCCATTTCGCGAAATTATGGCCCAAACTAGGCGAAATTTGCACTGTTTTGCGAAATTTTGCACCTAAGTGCGAACTTTTAGCGAAATTTCTGCAAAATGACGTCCCATTCTCTGCGTACATGCGTTTTGATGTCCGATTGGAAAAAAATCAAAAATTTCGATCAAAATTTCGCAATTTCGATCGAAATTTTGTTCCATGCCGCCTAGGCTTTAGATGGGTTGCCTTAAACTGGCCGCCTACACTTTCAGATAACTAAAGTGGATGCCCAAGGCCTTTTAGGCTAACATTCAGACACTTAAAGACCAAATTAGCATGGATTAGGTCTGAATTTGGTTAAAGTACTTCAAGTTTAGTTTTTTTAGGGAAGAAATAGATCTAATTTGGACAGATTAGGCTTGATTTGGGGGAAATATATCTGATATGGGGAAAACATGTCTAAATTGGGGAATCAGGTCTGATTTAGCCAAATTAGGGCTCATTTCGGTCAATGTAGCACAAATTAGGGGATGTTATGTCTAATTGGGTCATGTTATGCCAAAATCGGTCCGACTTAGGCCAAATCGGGCAGACTAAGTTAAATTAGGTCCAATTTAGATCATGTTCGGTAAACTAAGGTTGAATATGTCTATCTTAGGTCATGACAGGTGTGGTATAGGTGAACTTATGATTGATTGAGCTTAGGGATGACCAATACAAATGTACACATATTTGAGTATAGATAAATGTATATGCAAAATCATTTATATATATGAAAAATATAAAACAATACAAAGAATGCTTAGAAACGCCTAGCCCCCCCAAGCGCCTGGACCCCCTAGGCTTCCCTAGGGTGGGAAGGACCGCCTACCCACCTAGACAACTATATCAAGAACTAAACTAACTAAAGTTCATTATATTGGCATTGAACTTCTTTGATGTCCGAAGAGAGGGGGTAATATACTTCATATTCATCCCAGAGAAACGAGCATTGGTTATCATAATATTCGACAGATCCATCAGTCAATTATTCCTTTTTCGCTAGATTTTTGAAGATCTCAAAAGACCTTTTTCGAGTGTTGTTGGTGAGAGTACACATGGAAGAGTTGATCCCACATGGCTTTAGCATTCTGAAGGTGGAGAGACAGATTGATCTTCAGTTCGGCATGATTAACCATCAATGTCATCATGCTCGAATCATCTTTAGTCTGCTAACTGTAGGCTTGTTTGGCTTTATCATCGGCAGATGCATCAAGAGGGGACGGAGCGGCAGATGCTTCAAGAGGGGACGGAGCAGCAGAAGAGATATGGGAAAATAGCCCTTGGGCTTTAACATAGAGCTCAAATGAAGCCAACCAAAGATGATAGTTTCATCCATCAAGTTTCACGGTGGTAACACAGAGACCAAGGAGGATCCGTAGTCGCCATTAGAAATGGGGTGATGATGCGCGCAGAGATATAAGAAGACATAGTTTGATATAAACACTAAGCAGCAGCAGATCGATATGAACAGATCAGATAAACCCACATAGGGGCAATAGAATATAGCAAAGAGGACCTACGCCACAAGGTGACATTTACTCCACCATGTGGCAGAAGTAGAGAAAAAGGGGGATCCTTTACGGCTTCAACGAGCTATTTTAGAAGTATTAATATACATCTTTATATTCTATTATTTGTAATTTATATATATTGTTGGACCTCTATGTAATTTCTACAATTTCTATTAATAAAAGGGTGAGTGGTCTTGAACCCTCACACGTTGCATTGCAAACAGCTTTGCGGCATACGATCACGTTCACATCGTATCAGAGCAAGGTTGCTCCTAGGGTTTCATCTAGGGTACCGCCTGCCCCCCCCTCCTTCGCACCACCGCTGCCAGGGCAGCAGCCACCGCCCCGCTGGCAGCAGCAGCCACCGCCTAGGAGAGCAACAGTTGCCGCCAGCCCAAGGGGCAGCCCGCCGCACCAGCCATCGGTCAGGGCAGCACTGTAGCCGCCGGCTCCGGGCAGGCCCACCGTCCGTCCCAGCCTCCGGTTCCTCCAGTTGACTCCGAAGGTAGCGCTTACATAAAATGGCTCGTTAAAATTCATAACGGAGGCTCCATTCGTACGTAGGAAATTCCAAATCACATCTCCATGTGTGATTAGGGAATTTTTCGATTGGGGCTATGGATGCGTCAGAAACGCATCTAATCTTTGACGTGGTGTGTATCTCTCTGTCACTCTCTATTCTTCTGTGATGTGTATCTCTCTGTCACCCTATCTCTCCGTTGAATCATGGAGAACACCAAGGCATCTACCATCCACAACGAGATGTCACCTATCCCTCGATCAAGCTTAACGGGAAAAATTATCTCTTGTGGATGAATGTTGTCCATACAGCGTTAGAATCCCGAGATAAAGCCAGGCATGTTGATTCTGATCCTCCTACTTCTACTGACAAAGGCTATGCTGGATGGAAGCGTCATAATAGTCTGGTGAAGACATGGCTATGGGGGAGCATAGAGCCTAGTATTGTTGCTAGGTTCATGTTCTATACTACTGCCAGACATATGGGACGCAGTGAAGAAGCATTACTCTCAAGAAAAGAATGTTCTTTGTCAGTTTATGATATATGATTGCCTCTTCGCCGAACGACAGGGAGACAAGCCTTCAGAAGAATATTTTGGAGTGATCCAAGGTATTGCTGAGGAACTGAGCTTCTATCATCCAATCCCTGTCCAAGAACAAGTCAAAGATAGAGATGACTTAATTACTGCAAAGTTTCTATCTAGCCTGAATTTGTCATGCAGTTCAGCCCGCAGTGTCATCCTCGCTTCTGACAAACTTCCCAGCTTGGAAGAAGCCTACTTGAGGATTCTACAATCAAATTTTGAATCAATTGATTCTCCACCTTTCTCGCCTTCTGGAGATTATCATGCATCTGTATCCGCTGCAGTTAGAGGAGGCCGTACAAGTATGGGAAGAGGACGCGGAGCACGTCCCAAGTGCACCTTCTGTGACAAACCTGGACACACTGTTGAGAAATGCTTGAAGAAGCATGGTAGACCTATTGCACCACCTGCGGGGGCAGCAAACTATGCGAGTACTGCTAAGTCTTCTGAGTCGTCTACATCAAATTTTGGTTCTTCTGGCATCACACTCACAAAGGAAAAATATGATAGATTTATTCTAGCTACACAGCATATGAGTGTGGGATCTTCTTCCTCAACAAATCTGGCTTCTACCACTAATAATCAGGCTACCTCCAAACTGGCTTCTGGTTTAACTTCTTCATTGGTGGTTGATTTTGGAGCATCACAGCATATGACTGGTATGAGGAGACTACTTCACTCCATTGACTCACATATTCCTAACAAATTTGTGACCATAGCAGATGGTTCACTGAGGAGAGTGTTAGCAAGTGGATCCATTTCTCTGACTCCTAAAATTAATTTTAAATATGCTCACTATGTGCATGCATTTCCTTTTAATCTTTTCTCTGTTGCAAAATTAGTTGATATTGTGAACTGTACAGTGACGTTTAGGCCTTCCTGCTTTGTATTACAGGACCTCAAGAGTATGAGGACGATTGGTGGGGGGCCTAGGAAATGTGATCTCTACTTCCACGGTGACAGTCTGCCTCGCCAAGTATCTGCTCCTGCTCCGGCTATTCTTTTGAACACATCTCCCTTACTGTGGCACTACAGATATGGACATCTGTCGTTGGAGAGCTTGAGAAAGTTAGAACCTGAGTTATCTCAAGTGTCTTCATTAGAGTGTCAGCCATGTCAATTGGGAAAACATCATAGACTGTCTTATCCCAGTCGTGTCAATAAACGGGCATCTTGTCCCTTTGAGTTAGTCCACAATGATGTTTGGGGTCATGTAAAGACGATTAATTATAATGGTTTTCGCTACTTTATTTCCTTTGTGGATGATTTGTCTCGCATGACATGGATTTATTTATTAAAGAGTCGAGAGTCTGTGTTATCCATTGTCAAGCATTTTTATCAAGAAATAAAAGTTCAATTTGATTGCAATATTAAAATTCTTCAATCTGATAATGCCTTGGAATATGTTCAAACTGCTATGGCTGATTTTTGTAGCTCCGTTGGGATGATTCATCGTACGTCTTGTCCTCACACTCCTCAACAAAATGGGGTAGCTTAGCGTAAAAATCGTCATCTTCTTGATATTACTGGGACTATTATGTTTCAATCCAATGTCCCTAAGAGGTTTTGGCCTGATGCTTTACTTACTACATGTTTCCTGATCAACAGACAACCCTCTTCGGTGCTTTAAGGACGTACGCCGTTTTCTGTCTTGCGTCCAAAAGATCAGCCTTTCCTTGTTCCTCTCAGAGTGTTGGTTGTACTTCATTTGTCCACAATTTTGATCCCAAGGCAGATAAATTATCCCCTAGGTCTATTAGGACTCTTTTTCTTGGGTACTCCAACACTAGCAAAGGATACAAGTGTTATTATCCCAGTCTCCATCGTATGTTTGTGTCTCGGGATGTAACTTTCCATGAATCCACACCATATTTCTCGAGTGTTCCCAGTAAGGGGGAGCAATTGTGTGAAAGTGAGAGAGTGCCACCATCAGGCATCGGTTAGAGAGTGCCACCTATCATTCCTGATTATACTGTCATTCAGGAAGAGCAACCAGCATGTGATACATTAATTCACCAATATCAACATGTTTATAGCAGACGAGGCAGGCAGGATCCACAGGAGGTAGCGACTCCAGTCTCTGAGCCTTCCCCATCTTCCATTACTCAAGAGATTTCTACATAACCATCTGACCTTGATGTTCCCATTATTGTTCGTAAAGGTACTCGTTCCTGTACTATTCAACGTCCTATTGCAAATGTGTGTTGTTTGTCGAAATTATCCAAGCAGGCTCGGTCATTTGCTCTTGGGATTGATTATGTGGTCATTCCAAGAACTCATCTTGATGCTATGAAAGATACCGGATGGAAACAGGCGATGCATATGGAAATGTCTGCTCTTCTACAAAACAACACATGGGATCTTATTGACTTACCTCCAGGGAAAAATGTTGTGGGATGGAGATGAGTATTCACAGTAAAACATAATCCAGATGGTTCAGTTGAGAAGTTGAAAGCTAGACTGGTGGCAAAAGGTTATACTCAGACATATGGAGTTGATTTCTTTGAGACCTTTTCACCAGTGGCTCGTCTGAATTCAGTACAGATTCTTATTTCTCTGGCTACTACCTTTGGATGGCCTCTATTTCAGCTTGATGTCAAGAATGCCTTTCTCCATGGAAATCTACAAGAAGAGGTGTACATGGAGCAACTTCCTGGATTTGTTGCTCAGGGGGAGTGTCAGAAGGTGTGAAGATTGAAGAAAGCCATCTACAGGTTGAAACAATCTCCTAGAGCTTGGTTTGACAAGTTCAGTGATGTTGTACTAGTACTAGAGATGGGCTTCTCTCGTTTTGTGACTGATCATTCCTTATTTTATTCTAGCTCTTCTGTCTGATCCATCATTATTGATGTATATGTTGATGATATAGTTATCACTGGCAGTGATTCTACAGGCATATCACGTGTGAAGGAAGGATTGCATGGACACTTTCATACAAAGGAGTTGGGCAAACTAAGATATTTTCTGGGTATTGAAGTACTTAGATCTCATGCAGGTACTAATTTGTCATAGAGGAAATATGTGATGGATTTACTGCAAGAAGCTGGCATGAGTGAATCCAAGCCGGTGTCTACTCTTATGGACTATCATGTAAGGGAGTTGACTGATGATACTGGTTATCCAGATCCAGGATACTACGGGAAAATTGTTGGGAAACTAATATATCTGACAATTACTCGCCCTGATATTTCTTTTGTTGTAGGTGTGGTGAGTCAGCATATGAGCTCACCACAACAGTCACACTGGATGGCAGTCTGCCGTATAATGAGATATCTGAAGGGCGCACCCGGTAAGGGGATCACCTACTATAGATCCAAGACTCATGTGTCTACTCTTGTTCTTACTGGTTATGCAGATGCAGACTGGGCTGGTAATCTGAATGACAAGAGGTCTACTTCTAGGTATTGCACGTTTCTGGGAAGTCACCTTATCACCTGGAAAAGTAAAAAGCAAAATGTTGTGGCTAGATCAAGCACGGACACTGAGTATCGAGCAATGGCTCATGCCTGTTGCGAGTTGCAGTGGGTTCAATTTGTACTTTCTGAGTTAAAGATTTCTGTTTCATCTCCCATAGAGCTCAGATGTGACAATCAGGTTGCTATTTACATTGCCAAGAATCCAGTCTTCCATGAGCGCACTAAACATATAGAGGTTGACTGCCACTTCATCAAAGATCAGATCAAGAATGGCAAAGTGGTGACTCCGCATGTCAAATCTGAAGATCAACTTGCAGATATCCTCACAAAGCCGTTGAGTCCAGCAACATTTCAGAGCTTTAGCAACAAACTGGGCCTACACGATGTGTACGCTCCAGCTTGAGGGCGAGTGTTAATATATCTCTTTATATTCTATTATTTGTAATTTCTATATATTGTTGGACCTCTATGTAATTTCTCCAGTTTCTATTAATAAAAGGGTGAGTGGTCATAAACCCTCACACAAGCTGCATTGCAAGCAGCTTTGTGGCATACGTTCACGTTCACAAGAAGGTACTGGCAGACAAAAGGGTAGGAGAGAGGAAGGAGAGAAAAGGCTACAAAAGAAGCAGTGAAGAGAAGAGGTTTAGGTGGAGGCTGAAAGAGCATCAGGGAGAGGAGGGATGGCGCGGTTGTGGTGGGTGGAGGGGTGACTGTTGGTTTGTGTATGGAGAGGGGGTGGAGGTTGTGGAGGGTGGAGGGAATGGTGATCGAAGAGAAGAGGGGAGGGGTGGTTGTGGCAGAAGTGGAGTGACGAAGGGCGGGGAGATGGCGACGCGAGGTGGAGGGCGGGTGGGTGGCGGCGGTGAAGGCCAGGGGCAGGGCTAGGGTGGGTGGCGGCAGGCATAGTAACAAAAGTCTCCTAATTTCACGAAAAATCGACGATTTTTTGCAATTTTATAGGCTCCTAAATGTTCATCGCGATTAATACGTCGGTTGTCGATCTTTCCCGACTTTTCACGATTTTCCCCCTTTTGCGATTTATACAGTTTTTCACGGTTCTTCGTGACTTTTCACGTTTTTTCACAATTTTTCACTTTTCAAACATTTGCTCTTGTTTTACCAAACCATGTACATAGAATTCATGATATACACTAAACCTCCAACCCCCTATCTCCTGATAATTCATTGTTATTGTTCAACTATTCTATAATTCTTTTCCTACTTATTTCACTCAATAAAATTATATGTCTAGTGACCTTAATAGTTACATTTGTATCTAATATGTATGTATATGTATACATACATATATATATGTATATATATATGTATATGTATATCTATATGTATATATATAATATATAATATATAATATATGATATATAATATATAATATATAATATATATATGTATATGTATATATATGTACATATATACATATTTTTGTACAAATATGTATATATAAAAATATATATACTTTATACATGTATATATATACCCGACTTATTCTCGATTATTTCCGAATAGTTTACCGAACTTTGACCGAATTATATCAACTTTTTCACGAATTTTAATGATTTTTTCCAAATTCCGACTTTTTCTGGCCAGCTGAAAAGTTGTTGAATCCCCGATTTGGCACTATGGCGGCAGGAAGGGCAGGTGCAAAGCCGACGGGCGGGCTATGTTGAGATGGGGGAGGAAAGTGTTAGGGTTGGGGAGGGGAGAGGATAAGATGGATCATAACTATAGATAAATGAAGGCTTGTTTATTGAGTGAGTAAAACAGTTTACAATGCAGTCTCTTATATAACAGATGAGAGTAGAGACTAAAGCAGAGATGAGCAATATGGGACTAAACTACAGAAGTAAACAGCATAAGTGAGGCACATGCTATGCACATGACACTCAACAAGACATAACAGAATACAACATATCTCTATACTCCCCCTCAAGCTGGAGCGTAGATGTCGAACATGCCCAGCTTGTCAATCAGAGTTAGAAAGCGAGCTTTGGGAAGTATCTTTATGAAGATGTCTGCAACTTGCTTGTCGGTACTGAGATATGGCGTGCAAATTTTACCAGTGAGAACTGCTTCTCAAATAAAGTGACAGTCGACCTCGATATGTTTCGTCCTTTCATGAAATGTGGGGTTGCTCGCAATAAAAATGGAGGCCTTATTGTCACAAAACATAGGAATAGGGCTAGAATAAGATATGTCAAACTCTTGAAGGAGACTCTGAACCCATAACAGTTAGCAAGCAGTATGAGCCATTGCTCGGTATTCTGCCGTTGCACTGGATCTGGCGACAACAGTCAACTTTTTGCTTTGCCAGGTGACAAGGTTTCCACCTACAAAAGTACAGTAGCCTAAAGTTGACTTCCGATCAGAACGACTTCCCGCATAGTCTGAATCAGAGAACCCGGATAGGTTGCAGTGGCCAAGGTTTTTATACATCAAGCCTTTTCCTGGAGAGCTTTTAAGATATCTCAGAATATAGCATACAGCATCCCAATGACATTGTCGGGGTTTGTCAAGATACCGGCTGATGAATCCGACAGCAGCAGTATGATCAGCTCGTGTGATAGTCAAGTAAATAAGCTTGCCTACCAGCCTCCTGAACTGGTGATGATCAGCATAGGGAGGAGAGTTTGCATCATCCCAGTCCATGTTTGGATCAAGTGGAGTGTTAGCCAGTTTGCAACCAAGCATGCCAGTTTCCTGCAACATATCAAGTACATATTTCCTCTGAGAAAGACACAGTCCTGCAGATGATCTGGAGACTTCAATGCATAGAAAATATCGAAGTTTTCCCAGATCTTTAGTGACAAAATGGTTCTCTAAGTAAGTTTTAGTTTCTTGTATGCCCACTGTCACTGCCAGATAATATTATGTCATCCACATAAACAATCAAAATCACAAGTCCGACTTCTGTCTTTCGAAAGAAGACGGAATGGTCAGAATGAGAACGACGAAAGCCAAAGGTGACTAAAATCTGACTAAGCTTGTCAAACAAGGCTCGTGGACTTTGTTTGAGACCATAGATAGCCTTATGCAGCTTACATACTTTGGAGGCAGACTCCCCCTGAGCAACGAATCCAGGTGGTTGCTCCATGTATACTTCTTCCTGTAAATCTCCATAACGAAAATGCATTTTTCACATCAAGTTGATAGAGTGACCAATCTTTATTCACAGCTATAGAAATCAGAATGTGAACAGAGTTTAACCGTGCAACAGGAGAGAAAGTCCCAAAATAATCAATACTGTAGGTCTGTGTGTAGCCCTTAGCAACAAGACGGGCTTTGAGACGTTCAATAGTACCATCCGCTGATATTTAATAGTAAAGATCCAACGACAGCCCACTATAGGGCAAAAAGCTGGACGATCCACAATCTCCCATGTCTTGCGATCACATAGTGTCTGCATTTCCTGGTCCATTGCCTTCTTCCATGCTGGAATAGCAAGAGCCTCTGTAGCATTTTTCGGAATACGGATAGCAGATAGTGCAGTAGTAAAGCAGGCAAAGTTGTTATGCAGATTATCAGAAGTGCAGAAATGACTGATAGGATGCTTAGTACAGGATCGTACACCTTTCCTTAAGCTGATAGGAAGGTGCAGATCAGAGTTTACCTCAGTGTTTATTTGATCATCTGCAGACGCAGGAATTGGTTGAGGGGCCATGGAAGGAGTGCTTGTCTTCGATCGGCGTTTGTACACTTGCAGTGGACGTTCTTCAGGCTGGTCAGATACAGACAGATTTTCAACAATGTCAGGTAGAGGTGTTTGTGCCTACACATCAGGAGTTAGGCTAGCTCCATCCTCAGAAAAGAAGGGCATATGCTCAAAGAAGACAACATTTGCACTGACAAACCACTGTCTAAGTATCGGATCAAAGCAGCGATAGCCTTTCTGAGTTCGTGAATAACCCAAGAAAATGCACTTAGTAGACCGAGGGTCAAGTTTCGACATTCATGGGCGCAGGTTTTAACAAAACAAGTACACCCAAAAATGCGAGGTGGTACAGAAAATAGAGGTGCATCAGGAAACAAGATAGAGTATGTGATGCGATTATGTAAAACAGAGGAGGGCATGCGGTTTATAAGAAAACATGTCGTAGTGACAGCCTTAGGCCAGAAACGGTGAGGGACTTTGTAATGGATAAGAAGAGTGCAAGCAACCTCTAAGAGATGGCAGTTTTTGCGTTCAGCAACACCGTTTTGCTGAGGAGTATAGGGACAAGTGGTTTGGTGTATGGTGCCATGATTAGAGCAAAATGAGGTGACAGAATTTTGCATAAATTCTAGGGCATTGTCAGTACGAAGAATTTTGATGGTTTTATTGAATTGGGTTTTTATTTTTGAGAAGAAAACATGGATATCGTCCAAAACAGTACTACGGTCTTTAAGCAGAAAAAGCCAGGTAGCACGGGAATAATCATCAATAAATGTCAAGAAATACTTAACACCAGATTAACTCGGGACACTACATGGACCCCAGATGTCAGAGTGAACAATGTCAAACATATCTTTAAACCCAATATCATTCTTTGCAAAAAAACAGACCTCGTTTGTTTGCTCAAAACGCAGGTTTCACAAGAGAATTTATGTTCAGCTAAAGCAGGAAATAAAAACTTCATCTTTGCAGCAGACGGATGACCCAGTCGAACGTGCCACTGTAGTCCTGAGACAGATGTAGATAAGAGGGTTGACGCTGCATGTGGTCCATCTAAGTAGTAAAGTCCATCTGGTCCTTCATGGCCCGAACCCCGAACCAATCCTCGTCTTCGTGCGGAGATCCTTCAAAACACAACCAGAGGGATCAAATTTAATAGAGCACTGAAGTTGTTCGACAGTTTTACTAACAGATAGTAAATTAACAGGAAACTGAGGTATATATAAAACAGAGTGAAGATTCATCTTGCGAGATAACGGAACCGTGTCAATGCCATGTACATGTGCTTTCGAGCCATTAGCAACGGTGACAGATGGAATATGTGAAGTTTTAGATAGGGCAGAAAATAGGTGGAGGTCGCCTGTCAAGTGAACAGATGCCCCATTGCTTTGGCATCATGAAGGCACAGGAGAGACTGACTAATGCGCGGCTCGGTGCTGTTGAGAAGCCTAAGACATAACGCCTGAATCGTCTTTAGACCATTGGGCATAAGCCTGTTTGGTCTTGTCGTCAACAGTAGCATCAGGAGCAGGAGGTGGATCAGTAGTAAGATGAGAGTATCTGTCTTGAGCCTTCACATATAGAACAAAGGATGCCGACCACAGATGGTAGTTGGATCCATCGAGCTTGACCGTAGTAACACAGAGAGATCTAGGAGGCTCCACATATGCCATACGGGGCAGAGGCAGACACTAGTAGAAAGGTGACGTAGCAGCAGCAGGCAACAAGTAAATAACCCACGACGGGCAGCAGCAGACAAAAATAATAAACCCGCTATGAGGCAGTAGCAGGAGCAGGGATCTGATGCATCAGATCAGAAGAACCCGTATTCGGGCAGAGATAGATGAAGAAAACCTATGCCGTCATAAGGAAATCAATAATCCTTCATGAGGCACAGGCAGAAAAGGAACCGGAAACGTAGGGGACTCTCAACGTGAGAGGTCTATGGCTGTCCGAAAGAGTCGATTACCCGGTAGGAGAAGAGGAAGGATGGGATTGGCGAAGAAGGAAGAAGATGGATGCGGGGGTGGAGAGGGAGGGATAGCGGTAGCCGATGGGTGGGGGGTGGAGCTGCTACGGCGGCAGCAGGGAGGGGTGGCAGTGGAGGCGGAGGAGCGGCGGCGCTGGCAGGGGAGGGGGTGGTGGCGGCGGCGCTGGGGGGGAGGGGTGGTGGTTGGCGGCCGGGGGGGGTGGGGGGGGACTTCAGGGCATGGGGGCAGGGTGGGACAGAAAAATTGGGACCGGGCCTGCTCTTGATACCATATAGATAAATGAAGGCTTGTTTATTGAGTGAGTAAAACATTGTACAATGCAGTCTCTTATATAACAGAAGAGAGCAGAGACTAAAGCAGAGATGAGCAATATGGGACTAAACTACAGAAGTAAACAGCATAAGTGAGGCACATGCTATGCACATGACATTCAACAAGACATAACAGAAAACAACATATCTCTATAATAACCGTTCGATACCATATAGAAACATATAATATTATTTGATGTCTAAAACAAATACAAGGCACTCTCTTCTGTAGGACAAGAGAGTAAGTGAGAAACAGAATTAGTATATATGGGACAAAAGAAAAGCTAAAGAAAAGACAAGAAAAAACTAAATATAAAGTATAAAGCATATATATATATATATCAATAGTAACACTTATAAAAAACCTACAGCAGTCTTACAGGACATTCAGACTTTTAGAGCGTTCAAATGTTCCACTGATTGTGTTGTAGAAAAGGTTGTGACTGATATTCCTGATTGTTAGTCAACATCATCAATTATAAGAAAGTTCTAATAATAATGAATAAACAAGATAGATTGAAATATAAGAGCAATCAAACTTACAAAAATGTAAGGTTTTTTAAAGGACGGACAACAATGGCAATGCTGCCGTTGAAACGATTATCTGCAATATTTCTAAACATGCAGTGGGATGTCATTACTATAACTCGTTATTTAAAAATGAAAAGTTCTATTATAAAAAAAATACATGATAGTAGCGCCCTTAGGAAGAAAGCGAGGAAGTCTACCACAAATGGTGTTTCCACTTATATCCCTACAGCATAAAGATGGACAAAGATAAGCTTCTGATATTCAAAATTAAAATTTATACCGTCAAAAGAATCTTTAGTTGTTTATAAAAAATAAATTGATCCAAATAACAAATTCTCCAACACCCAGCTTACCAATGTTTTTAAGATAACCAAAACAAAAGATGTCACCTAAAACTTCTATTTTTTGTTTATTTGTTGTTGCTTGAAAAACTCCGCCTATGTTTTCATTTTTTGTGTAAATGTAGCCGGTCCCAAGTCCGGGTAAAGGAGGAGGGTTGGTGGTAGGTTGACAGCCAGCCTATAAAAACTGTCACTCTTTCTATGACATGGATCCTTATAAGAATATCGTTGGAGCGTCCCTACCTAGCGACGCGCTGCACCGGCACCCGGGTGCAGTGATAAATATGCAAGGGGTTTCGACACAACGACGCCCGGTTGTGTTGAAGGATAAACAAGGGTTTCCACATCTTGGACGGGTGTGGGTAAAGAAGCTAGTCCCGCTGCATCATCGCCCGGATGTAGTGAAAAATGTGCAAGGGTTTCCACATCTTGGACGGGTGTGGGTAAAGAAGCTAGTCCCGCCGCATCATTCCCCAGATGCAGTGAAAAATGTGCAGGGGCAACATTTTCGACGAAGGCAAGTAAAGAAGCAAGTTCAACAAAAAAAGATTAGAGTTGGATCTTGGAATATTGGCTCTTTGACAGGGAAATCTTTGGAGATAGTGGATACCATGATGAGGAGAAAAGTCAATATAGCTTGCTTGCAGGAAACCAAGTGGACAGGGGAACGATGTAGAGAGATTGGAGATACAGGATACAAAATCTGGTATACAGGTATTGATAAACATAGAAATGGCGTAGGTATTATCGTTGATAAGATGTTGAAGGATGACGTCGTCAAGATTACAAGGATGGGTGATAGAATCATAGCTATCAAGGTTGTTCTTGGGGGAAATATTTTTAACATTATTAGCGCTTATGCCCCCCAAGTTGGCCTTAGCGAGGATGCGAAGAAGGATTTTTGGGATGACATGGATGAATTGATGCAAGGAATACCGATCGAGGAGAAGATTATTATTGGGAGTGATCTAAATGGCCATGTGGGGAGTGGTAATGCTGGATTTGAGAGAGTTCATGGTGGTTTTGGATATGGCAACAGGAACGGAGAAGGAGAGAGGATATTAGATTTTGCAGTTGCATATGATATGATTTTGGCAAACACCCATTTCAAGAAAAGAGAATCTCATAAGATTACTTTCAAGAGTGGGCAAAACTGTAGCCAAATTGATTACCTCCTTACAAGGCGGGTGGATCGTAACATATGCAAGGATTGTAAAGTGATTCCTAGCAAAGAACTCACGACCTAACATAGGTTGGTAGTTTTGGATATTAATATGAAGATCAATAAAGGCAAACATAACGGAAACCAAGATAGCAGGATCAAGTGGTGGAATCTTAAAGGAGAAAAGAAATTGACTTTTCAAGATAAACTCATCAAGGAGGTAACTTGGAACTTGGAGTCTGATGTTAATACTATGTGGCATAACATGAGCTCCTGCATAACAAAAATTTCCAAAGAGGTTTTGGGGGAGTCTAAAGGTTGTAGACCTCCACAGAAGGAGACTTGGTGGTGGAATGATGAAGTACAAAAGGTTGTTAAACTGAAAAGGGAGATCTATAGGAGCTTGCCCAAATCTGGACATGATGCAACGTTCCAAAGATACAAGCAAGCAAAGATACAAGCAAGCAAATAAAGAAGCGAAAAAGGTGGTTCGGGAGGCATGGTCTAGATACTTTGATGATATGTATAAGAAGCTGGACACTAGAGAAGGGGAAAAAGATATATATAAAATGGCTCGTATAAGAGAAAGGAAAGGAAGAGACTTGAGTCAAGTAAAATGCATAAAGAATGAAGATGGTAGAGTATTGGTGAAGGACGATGATATCAAAAACCAGTGGAGAAATTACTTCCATAAGCTTTTCAATGGAGATATTGCATATAATGTTAGCGACTCGTGTGACATGAATACAAGAGATATCATTTACACACGACGAGTTTCACCTTTTGAGGTCAAGAATGCTTTGAAAAGGATGAAAATGAGAAAGGCATGCGGACCAGACAATATTCCCATTGATGTATGGAAGAGTATGGGAGATGAGGGAGTTACATGGTTAACAAATTTCTTTAACAAGATCATGAAGACCAAGAAGATGCCAGATGAGTGGAGAAATAGTATTATAGTCCCAATCTACAAGAACAAAGGTGACGTTCAGAGCTGTACAAACTATAGAGGTATCAAGCTGATGAGTCACACGATGAAGCTTTGGGAGAGGATTATTGAGCAGAGGTTAAGATCTATAACGCAGGTATCAGATAACCAATTTGGTTTCATGCCTGGAAGATCAACAACAGATGCTATTTTTCTGATAAGGAGGCTTATGGAGAAGTATAGACAAAGCAAACGAGATCTTCATATGGTGTTTATCGATCTAGAGAAGGCTTATGATCGAGTACCCAGAGAAGTGTTATGGATGGTTTTGAAGAAAAAGGGTGTGCCTATCCAATACATTGACTTGATCAAAGACATGTATGATAGCTCTACTGCAAGTGTCAAGACTCCTGGAGGAGAGACACCAACTTTTCCTATTACAGTTGGGGTACACCAAGGATCCACACTCAGCCCATATCTATTCGTTCTGGTTATGGATGAGTTAACAAAGAATGTTCAGGATGATATTCCTTGGTGTATGTTATTTGCTGATGATATTGTTTTGATTGACGAAACAAAAGATGGATTGAATGATAAAGTTGAATGTTGGAGAAAGGCATTGGAATCAAATGGATTGATGATTAGCATGAGCAAAACTGAGTATATGCATTGCAATTTCAGCCAATCTCGCAGTGTGAATGATGGAGCCAAGTTGGACGGAGTAGATATACCAGAATGTGACAAATTTCGTTACTTAGGTTCTATTATTCAAATAGACGGGGATGTCCAAAATGATGTTTGTCACCGGATTACTGCCGGATGGTAGAAATGGAGGAGTGCAACTGGAGTTTTATGCGATCAGAAGATCCCTCTCAGGTTAAAAAGTAAGTTTTATAGAACATCTATACGACCAGCCATGCTCTATGGGAGTGAATGTTGGGCGGTGAAGAAACAAGGTCTCAACAAGATGAACGTGGCTGAAATGTGTATGCTGAGATGGATGTGTGGGAAGACAAGAAAAGATCGTTTGAGAAATGACTATATCAGGAATAAAGTGGGGGTGGCGAGCATTGAGGACAAGTTGCGTGAGGGCTGACTCAGATGGTACGGACTTGTGCAACGCAGACCTACTAGTGCGCCTATACGAAGCAATGTTATTGAGCCAAACACTATAAATAGAAGAAGAGGAAGGCCTAAATTAACATGGGATGAGCTTATAAAGAGAGATTTTGAATCTCTACATCTCAATCAGAATATGGCCCATGATAGAGCTGAATGGAAACGAAGGATCCATGTAGCCGACCCCAACATAGTTGGGATTGAGGCTTAGATGATGATAGATGATGATGATGCAGTTGCTTGAAATGTACCATTTAGTCCTCAAGCATCGAAAGAGTCTCACTAGACTACTTATGTGTTTTACTAGGATTTATCTGCTTATTAGAATTTATCTTCAAGTTTTTTTATATTAGAGATTTTCTGTTTTGCTACACAACTTAGGCCCTGTTTGGTAGGGTGTAATATAAAAGTGTTAAGTTTGAGTGTCACCATTTCCTGCTTTGTAATTATTTGGTAGGGTGTCATACAGTGCAGTTTGTTGTTTTGAAACAGCACTCAACTACCTGATTCTGCTCAAAATCCAGGAAAAGGTTCCGCGCCGAGAAAAGGGGTGGTCGGGTGTAGTTAGTTCCTGTATCTGTTACTGCTGTGCGACTGACAGCATTCTACCATGAAACCGAACATGCTATTTTTGTGGGGGCCACCAGCTGTGATGGTTGCTTCGTTCCGGTGGACCATTGTACAGCCTATCGTGGCTATTTCTAACAAAACGCAGCTGCTACGCCAATACTTTCCAGAACTATACCAAATAGATGAGATCAATTTCCTTGATTTGGATCACATCATACCAAATAAAATCTTTGTCGTTCTAACTATACACATTTGTTTTCCACACATTTTAATTCACTCAATTCACACCTATTACACCCTACCAAACAGGGCCTTAGTGCAATTGTCGGGTGATTTTGGGTTTCAAGTCAACTCACTTATAAATATCCAAGTCAAAAGGTTTGTTTGCATGGTTGAATTACGGTATCGTCATTCCTTGGAACATACCCCATCAACTATCAGAGAAACATATCTAAACCCTAGGTCTAGATCCGGTCCCCCCCCCTTTCCCATGCCTGAGCTTCACACCCGAGACATTAAGTTTAATCTTCACCATGACCTTCACGTGCTAGCCTCCTTCCCCGCTCTATTCACTAGGGTTCTATCGAAACCCCGCTTTTCTCCTATATATTAGGTTCTGTATTGTGTGTCAATAAGAAATAGATCTCAAATATATCTAAATAGATATTTTGCTAAAGAGAGACTAAGAACCCAATATTCAATCCAAATATTAAATGGATATGGAAGAAAACACTAATTTGTATATAGTACAACTAAAAGCCTTATTGATCGATAAAAAATTTCGGATTATCATTTTCAAGTGAAATTGTTGCCATAGTGGGTAATTGAGTAGGGACCCATCGGATAAACTTTGGGAATTTTTCAGTCAATAGTCCTTAAATATGGTGTGATGCTTTTTACTTTAGCTGCTATGAATTGTATTCACTTATTACATGTTACCTTCAAGTGTGGAACAGCGGAATCCAAGAGTGCTCAACTAGTAATATAGAATAACATGATATTCTAGATATGCATATGGGTAGATCTATCAAACTAGGTCAAAATTTGCGGGTACCCATGGGTCGACCCGTTTAAGTCGGGTTTGGGTGATGAAATTTGCAAACCGTTGGAAATTACCCAAACTTAAACTTGTGGGTTTCACAAGTCACCCGTTTAACCAAATTAACTACATAAAAATTTGTATAATGATCTACTACTACTTAAAATAAATATGATTATCTACTACTATCCATTAGGTGTTAAGGACTTTCAGTCGAACTTGTCCAACAACATTTGATATCGGAGAGAGATATTGGGGGGGAAATAAATCTATGTCTACAACATTATCTAATTACTCTATCAAACTTAATATGGAGTTGATGTACAAGTTATAACTTTTACGTTATACATTTTTACTAAGAAACTATGTGGTTGAATGGTTGTAAAAATTGAACATGTTTTATGATAGCGGCAATGTATAGTATTAGGTTGTTTTTATGCTATATTTCATGTAAAGACACTAGAGAATGATCATCTTTTACCATTAGAGTAGAAACTTGCATAATACTTTTTATTGAACACATATTATATGGGCACCCGTAGGTGACCTGCAACTTGTAAGATCGGGTTTGGGCTTGTTTTTGTTTGACCCGTTTTGAAATGCATCTTTTAGACCTGCACTCGCGAGACCCAAACCCACAATGACCCAACCCACCCACCCGTTTTGACAGGTCTACATATGGGGTGTCACATGAAGTAATATTCGAGCAGCATTAGCAAAAAGGCCACTAAATATGATAAGTTCAGGAAGCCTTACTGAAGTTGGAGTTGTGATCCTAATCCTATTATGTAGAATGGTTATGAGAAAGTTCACGGTGGTTCCATGGCAGTGGGGATTTTGCAGTTGCTTATTAAATGATTTGGCAAACACCCATTTCAAGCAAAGAGATTCGCATATGTTTATTTTTCACAGTGTTCACAACTATGGATAAAGTGATTACTTCCTTATAAGAGGGTGGATTAAAAGTATGCAAGGATTGCAAAGTAATCTTCTCTCACCACCCAAAATAAATTGGTGATTTTGGATATTAACATGAAGATTAAAAAGGTAAGCATAGTAGAAACTAATACAGAAGCATAGTCACAATAATCGCCGACTTTTTGAAAGATTCATATTTTAAAGAATTTTTCCCTAGCCGTAGGTGACGGCCAAATAATTATCAACTCCCGAATTTTCCATTTTATTCCTTTATTATTGTGAATTATTTGTGTTCTACATCTGTCCCATTTTATATTTGTAAACTGAGGAGCCGCAATGCAACGTGCAATGCAGTGTTGGGAGAGGCAATAGGCCTTCTCCATTTTTATAAATATGAGAAGTTGGAAAATTTACGTAGAGGTCCAGCAGGATATATAAATTCCAAAATAGAATAAATAGTTGAATATATGAAATATATTAACACTCCCCCTCAAGCTGGAGTGTACACATCGCGTAGACCCAACTTGTTGCAAAAACTCTGAAATGTTGTTGGACTCAATGGCTTCGTAACTCGTAAGAACATATGCAAGTTGATCTTCGGACTTGACATGTAGAGTCACAACAGTTCCCTTCTTAATATGATCTCTAATAAAGTGGCAGTCAACCTCTATGTGCTTTGTACGTTCATTGAAGATTGGGTTCTTGGCAATGTAGATGGCCGCTTGATTGTCACATCTGAGTTCTATAGGAGACAAAATAGGAATCCTTAATTCAGAAAGTACAGATTGAACCCACTGCAACTCACAACATGCATGTGCCATTGCTCTACACTCAGCTTCCGTAATCTTGCCACAACATTTTGCTTTTTGCTTTTCCAGGTAATAAGATGATTTCCTATAAATGTGCAATATCCAGATGTAGACCTTCTGTCATTCAGATTACCAGCCCAATCTACATCTGCATAACCGGTGAGAGAAAGTGTGGACACAGGAGTCTTAGGCCTATAATAGGTGATTCCCTTACCAGGTGCACCTTTCAGATATCTCAGAATACGACAAACTGATGTCCAATGAGACTGTTGTGGTGAGCTCATATGCTGACTCACCACTCCTACAGCAAAGGAAATGTCAGGGCATGTGACTGTCAGATATATCAATTTACCCACAATTTTCCTGCAATATCCTGGTGCTGGATAATCAGTATCATCAGTCATCTCCTTCACATGATAGTCCATAAGAGTAGGCACAGGCATGGACTCACTCATACTTGTTTCCTGTAGTAAATCCAGCACATACTTTCTCTGAGACAGATTTGTACCTGCATGAGATCTTGAAAACTACTAGAGGGGGGGTGAATAGAGTTTTATAGATAATTTAACAATTATTGAACTCAAACAACCTCAATGAAAATATTGGACAAGGAGACACAGGGTTTAGAGTGGTTCCAACTATAGCAAATACTATAGTCGTCAGTCCACTACCCGGTTGCTTACCCAACCGGGATTTGAAAAGAAATTTATTTTATTACCTCGCAAGGACTTTACATAAAATACAATTTCTTTTCCCAAACCCTTCAAGCAGCCTTCACCTAGAAGTAATCGCCCAACCTTGAAGCAGCCTTCCCTTGAAGTAGATGCACCAACTCCCGTTGCACCAGCCTTCTGAAGTAGCTTCCCTTGCGATAGCCTTCTTGAAGTAGCTTGAAGTCCCCTTCTCCACCTGAGAAGTCAATCCTCTCCAATCTGCAGCCTCCAACCCTAGGAGTAGCAAGGAGAGTACAAATAATAAAAAGGAACAAGAAAGAAAAAGGAAATTACAACTTATCCTTTAAGCCCAAGGCTTGATATGCCTAGATCAAGCATATAGATCTCCTAGCCAAGTGTGTGAACTTGTGATTGCTGTGGATAGGAGAATCTAGCCTATAGGACACGAAATTGAGCTAAGGAGAATGTAGACTAATGATCACAGTGCTCAAATTGCTTGCAATAGATTGCTCAAGTATGCTCAAGTGTATTCTCAAGTGTAACAAGTGAATTCTAGTGTCATATGGCTTGTCCTATTTATAGGAATGGCCTAAGTATGCTTAAGGACGTTCTAGACAACTTCTAGGGGTTTCTAAGTGCTTAACTAGCCGTTAGGTACAAAGTTGTTGCTTTAACAACGGCTAATTAATTTATTCTGCAGTTGCTGTCAGAGACCATCTCGGTCGACAAATGGTCGACCGAGACACCTACTCGGTCGAACTTTTGTCGACCGACAGGCTCTCTGGAACAAGTGATTTGCAACGTCTTTCTTCAACTGCCAACTAACTTGTCTGTTGTGTCTAACGGCTACTTTGGATCTTTCTCGGTCGAGAAGATTGTCGACCGAGAGTGTCTCGGTCGAGGAGTTTGTCGACCGAGAATGATCATGTTTCAAGGTTTCAATTTAGGCACTAATTATATGTATGAGTGTGCAAAGGTGATCCTAATTAAATGGGATGACGTGTCTAACTATGGTGTTTGGCTAGGGAAAATCTAACGCTTGATTTACATGCAATTCTAAGTACTTGTACATTATATATTTGTACAAGTTTTTACAACAATGATTACATTGCATGAAAATATAAACATTTTAGCTTGGGGATTTTCCCTAGTTGCTTTGCCATCCATCTTAGTCCTGCACACTCAAGTAGCTCGTTAGATTAATAAGAATGAAATGTTTGTCATCATCGAAACAAAGGGATTTATCATAATATCCAATTTATCCAACAATCTCCCCCTTTTTGAAGATGACAAACATTTCCTAAATATGAAATAAGGAAATATAAAGCATGTGAGTTTCATACTTGAAAATTACCTTTTGTAGCCATTTATGTTTTGCAAGTGAGTGCTGGCCAAGATGTTATGAAACTCATTTATATTTTTGATTTTTATATTCTTTCTCCCCCTTTGTCATTTCAAAAAGATATCCAAGTTGAATATTTTATTTTTCTTCTCCCCCTCAATTTTATATTATGCTCCCCCTTAAATAGATATCCTATTAGGAACATGGATTTTTGTCTAATTTATCCACAGTTCGTTTCTCAATCATTTGCAAAGGATGTTAAGCCTTGAAATAATATGAGATTCCCTTAAGCGTATGATGAATGTATATTTATTTCTCATTTATCAAAGGATGTTAAGCCCTAAATTAAATGAGAATCCTCTAATCTTAGAGTACATAAAAATGTCTCCATCCAAATGCAAGGGATGTTAAGCCCTGTTTTGGGTAGAGAGTTCCTTCAAGTACAAAATACCATTTTCAATAAATTCATAAATTTCTTTATAATCAATGAAAATTTCCAGCTACACATGGTGGTTACAATGTTTTTGTAAGCTTCTTCAATCAAATGGTCAAAGTTGTTTTTATGATCTCCCCCTTAGATATCCCAAATAAAGACTTAAATGCTTTGCAATATGTTTGAAGAGTGTCCATATGCATAAAAGAATACTCTGTTTCACAAATGATGTTCAACATGCATCCTTGGTTTAAAATTATTTGATGAGCAATCATTTGCAGCAGAATTATTTCAGACTTGACAACAGAGACCTGCTCGGTCGACGATTTCTCGACCGACAGTGTTCTCGGTCGAACAGGTCTCGACCGAGACTGTTTCTGTGTCAACGATTGTTGTTAATTCTAACCACAAGTTTTTTATTTGTTACTCCCCTTAATTTGTATGCTTTACAATAATAATCTTTATAATCCATTTATTTACAAGATGTCTCATATGCAAAAAGATATCCATCCAAGTCAAAAGGATAACCATTTTCATTAAGAAATATGGAAAGATAGACACATCATACAGAAGTGATCCATAACAATCATTCAAAGCAAGTCATTACAACTAATATTACTCCATCACTCACTGAAAAGATTTAAGAATTACATCAACGTCAGGATCTTTCCCAATAAATGGCTCAGCTCCATAGTATTGAACCAAGGTTTGCCAATCTAGAGCTCTCGTCTTGGTTAAAGCATATGCTTCCAAGAATGTAGGAACTCGGTCAAATCGGAAATGAGCAACAATATCTTGCAATTGCATAGATGAAAATTGAGTATGTGTTAGATCCATGGATGGTGGAGGTGGAGTTTGATAGTAGTTGTACGAAGGATTGTATGGATTGAGCATGCCTGGATTTAAAGAATATGGATATTCATCAGTTTGGTTTGGGGAAAGGGTTTGCATTCTTTGGTTTAAATATGTCATGGCATGATGATTGTAGTCTAATTGTCTACTAAGGTGACATTGGGAGCCAGCAATATAAGTAAGAGTATTTTGAATGGGGTCCTGTGGTAGGGTAGTAGGAGGAGGTGGTGGTATGTCCTGATGAGATGTTTCTCCTTCTACTCTAGCCCTTTTGTGACCAAAATCTATTCCCATTTTCTCTACAGTATTCTTACTTATCTTTTGTGGTCGACGCTCCCATGTATATCCCATATCCTCAATGTTTGTTTTAAGAAAATGTTGAGTAATTTGGCAAACGAAATCCGCATATGGTGGGTTGCCAGAAAACTCAATCATGTTTTTAAGAATTATACGGATGAAGTTTGTGGGAATGCGGCTTATGATGGCATAAATGAGGCACATACGGAATATTGGAACTTCAGATTTGTTGGCTCTAGGGTGAATATTTGTAGAAACAATGAGATTTACAATCCTACAGGCTGGTTTGAGATTTATAGCGTAGTAGGTTCCCCTATCTTCATGACAAGTAGTGTTGGATTGAAAAATAGCTCTTTTTATGTCACTAAGGCTAATGGTATGATCATCTTGGGAGAGTTGATTTAGTGGATTTCCGGTGGTGAGATCAAGGGAATCTTGGTATCCATCTATGTCAATTTCTAGCATGTCAAGAATATCCCCTTCGGTAAATTTAAGGCTATGCCCATTGACCATGGTGTAGAAGAAAGTGGTTTCATTTTCAGTATGGGATATGAGATTGGCATAAAATTCGTTGACTACCTTAGTGGAATAGAAAGGGAAAGAGGGATTGATGAAGTCCTTCAATTTTTGCACTTCAAAGAGATCTTCCAGATCGACTATGTTGATGAAGTCCATGACCTCGACTGGTCGTCGTGGAAGAGGGGCTTTGGAGGAAAGCCGTAGATATCGATCACCAGCATCTCCATCGACGAAGGCGATGTCGTTGATGATCGTCAGTGGCGGAGTGGCTTCCCGAGCTTCCCGTCCTTTCCTGCCGGCGACCTTCTTCTTCCCACGGGCAGCTGATGATGAGGCCATTTGTGTTACTTGAGTGTGGAGAAGAAGCAAGGAAGATTTGAGAATGAGGATGCTGAAGAGTTGCACAAAAATGCACTAGAGAGGGACAATGGAAGCAAGAGTATGCAAGTGTGAGTAAGTGTCCCGTTTTTGCTCCCTTTTATAACATTCCAGCGACCAGGTCGGTCGACGATTCGTCGACCGAGCGTCCGCAACGGTCATGTTGCAGACGCGCCACTCGGCTCCCTAACGGTAGAATTCCCAACGATCAAATAACGGTCGGTCTACAACGGTCGTATCCAACGGCTATTTCTCGGTCGAACACTTGTCGACCGACGTTGTCTCGGTCGAGAATTTGTCGACCGATAGTGTGTTCGACATTAGGTCTGCCTATATTCTGTCGGTCGAGAGAGAGGGACTGACCGAGAGGTTTTCGGTCGAAGTGTTCGTCGACCGAGAGACTTACTAAGTACGAATTTTGAGGCTGATTTTTAAGACTATTTTTGTAGAGCTCACATATATAGATTAATATTATGTTTATTATTGACAGTATTGGGACAAGTTGTGATCATAAATTAATTTCTTTTAACCATAAAAGGATATCCAAAATAGTTATTATGTCAAACTTATTTTAGGTCGAATTTGACTACGACCATAGCGCCCCTTGGTCAAATTTGATTGTGACCAAGAGGCAAATTTTGCAGATTTTTCAAATTTAGTGTATGAGTATAATATCTGCAATAAATATCAAATTGAAGCATAATACTATCAATAACTCATTTTGCTTGCCTTAAGCACAATTTCAGTGTAAGCTTGAATCTTCCAGAAAATAAACTATTTTAATTTTGTAAAGATGTTTTCCAAAATTGTATTCAGTCATCAATAAAAAGATAGCAATTTTACTAGAATAATTGCAGCAATTTTCGTAGTAAACTGAAAACAGTGATATGCTCGGTCGACTATTTTTCGACCGATGAGGTCTCGGTCGACAGTTGCTCGACCGACCAGATTCCTGGAACTGTTTATTTGTTTCGAGGTTATTATATGGGTTAACTATTTAGATGCTTACATTTATTTGTAATCTCATTATGTTAAGTTGAGATAGACATAGAATTATGCAACTAATGTCTTTTGGTCATATCTCAACTTAATCTTATTTGTTTAGTTTGGAGGTTTAGGAACCCAAACTAACTCGACATCTCTTCTCTTGTAAGGACATGAAAATGAATAGTGGCCAAGGCGCAAACAGTAATGACAACATATTGAGTCAACTTCATATCTTTTTCTATGGTTGTGTCCTATGTTGTCATTGGATGAGGATGTCCTTTTAGGTACATATATAGATTGGGTTTGTGACTTTCTCTGACTAGGTTGTTGATGAGATTTTCCTTTAGGCTTGTAACCTAGTCCCCTTCTCCCAATTTGTTGATAGGGATTATCTAGAATTTGATCAAGAATACCATGGTTATTCAAACTACGAACTTGTTGTTGTAGCTTGGCAATCTCATCTATTCTTTTCTTAATGTCTATTTTTGCTTGGTCTAGATTGGATGACAATAAATTTCTTTCTTTAACAATAGTGTCATAATCTATATGGGTGCACAATAATGGTTGTTTTTGAAGATCGTTTACTTGAGTCTGTAAGTTTGAATTTTCAACAAAAAGGAGCTTGCAATCGGCTTCCATAGATTTTAACTTAAGATCAGAAAATTTATTTCCCTCTTTGAGATCCTCATTTTCAGATGCAAGAGCAAGAAGTTTAACATTTAGATCATCATTTTCCTTATTTGATTTCTTTAATTTCTTTTTGCATTCAACATATTTATTATGTGTTTCTTCAATAATAGCAACTAGTTCTTCTTTAGATAAATCAAAAAGACTTACCTCTTCTTCTTCTTCTTCACTAGTTGTAGCAATAAGGCATTCTTTGTGCTTATCCTCTTCCTTTGATCTCCATGGGCATCCGGTTGTTTTGTGGCTTGTTCCTAAACACCAATTGCAGCATGTAGTGGTTTTGTCCAAACAGCACCTTTCACCATTTCTCTCCATTCTTCAAGACCTGGTTAGGGTTCCTTGAAGCCTGCTCTGATACCAATTGAAAACTACTAGAGGGGGGGGGTGAATAGAGTTTTATAGATAATTTAACAATTATTGAACTCAAACAACCTCAATGAAAATATTGGACAAGGAGACACAGGGTTTAGAGTGGTTCCAACTATAGCAAATACTATAGCCGTCAGTCCACTACCCGGTTGCTTACCCAACCGGGATTTGAAAAGAAATTTATTTTATTACCTCGCAAGGACTTTACATAAAATACAATTTCTTTTCCCAAACCCTTCAAGCAGCCTTCACCTAGAAGTAATCGCCCAACCTTGAAGCAGCCTTCCCTTGAAGTAGATGCACCAACTCCCGTTGCACCAGCCTTCTGAAGTAGCTTCCCTTGCGATAGCCTTCTTGAAGTAGCTTGAAGTCCCCTTCTCCACCTGAGAAGTCAATCCTCTCCAATCCGCAGCCTCCAACCCTAGGAGTAGCAAGGAGAGTACAAATAATAAAAAGGAACAAGAAAGAAAAAGGAAATTACAACTTATCCTTTAAGCCCAAGGCTTGATATGCCTAGATCAAGCATATAGATCTCCTAGCCAAGTGTGTGAACTTGTGATTGCTGTGGATAGGAGAATCTAGCCTATAGGACACGAAATTGAGCTAAGGAGAATGTAGACTAATGATCACAGTGCTCAAATTGCTTGCAATAGATTGCTCAAGTATGCTCAAGTGTATTCTCAAGTGTAACAAGTGAATTCTAGTGTCCTATGGCTTGTCCTATTTATAAGAATGGCCTAAGTATGCTTAAGGACGTTCTAGACAACTTCTAGGGGTTTCTAAGTGCTTAACTAGCCGTTAGGTACAAAGTTGTTGCTTTAACAACGGCTAATTAATTTATTCTGCAGTTGCTGTCAGAGACCATCTCGGTCGACAAATGGTCGACCGAGACACCTACTCGGTCGAACTTTTGTCGACCGACAGGCTCTCTGGAACAAGTGATTTGCAACGTCTTTCTTCAACTGCCAACTAACTTGTCTGTTGTGTCTAACGGCTATTTTGGATCTTTCTCGGTCGAGAAGATTGTCGACCGAGAGTGTCTCGGTCGAGGAGTTTGTCGACCGAGAATGATCATGTTTCAAGGTTTCAATTTAGGCACTAATTATATGTGTGAGTGTGCAAAGGTGATCCTAATTAAATGGGATGACGTGTCTAACTATGGTGTTTGGCTAGGGAAAATCTAACGCTTGATTTACATGCAATTCTAAGTACTTGTACATTATATATTTGTACAAGTTTTTACAACAATGATTACATTGCATGAAAATATAAACATTTTAGCTTGGGGATTTTCCCTAGTTGCTTTTCCATCCATCTTAGTCCTGCACACTCAAGTAGCTCGTTAGATTAATAAGAATGAAATGTTTGTCATCATCGAAACAAAGGGATTTATCATAATATCCAATTTATCCAACAGATCTAAGTACTTCAATGCCCAAAAAGTATCTCAGTTTTCCCAGATCCTTTGTATGAAAGTGCACCTGCAAGCATACTTGTTAAGGCGGCAAGGCGACACGGCGTTGGGGTTGGACGCCTTGTGCCAAGGCGCGACTAGGCGCGCCTAGGCGCCGCCTAAACGACCTTTAAAAAAAATTATGTATATATTTTATGTATATATACATGTGTCATGGTTTTTCCCCACTCATATACACACATTGTATAAGTAGTTATCTACATATTTATAGTCGATCACCCCATATGTATATATTTTATTGTATGAAAAAATAACCAATTACATTTCTAATATATAATCATTGACAATAATGTCAAGGACACAAAAAGAATTATTGTAAAGAATGTAAGAGAGTGATCAACAAATAAATATATATTTATTGTCATACATAGCTACAAGTATTAAGCAATGTAATCACTATCCTTCACAGCATAGCTACTTAGTACAATCTGAATTGAAGGTGCAAACTAAGAAAAATCAAATGTGTACTAAGAGTATTAGATCCAGTCAAACAAAAAAAGAGTATTAGATCCAGTCAAACCCAAAAAAGAGTATTAGATCCAATTAAAAGTGATATTGGGCACATAAAATAGGCAACACTATTAATTTTGAACATTTGTGTAGCCATATCAAACATTAAAATAAGTGAATACACAACCAGACCCACAAAACTAGGTCAATGTAGCATTATAAATAAAGCGTCCTCGCCTAGGCGCAGCCCTAGGACGCCTTGCCGCTTAGGCGAGCGCCTTGACAAGTATGCCTACAAGCCTTCTTTCACACGAGATATGCTTGTAGAATCACTGCCAGTGATAACTATATCATCAACATACACAACAATAATAATAGATCCACCGGAAGAACTAGAATAAAATAAGGAGTGATCAGTCACAGAACGAGAAAAGCCCATCTTTAGCACAACATCACTGAACTTGTCAAACTAAGCTCTAGGAGATTGTTTCAATCCATATATGGCTTTCTTCAATCTACACACCTTCTGAGCAACAAAACCATGTAGTTGCTCCATGTATACCTCCTCTTGTAGATCACCATGAAGAAAGTCATTCTTGACATCTAGCTGAAAGAGAGGCCAATCAAAGTTAGTAGCCACAGATATAGAATACGCACAGAATTCAGACAAGCCACTGGTGAAAAGGTCTCAAAGAAATCAACCCCATATGTATGAGTGTACCCCTTTGCCACCAGTCTAGCTTTCAATCTCTCTACGGAACCATCTGGATTATGTTTTACTGTAAATACCCATCTACTTCCCACAATATTTTTATTTGGAGGTAAGTCAACAAGTTCCCAGGTGTTGTTCAGTAAAAGAGCAGACATTTCAACATGCATAGCATGTTTCCAGCCAATATCCTTCATAGCACCAAAATGATTTCTTGGAATGACCACAGAATCAATCCCAAGAGCAAATGAGCGGGCCTGCTGAGATAATTTGGACAAACAACACACATTTGCAATAGGATGTCGAATAGTATAGGAACGGGTACCTTTGCGAACAGCAATGGGAACATCAAGATCAGATGGTTCTTCAGGAATCCCTTGAGTAGAGGAAGATGGGGAGGGCTCAGATACTGGAGTCGCTACCTCCTCTGAATCTTGTCCGCCTCGTCTGCTATAAACATGTGAATATTGATGAATTAGTAGATCATCTACTGGGTGCTCTTCCTGAGTTATAGTATAGTCAGGAATGATAGGTAGCACTCTCTCACTCTTATGTGGTGGTGTCACTCTCTCACTGGTATCTAATGGTGGCACTCTCACATAATTGCTCCCCCTTACTGGGAACACTAGAGAAATATGGAGTAGATTCATGAAATGTCACATCCCTAGACACAAACATACGACGGAGACTTGGACAATAACACTTGTACCCTTTGCTAGTGTTAAAGTAACCAAGAAAGAGAGTCCTAATTGACCTAGGAGATAACTTATCAGCCTTAGGATCAAAATTGTGGACAAAGGAGGTACAACCAAACACTCTGAGGGGAGCAAGGAAAGGTTGATCTTTGGGACGTAAGACAAAGAATGGGATACGTCCTTGGAGCACAGAAGATGGTTGGATGTTGATAAGGAAACAAGCCGTAAGTAAAGCATCAGACCAGAATCACTTAGGAACATTAGATTAAAACATGATTGTCCTGGTAATATCAAGAAGATGACGATTTTTCCTCTCTGCTACCCCATTTTGCTGAGGGGTGTGAGGACAGGATGTACGATGTATCATCCCAACAGAACTACAAAAATTAGCCATAGCATTTTGAATATACTCCAAGGCATTATCAGATTGAAGAACTTAAATATTGCAATCAAATTGAACTTTTATTTCTTGATGAAAATGTTTGACAGTGGATAGCACAGAATCTCGACTTTTCAACAAATAAATCCATGTCATACGCGAGAAATCATCCACAAAGGAAATAAAATAACGAAAACTATTATAGCTATGGTCTTTTACAGGACCCCAAACATCATTGTGGACCAACTCAAAAGGACAAGACGCTCGTTTATTGACACGACCTGGATAAGACATCCTATAATGTTTCCCCAGTTGACATGACTAACACTCTAGAGACGACACTTGAGAAAACTCCGGTTCTAACTTCCTCAGGCTCTCTAACGAGGGATGTCCATATCTATAGTGCCACAGTAAGGGAGAACCACTCAACATGACAGCTGGAGCAGGAGCAGATACTTGGCGAGGCAAACTGTCACCGTAGAGGAGGTAGAGATCACCTTTCCTAGGCCCCCCACTAATCGTCCTCATACTCTTGAGATCATGTAATACAAAACAAGAAGATCCAAAAGTTACCGTACATTTCACAGTATCAATCAATTTAGAAACAGATAGAATATTAAAAGGAAATGTAGGCACATAATGTACGGATTTAAGATAAATTTTAGGAGTCAGAGAAACAGATCCACTGGCTAACACTCTCCTCACTGAACCATCTACTATTGCTACAGTTTTGTGAGGAATATGTGAGTCAACAGAATGAAGTAGTCTCTGTTGGTATGTATGCCCATAGAGCAAGTCATATGATGATTGTAATGGGATACTTTGTAATTGATTTGAATAATAATAAAGGCAATTTCCAATCTATATGTTTAAACTGTTTCTGAGATGATGGTGTAACATGATAGATGTCTAAAGATTGTTTTACTCAATGACGTATGCTTTTGGGTTGAGGACCTAAACGATGAGATCATACGGATGTTAAGGGTATTCTTTCTTGTTTAGTCCCTAGTCGGTTGTTATTGTGGAAATAACCATAGACATCAATAACACTAAAGACTAGATTGTGTGTTGGTTGATGACAGAATCTCATTAGTCATGATATGGTGATATCAAACCAAGCACATAGGTACTTGTTAGAGAACAAGGTACCGGACAGACCCACCGTGAGAGTGACACATGGAACCATGACTTGGTAGTCACAGTCAGCTCTCACAGTGATGGTGGTGAGTGTGATTCTTAGACCTGAAATCACTGCACTCAACACATGTCGTTGGGTACACTTTGACATCATCAAACGCAGTCCTGAAACATGGGTTGTTATAAAGGTGATGATTGGGTGGCTTTGACACATGGGGCTTTTGAGGGGTGAGTGATAGATATGGGATTTGTCCCTCCTAAGGGAGTTTGATATCCTTAGCCACTTGATGAGTAGGATTGAGAAAGGCATGCGCATGCACGTGTGAATCAATATGTGATATTGATGTCATACACATCTCACTCGGTCTACTCTAAGATCAAGGAAATGAATGAACATTGACAGGATGACTGTTCCATGCCTCGAGTTCATTCTGGATATCAGTGACAAAGGAATTATACATTCACTGTAACACCATTCACGGATTGTAGGATGAAAGTTGTTCTCCAACTTTCTACTTTCACTTGGGTAGCAATGATGTGTGACTAGGCACCGCTCTTTGCTTGTGAAGTCATAAGTGTTATGGACTTTCACTGCCAACGTGAAATGTACCTGCAGGGTCGCACACATAGGATTTAACCTGGAAGAGGAGTTTTGTCCACAAGCAATGTTTAGATTGATTACTAAAGGAGTTTAGTAGTTCAATTAAACACTCAATTAATCGATAGCTCAATATCATAATGTTCAAGGTGTTGGATGCATTGATTGGAGTATCGGATTGATTGAAATCGCATTTGACTGATTCTGCACAATCTACATTCCCAACCGATCGGTTCATGTGATGAACCGATCGGCTGAGGTTGCTGAACCGGTCGGCTCAGTTGTTGAACCGATCGGCTCAATTGTTGAACCGATCGGCTCATGCACAGAGTGAATCGACCGGTTCAAGTGTTGAACCGATCGGTTCAACTGGTACAATCGAGCAACTTGGGAAAGTAGGATTGGTGAGAATTTTCCTTTCGTTTCAATTTTCCAATTTGATTGGAAATAGGATTGGTATTCGATACCGATTGGAAACAGAAGAAGGAAAGTCAATCGGGAACCAACCTGGAACCCCAACCGACCGGTTCATGAGTGAACCGATCGGTTCAAGGGTCCCAAACGATCGGTTCAATGGTGAACCGATCGGTTCAGGTCCCCAACCGATCGGTTCAGATCCCCAACCGACCGGTTCACTTGTGAACCGATCGGTTCAGGTTGCGAGATGGTTGCTTTTTGTGGATAATCCCGAACCCTTCTACTCCTGCTTTTAGTCCCGTATTGCCGGGCACAGAGAACCCTGTCCCATGACCCGCCTATATATATAGGGGTATTGGGGGCTTCTCAGAGTACAACTCAGTGCAAGTTGATTGCTCTGCAAAGTTGTCGTTCTCTCTGGTTTTGGTAACCGAGAGAGAACCCGAGCAAGTGCTTCCCGCAAAGGGAGGTGCAGCAAGGGAAGGACAACTGCAGTTGCAATTGACAGCAGGAGAGTGTGTTGGCGACTAGTACGTCAACAGGAGGGTGCGACTCCTTCCACTTCCTTGTGGGACAAGGAGAGTGGAGTTCCAGGTGGTCCGTGTGGACTACTTCAGAGGCGGGAGGTCACTGCCGCTCAGGAGGACAACTGTCATCCGACAGTCCGGTAGGAGGAGGAGTCGTCAGTCCCGGTGCGACCAGGAGCTGCACAGACACCGTCCAAGACCGGAGGTGAAGACCGCGCAAGGCGCGTGGTATTGTCGCCGAGCAAGCCTCGGGACAAGGTATGATTCACAAACCATCTTTCCTATTATATAGATGTTGACGCGATTCCTTTTGTTCTGGGTTTGGGGAGAAAATTTTTGTTTCCGCTGCTTCTCTGCCTCCTCCAAAACCCAACAGTCTCCTCATACCAGTCATATGATGTGACGCTCCAGAGTCAACGACCCATGATGAAGTAGAACCAGAAGCCAATAAAGAGGCAGCCTGATTACCAGTGGTGGACGCCAAGTTGGATGAAGACGATGATCCCAAACTCAGATGCTAGGTAGCCAGAATAAATCTATCATATTCCTCCTTGGTGAGTGTGATGCCAGAAGAACCAGAACTCGAAGCAGGAGGCTCAGTAGACTCGGTAGTGGCAGCATAGTTTGCTGCTCCCACAGGTGGTGCAGCAGGTCTACCATGCTTCTTCCAGCACTTCTCAACTGTGTGTCCAGGTTTGTCACAGAAAGTGCACTTGGGGCGAGTGATACGTCCTCGGCCCATACATGTTCGTCCTCCTCTCACTGCCGCAGCTACAAAAGCATGGGAATCTCCAGAAGATGAGACTGTTGTAGGATCAACAGATTCAAAATTTGCCTGTAAAATCCTAGAGTAAGCCTCTTCCAAGCTGGGAAGCTTGTCAAAAACTAGAATGAAATTGCGGGCTGAACTACACGAAGAACTCAGACCAGACAAGAATTTTGTTGTAATCAAGTCATCTCTATCTTTGACTTGCTCCTGGACAGTCACTGGATGATAGAAGCTCAGCTCTTGTGCAATACCTTGGATCACTCCAAAGTATTCTTCTAAAGGTCTGTCTCCTTGTCATTCTGCAAAGAGGCGGTCATATATCATGAACTGACGAAGCGCATTCTTCTCTTGATAATAATGTTTCTTTACTGCATCCCAGATCTCTTTGGCAGTAGTGTAGAACATGAACCTCGAGGCAAAGGAGATGAGAAGATCAAGGAGGATGCAAAAGACGATATCCAGTCTGTTTGGAGACTAAGGAGCGAGAGTCACCTCTCCTCCACAAGCTAATCTCTTCTTGTTATTCTTTTCTTCTACAGCTCTCTTTAGTTTCTATACAAACGATGTATTTCCATCTTTATTCGATGCCAACTATGCTTGTCTATGGCTAATTGAGCTCCTTCCTAGCTATATAACTCATTTTGGGCATGTTTTATGTACCTGGACTCTAAGAAAGTAGTTAATATATTGATCTACATGTTATAGTTTTACCTTCTCTTGGTTGATCTCTCTTTTGCATGAACTTTCATTATTATTAACCTCAAAAGGTAAGTGGTAAAAAGGGTAGAGAATGTATGTTGGATTTGGACTCTGAGAGGACAACAGAGCAAGGGAGATATGTTCAATCTCCAACCTGGGCTAGAATATGGTTGAGTTTGCTTGAATCTGGTCTAATTCATGTTGGCTGGGTTGGAACCCTGACTTGTCACTACTACTCCTAATGCCCCTAACCACCTTGGCCCCGAGAGGTAATCGAGGAAGGTTTTGGAGTATTCATCCATGGTCCTCAAGAGGGGTATTGGGCAATTGATGTGGTTTTAGTCACACTACGTGAGAGCGAGTGGGATGACCCCTACAAGAGTAACTACCACGGTACATGTTGGATTAGAATGTCAATTTCTAGATAGGGTGTTCAAGGGTTGTCTATGTTGGAGAATGAGGTACATAGACAGTCTGATTTCGTGATTGCATAGCTTGGAACTCCTCTCATTTAGTAGGATTTGACCGAATCTGCTTTCTTTATTTTACTTTGTTTTGTTTTCTCGTTTAATTTTTCTAAACATTCTTATCGCCTATCTATTTTTCTTAGCTAAGTAAGAGCAAGGTTTTAGGTGACTAAACGTCCACACGTCCCTATGTTTTACCCTGTCTCACTGCTTCGACTTCATATATCGTCGTGGGGATCCCAAGGTTTCTAGTTACAAATTTAAAGTTTGATCCTTGAGGAGACATGTTTATTATACCTGTATTCTGGACACGCATTCCAAGGGCAATCAATTGTTGGCGTCGTTGTCGGGGATGTGGTTTTTCCACGTTTAACGTTAAAAGATTTTGTTCTGTTTAAACCAAGTTTATTTATACATGCATAGTATTTCTTTCTTGTCATATATACTTATCCACACGTTGATAATACTTTTCTTTTATTATTTTTCTCATATTTTTATAAGGATCCATGTCATAAAAAGAGTGACAAAGTTTTATGGTTGGCTGTCAACCTACCATCAATCCTCCTTTACCCGGGCTTGAGACCGGCTACATTTACATAGCATAGAATGTACGAAAACATAGACGGAGTTTGTTTTTAAATGGTCCAAACTAAGTCTCAAACCAGGGACCTAAGCCAAAGTAGCATTGATCTCCATCACTAAGCCAGCGTTGCCTTTGTAACAAAGTTGATTGGAAAAGAAGGATCCATGTAGCCGACCCTAACATGGTCGGGATTGAGGCTTAGATGATGACGATGATGATGATTTTTGTCATAGATGTTGAATCTAGGGCTTTAGAGGGGGGTGAATAGAGCTTCAAAATTCTCACCAGTATAGTTAGACCTTCAAATTATATCGATCTAAACCAATAGCTTAAGAACAATTTGAAGTCTTATCTAAGCAACCAAAGCAATGGTGAGAGAGATTGAAACATCCACTTAGACAAGGTGGTTTAGAGTGGTTCCAATCTCCAAACTAGGAGATAGTCAATCCACTACCTAAAGAGGTCAACCTCTAGGACTTTGCAATTTGAGTATACTTATATTCAGAGATACAAGGAGACCACCATACATCCAAGGACTTACCTACTCAAGACAAGAGTCTTCCACCTACACAAGGACTTACCCACTTGATCAAGATGTCTTCAGCCTTCAACAAGGACTTACCCACACTTGCATCAAGTCTTTGGCCTTGAAGTATTTACCCACTCTTCTTGAATCTTGGCCTTGCCCTTCTCCTTCACCTGGAGAAAATCTTCACCTCTTCTTCAGCCTTGAAGAAGACCAGCAACAGTTTCACATTCACTCGCAGTAGTTTGCTTCAACCTTTGCTCTTTGAGAAAGAGGGTAGGGAAGATGGAAGGAATGAGAGTTTTACAAGCACATGGAGGTAGCTCTCTTACAACATACCTAACTCACTCATACTCACAAAATGTTTTGTAAATGAGAGAGAGAAAGGGGCTCAAAGGGTTGCAACACACTCAACTATAGCAAGGACTTAGAATAGCATGAATTAGCAAACTTGGAATGAACTCCAAGGGGTCATATTTATAGTTGAGGGTGTTCCTTTGAGTGTGGGATCACTTAAGAACGAAAGCTAGCCGTTTTGCAACTTGCAACTGATCTATTTTCGCTCACAACAACTCTTCAACGGTTATAATCACTTTTTCTGTATTTTTCGCATTCGGTCGAGTTTCAATAAAGGTAACTCGACCGATCCACTAAATGACAAAACCAATTTTCAAACCATCAGTCGAGTTTGTTCTGGAAAACTCGATCGATGAGTCAAAATCAGTTTTGCTTAGGGCTAGTTTGGTTGGGTGTAGTAGGTTGCAGTTGTGTGATCAAACATGCACGTTGTCATCCGGATACACCCTACCAAACAGACCCATAGTTGATCGATCAGTCGATTTCAGTGAGTGTGCAACTCGACTGATTGGTCATTTCAGAAAATCCATCACTGGATCGGTTGAGTTTCCAACTCGACCGATAAACAGCCTGTGACAAATTTTCCAATTTGACTTTTGAGTGACCAAACGTTGGAATTAAGTGCCCCTAATTTTTTTTCATCTTAGTTACAAGTCATATCATCAATACAAGTGATTATAAATTAATCTAAGGTCATTTGGAGTGATTTCCCAAAACGCACACTTGCATTACTTTTGACTTAAACTTGGACAAGCTAGGGCTTGTGTAATTTGATCATTTTCATGTACCTAAAGCCTGAAATCAATCTTGAACAAACATATTAGATACATAGGAATGGAATGGTTAAGTCGTTATCAAAATATGGGCAATGTATAACTCTCAAGTCAACAATATATACTCATCATGTCCGCATGTCACCCATGTTTTTCCACAGCCCTGAATTTTGGCAAATTATAGAGGAACGTGCACTTCAATTGATAGTCTTGCATCAACCACCACAGTTATCTTCTACCCATATATTATTATATATACATCAAAACCATCGCCGCTACATCGTGCGCCTACTTTGCCACCCAAGAGTACACAAGAACAATGACCTGTGCGAGAGAAGATGTTGATTTTCTCTTTTCCAATATGTTATCCCTGAAATAAAAGTTAACAAGGGCAGTGGCTCACCTTCAAGAACCAAAAGACCCGCTCCATGCCATTCTTGAAAGGTAGGATCGCCAGTTATAGGAGGTGACGGACCTTGAGGTCATCACCAGTCACACATTTCATATTGTTGAATTGAGCTTCAACGACACAGCTAATCTATACATCAAAGCCGCAAACAGTGTACACTGCACCATAACCAAGTTTTGAAGAGTCCTTTGCTCAGGTTAAACGGGCCCAAGAGGAGCTCATCCATAGGCTCCGACAGCTAGGAGAGGAGCAAGACGAAAGTCTTCAAAGACTAGGTGGTTCAGTTCGGCCTCACGTGAGGTTATAACATATTTAGTTTTATGTTATTTCTATTGTACTCTTTAGTATCTTACTTTTATCCCATATTGGTTAACTCTGTTTTTATTGACTCCTATCCTATATAAGGAGGGGGTCTATTGCTTGTATCAATCATAAAAATTTCAAACTCCTTTTCTATTCACATGGTATTAGAACGGTTTGATCCCCACTAAGCCTCTCTATAGTGATGCTTCCCTCCCGTCCCATCTAGCCGCCGCCTACTTTTTCTCCTTCCTCCTTCCTCTTCACCAGTCTATCACCTAGCCCCTTCTTGCGTCTCTCCTCCACCCGCAACCCCCTCCATTTGCATGTTGTACATGCTTCTCTCCACCCCCAGCCCGCGACCCCTTGCCCTTCAGCCCGCCGTCCTTCTGCCCCTCTCCTCTTCCAACAAATCCTGCTGCCCTTGCCCACCATCCACCATCCTTCCCCCTCCTCTTGCCGCAGATCCCGTCGCCCCTTGTTCCCTCTTCCACCCGTCGCCCCTTATCCCCTCTTCCACCCCCAGATTCCGCAGCCCTTGCCCTCTAGCCGCCATCGCCCGCCCCTTATCCCCTATTCACCCTCCCGCCATCCCGTCGAGCCTCGTCACCCCCCACCTTCCACCGTCATTTCTCCCCTCCACCCCCCACTCTCACCCACCGCCGTTTCTCCCATCTCAATCCATTAGCCCACCTTCCAACCAACTACACCCATCTACCACCCGCCGCCACCCCTAAACCCAACCCAAGGTTGCTGCCATCCCATGCTTTAAGCCAACGCCATCCCATTTAAGGGAGGAAGGATGTGAGGACTAGTTATTTTCTCTCCTTTTTGTAGTGGTTATAATTGAAAAATGAATTATTAAATATAACCTTCCAAATAAAAAATGTAGTTGTATGTATTAGCTTTTGAGTTCTTGGGTCACAAATACAAGAAATAGTGATTCAATTGAGTAAATATCAAATATATGGATCCCTTTTGTTTGTAATAATGACTTGGAAATTTATCTCCAAGTTTTGAACATCTCCTAAGATTGTATGTAATCTTGGATACTCTCAAAATAATACATTGGTATATAGTGACTTGAAGCCAAGAAAAGGATATTAAAACTTTCAATTATAGTTTCTCCTTTTACGATAGAAAGATGAGAGAGGAATAAAGAAGATCCTAGAATTTCAAGCCATGTAGATTTTCCTAGTGGTCTAATTCATCAATTATCTAATATGGGCATGGTTTAAAATTTCGATCAAAATTTCGATTTCGACCACTACCAGACATTGAAATGGACTGGTCCAAATAGCCGAAATTTCAATTTTTTTATTGCATTATAATTTTTTTTTAAATCTTAAAAATCCTAAATAAATGTGGGAGACCCCCCAGAGTTAATTCAATCCAAAATATAAGATCTAACATGTTATTACATAAGAATATATGTAAGTATACATTGCATCATCAAAATCCTGATCGAAACAGTTTTGTGTATTTTCACTCAAAAATGTAGGAGCCCCCTACCCTATACCAACATATGATATTATTGTATAATTAGGTGTATTTATGTATATAGATCATCACGGTAAAAAATATGACTTAATTCCTTTATTTGGTCATCAAAAACGTCAAAATTTGCATCGAAATCTTGTGTCGAAAAAGCGTAAAATATTGAAATTTCGGTAAATTTCTGTTTCTGGACCAACCGAAACGACATCAAAATCGACATTTTATACATGGAATATGGGTCATATAATTATATGTGTGTCTTAATGTCTTTTGGTTTGTCAATCAAATGTTTCCCTAATGGGATGAGAATTAGTCAATACTGAGATTTAGTCATAAAGATGTAGTGATTAAAATTTCAATCCAATCAGAGTTTAAGGATAAAAAGATATGAATTTTCAAAGAGTGGCATAATGTTTACAATTAATAAACTTGATTGATAAGATCATTGTGACATATGTCACGTGATACCTTAGGAAGTTGCTACTTGGCCCTTGAATAAGTCATGCAGTCCCAAAGCCGTTAGATTTTGGATTGACAACCCACGGGGAGTTTTCCACCTTAAGAGCAAAGGGGAAAGAATCCACCAGCGCTCTTTCTCTCCCTAAAACACTCTTTCTCTCTAGTCTCCCTCTTATCCCGATAACTTCGCCACTCCCTCTCTTCAAACCTAAGTCAAGGATTTGTGATTTAATGGCACTTGGTGCCTTGGACACCAAGAAAAAAACTCACGATCCCTTAGCCTCTCACCTTGGTGAAGCACACCATCATGAACCCTAACCAGTGCCCAAAACACCTATAAAACCCAACCTTCGCCAACACCAAACTCGGCCCAACACTTTTGCTCCATCGAGTGCCACCATTAGAGCATGCAACCTCCCGCACCCAGCAGCACCTCTTTTGTCATGTTTTGCACATCGCCCAAGGGATCCTCACACCCATACCACCGCGAACTCAGGTCAAACCTTCATCGTCTTCACAAGGACGACATAGGGTTATCAGGCCCACTTATAGCCCCACCCCACCCTTCTTCCTCGAATTTGGCTCCCCACCGGCGAGCCTCTTCATTGCGAGGTCTACCTCTCACGGAAGGAAGGAGCCTGAGAGAGTAGAGCCCTCCTCCGTCCATATCACGATCAAGGACCAAGATCTGAGGTGTCAGAACCCTCTCTTGGTTCTTTCTTTCCTGACCGGCTTAAGGGGATCAGTCAATTCAAATCTGGCTCGGCTTTAAACCAACCGACTCAACACCCACTTGCACAACCTGGCATGGGCCCAAGTGACGTGGCCCAAGCAGGGCATGCCACGTCATCCCAAAGAGGTATATTAGACTTATCTTGCAAGAATATAGTAAATAATCTTCTCACATAAATATAGACTATATATATACTTTCTGTGATCAAAAAGAAACTGGATCTACTTTCATTGCTATTGAACTTTCATGAACTCATAAGCACTCAACTACTATTTACGAATTCATAGGGATGAACAAGTAAAACAGGAGCTCATAGTTTATCTTTCAAGTAAGACACAAGGTTTACCTACATAGTCAAAATAAGAAAACACATAATTTTGCAGTTGCAAACCAAATAACACACTTATTGGATATTGCACACTTCTATAACACTTGTTGCATCTTTCTGCACCCTCACCCACCCCGCCACAGGTGAATCCTTTAACATATGATAATACACTTTGTATATTTAGTAGTCAACATGATAAGTAATTCTAGGGTGCATGTTCTCCTTTTTGTTTTTTTGTCAGATTTGAAAGAAAGATAAGGTCGGTATGAAGAGAACTTACAAATGCCGGAGGGTGGTGAGCTTCCGTAGTGACTGGGGTAAGGTGCCGGAAAATGAGTTATTCGACAAGTCTAGAATTTGCAAATTTGACAACAAGGCCAATTGGGTTGGAAGAGGTCCCGTCAAATTATTGCCTTGTAGTAGGCTGCACATGTACTGTGAGTTAGTAAATAAAAGAATAGATCAGGAGTTAGTGAATAAGAGAATAGAAAATCAGCCTAACGCCAATCAAGTTGTGGATCAATCAATAGCTTACACTTGTTCCAGGTTTTTTAATGCTCCAATCCTACCAGAAAGGGTTCCAGACAAGCCGAGGTATGGTGCCCTCCTAACAATCCACAGAATTTTGATGTGCAACGGTTACTTATTTACAGAAAGGAAAAAAATAAGTAAACTAAAGGTTATAGCTCAAACTTACAATCTAGTAACAGTCTTGGAAGAGCACACTACACAGGCCCAGATGCAGGGATCGACAGACTCATTGTCCCAGTCACTCAGCACTCCCTGTGGATCTATCAGGGAACTTCGAATGCTGATGAGAGCATCCACTGTAAGAGGTATACATAAGAGCATAGTTAAGAGGGGGGAATTTGTTTCATCCTAACCATTTTGATTAGAACTTCTTCCTCTGTACATTCTTTTCCCCCATTTCACGTTCTCTCTTAATGGGATGTAGGAAAGGAATAGTGAACAGCCATGTCACTTGGAACTGTGTCCGGGAAGACCACTTGACTTTTGTAAGCAAACATAGAAACAAAGCGCTAAAAGAGAACGACCTTCTTGGCTGAGAGCCGAGGCATGGAAGGCAAGGCAGCACACTGCGCCTAGGGTGTAGGAGAAGAGCAGTAACGGGCAAGGAAAAGGTCCAGAAGAGAAGGACAGAGCCATGTCGGACGGCGATCACGGCTGGCCCTGGTAGTAGCAGTCCTGTGGAACAGAAGAATGGCCTCCCTACCTACAGCAGTAACGAGGAGGAGGCGAACAAAAAAAATCAGGGTGGAGATACTAGAGGAGGAGGGAATCGGAGTGTCGGGAACTAGTAGAACTTACTGTGTGAAGCAAGTGGTGCAGACTACGGAGAGCGAGCTAGAGGTCGCAGCTAGTCCTGTTCGTCACGGAAATGACGAAATGGCAGTGGTTGTGAGTATGCTGAGGGTTTTGCAGCCGTTCGTTTGCCCACTGTCCCTCTGTTACCCCCAACAGGCCGTTCAAGCGGAGTGACCAGCAAGGAGCGTCAAGAGCGGCAGTCGCGCGAAAGATGGGAGGAAAGCAGCGAAAAATCAAAAACTTGGTAAGCAAGACGATCGCTTTTAGACAAAAGGTACCGAGAGGCGGTGCGCCACTACTACTCATGTTTGGCAAAGCCATGCTTCCCGTCGCTGACTGTCCACGGCTGCTTGCCCATCGCGGAAATTTAACACCGTGTGAATATTACCAGCACTCGGAGCGATTATTCAGCGCTCGCAGCAGAAGTAGCGACCGGTCGGTCATCTTAATGTTTGGAAAAGCGTAAATCCTGTTTTTGGTAGGCCTATAAATGAATAATTGGAATCCTTACATTGAGTCCGGATTTTATTTGTGTAATGCTTGACAACTAGCCCACAAACCACCACTAGTTTTAACTGTGCACTTTGTCAAGACACGCAAGTCAGGATCAACTTCTCGAATGGTCACACATCCTAGTGCTACTCCAAGCTAAGCACGCTTAACTATGGAGTTCTTTAGTGATGGGCTCCCGGAAAAGAAGATGCACCTTGGTGATATGGGTAGTCCAATCATTCCTTTTAAGATCATCATATCTGAGGCCTCAAATCTTAGGATGAAATTCGGATCGGATTTTGAATACCAAATTTCAGATCTGAAGATTTTGAATCGAATATCATCAAATATTGTTGGCGCTCCAAAAAGTCTGAATTCGACAAATAATCATATGTGTATAAATAATGAAATATATATAAAATTCGACAACTACATATATATAATGACATATACATTATTTATGTATAGAAATATAAAAATATAAATTGTCATATATGTTGGAAGTAATATCAATATTCTATGATATATTTATAAAAATGTATGTTTTCGGTTCAAGTCATTTGTTTATCTGAATTCGAATATTATTCGTTCTGAGAATTCGGATGTTATCATACAATATTTTTCGGATATCGGAACAAAAAAAAATCGAGCCGTTATAGGTCTAGTTCCTAGATTGCTGCCCAGAAGCCAACAGTCGTGTCGCCAAACCACAGCATAAAAAATGCGTAGAGAATTCACATAAAATCAAATTTTAAATTTAAATGTAAGTGTGTAGTGGATTTTAGGCTAACATTGTCTTCTAGGAAGAACAATTGAATTAACATAATATACGACTATTAAATATGTGTGTGTGATATTGATTTTATTTATCAATGGAATGGAGTTCACAATCGACACCATACTCACATATACATTAACGACATGTTTGGTTTGCGATATAATACAAAGGATTGGACTATAACCTTATTGGTTTTCCCAGTCTCATATTTATTTGGGTAAAAATAACACAAGGATATCAATATCAATCCCTCTTACACAAAAGTATTAGGCGGTATAGATCTCTTCGCACCCCTCGACCGTGACTCCCAAAATTTGAGTAATGCTACATGCCCCGACCACTTCCCCGGGAGCCTACCCGGTAGTTGGGAATGGGGCTCTGCTGATGTGGCAAAAAGTTACTGGAAAGATAAAAAGATAATAAAAAGAAGAGAGAGAAATCGATTTTGCTCATAACTTTCAATTCTAAATGAATTTTTTTTCAAAATAAAAAATATCAGATTCCTTATGAAAAATACTTTCTATCAAGACCAATGTTGATATACTTTGGAAAAAATAATATTATAAGTATATTAAGAGAGGAGAGAAGTATGCAAAAGTACAGTACGTTTTTGGATACTGTACTCAGATTGACCATTCAGGTACAATACTTATTGCCTCTTTATTTCTTCATATTCCATATTATGTCATAAATCCATAAGTATCGTACATGTTATCATTTATATTAATTTTTGCATACATTCAAAATGTAACATTTGACAATAATCATATACATGGATACTCAAGGCACCGTACGAGACATAACAACAATACATAATTTGATGATCTTGTTGTTTTTAGAAGTACAATACTAACGGCCACATTTTGTAATACAAAGTATTGTATTAGACGTACAATGCTAGAGGTATTGTACGAGACACAACTACAATACATGATTTGATGATCTTGTTGGTACAAGAAGTACAGTACGAACAGCCACATTTTATAATACAAAGTATAGTACAAGACGTACAGTACTAGAGGTATTCTATGACACATACAATACATGATTTGATGATCTTATTGGTACAAGAAGTACAGTACTAACAGCCACATTTTGTAATACAAAGTATAGTACTAGACGTACAATACTAGAGGTATTGTATGAGACATACAGTAATGATTTGATGATCTTGTTGGTACAAGAAGTACAGTACTAACAACCATATTTTATAATACAAAGTATAGTACTAGACGTACAGTACTAGAGGTATTGTACGAGACATACCAACAATACATGATTTGATGATCTTGTTGTTACTAGAAGTACAGTACTAACAACCACATTTTGTATCAAAGTATAGTATTAGACGTACAGTACTAGACGTACCATATGAGACACAACAACAATACATGATTTGATGATCTTGTTGATATAAGAAGCATTGTACTAACAACCACATTTTATTATACAAAGTACTATACTAGACGTACAGTACTAGAGGTACCGTACGAGATATAACAAAAATACATGATTTGATGATCTTGTTGGTACAGTACGAGACATATCATGTATAAAAGATTTTCAATAATCACATACTGTACCTATATAAACTAATTCACATTTCATTAAAAACATACACATTTTACTAAACTACAATACTTTTACCTATGTTTAAGAACAACTAATCCTTGATCCTATTCATTCAAAAGTACAGTACTAAACTCATTGCTAATGTTAATTCAAATCGAATCCATAGATGAACAAGTAAATATTGTATATGATTTGGGAGAAACACGAATGTGATGTCCTGTACTCACAAGTACTGTACGTCTATACCCAAGTATGTGTATGGTATTCTAAAATACGGATATTGTATTTCTTTCGTATTATCATTATTTTAAAGTATGTCAACACTAGTCTTGTTGGAAAGTATTTTTTAAAAGAATTCTAATGTAATTTATTTCATTAAAAAATATGCTCCATATTGAAAGTTATGGACAAAAATATTTTCTCTCTCTTCTACTTCTCTCGTCTTTTATTTCTTTAATAAATAAAACTGGACTAAAGTTGTGAACACAGTCATTTTCTCTCTCTTTTATTTTTTTACTTTTAATGTTGTTGGTTGTACGAGACATAATATACACTATAGACATGTGCTCAGAATATGGACTATTATGCCAAAAATACATATATTACATTTTCTCATATTATTATCTTTTTAAAATATGTCAACATTGGTCTTATTGGAAAGTATTTTTCATTACGAATCTAGTGGTTTTTGTTTCATTGAAAAATTCATTGTGACTTGAAAGTTATGATCAATACAAATTTGCACTTTGTTTCTACTTCTCTCCTATTTAAAAATAATTAAAACTGATCCACGTTGGACGTTGCAGCAGCTCCACCGAGTAGGTGGCCGGGTAGACAGCCGGTTACTGTTAGAATTATTCCGAAATTTTGTTGCAAAGGCACCTCCTAACTCCGGTGGGCGAAACACATCTGCGCACATCAGTTCTGACGGACGGCCACGACTACCCGGCCCAACGGCCGACGGCCGTGGTATCTTCCTCCTCTCGCCATGATTGGCATGTGTTCTACAATCGTGCTTGTCATAGCCAACAAACTTCTGCCTATTTTCTTGTCACCACGAACACACTTCTGTGTTGCAATTTTCTAAGTCGCAATCACGAATCATGTGGATTCAGAAGCTATTGCTGCAGCTTTTATCCATTGCGCAGTTGATGTTTTGATTCAAGGCTCACGGTTACCTTTCTTCAAGAGTTAATTCCAGGTTCCAACAAGTTATTTGCTTAAAAAACAAATCGTTATCGCAATTGATTTCACGACAACTTAATTGTTCATATCCTCATCGGACTAAAAAATTTCTAATATCTTTGTGCTTTCTTCCTCCAGACCACAAGAAGATACCAGATAATAATCTGCTAGTAACTCTCTTTAAATCGTACTGTTTCACTACAAAAAATATTTGTGTTTCTCTTCTTGTGCATGTACGTGTTTACAACTTATATATAATTAGCACTCGTTTTCATAAGAGATGCTAGAAGAGCGGCTCAACTACCTATCAGTTGACTCCACCTTCAATCTGTATCACGTCAATACCAAAATGCCATGTGTTGTACTACTCACACTGAGGCTACCATATAATTAGTAATGTAACATCTTCAATTTTGGTAAAAAAAAAGTAAATGATACAAATATAAATATTTTGATAAATAATTTTTCCTAATTGTATTACTGGTGGAATAATAATGTGGATCACTTTTGTTGTATGGGTACTTGTGGCACTAGATAAATGAATAAAAGGAATTAGTATATAAATTAATGATAATAGTTTGCATTACCAAAAATAATGGACAATTGATTAACAAATAAGGAATTAGGTGAAATTCTCTAGAAAAGAGATGTTTCGTGCACAAATAAAGAATGATGACTTTATTAGCTTTTGATACTTGAATTATAAGACAATGTGCAAGTTTCTAAAGGAAAACAAGATATATGATGTTCTGGATGATTGAAAGAATAATTGTCTAACCATTAATGGCAACACAATGTTTGAGGCAATAGTTAGTATTGTTTGTTTTAACATTTGATATACTCAAAAAATAGTATTAGAAAGAATAATATTCTAAATGTGGGAGGAAAAAAGACATTCCATAGGACAAAGATAATTGTTTTAAATAAATGTCTAAAAGAGCATGTGTTTGTATGGAAAAGGTATCCCATTAATCTCACGCACCAAATGGATTGAAAAGGAGATCAATGAGTTCCTATTTTTATTTAAGGGATATATTGAATGGAGAGAGAAAAAGAACTATCTAGATTATACATGTTTCCTTATGGATTAACAATTTAATATGTACCATATAGGGATGTGCTTCCTTTTATGGCTTATGTTGCCAAATATACATTTCGTGGGAGATGGGGGTTCCTCCTCATATCAACGAGATTTATGGAATAGAAAGATAATTAATGATGGGTTGAAAATAAGCCGGAAACCAATGAATCTTCTCCGTGAAAGTGGTATATAAACACATAAGGTTATGCCCTCCTCGAGAGATACATCCATCTCCTTCTTTGTCATCGTATTATTCCTCTTTTAGGGTTCTATCTAGACATGCAAGGGGCTGCAGCCACAACCCTATCCATAACCGGACAGTAGGACGGTGTTCCCATCACCAACTCTCCCCTACGCCACTAGTACTCTTTCCCAGTGCTCCCCTCGATGCTCCTCTGATTCGTGGTGTTCTCTTCTCCTTTTCCCCTTGCACAACACCGGAGTTCACGATGGAAACCTCACCATCGGTCAGGATTCTCGAGTTGTATAGCTAACTAGGGGAAGATCGTCGGAGGTCTTGAGGGCCTTGGGTGGCCACGACAGCAACGTCGTGCCTTAGGCATCTGGCGGTAGGACAAGCGCCTGCCTTCCCGAACGCGGCAACACCGACAGGTGATGCCTGTGCGTGGGACAAGGGTGGCATGATTGGAAAGAAATAAAGCGGCGGAGTTCCGTGAAATGCCCTTTGATCGGGCTAAGGACTCGTCTCGTTGGGTGTAAAAGATTTGAAAATGATTGGGTGTAAAAGAATTGAAAATGATTTGGTCACGCGCAAACAAGTTACGCCCAAGTCACATTCAAGTACAATAGTGGTTTTGAAAAATTGAGAAGTTTTGTCTTTTTTATAAATAGTTTTGTTAGGTGGGCAGGGGCTGACGTTGAGGGGTTTAATTGGATGTGGAGGTTATGTAATTGATAAATAAATTTGTTTTGCTTATAACTTTTGAACTATGATGATTTTTTGACGAAACAAAACCATTGGATTCGTTATAAAAATACATTCCAACAAGACTAATATTGATATATTTTTAATAAAAAATATAAAAATGATATGAGTCGATTATTCTGGATGCTAATGAATAATTTGGACGTCAATTAACCATCTTTAGGTGTCATTAGCCATTTATGGGTGCCAATAAGTTATTTGGGTGTCGTCATGTTATTTTGGTTGTCGATACCTTATTTGGGCGTCATTTTAAATTTATGGGTGTCAATGAACCATTTTGGACGTCAATTACCTTATTTGGGCGTCATCTTTATACTTTTGGGTGTCAATGAACTATTTTAGGCATCAATTAACCATTTTTTAGGTATAAATAACCATTTATGGGCGTCATAGCATCCAAAATGCCTTATTTGGGCATCATTTTAAACTTCTGGGTGTCAATGAACCATTTTGGGCGTCATCTTTATACTTTTGGGTGTCAATGCACCATTTTGGGCGTCATTTAACCATTTTTGGGTGTCAATAACTATTTATGGGTGTCATAGTATCCAAAATGTCTTATTTGGGCGTCATTTTAAACTTATGGGTGTCAATGAACCATTTTGGGCGTCATCTTTATACTTTTGGGTGTCAATGCACCATTTTGGGCGTCATTTAACCATTTTTGGGTGTCAATAACTATTTATGGGTGTCATAGTATCCAAAATGTCTTATTTGGGCGTCATTTTAAACTTATGGGTGTCAATGAACCATTTTGGACGTCAATTACATTATTTGGGTGTCATTTTAAACTTCTGGTGTCAATGAACCATTTTGGGCGTTGATTACCTTATTTGGGCGTCATCTTTATATTTTTTGGTGTCAATGAACCATTTTGGGCGTCGAATAACTATTTTTGGGTGTCAATAACCATTTATGGGCACCATAGTTGGTTGTCAATTAACCCATACATATCATTTTTATATATTTTTTTCTTAAAAATATGTCAATATTAGGCTTGTTAGATTGCATTTTTCGTAACGAAATAACGATTTTTGTTTTATTAAAGAAATTATTACGGTTCAAAAGTTATAAACGGAACAAATTTATTTGTCTATTGCATAATTTCAAAAACCCACCCCATCAGCATCTGTCACGTGGCGGCGGTTTGGAGGCTGACTTCAGCCTGGTTTGGACGTGCGTGACGCTGCGCGTAACCAGCGTGAGCGTGCCCAAATCTTAGTTCTACAAGAATTTCTCATCGAAAGTTGGAAAATAAGAAATCTAAAAATATGAACTTGAACTTTTTGTTTGGTTGGATGTTGGTCCAACTAATTACTTTATAGAAAAAAACCAATTTAGCACATTTTTATAACAATATTTACCAACATAGCATACTTTGTAAAATATTTCCTAAAAAAGCACACTTTGTGTGGAACCCGCCACTTTTAGTGGTGTTTTTATATACGAGATTGAAAAGCACCACAATAATTGACGTGTCTACTTTTAAATAAAAAATTTGAAAAAATAAAAAATTTTGAAAAATTTCACATGATGCGGCGCTTTCCATTTGCACTCAATATTGAGTGCAAATGAAAAGTGCCACTTCATGTGGCATTTTTCAATTTTTTTTTATTTTTTTTTTTAAAAAATTATTTAAAAGTAGACACGTTGGCGTTTTTCAATTTTAGTTACAAAAAGCTCCACACAAAGTGGCATTTTCAGACCAAAGTCTGCTACTTTAGAAAATATTTTGCAAAGTGTACTATGTTGGTAAATATTTTTGCAAAAGTATGCTAAATTATTTTTTCTTACTTTATCTTGATTCTGTCTGGAAGCGTGTACTTGGTCGGAGAACTGCAGGTGTTGCATACGTAACCGACATCTGAATGCTATACAGACTGAGCTATACGAAATGTGCAAACGAACCACGCCCTAAATTGGCGCGGTTGTTTTACACAAAATAACATATAATTTTCACAGCCGGTGAGTTTGTTTCCGCAGCAGGTTTTAGAGTTCCTTCTAACCAAACGAAAGGAATTTGAAAACGGGTGGAAAATGAACGTAACACATTCCATTTCAATCGAACCAGATGAGTCCTAAATCGCATCGGACCAATACAACCTGACCCTCGAGTCGCAAGGGCCGCGGCAGTCGACCCGACGGTCAGGCGATGGGATCGCGAGCAGTGCTCTTGCGAGAAAGAAGGAAGAGTTCATGATCTAAGGACTACTATGCCCTTTCATGCACGTGTACAGTGCAAGGGAGAAAAAGACTTTCCGCGTTAAAACCAGGCCCACCAGGTATAAAGAATTAAAGGTAATAAGCGTTGAAGTGGCGCTTTGTGATTTGGCTTAGACAACTTTATCTTGCAAATAATATAGAAAATAATTGATATCTCAGATTAAGGCATATAATATATAAAAATTGATCACCAGACCATGTATAATCCAAATAAAATATGTTTGAAATTTAAATATGAACCGAATTATAAAAGTGGTGCAATATATGATAAAGTGGTAATTAGCATATTAAAATCCTAGATTTGGGTATTAAAATGTTGGAAACATTAACAGGTTGTTCTTTTGTGTTATTATCTGGTTAAGTTGGATATCATGAGAATATAAGGTAATCTTGATCAAAATAACGATAATTAGAGTCCTAATGTGAATTATTATGCATATGGAGATTTATGGTCAAAGATCATAACTTGTGTTATGTTGTTAATGAGAATGTAATCCAAGTGATCCTAATGGTAGGACATGATGAATCTAATGATTAGGTTTTACAACTTAATCTCCTTATTCATTAGGATCTTAAAGTTGCATAATTTCACATAGTTTCCCCTAATGGCATAAAAGGCCTAACTTGACAATCAGGGTAACACATGATGATTAATTCAAAGTTGTAACTTTAATAAATCGTTATGCGAGAGGAATAAAGTTTGAGCCCTTAATTCATATCATTAACCTTAGACAACTCTAAATCCTAGATTATGGTCGAGTAGGGTTTAATGTTATTAATGTGATAGTGACACTTCAAGATTTATATTCATGCAGACTAAAATGTGGATTGCTTGATTTGCTTGTTGATTGGGTAATATGCTTGAATGTGTTCTACATGATAATATGCATGGCTCACCATCAAGGTACGTGGATACGCCTATGACTACTCACAATATCGATTGTCGATGTTTCCCGAGTGTTTTTTGAGGATTTGTGATATAAGTTATTGAGTGTTTATTAACATTTTGCTCATTCAAATGCCACTATGAGTATGGCATAAAGAAAGAATATGAGAAGATGTTGATGTTCTTATGTGCAAGAGATTGACTGATATATGTTGTTGCAATATTTGTACTTTCTTTGGATGCACCCCAAATACCAGTATGGCAACATACTAATCACATTTTGTTTCATGTCATTTTACATATAAGCTGATATACATGATAAAGGACAAGAAGATATCAAGATATGATCGACATATGAAATACACAATGACATTAAAGATTTAAAAGGAGGATTAGCTAGACACTTCTTCTCATACGATGTAGTATTCATGGTGAAAGTTCATGTAAGTATTTTGTAAACTATAAGTTGTGAATATATGAAATTATTTTCTATTATTTATTATTTGCTAACTCTCGACCTTGGGTTATTTTTGTAGGTAATGGCTTACATATTTTTGGCCTTCCTTAATTGGGGGTTATTGAAACGTGAGGTCGTTACATTTGGTATCAGAGCACCAGATTTTCAAATAATATTTAACAGTTTAAATTTTCAAGTAATATTTAGAAATATGAGGGTTATTAGGGCATTTTCTAAAGGTGATGGTGTCTAAAAGAGATCACGACCAGGGACTGGAAAAAAAATTCTTTGCACCGCTGGTCGGCTTATGAGGACTCCTGGACCTGTGCATCCTGCCTAGCCAAAGTCAAAAGATTTTGCCCGAAGTAAAATACATTTAGGGTGTCATATCGTCTTAATTCATCCACTTCTCATTCTCTTGCTTAATAAACCCTAAAAGGAACTTCCCACCTCATCTCAAGTTAGGATTTTGAGGAGAAGTAGGATTAAGGTATCCTCCGTCGGTCAATGTACATATAACGAAGAAATAATAATGTACATGTAATGTGGAAAATAATAATGTACATGTAATGTGGAAATAATAATGTACATGTAACGTGAAAATAGTGATGGTTTTATGAGTTACAAGGGTAAACTCTAGATGGGGCCAGGGTTGGTTTAGAAGAACCCTAGAGGATCATGGGATATCAAAATTATAAGCGTTAGGGTGTAGTCTCTAATCCTAACCTAAACCCTAATCATGAGAAATGAGAATAATGTGGCGATATAGTACCCTACCCATATGAACCCAATTAGGGTAAAAGAAAGGAGAGATATAAATATTTTTGGTAACCCATGCATAAAGTATGCATGTGAAAGAATATGAATATAAATGAGGTTAAGTGACCATGTCTCTCATGCATGAGTGTATGTGCAGCATGACATTCATGTAAAAGGTTTTGAGAAACATAAGAAACCAATGGTTATATATATGAAAATGAAAATATGAATATAACTTGCTTGAACCCCTCATGCTATCTCTGGAAGTTTGGTTATGGGAGATCAAACCCCCGAAGGGGAAGGTTAGAAAATATCAAGCCCCTGGAGGGGAAGGTCATGAATGATCAAACCCTTGGAGGGGAAGATTACAGAAGGTCAAGCCCCTGGAGGGGAAGGCCAACATAGTACCAAGCCCCTGGAGGGGAAGGTAAAAAAAGGTCAAGCCCCTGGAGGGGAAGGCTGACATAGGCACCAAGCACCTAGAGGCGAAGGTGTCCCAATTCCACTGCATGGACAAACCCCATGAGAGGGTATCCGAGAGTTTGAGTAAACAAGGGTTGAGAAGTTATAATAATAAAAACAATCCATAAATATGAAAATATGAAACCTTTAGGGATAGGGTGCCACCTTGGGGTGGGTCAATCTAAGAGTGGGAGAACGACCTGTGGAGGAGGCAAAACCTTAAACCTCGGGGTTAGGTTGTGGCTAGAGATCCTAACTTCCTCCCATGAGCCATGAAGGCACCCTAGGTTAGGACCTTCTCTAGAAAGGTAAGTTAACTAAATCAATGTAAAGATTGAGGTAACCTTAATTGTCACTTAAAGGGTGGAGAATTAAGAATATAAATATGAAAGCACATATATATGATTCTTTGAACCCAAGTATGCCATCTTTGAGGAACACGACAAAAAGTCACTATGGAAGTGGTTGACCGTATGAGACCGAGTCGAAAAGAGAAAGTTTCCATGAGTTCAATGAGGAGATATAAAACTTGTATTGAGCATCATAAGAGATGGAGGAAATTTGGTTTGAAGAATCACATATGAAAATAATATGCCTGAAATTGGTTAAGGTGTGACATCTCAAAGAAACCCTTGGGAAGGGTAGAGTCCTAGTCGATCCTAAGGTCAAGTAGGGTGTATAAAAAGTACATAGGACTGATGGGATTAGGAGTTGATTGTGCCCTGAATGCATAAGATCATGTGGTCGGGAGGTAACAGCTAGGTTTGCCCAAGGTCCATGACTCAGGAGATCAGCTACCTTCATGACGGTCATGTGGCCCAATAGGTGAATGTGAGAGGCACTCCCTAGATGCATAAGGCTGAGATCACTCCAAAAACTACCTATACCCCTAGAGACCTCAAGGAAGTGGCTAAGGCTCATAATACATGAGGTGTAAAAGTAAGAGATACAAAAAAAAACAATGTAATAATGAGATCTTAAATGGAATATTGCACCAAGTCAAGAGTAAGAAAGGCATTTGAATTCATGAAATATAAGAATATTATGGAACTAAAAGCAAGTGTGGTGTAGAGTCATGTTGAGAATGATTCAACCTGAAATATGAAATTTTAATGTATGTGTATACCATCTCTGCTCTTAGAATGAGATGAACTTTGTTTTTGGACAGTAGTCAAGTGCTTATTTCATCTCATTATTAGGGAGAGAGGTTGGGTAGACACATGTTATGCTTAAAAAAATTGACAAATGATAATGAATGCTTTAAGTTGAGACTTAGACGCATGTTATGCTTAAAAAAATTGACATATGATAATGAATGCTTTAAGTTGAGACTTAATGGCAAACCTAGGGGTTGGAGGTGTTACCTCACCCCTTATGTGAAATAAAGGAACAATAAGTTGAAGACCTAGGTGAAAAGATAGGCACCAAATGAAATGGAAATCACACATGAAAATGTAATCACCAAGAAATGATATCACATAAACCTTGGATTGAATTCAAGTATCAATCCTAGTAAGAATATGGAGACTTTGCATAACAATAGAAGTTGTTAAAGATATCCAAGTAGGGTTGCTAGCCCTAAGATGTGAACTAAAGATGACTTATCATTCAACTCAAGCTTACTAGGTAAGAATTTTGGGGAATTTTTTTTTAAGGAGGGGTGAATGCAATATCCTCAATTTTGGTAAAAAAATGAATGATATAAATATAAAGTATGTTGATAAATAATTTTCCCCAATGGTATTATCGGTGGAATGACAATGTGGATCACCTTTGTTACATGGGTACTTGTGGAACAAGATAAAAAATAAAAGGGATTTGTACATAAATCAATGATAATGGTTTCTGAAATACTACATTACCAAAAATAATGGACATTGGTAAACAAATAAGAAATTAGGTGGAATTCTCGAGAAAATAGATGTTTCATGCACAAATAACAAATGGTGACTTAATCAGATATTGATAATTGAATTATAAGATAATGTGCAAGTTTCTAAAGGAAAACAAGATATATGATGTTTAGGTAGATTAAAAGAATAATTGTCTAACCATTAATGGCAACACAATGTTTGAGGCAACAATTAGTATTGTTTTGTTTTAACCTTTAATATACTAAAAAAATAGTAATGAAAAGAAGAATATTCTAAATGTGGGAGAAAAAAAAGACATTTGATAGGACAATGATAATTGTTTTAAATAAATGTCTAAAAGAACATGTTTTGTATGGAAAAGATATCCCATAAATCCCACATACCAAATGGATTAGAAAGAAGATTAATGAGTTCCTATTTTTATTTAAGGGATATATCGAATAGAGAGAGAAAATGAACTATCTAGACTATACATGTTTCCTTATGGATTAACAATTCAATATGTACCATATAGAGTCATGCTTCCCTTTATGGCTTATGTTGCCAAATCTACAATTCATGATAGATGGAGGTATCCTCCTCATATCAACGAGATTTATGGAATAGGAAGATAATTAACGATGGGTAAAAATATGCCTCAAACCAATAAATCATCTCCATGAAAGTACTATATAAACACATAAGGTTATGCTCTCTTCGAGAGATACCTCCATCCCCTTCTTTGTCATCGTCTTGTTCCTCTTTTAGGGTTCTATCTAAACATGTAAGGGGTTGCAGTCACAACCCTGTTCCCATCACCAACTCTCCCCTACGCAGCTGGTACTCTTTCCCAGGGATCCTCTGATTCGTTGTGCTCTCTTCTCCATTTCCCCTTGCACAACACCGGAGTTCACGATGGAAACCTCACCACTGGTCAGGATTCTCAAGTCGTATAGCCAACCATGGGAAGACCATCAGAGGTTTTGAGGGCCTTGGGCGGACATGATAGTAACGTCATGCCTTAGGCACCTGACGACAGCACGGGCGATTGCCTTCCCCAATGTGACAATGCCTACGAGCGATGTTTGTGTGTAGGAAAAGGGACACATGACCGAAAATAAATAAAGTGACAGAGTCCCACAAACTGCCCTTTGACTGGTCTAAATCGCACCAGATCAATACAACCTGACCTTCAAGTCACAAGAGGCGCGACAGCCGACCTGGCGGCCTGGCACTGGGATCTCGAGCGGTGCTCTCATGAAGTGTTCGTGATCTAAGGACTATTATGCCCTTTGATGCACGTGTACAGTGCAAGGGCGAAAAATTAATTTTGCATTAAAACCAAGCCAGCCAGGTATAAATAATCAAAGGTAATAAGTGATGACATGGCACTTTGTGATCATCTTAGACAACTTTCTCTTGCAAATAACATAAAAAATAATTGGTAACTTAGATTAAGGCATATAATATATGAAAATTGATCACCATATTACACACAATCCAAAAAAAATGTGTTTGAAACTTAAATATGAATCGAATTCTAAAAGTGGTGCAATATATGAATAAAGTGGTGATTAACACATTAAAACACTAGATTTGGGTATTAAAATGTTGGAAACATTAAAAGGCTATTCTTTTGTGTTATTATCTGGTTAAGTTGGATATAATTAGAATATAAGGTAATCTTGATCATGATAATGATAATTAGAGTCCTAATGTGAATAATTATGCATATGAATATTTATGGTCAAAGATCATAACTTATGTTATGTTGTTAACGAGAGTTTAATGTAATCCAAGTGTTCCTAATGGTAGGACATGATGAATCTAATGATTAGGGTTTAGAACCTAATCTCCTTATTCATTAGGATCTTAAGTTGCATAATTTCACATAGTTTCCCCTAATGGCATAAAATCCCTAACTTGGTAATCATGGTAACACATGATGATTAATGTGGAGTTATAACTTTAATAAATCACTATGCGAGAGAAATATGGTTTGAGACCTTAATACATATCTTTAACCTGATACAACTCTAAACCCTAGATTATGGCCGAGTAGGGTTTAATATTATTAATGTGACGGCGACACTTCATGATTTATATTCATGCAGACTAAGATGTAGATTGCTTAATTTACTTGTTGATTGGATAATATGCTTGAAGTGTATTCTATATGATAATCTGCATGGATGATCATCAAGGCACGTGGATATGCCTATGACTAATCGCAACATCGATTGCTGAGGTTTCTCGAGTGTTTTCTATTGACTCAAGGTCAATTAGGTCAATGTTGACTCACGTCTAAATTGACTAAACCCATGTTTTGATGATGACTAACCATTCCACATATTGGTGTCTAATGTCTCTACTTGAGTGATTTCAGATTAGGTATAGACACACTCCAAATGCCCTAACTTGCGCATATCAAATTGGAGAAAAGACAAGTCAAAATACATACAAGTGCACGTTTTTGTAATATGATGTAAATCCATTAGAATCATGTTATAAATCACTTGTAATGATTGTATGACTTCTAATTAAGCTTAGAAAAAATCAGGAGAACTTAGATCGAATGTTAGATCACTTTAGATGCAACTTCGAAAATTGATTACAAGCACTTTGTCAGTCGACAATCATCCTTGATCAATTTTCTAGAGATTGCATCGATCGAGTTGTGTTTACACAGAACTCAATCGATCAAGTAACTGACCATTTTGATTCCTAATGGTCGGTCGAGTTTTGTCAGGACAAACTCGATCGATCATTTGAGCATCGGCCTTGTCGTTTACTTGATCGGTCGAGTTACCCTTATAGAAACTCGACCGATTGCACTGTAAGGAAAAGTGTAGAAAAGTGGTCTAGCCGTTGTGGAGTTGCAACAAGTGAAAATATATCCGTTGCAAGCCACAAAACGGCTAGTTTTCATTCTCAAGTGTTTCCAAAGGCTAAGAGGCATCCCCAGCTATAAATAGGACCCCTTGGGCTTCATTCCAAGGTTGAGCATTCATTGTAAAACTCTATGTGAGGTTCCTATTCTATAGTTGAGTGCTTCCTACAGCCTCCTCTCTCTCTAAGCTTAATCACTTGCTACATCCATTAGAGTGAGTAGGAAATATGTAAGAGAGATAGTCCTACATGTATATCTTGTGAGGCTCTCACTTCCACCACCTCCCTTTCTCTCATTTCAATCATGAAGATGAAGGTTCTCTCTCTTGTCCAAGAGAGGTGAAAAAGAACAAGGGAAGGTGTCCCTTGGTGAAGATCAAGGCTGAAGACTTGGAGCTAGAGTGGGTAAGCCCTTGGTGAAGGCAGAAGACTCCTTGCTCAAGTGGGTAAGTCCTTTGTTGAAGCTTCTCCGAGTGAAGGTGAAGTCAAAGGCGAAAGATATAAGAAGAGTGGGTAATTCCTACAAGGTTGAAGACTTGTGTAAGAGTAGGTAAGTCCTTGGAAGAAGACGGAAGACTCCTTGCAAAAGTGGGTAAGTGACCGCCCTAAATCACGCGTCCAAAAGGAAACGGATTTGAAGTAGTCGGACTTTTAAATTACCCGACTCTTAGGCCCACGCAACGATGACGGGGTCTGAAGTAGCAATCGGGGTCGAACCACAGGGACAAGGGTGGTAGTGTTAAGAACACGGAATCAGCACTCGACACTCCGGTAAGGGCAAGGTGAGGATAAAGTTCCCAAGGAGAACAACAGGCGAAGATCGATAAAATAAAAGAAAACTATCCTCAACTGGAGTTACAAGGAAAATTAAGGTTTTTGGCATTTATCGGTTTTTAGGGTTTTAGCGCAACAGAACCAGAGGAGATAACACTATTGCTTTGGTAAGGAACAAAAGAGGAAAACTTCGGTATAACAAGCGGTAGCAGGAACATCCTGTACCCCTTCTCTCAAAGAGGGTACCTCTAACTAAGCACCAACACCTCTCTCAAGGTTGCCGAACTTGGGTTAGAGTGGAAAGATAACTGAAGCAACCCCAATCCTGGGTACTCTCGTACTCCCTGATCGGACCAAGCACTAGAGCCACAACACCTCTCTCGAGGGAGTTGCAACGGGAAACACAGTTCGATAGCTAGTCAAAACATGATCCAAACATACAAGTTAGAGTTCAGATGCTAAGTGTAACATCCCAGGATTTGAGGCCTCAGATAACATGATCTTAAAAGGAATGATTGGACTACCCATATCACCAAGGTGCACCTCCTTTTCTGGGAGCCCATCACTAAAGAACTCCATAGTTAAGCATGCTCAGCTTGGAGTCATACTGGGATGGGTGACCAGTCGGGAAGTTGACCCCGGCTTGCGCATAAGTGTGGATAAAGCACGCAGTTAAGGCTAGTGGTGGTCTGTGGGGCCAGTCGTCATTCCTAAAACTCTGCTAGAGCCTTGGGCAGTGGGCTCAGGCGTTACAAATGGTATCAGAGCCGATTCCCCTCCAGTAGGTGGGGCCCACATGGGCATGTGGCATGCCAGTCTTGAGCCGTGCGGTCCAGGCAAGTTGGAAAGGGCTATTCGTAGAGACGAGATGGAGCCGCCCTTGCGCTGGATGGGAGCTGGGTGTCCATGGGTCATTCTGGGTCTACACAGAAATGGGGAAGCGATTATGAGGTCGTATAGTTCAGCCTTGACGAGGACGTCAAGAGTCTAAGTGGGGGAGATTGTAACATCCCAGGATTTGAGGCCTCAGATAACATGATCTTAAAAGGAATGATTGGACTACCCATATCACCAAGGTGCACCTCCTTTTCCGGGATCCCATAACTAAAGAACTCCATAGTTAAGCGTGCTCAGCTTGGAGTAGTAGTGGGATGGGTGACCAGTCGGGAAGTTGACCCCGACTTGCGCATAAGTGTGGATAAAGCACGCAATTAAGGCTAGTGGTGGTCTGTGAGGCCAGTCGTCATTCCTAAAACTCTGCTAGAGCCTTGGGCAGTGGGCTCGGGCGTTATACTAAGTAAAGTAATCATCCAACAAAAAGGAACCAAACATAAAGCAGTAGACATTTCAAACTCATCTAATCCCATTGCCATAAGCATTAAAAAGAAAAAGGTTTAGTTACATTGCATAAGTAAAGAAAGTAAATGACTGAAAAAGGGGAAGATAAGTATCGCCTCCTTGATTTAGGAGATTGACAAGTAGCAGCGGATCCCTAAGGTCTCTCTAGCCCGATACCGGGTGGGAACCTTGCCCGATACGCCTGTGTCGGGCGGCGTCCCCTGTCGGGCGACACACCATGACGGGCAGACGTATCGTTCAAAGCACTCATGCTCGATACGGTCGTGTCGGGATGCCACCCTCTCGGGAGACACACCATATCGGGCTCGGTATCGTGTCGGGCTAGAGACCACTTAGAGTATCGGGTTCCTCATATCAGGTGGTCGTTCTGGTCGATATCGGGCTGCTGCGGCGACCGGGACAGGTCCTAAGTGAACCATTCCCGCCCTCTCGGGTCAGGGAAGTGCTCACCTAGTATCGCCCGGTACGCCTCTCGGACGCGACACACTAGCTATAGGTGCTTTCCAAAGTTAGCTTTCGCGAGATTCCAACCCGACCCATCGGAGTCCTGTAGCTGCTATTTATAGGCAGTGGTTGGAAGAAGTTGCAGTTCTCCGGGCGCCACGTGTCCTTCATTAGTTCTATTAACGCGGCTTTAGGGACGCTCGATGTGCATGTCGCCCGGCACAACGGGTGTCGGTCAACAAGCATATCAGGTATCGTGTCAGGTAGGCGCCTGCCAGTGGGTGGCTTATATCGTGCGACACACTTTAGTAGTCGTGGCGAGTACATCTCCCTGTTGGGTAAGTGGCGTGTCGCCCATCAGAGCCTTCTTGCGTGGCATACCCGTGTCATGCAGCATCTGTATCGGGCTCCTGCATGGCGGGGAGTGAGTGTGTTGGCCGAATGGTAGGAAGGCCGATGCAGGTAAAATGCGTTCATGGGTCGGGACGGGCTTTTTGCTGATAAAAGAGTGGAAAAACGAGGAAAACCCTGCAAAAGATGATAAAAATGGGATAAGAGTGTAGTGTGGCCTGTTTATTCAAAAATATGACAAAAAGGAGAGGAAAACAGTTTAAAAGGGTAGTTTTGACAACGAAATATGGGCCATAAACATCACAAAATTTGGTGTTATCAACTCCCCCAAACTTAGCATTTTGATTGTCCTCAATCAATTTTTAAAACTTTGTTTGTGATGCTTCTTCTTAACCGATATAGTTCTCAGACAAAGGGTTTGAGCGAGTATTGAGATGTCTTAAGGGGAATACTGCCCGACCACGAACAACACTTTACTTTTCCTGCCTTATTTAAGAAAAAAATTTCTCCACAGCTTCGGCGAGATTTTGGTGCATGATTTCGAAGTTAGCTTTCACACCAAACAGCTTTTGGGAACAGAAAGTTGTGTGTTTGGGTAAGCTTAAGGCTTTTTGGATTTTCTTGTTTCCCATCATTCCATCCAGGTACAGGTTTGTTAGCGGGCGAGTGGTCCTTGCAGTCCAAGCCAGTTGGCTTTATAGTAGTGATTTCACATCCTACGTACCACTGCCCCAGATCTACCATGCCTAAAGATGGGTACTTTTGGAAAACAAGTGTGTATATATATATATTTTTTGGCACAACTCTCATACTTTTATTCACTCTCATAAGGCTATTCTTTCTTTTTGGGATTTTTTTGGGTAAGGGAAAACAAGAGAAATTTTTGCTATTTGGGCAGCTTTTTCCTTCTGCATACACGTCTCTTAGCTGTCGCGAGATTATTTTTCAAAATTTTTGGTGTGGAAAGTCATAGTCTTTTGTTGTTTGAGGCTGCATTTTTGAAAAGACATAGCGAAACCTACACCTCTTTAGTCACAAACTGGCAAGAAGTCATATCAGGTTTTCATTATAGAGTGTCTTTGTACATATGTATAGAGACAAAATAAGCAAAATTTTTGTATGAGGCATGTATATGTATATGTACACATGTTATATAAAAAGAACAACAAGAATAGAAGAGATGAAGTTCAAAGGACTTTTAGTACCTCCCTCACTGGTACATAGAATCCCCCCCAAACTTACTCCACACTCTGTCCCAGAGTTGTGATGTAGATCAGGTAGGGTAATGTTTACCCAATGAGGGTTAGCTGGTGAGCGCGCCTTTGCCGGATAGGAGCTCCCACACATATTCTTCGCGTTTGCTATGGTAGTCGATGTGGTGGAGTTGGTCAGGTGTCTCTTTATTTGATATCTATTCCAGCACGAAGATGTCGCAGTCGTTGGATAAAGGAATTTGTTGTGGACTGCGGTGGCAGAATTGAAGCTCGTGTCATTTGCTAGCTGCTGTCTCCAGGAATAGTTGTATCAGTGTTGCCACCTCATCGTAGTATTTTCATACTAAGCGCTCGAGGGGTGTCAACGCTGTCGATGTACACTGCACCGGATGATCTTTGTTGTTGTCCGAGCTGTTGTAGAAGATTCCTGCTCGTTGTCGAGTGTACATCGTCAGGAGCGTCCAGTGGTTGTAGTGCAGGATAGGAAGAAAGATGATGCGTGGAACTCTGCACTGCAACTCTGTCAGAAATGATTGTTTCGCTCCTGACTCATCGGCTAGGCAGATGTCATTGAACATCATTGGATGGGCTATGTATGCATGTTCAAACTTCTTCTGTATCATCTGGATGTAGGTGGCCGCCACTGATATCGCCAGACATCCTCCTTCTTTTACCATGTCCCTCAAATCATCAACTGGGACTATGACACTGCCTACCTCGTAGATGACGTCCGCGGGGGTAGAGTCTGCTAACTTCAGAATAACTTCATTGACATATTCCTGTGTGAGCGTAGAACACGAGAAACGGTCGAAGTTGTTGATCATTTCTTCTGAAGTGTCGGGCGAAGCGGGGTCTTCCATTCTACATACTTCTCACAGGATTTTTAACTGCTTGCCCGCCCCGTAGGCGTCTGCTTCTGTCTCGGCTTTTACTTCTAGAGTGATGTTGGGTTGTGATGATTCGTCTGCTTTTTCACTATCCAGCAGTTTGTCTGGTACCCCTGCATCTTGGAAGTAGCACTTGTCTTTGATCAGCAGCAGAGAGTAGGTGCTCCTGAGTTTAAAGAAGTCTTGGCCCTGGAGGTGCCTTATATTTCCAAATATGTTGAGCAGCTCCATGGCGCGCAAGACGACAAGTGCGCTACCACTTCCAGATTCAGCTTGGACGGGGAAGTCTTTGATAGAGAAGAAGTTCCAAACACCTCTATGACGTTGGACTCCTTGCTTGATAGCTCAGAGAAGACGCATCAATAGAAGCCTGAGATGTTTATCCTCTAGGCGGCTGAAGATAAGTCTTAAGCGTGACACCTTCTCATTGCAACAGCTGAACAGCTGGACATCATGATTCCGGAGGTCCGCCACGCATAGGAACCAGTTGTTGCGGTGCTTGTATGGGGCCAACATGAGGTTTGTGTTGTGTTCTTCAATATGCTGCAGCATGTTGGCCACCGCGATGGAGTCTGATACTCCCATAATCAATCTTCTCGCTAAGATTGGGGTGGCGTTGTATATCATCTGCCGACCTGTCCTGGTGTTGATGTTCTCGATGATTGCACCCTCCAGGACCCTGAACAACTTTTTCCCGACGACGACTGGGAAGCGGAATAAGCTTCTGAGTGTTCCACGTTGTACTGAAAAGTAGTCGTCACTCCAGATTTTTTCATCTTCGTTAGATTGCGACCTCAGGACCTTATTCAGCAGCTTCTGGTCCCTGTTTGTCAGGTATCCGATGGCCCTTCTGTCGAAGTCTGCCATCTCAAAGGAATGTATCTCTGACGGCGCAGAGAATTCATTTGCCTTCGAGCTTTTTCCTCTGGGGGGTGTCTTTGGTTGGAATCTTCAATGTCCCCCCCATCTCCTTCCGACTCATCAGAAGAATCCTCCTTGATGTTAACTAATTCATCATTATCTTCGGCTTCATCAAAGGAGGCTGAGGGAGCGAAGTCATCAACGCCTCGGGATCTCTCCTGTCCTGCTGGAGACCCGTCGACAGACCTGTGTGTCGTCTCTTTGTCGGGCGTGTAGAAGGCCTGCTTGAAGAAGACGACACACCAGAAGTTGAAGGTGCGGATGAGGAGGGTGGAGAGCCTGAGCCTGGGGGTGACAGAGACCTTCTCGGTTGCCTTGGGTGTGGATGGTCGCCCCCCTGTTCAATCTCTCCTCAATCACATCAAGGTGTTGGAGGGCCTACTGTAGTGTGGTGTTGAGTGCCTCTAGTTGGCCGGGAAGACCAACTAGAGTCAGCAGTTGCCACTCCTGGCTATTCAGCCTCTGCTGGAAAATAGAGAACTTGCGGGTTAGCGAAGAAAAAGTAGTCGAGTGGCTTTCTGTTACCTCCCACAAGTTATCGAGTTCTTGCCCCAACATCTGTCCGAATGACGGAGGGGCTCCTGCAGATCTCCCTCTCATCCTCCCGACACTCCTCCCTCATGAAGATTCACCCGACGAGTGTGCAACCTCACTCGGGGTAGTGTCGATCTGAACTATTTGCGAGGTTGTGGCTTCTGGGCGAGGCGTCAGCACTTTTGCGGATATCTCTATCTCGCCTGCTTGTGGTGGTGGAGAGGGCCGCGGTGTGGGTGGATGCTGCTCCACCTCGGTGTTGTCGGTGACCTCCTCTGCAGCTACCATAGGAGACACCAGCGATGGTGACGGCATAAGGTGTGCAGCTCCGAGCTCCATCTCAAGGGTCTCGATGAACGCCCCATTACTGGCGCCCGACTGTGCTTCTTCTTCTGCCACTAAGGGCACCATAGAATATTCTGGAGATGCGGCTGTCCCTTCCACGACAACTTCCATCAGGGCTAGGGTGGTTGTCTCAGCCCCAGTTGCCTTGACGACCTCCACGATCGCCGATATTTATTCAGCCGTGGCAGATGTTGTCGTGGTTGCGGCTGGTAAGGCAGGAACGACGACAACTCTGTTAATTGCTGTCGTCGGTGGCTCTGGAGCAGTGGGCGGCTCGACAGGAGTTGTGGAAGATTTGTCCTGCCACGTGTTAAGAGGAATTGGTCCTCCTCTTGCAGCCGCCCTCTCTTATATACTGGTGGTGGCAGCGTAAGCAGCTTCGACTGCCACCACTTCAATCTCTGCATTGGTGAAGACCAACTTTTCTGCATCGTAGTTGGCACAGCCAAGAAGCGAAAGGAGGGTGTTTATTCTCACAAATTTGTAGAAGTAGCTTCGCCCCTCCTTCTTGAGATGCTGGCCCTCATGAGGGATTTGAGGTCGATCTTCTTGTTGCCCCTTGTCCTCGAGAGACTGCGCGGTTCCCTTGGGTATCCTAACCCGACCACGATTAGATTGATGATGCCACCCATGCAGTACTCCTTGGTGACATCTTTTATGGGGTGCAACCTATTCAGCAAGAAGTGTCCCAGGTTGACCACCTTGCCCTCCATCATGTGCCACATGAGATGGAGTTCTTCGGTGTAGATGTTGCTTGATTCGTTCTTGCTGAAGAGTAGGCACGCCATGAACTTGTGCACTATTCTCCAGAAGCAGGAGTGCATCGCCGCCACCTTGCTTCCTGGCTTGAATGATGACTCACCAGTCAGCTTTCTCCAGAGCTCCACGGGATTGAACCCGTCTCCTTCGGTGATCTTTGCACCGTTGTTGAGAAGTTCCTTCTCTGCCTCACTGGAAGAGAAGATCTCGTTGAGCAGCTTCTCGGAGATGACGTGCTCGACGTTGTATAGCCGCCCCTGCAGTCTGTCTGCTCCACCATATTCTTCGATTTCCTTGGGTTTATTCTGCACCCGGCGGAGAGACGACATGAACTCTCTGGTGAGTTCAGTGTAGGAGGCGGAGTGGCTGAAGCTGATCTTCCTTAGCCCTACTGCAGCTAGGACATTTTCCAGCCTGTCGAAATGCCTAGTTGAAGGAAGGATGACTGGTGGAAGAATCTGCTCGGCCTATAGACTTTTGTTGCCAGTTCTGAGTATCGGCGCCCGTGCTCGTTATCTCTGGGCACGAACCTGCCTGGTGTGTGATCTAGAGATTCTGCTCTGCGGTTGAGGCTGTTGTTGGGGCAATTACTTCTTCCGTCCTTGGTCTCTTTTCGGCCGTGGATGGCCCAGCTGCCTCGGGGTTTGGGTGTTTCTGCCTGACTATTGTATCTCTTGCTGTGGCCTTGGTGTCGATCCTCTGACTGTGTTCGTCAACTTGAACGACGGTTTGCTTGGTGCGGGCCATTTTTGTTATCATAAGACAAGTTTATTAAGCATTTAAATGTTCCCCCTTACCCGATATCAGGTAGGTAAAAACTTTATGTCGATATCGGTGTCTAAAAGGAAAAATTGATTGTACGATAAGCTAAAAGGTTCGGCCCAATACAAGAGCTACCGGACACCGTCGTATCGGTCTTCAAATCTGAATGATATGATGCTCGCCCGATACGCTTGTGTCGGGCGATACGAAGTTCGACTCAAAATCGTCATAGGTCCATCATGAGACACCGGGCGTCACAGCGAACAGATATCACGCTCGATACGATCGTACTTAAAAGGGTGTCGCCCGTCAGAAGAAATACGTGAGGTGATACAAGATTGGGCGACACAGGAAAAATCTAACGTCATAGCCATTGCCCGATACGCTTAAAGCTCGAAGTGTGCCAGGCGACAAAGTCATGCAATGCGAAGTGCCCGATATGGTTGCTCTGAAAGAAAATGTGTCGCCCGATAACAGAAGCACGCGAAGAAAGACTGGGCGACATGGGTATTGCCCGATATAAGGTATCGGGCAAGCGCGCATTATAGATGTGTCGCGCGACACGCTCAAAAGGTGACGCTGCTAACAAGGGTGTGTCGGGCGATACAAGGAAAACAACTAAAGTCGTGAGTCCGATACAAAAAATGCACAACACGAGGGTCGTGTCGGGCAAGCCAAACGATACGACTGTCGGGTTATACCTTTGTGATCTAAAGAGAACTTGCGTGACATGAGAACGGAAGCTAGGTGGCCGATACTAGAGCAAAGATAGAAATTACTGCATGATACAGGAGTAGGTGAGGAGTAAATGTCATTTCCCAACACTGTTTAACCTCAGCTACTATATATAGCAATCCAAGTCGGGGGTAAAACGGGTAAAATAGGGGTACATGTCGGCCGATGAGACAAATCATTCCCGAGACGGGCAGTAAAATCAGTCCCATCCGTCAAATCAAAGGTCATTACTCGTGTTGCCCGACACGGACGATCGCCGATTGGCGTATCGCCCGACATGGCTTATTGCTGAGGTGCGATGCCCGATACGACTTCGCCCGATATGGGCATGTCTCATGTTCCGTTGAGTCCCTTGCCCGATATCGGCCAGGGAGTGATGCATCCTTGCCCGATACAAGCATCTTCAGAACAAGAAACTCGATGAAAAACCAAAAATTAAGCGAAGGAAAAAGCAATTGATGGATAAAACATCATTGGCCTAAGGTGAAGTTCCCGGCCTCAGATAGCATTACTCATCAATGCTCATAAAACTGAGCGGTGGCCCCATAAAACAGAAGAGTCAGAGCATGTGACACATGCGCTGGCTCGGGCCTTATTACAATTATAATGTTTATAATATTTTTCTTGTAGGAAAGGAAATAACGTCCTGTTCTAGGAAAAGTAAAAACTCGGGCTGCCTCCCGAGGAGCGTTGTAGTTAGCATCGTCAACTCTACGGCTTCAGATCTTTCACTTTGTGCCTTCAGCTGTTTCCACATCTTGCAAACTTATCTCTGTCCTTCTCACGAACGCTTCATCTTCATAGAATCTTTTTACTTTGTGCCCGTTCACTGGAAAAACTTTGGATGGATCATCTTTATCATACATCTCCATCATTCCTGATGGATATATCTTTGCTATGGTGAAGGGTCCAGACCACCTCGTTTGCAGCTTACCTGGAAAAAGATGAATGGAAGATTTAAATAATAAAACTTTATCACTTCCACTCACATCCTTCTTCCTCAGGTGGGCATCATGCCACACCTTGGTCCTCTACTTATAGATCCTTGCATTCTCATAGGCATGTATTTTCAACTCTTCGAGTTCCTGTAACTGTAGATACCTTTTCTCCCCTGCCTTTTCCAGATCCATATTCAGGAACTTAATCGCCCAAAGAGCCTTGTGTTCAAGCTCTAAGGGTAGATGACAGGATTTCCCATAAATCAATTGGTAAGGGGTGGTTCCAATGGGCGCTTTATATGCAGTTCTATAGGCCCAAAGGGCGTCATCAAGCTTCATCACCCAATCTTTCCTCGTGTGGCTGACAGTCTTCTCTAAGATCTGCTTGATCTATCTATTCGAAACCTCCACCTTCCCAGAAGTTTGTGGGTGGTAGGGCGTAGTGACCTTGTGTTTAACCCCATACTTCCACAGGAGTGCTTCAAACTATTTTTCCCCGAAGTGTGATCCACCATCGCTTATCACAGTACGAGGTACTCCGAAGCGAGGGAAGATAGTCTTCTCAAACAACTTGGTCACTGATTTGGAGTCGCAAGTCTGGGTGGCAACAACTTCCACCCATTTAGACACATAATCCACTGCGACTAAGATGTATTGATATCCTTTTGATGGGGGAAATGGACCCATGTAGTCAATTCCCCATACATCGAAGATCTCAACTTCGACCCAATTGGCCATAGGCATCTCATTTCTTCTTCCAATGTTTCCTGTCGATTGGCATTCTTTACAAACTTTTACATAATTTGATGCGTCCTTGAACAAGGAGGGCCAGTAAAACCCTAATTGCAGCACCTGGCGGCTATCCTTTCGCTCCCCAGGTGCCCTCCATATGGTGAAGCATGACATTCTTTCAGGATGTTTGGAACTTCTTCTTCAGGGATGCACCTTCTGTACAGGCTATCTGCGCATCTTCGAAAGAGAAGAGGATCATCCCAATAGTAATTCTTTACATCCGAAAAGAGTTTCTTCTTTTGATTGTATGTTATATCAGGAGGCAACTCCCCGCAAGCAAGATAATTACAAATATCTGCAAACCAAAGCAAATTCTCATCTTTGGTTTCAACCATAAGCAGGGTTTCATCAGCATAGTTGTCGTTAATAGGTGGCTCCTTCTGGTTATCGACGATGATCCTTGATAAGTGGTCGGCGACCACATTTTCCGCACCCTTCTTATCAACGATCTCGTGGTCGAACTCCTAAAGTAACAAAGCCCACCGTAACAGCCTGGGCTTGGTATCTTTCTTCTGCATAAGATATCTTATTGCCCCATGGTCTGTGTAGACCTTTACCTTTTTTGTGATAAGATAGGATCTGAACTTGTCGAAAGCGAAGACAATCACGAGCATCTCCTTCTCTGTAGTCGTATAATTTACCTGAGCCTCATCCAGAGTGTGACTGGCGTAGCAAATGACGTGATGCCTTTTGTCCTTTTTCTATCCCAAGACTGCTCCCACAACAAAGTCACTGGCGTCGCACATAAGCTCAAAAGGTAGCTCCCAATATGGAGCTTGAAGGATAGGCGGTGAGACAAGAGCATCCTTTAAGGCCTGAAAAGCATTTAGACAATCGTTAGAGAAGTCAAATTCAACATCCTTACTCAGAAGGTTTGACAATGGTTTCGAGATCTTTGAGAAGTCTTTTATGAATCTTCAGTAATATCCGGCGTGCCCGAGAAAACTCCTCACTCCTGTTACAGACTTCGGTGGAGGAAGTTTAGATATAGCTTCAACCTTGCTAACGTCTACCTCGATGCCACGCCTCGAGACTTTATGCCCTAGCACAATGCCTTCTCGTACCATAAATTGGCATTTCTCCCAGTTCAGGACCAAACTCTTTTCTTCACAATGTTGCAAGACCACAGATAGGTTTTCAGGAAGGCATCGAAGTCCTTCCCATAGACAGAAAAGTCGTCCAAGAAAACTTCCACGATGTCTTCTAGAAAATATGAAAACATTGATATCATGCAACGCTGAAACGTTGCGGGAGCATTGCACAAGCCGAAAGGCATTCTTCGGAAGGCATAGGTCCCATAGAGACATGTAAAAGTAGTTTTCTCCTGGTCGTCTGGCAAGATGGGAACTTGATAAAACCCTGAAAAACCGTCCAAAAAGCAGAAATAGTCATGATGTACTACTCTTTCCAGAACTTGATCAATGAAAGGAAGCAGATAATGATCTTTTTTCATGGCTTGGTTTAGTTTTCGGTAGTCTATACCCATCCTCCATCCGGCGACGGTCTGAACCGCCACTTCATCACCTTTATCTCCTTTTACTACTGTTATACCTCCTTTCTTCGGTACCACATGGAACAGACTCACCCAGTTACTGTCACTGATTGGGTAAATGATCCCAGCATCCCTCAGTTTGATTACTTCTTTCTTAACAACTTCTTTTAGCATCTTGTTCAATTTCCTCTGGGTTTGAGCCAGAGGTTTAGCAGATTCTTCCAAATTAATGCGATGCATACATAACGCAGGGCTAAGGCCTTTGATATCCTCTACCGAATATCCTATAGCCTGCCTGTGGAGTCTCAACTCCTCGAGAAGCTTTTCCAATTGATCTTTCATAAGATGGGCATTAAAGATGACATGATTTCTCTCTTCTTGATCTAGAAATTCGTACCTCAAACCTTCAGGCAGTTGTTTCAATTCTGGTTTAGCCTTGTGTGCCCTTTCTTCTGGTGCCTCCTCTAGAGAAGCAAACTTAACTCTCTCTATTACCTCCTCTTTGTTGCTTAGATCTCCATCAAACCGATTTAGATAGTTGAGAAACTTGACAACCTCTGGATCTTCAAAGTCAGAATCTTGGTTGCTCAATGCTCTCACGAGCGGATCTACCAGTACGATATCTTCCTCCATCTCTTCACAAAACTAGTTGTAGCTTTCTACAAAGTAAGCAGATTCTAGTAGGGACAGTCCCTTCATAGCATCCTTTACTTTGAAATATAAGTGATCATTTCCGACCCTCAGAGTGATTATTCCTTCGGCAACATCAATCAACGCTCTTCCTGTAGCCAAGAAGGGGCGTCCAAAGATGATAGGACAGTTAGGGTCCTCCACAGTGTCAATGATCACAACGTCACAAGGAATGAAGAAACTTCCCACATGGATCGGTACATCCTCAACAACTCCTATAGGTATTTTGAAAGAATGGTCAGCCAATTCAATCCTCATGTTGGTCTTGACCATATCCGTCAAACCCAAATGTTACGCCAGGCTTAGGGGCATAAGGCTGATGCTAGCCCCCAAATCAGTAAGACCTTTCCGCTCTATGTTATCTCCAACGACAAAAGGAATAGTGAAAGCCTTTGGATCCTTCTTCTTGTTGGGTAAATCCGCTTTGACAAAAGCAGAAGACATACTAGCTAGATGCACGGTCTCAATCCTTCCGCCTCTTTTCTTCTTGGTGATCAGATCCTTGAAAAACTTGGCGTAGGTCGACATTTCCTCTAGAGCATCCAGAAAAGGTACTTCGAGGTGAAGCTTCTTTACTGACTCCATAAACTTCTCGTAACGCTTTTTAAGATGTGCCTTTATCAGCTTGTAAGGGAAAGGCAACTTAGGAGAGTAAGGACTTCTTTTACCAAACAGTTCCTCCATAAATCTTGGTTCTGGCTCCCTAACATGGCTTGTTGATTGTCTTCCCCTGCGGGATTTTCTGTCATAGTCCTTGATTCAGGTTCCTTGGGTCTGGCTTCTTCATGGCGTTCTACTATCTTCCCTGATCTCATCACTGCCATTTTAGCAGATTCAGTGTTGGAGGGTATCTTACATGAGGGATTCTTTATTAACTCGGCCATCTGGGCCAGCTGTTGATCTATTTGGCACTGGTGCGTCTGCATGTCTGCCATCTGGACCTTCATAGTGTTTAGAACTCCTAAATTTGACATCGCGCTTTGCGCCAGCTGGTTGTTGATAGTATCCTATCTTTTGACAAAATCAAACAATTGACCCACCAAGTCTGGTTGATTTGAGTTCTTGTCCTGACTTTGCTCCTTAGCTTGACCTTGGCTTTGACTAGGGTTAGCTGCTTGGAAACTTTGGTACTTTCCTTGCCCTTGGAAGTTTGCCTTGTTCATTTGGAAATTGGTGGTTCTGGTGAAGTGACCTTGTCCCCCCTTTTTCTCAAAACCTTGCAGTTGCTTGGTTGGGTTATTCAGCTGATGTGAGTTTTTAGCTACATCCTTGTTGCCATAGTTAAAACCAAGGTGATCCGGTCTCTTGAAGTTGACAAAAGAGATGTTCTCGGCTTCGTCTTCTTCGGATTCACTTTCAGTTGACTCGTCAGTTCGGGTGTAAATGCAGTTATCAATCCCGTGTCCACCTTCTTTACAGGTGACACATTTATGACTTTCTCAACATGTTTCTTCCCTTTTCCACCTGATTCTTTCAATTGTCTAACATCAGTAGCTATCTTCTGAATTTGAGTGGTAATAGGTTCCAGAGATTTGGATTCGACCGAAGGTCCTTCACTAGCGGCCTTCTTAGTGTATCCTCTATCAGATCTATTGTAGTCAGTGTCGGCCTACAACTCAGCCATGTTTTCGATGATCTTTTTGGATCTACTGGGCTTCTTCCCTAGAAAGTCGTTGCCTACAACTGCATTCAGCGATACCCTTTCTTCAGGGGTCAGACCATTGTAGAAGGTAGTTATCAGAAAACCCTTCTTGTAGTTGTGATGGGGGAAATCCCTTTGATATTCTTGATATCTTTCCCATGCTTCGTGAAGATTCTCATTTGGCTTCTGCATGAACGACGTGATCCTCTATCTATTCCTGACAATTTTCTCTGTAGGGTAAAACTTGTTTACAAAAGCGTCTGCCAGCGCATTCCATCCGTTCATAGCTTGATGCGGTAGCCCGAGGTACCAGGATAGAGCCTTGTCTTCTAAAGAAAAGATGAAGCCCTTGCAATATATGACTTCTTGTGGAACTCCCCGCATTTTAATGGTATCACAGATATTCTTAAAAGCATCTAGGTGATGGTAAGGGTTATCATTCTTTGAATTCCCTCTGAAGCTCTTGTTCTGGATCATGGATATGACATACGGTTTCAGCTCAAAGTTCATTGCATTGAACCTTGGGATGACAACAGGACGTCTTGAGTTATTGGCCTTTGTGGAAGCCAACTCCCTGAGGGTCTTTTCGTCTTCGTTAGAGTCTTCACTGTCCCCTTGGTTCTTCTCCTAATTATGTTGATTTCTTCTGCGTCTTCGGTGATGACGATGTCTCTTGTGGCGATGGTCATCCTCGAATTGTTCTGTTTTAGGTTCTTCATGTTGATGGTCACCGTCATAACAGTCATTATCCCCATGTGGAGGTGAGTGAGGTCTAATTCTAGCGTGTTGCTCACCCTATGAAAGAGGTGGTTCGATGTGAGGCGGCATGTCTAGCGGTGTCGGTGCTCAAATGAGCAGAATGCTTCCTTCCTGAGTACTTGAATAGAACGTATAATCAAGTTAGAAAACTTGTATCAATAAAATGAACTACTCTATACTCACTTCAGGTTAGAAGATCAAAAAGGAAAAAGTGTTGTCAAGCTCATTACTAAGATTGAGGCACGGGAGTGTAGTTAGTGGATTCGGGTTTGTTAATAGTACCGTTTTGCCTTGTCCCCGGCAGCGGTGCCAAAAAGTTGACCGGCCTAAATCGCACGTCCAAAAGGAAACGGATTTGAAGTAGTCGAACTTTTAAATTACCCGACTCTTAGGCCCCCACAACGATGACGGGGTCCGAAGTAGCAATCGGGGTCGAACCACAGGGACAAGGGTGGTAGTGTTAAGAACACATAATCGGCACTCTACACTTCGGTAAGGGCAAGGTGAGGATAAAGTTCCCAAGGGGAACAACAGGCGATGATCGATAAAATAAAAGAAAACTATCCCCAACTGGAGTTATAAGGAAAATTAAGGTTTTTGGCATTTATCAGTTTTTAGGGTTTTAGCGCAATAGAACCAGAGGAGATAACACTATTGCTTTGGTAAGGAACAAAAGAGGAAAACTTCGGTATAACAAGCGGCAGCAGGAACATCCCGTACCCCTTCTCTCAAATAGGGTACCTCTAACTAAGCACCAACACCTCTCTCAAGGTTGCCTGACTTGGGTTAGAGTGGAAAGATAACTGAAGCAACCCCGATCCTGGGTACTCTCATACTCCCTGATCGGACCAAACACTAGAGCCACAACACCTCTCTCGAGGGAGTTGCAATGGGAAACATGATTCGATAACTAGTCAAAACATGATCCAAACATACAATCTAGAGTTCAGATGCTAAGCAAAGTAATCATCCAACAAAAAGGAACCAAACATAAAGCAACAGACATTTCAAACTCATATAATCCCATTGCCATAAGCATTAAAAATAAAAATGTTTAGTTATATTGCATAAGTAAAGAAAGTAAATGACTGAAAAAGGGGAAGATAAGTATCGCCTCCTTGATTTAGGAGATCGACAAGCAACAGCGGATCCCTAAGGTCTCTCTAGCCTGATACCGGGCAGGAACCTTACCCTATACGCCTATGTCAGGCGGCGTCCCCTGTTAGGCGACACACCATGATGGGCAGAAGTATCGTTCAAAGCGCTCATGCCTGATACGGTCATGTCGGGATGCCACCCTCTTGGGCGACACACCGTAACGGTTGATTCGTATCGGGCTCGGTATCGTGTCAGGCTAGAGACCACTTAGAGTATCGGGTTCCTTGTATCGAGTGGCCATTCTGGTCGATATCGGGCTGCTGTGGCGACCGGGACAGGTCCTAAGTGAACCATTCCCGCCCTCTCGGGTCGGGGAAGTTCTCACCTAGTATCACCCGGTACGCCTCTCGGACGCGAAACACTAGCTCCAGGTGCTTTCCAAAGTTAGCTTTCATGAGATTCCGACCCGACCCATCAGAGCTCTGTAGCTGCTATTTATAGGCAGTGGTTGGAAGAAGTTGCGGTTCTCCGGGCCCACGTGTCCTTCATTGGTTCTATTAGCACGGCTTTAGGGACGCTCGACATGCGTGTCGCTCAGCACAATGGGTGTCGGTCGGCAAGCATATCAGGTATCGTGTCGGGTAGGCGCCTGCCGGTGGGTGGCTTGTATCGCGCGACACGCTTCAGTAGTCGTGGCGAGTACAGCTCCCTGTCGGGTAAGTGGCGTGTCGCCCGTCAGAGCCTTCTTGCGCGACATACCCATGTCGTGCAACATCTGTATCGAGCTGCTGCGTGGCAAGGAGTGAGTGTGTCAGCCGAATGGTAGGAAGGCCGATGCAGGTAAAAAGCGTTCATGGGCCGGGACGAGTTTTTTGCTGATAAAAGAGTGGAAAAATGAGGAAAACCATGCAAAAGATGATAAAAATGGGATAAGAGCATAGCGTGGCCTGTTTATTCAAAAACATGACAAAAAGGAGAGGAAAACAGTTTAAAAGGGCAGTTTTAACAACGAAATATGGGCCATAAACATCACAAACATACTTCTAGTTTGAAGTGTGGAACCACTCTAAATAGCTTGTCTACTTATGTTTGCTCAATCTCTCTCATCCTTGATATGCATGTTTTAGGTGCACTCAAATTTCCTATTTAGCAACCTTATTTTGTGATATATCTGGAAGGTTTAATGAATTTTGTTTAAGTGCATTCAACTCTATTCACCCCCCTCTAGAGCATCTAATCACCCATCTAGGATCCAACAATTGGTATAAGAGCGGGCTTCTCCAAGCATACTTCTACAAGTAGGAGAAGATGGGTGACTACCAAGGAGGGAGATACTCGATCAACCTTCCAATCTTTGATGGGAGAAACTTCCTCTATTGGAGAAGAAGGCTTTAATTCTACATCTAAGGATCAAGTATTGAGATGTGGCAAATGGTGAACAACCCATACATGCTACCAAAGACAAAGATTGAAGAATGGTATGAAGCCACCTTGAAGAAAGCAATCTTGAATGCTAGAGCCATGCACATCCTCTATGCCTCCATGACCCCCACCAAGTTCAACCGGATTTCTTCATGTGAAACAGCCTATGAGGTATGGAGAAAGCTTTGCATCACTTATGAAGGGACAGATCAAGTGAAGGAAAACAAAGTCTACATGCTCAAAGGGCTGCTTGAGAACTTCAAGATGGGAAAGGAGGAGAGGATAGCCAACATGTACTCAAGGTTCAATACCATTTTGAATGGTCTTGATGTTCTAGGACATCCTATGTCTAGTGGAGAGATCAACTCAAAGATCCTTAGAACTCTCCCCAAGAGATGGGAACCCAAGGTGACTTCCATTGAAGAAGCAAGGTCTCTTAGGGATATTCCTATTGAAGAGCTCATTGGAAATCTACAAGCACATGAAGCCACACTTGACAAGAGGGAGGAAGTAGAAAGACAAGAGGAGAAAGAACTCAAGAGAATGAAGAAGGCTGAAATCAAAGCTCAAATCAAGGCTATTGTTGGTCAAGCTTCTCCATCCTCTCAAGTTGAGGAAGATGCCATGTACTCTAAGGGTAGATTCTACAAAGGCAAGTCCTCCTCCATCCGGTGCTTCACATGTGTAAAGAAGGGTCACTACAAGGAAGATTGACCACAAGGCAAAAAGACCCATCTTCACAAGAAGAAGGAGAAATGTCACTCAAGCTCAAGTGGCTCCTCCAACTCAATCTCAAGTGAAGATTCAAGTGAAGGATCAAGCTCAAGCTATAGTGATGAAGGAGAATGCCATTTTTCTCTTATAGCATCAACAAGTGAGGACTCAAGTGAGGTAAATCTAAACTCTTTAGATAAAGAATCTTTGATTGGTATTATTCATGATACTTGTGCCTCTCTTAAGTCTTCTAAAAGGAAAAGGAAAAAGCTTGCTAGAATTGTTGATAATTTGCATGTAGAACTAGATGATCTTGAACATGCTAATTCTTGCTTGCTTGATGATAAAATTGCTTGTCTTAGCCAAGTAGACTCTCTTAAACTTGAAAATGCTAGTTTGCTTGATAAGATTAGATTTCTAGAAGCTCAACCTCTCATGCCTAGTTCTAATGAAGAGCATACTTTAATTGTTGATTCTCTCATGCATGATATTGATGTTCTTAAATCTGAAAACAAGGACAAAGATTTTATTTTACAAGAATTAGAAACAGAAAATGCCTCCTTGCTTGCTAAAATCAATGTGCATGAATCTTGTTCTAGTTCTACTAATAGAGAGAATGATGTTACTGCTCTTCACATTAATAGAGATTCTTATTTAACTAAAGCTCTTTGCTTAAAAAATGATATTTTGCATGCTAGAGATAATATCAATAATTTATCTTCTACTATTACTTCTCTTATGCATGATAATGATAGTTTGAGATCCTCTTTGTAAAGATTCTTAGTTGGTAAAAGGAATCTTAATGACATCCTACACCATACTACTAAACAAATTGGTAGACATGGTTTAGGGTATGATAGTAGTCAAGGGAGCAACAAAGATAAAGGACCTCCAATATTCCATGGAGAATCCTCTAGTTCCAAGACTATGGGCACATGCAACTATTGCAATGATTTTGGTAATTATTCTACTTGTTGTCCTTTTAGGAAATCACCCAAGAGAAATAGGACTTGGGTTGCTAAACTAACCCCTCCGGACCCAAAAACATGATTGGGGACCATTTCATCTTTCTTCTTGTAGGTACTTGCAAACGGATTGACTTGAGCCATTAAATTGCAAATTGACTTCTCAATCCACATGAAAGAAGAAAGGTGAGATGTGTAGAGGGTGACAACAAGTGGAAAAAGGAATGGTAAGAACAAAGGTAATGTTTTTCTTGCTTTTAACTAATCCTAACTTGTTTTGTCAAGATGGTGTGCACTATGCATATGGTTTTTGAGTCAAAAGTGGTATTTTGTGTTTCTCTTCGCACTATTGCTCAAAAACTATTTCTAATGCTTCTATAGTACATTACTAACTTGCTTAGACATGTTTGGATATGGTTTGTATATTTAGCATGCCTTTAAATATGTTTTTATGAAATATATGTGTTTTTTGACAGATGCTCTGTCGGTCGAGTTTGCCCTGTTTGAAACTCAACCGATAGGCACCTATGGGTGTTTCCAGCAGTTGTCATCGGTCGAGTTGTCAATGAATAGAACTCGACCGATAACACTGTGCACAAAATACACAATTGGCTTATTGGATGAGAATTTCCCTCTCAACTAGATTTTCTCAACCAATAGCCTTACTCTTTGGCACTCTCATTTGGTACCTTTATATATGCATATTGCCATGTTCTAAATTGCCTATCTTGCTTACAACTCTATCTCTCTAATTGCTCTAAATTGGTATATCTATATCTTGCAATTACTTGCTTTGAGTTGTTTTGCAGGTTTTGATGATGATCTCTGTGGATCTCTTGGTTGTGTCTAAAAATTGCTTCCGTTGTACTCTAACTTGCTACATCTATCTAGGTGTATATCTTGTTTTGATACAACCTTGAGGTTCTTAGGGTAATCATATTATGGTAAGGATGCATATCTAGTGAGTTATATCCTTTCATGCTTCTAAAATTGCTTATCTCTTTGTTTGGATATATCTCTACATCTACTCATAGCTTGCTTTATCATGTGTATCTTTTGGTATCTCTTGCTATGATCTAGATTCTACTAGTAGTCCTAACTTGTGATAACATCTACTAGTAGTTCACATACATGTAGTTCTAACCTTGTTTATAATTGGCATCTTTGCTCATCTATATGCTATGCTTGTATCTTGTTTCATACATGCTCAAGCTTGTTCCTTGAATTGCATATCTACTATCTTGAGTTGCTTGCATAACATTATGATGCAGGGTACATAGATCTACATTATATGTAGAAATTGGAGTATTTTTGGATTTTATGCAAATTTTGCTCCAGTTTCAGCTTTTGGTGCAAGACTAGTGTTTTTCATGCAGAAACGACCTTCTGAGCAAGGCTCATCACTTTGCCATGAGTCCTGTCACTTTTTGGGCAAATTCTGTCATCTTGAGGGTCAAAATTGCATTTTATTGTTTTTCTGCATCACTTTATCTTGCATTTTGGGTTGTTCAAGTATATGCTTTAACTTTCTTTTCTTTCTATGCTTGGACAAGCCCCTATCTGTGCTCTTCTACTCTCCTTATATATATTTGTGTTATCTCCTTTCTCTTTAACAAGTGATGTTTCTTATTTTCTTCATACCCCACTTTTTGAAATGACAAAGGGGGAGAAAGGTATGTCTTCTTTTAAAAGAGGAAGAAGGCATGTCTTACATGAAGAAGAGAAGTATGTCCATGTAAAGGGGAGAAGGTAAATGGGAGAATACATATATGTGTAGAACATATATGAGTAGAAGACATAGTATTCTATAAATGTTATGAAAGCTAACCATGAAGGAGAAATAGCATCAATTGAGGGGGAGTATGAGAACTCCATGCACATCAATTGAGGGGGAGCATATGAACTCCATTCTATTGAAACCCCTAGGTTTCTCCAAAGGTATGACTTTATTTAAATGCTTTCAATACATTTATGGAATGGTTTGTCATCTTCAAAAAGGGGGAGAATGTTGACTCAAGGTCAATTAGGTCAATGTTGACTCACGTCTAAATTGACTAAACCCATGTTTTGATGATGACTAACCATTCCACATATTGGTGTCTAATGTCTCTACTTGAGTGATTTCAGATTAGGTATAGACACACTCCAAATGCCCTAACTTACGCATATCAAATTGGGGAAAAGACAAGTCAAAATCCATACAAGTGTACGTTTTTGTAATATGATGTAAATCCATTAGAATCATGTTGTAAATCACTTGTAATGATTGTATGACTTGTAATTAGCTTAGAAAAAATCAGGAGCACTTAGATCGAATGTTAGATCACTTTAGATGCAACTTTGAAAATTGATTACAGGCACTTTGTCGGTCGAGTCTCCCAGCCTGAAAACTCGACCGATCATCCTTGATCAATTTTCTATAGATTGCATCGGTCGAGTTGTGTTTACACATAACTTGACCGATCAAGTAACTAACCATTTCGATTCCTAATGGTCGGTCGAGTTTTTTCAGGACAAACTCGACCGATCATTTGAGCACCGGCCTTATCGTTTACTTGATCGGTCGAGTTACCCTTATAGAAACTCGACCGATTGCACTGTACGGAAAAGTGTAGAAAAGTGCTTCTAGCCATTGTGGAGTTGCAACAAGTGAAAATATATCTGTTGCAAGCCACAAAATGGCTAGTTTTCATTCTCAAGTGTTCCCAAAGGCTAAGAGGCATCCCCAACTATAAATAGGACCCCTTGGGCTTCATTCCAAGGTTGCGCATTCATTGCAAAACTCTATGTGAGGTTCCTATTCTATAGTTGAGTGCTTCCTACAACCTCCTCTCTCTCTCTAAGCTTAATCACTTTCTACATCCATTAGAGTGAGTAGGAAATATGTAAGAGAGCTAGTCCTACATGTATATCTTGTGAGGCTCTCACTTCCACCACCTCCCTTTCTCTCATTTCAATCATGAAGATGAAGGTTCTATCTCTTATCCAAGAGAGGTGAAGAATAACAAGGGAAGGCGTCCCTTGGTGAAGATCAAGGCTGAAGACTTGGAGCTAGAGTGGGTAAGCCCCATGAAGGCAGAAGACTCCTTGCTCAAGTGGGTAAGTCCTTGGTGGAAGCTTCTCCGAGTGAAGGTGAAGTCAAAGGCGGAAGATCCAAGAAGAGTGGGTAACTCCTACAAGGTTGAAGACTTGTGCAAGAGTAGGTAAGTTCTTAGAAGAAGGCGGAAGACTCCTTGCAAAAGTGGGTAAGTCATTGGTAAGGTTGAAGACTCTTTGTATTGGATAGGTAAGTCCTTTGTTTTGGTCATGTATTTTAAGTCTTATGAATGAATATAAGAATGCAATGGTTAGGAAATCCTAGAGGTTGACCTCTCTAGGTAAGTGGACTGACATACTTCTAGTTTGAAGTGCGGAACCACTCTAAATAGCTTGTCTACTTGTGTTTGCTCAATCTCTCTCATCCTTGCTATGCATGTTTTAGGTGCACTCAAATTTCCTATTTAGGAACCTTATTTTGTGATATATCTTGAAGGTTTAATGAATTTTGTTTAAGTGCATTCAGCTCTATTCACCCCCCCTCTAGAGCATCTAATCACCCATCTAGGATCCAACATTTTCAAGGATTTGTGAAATAAATTATTGAGTGTTTATTTGCATTCTGCTCATTCATAAATCCACTATGAGTATGACATAAAGAAAGATTATGAGAAGATGTTGATGTTCTTATTTGCAAGCGATTGACTAATATATGTTGTTAAATACTTGTACTTTCTTTGGATGCACCCCATGTACCTGTATGGCAACATACTGATCGTGTTTTGTTTCACTTCGTTTTAGGTATAAACTGATATACAAGATAAAGGATAACAAGATACCAAGATATGATTGATAGATGAAATACATGATGACATTAAAGATTAAAAAGGAGGATTATAGAGACACTCCTTCTCATACGATGTAGTATTCATGGTGAAAGTTCATGTAAGCATTTTGTAAACTATAATTTGTGAATTTATGAAATTGTTTTCCATTATTTATTATTTGCTAAATCTGGATCCTTGGGTAATTTTTGTAGGTAATGGATCTCATCTTTTTGTCCTTCCTTAACTGGGGGTTGCTGAAAAGTGAGGTCTCTACAAGTACTCTGAGTAAATTACATACAACTCCATAAACTTTTAGAGATGATTTCATCTGACTTGTAATGTGTAATTTAGCAAAACTATTTGTGCTCCCTTCTTGGACATGTGCATGTTGACCGCTAATATATATAAGCGCTCATAATAATTATAACATACTCAATCATGGGTATATATCTAATTTTCCTTCTTACACTATGATCTTTTATATGTGTACCAATTATCTTGACTTCATTGTACTAGGATGCTAGGAATCTAGAATTATATAGTTTCAAACAATAAACCGATTCCCTGATACTTTAATGTAAGAAATTGGGTTAACATCCTAAGTTGAGCCTAATTTATATAAATTTGTCACATTAATATATTTAAGTGTAAAATTAGTTTTTTAGAATTTTACCTACGGTTAGGTACTGGGAAGGAAGAGTCATATGTCACGGAACTGTTTGTTACCCTCATCCTACCCCCACTAACTATAGAGTCAGTGGCAGTAGGGTTTGGGCGCCCGTCCATAGAATGGCACAAATATCTCACACACACAACATATATGTAAAGGCAGTAACCACAAGATATAACAAGATACTAAAATGGATAGATAAGTGTGTACCCATATCTATATTTTAAGCATATCCCATTGGTATCTTATTTCATAACTTAGAGTCTTGAGTGCAGCGGATCTTCATTTTGCAACTGGAACTTTGATAAATAAAATATATTAATGTTAAAGCATTAAGTATGCTATGAAAAGGCATGTAGACAGTTTAAGAATAATATAAAACTTGCTTGGATAGGAACATGAAAACAAACAAAAAGTAGAAACGACTCGAGAAAACTTAAAAATAGCATTTGATGTAAAGCATGTTTTAGGTTTCTTGATCCATTATATAAAAATTAGGTTGTATAATGGATTTATATATATTATGTTCGAGCTTTTGTCAACATATTATAACCAAACATGAAAAATAGTATTTATAGGAACAATAGCTCAACCAAGTACTTAAGTAGCCAAGCATTCATACAAGTATACATACAGACTAGCCAATATCATAGTAGGGTCAAGAGATTAAGTGTACCTTGTGAGTAGAGTACAAGTTACGATTCACGAGTACAGTTCTAAAGAAGGTCCAACCCCAAGGGGACCTAATATATACAAAGACATAAATGTGGGTCTTAGATCAGTAGGGTTCAGTTAAGATAAATATGTATCATTTCATGTATATGTTCTCCAAAACCTAAGTATCATTTAGATCAAGTATGGTTTCTTCTTGTCAAATATGCATGCATTGGTTCAACATAACACAAGTCTCAATATCAATCCTTAGGTCTAGGTGAACCATCCACATTATGAGTAACACAAGATAGAGATAAAGTCTGATTTGATAATTGAGGAAGCATCAGATCTAGGTTTACATTAAGATCCAAACATAAAAGATCACATTTAGTCCTATAACATCAATTTCATACAACAAGGTCCCTTAAAAATTCATAAGATCATAAGGGAGCACAAGATGGATCAAGCGAGCATTTAGTGCTACAAGTGTGATGAATCTACTGATTTGATCTAGGTTGATCTATGACTTAGTATAAAATTTGAACATGAATTTGTAGGTGAGGACAAGAGTGAGATCCAAACTAGAAATTACATAAAAAGGGTGAAGTTCCAGGCTATCACATCCTCCCCACCTTTACAAAAAATTTGTTCCCAAAATTAAATCAATTCATCAATTGAGATTGGGTCTTCACATTTCATATAAAATCAAACTGGTATTCCTTCAATATCAATCTAGTTCAAAATCAAGAAATTTAGAATCATGGTCAAGGTAAAGTCACATTGATCATCACATAGGAAAGATTATCACACAAGTCACATATTTGAAGAGATTATCCCTTAGATCACAAATTTGGGGGTATTATCTAATGTATCACAATTTGGAGAGATCACATTTTAGGTCAAACAAACAGTGCTCTTGAATGAAGAGGAACACATGACTTTCATTGCCAGCATTTTGGGATTCTAGCTTATACATTGGCCTAGGCGGAGTTATGCTTCCATGATCTACTTTTCACATTTCAACAATTCGAGGCATACATCATATTTCAGTATCTTGATCTCGTGTTCAATAGTTGATTTCATGTTCAAGATCAATGGAAGGTCCCATCCTAGTCCCAAGAGCTTATCCCTTAGTCATAATTCGAGCTAGTTAACATAATTTTATTTCAAAATTTTGAGATTTGGGAACATGAAAGCCACCAATCATATATCGAAGATGGTATCAAGATACGAATAATGTGAACATATGATTCAAACCAAATTTCAAGATCATCGATCATGAGTCAAGATTTCTTTATTCAATATCAAGATTTGAGTTTGGGAACCAAGGTCATACATCCAAGTATTTCAAAGTTAGAGTTTAGATTCCTTTTTATACCTTAGGGGTGACGTAGGGATCTACCCTTCCTAAGGTTTTATTGAGATTCCACACGTGTTCTTCTTAAGGTTTGTCTACAATATTCTAGCACATTATTTTTATGTAATTATTTAACCCAAATTTTATTCATCTCTTAGGGTGCACATCATTTACTTTATGTCCAACCATTGGGCTCATGGAAACCTTCCCTCCCAGGCTTGGTCTTCTCGATGACCTTCCTCTCTTGGGCTTGGTCTTCATGGTGGCCTTCCCTCTTGGGCTTGGCCTCTTGGTGACCTTCCCTCCTAGGCTTGGTCTTCATGGTGGCCTTCCCTCCTGGGCTTGGCATCTTGGTGACCTTCCCTCCTGGGCTTGGTCTTCATGGTGGCCTTCCCTCCTAGGCTTGGCCTGTTGGTGACCTTCCCTCCTGGGCTTGGTTACATAATGTTAGTCACTTCCTTAGTGACTTTTCCTTTTGACCCGTAGAGATGGCATACTTGGGTTCAAAGAATTATACCCATTATATGTGTTTCCATGCTTTGCATACTAAATCCTTCAAAATTTAGTTGACGTTCAAGTTTACTCCAATTCTTGAGCCGATCGGCTAACTCACCCTGCTAGGGGTGATCATTCATCCATATACTTTAATCGAGCAAAATTTTATGGTATCGGTAGCAGCTTCACTGTCATGGTATGTGAGGTTGATGAATGATCTAGACATTGGTCGTTCTAAGAAGTCCACCACAATCTATAGTCAACATCATTATATTTTCAAGATCATCATCAAATCGATATTTCAAGATCGAGTATCAATATCATCATATACTTAACCTTATTGGGGCTTAGGTCAAGATTTCAAAATTGGGTGGAAGGGGTTATCTTTCCATACTCTAAATAATCAACAAGATAAAAATTTAGAGGAGTAATAATAGGGATGTTAAGTAGGTTAGGGAAGTTATAAGTCAACCACCACCCTAGTCCAACACATTAGTCTACATTGGTCATGATTCATCGAGCATATCCAAATAGGGTGAGTAAAAATTGTCAAATCATACTTCATAGGGTCATGATATTGAAGATTGAGATCATAATAAGGCAACTATACTTCAAGATTTTGCAAGATCATGGTCATAATTTCATTCCCTTCCTTTCAAGATCAAGGTAAGGGTAGGTTCTGGAAATTAAGAAGTCAAACTGAGAAGTCAAGAGTTTGAACATAATTGGGTGACATTGAGATCTAGGTCAATCATATTATTCAAATTGAATATACAAAGAGTAATAATAGTCAATAGGGGATTTTCTTCTTGTAACAAAATTCACATCATGATATAGGGCTCCAAAGATATGGTCATTTTATGGCATGATCATGGTACATTTAAGGAGTGGGATCCACTCCCTACTAAATTTGAAGAATAAAACATCCACTCCAAACACACTCAAAAGGTATGCTGGAAAAAGTGTAAAATTTTCAAATCTCATATAATGGTACACAAAAAACCAAGTATAGCAGCGGAATAAAAGTAATGACTATATTCAATTTTTCACAATTACATCATCATCTCCCATAAAGGGTTTACATGGATATTACAACATAAGGATCTAGTAGAGGGAAATCTAGACCTTATGAAGATTGTCTCCAAGCTTCAACTCCTTATGATAAGTTCATGTTAACTACCATGTTCTCCTTGACCTACACCTGGGGTTGGAAGCATACCCCAACAACAGGAGAAAAGTAGACGACATCAACAAAAACATGTATGTGCAATTGAGCAATATATGGAATAAAGGATGTCAAAATAAAAGGCTTCCCCTAAAAAAGTAAAGGACTACCCAAGTGGGTATCAAGAATAATGATTTACAATTGTATGATAACAACAAAGATACTTGCCATTAATAAAACATAAAGATTGTGCCACACAAGCACATGTCAAGAATTAGGGCACACAACCCTTCAACAATATCATCAACTTGCATGCATGTGAGATAAGCATAGCACTAGAACAATATAAAGACAATGGAAGCCACACCTCATAAACTTGAAACATCATAGAGAACAACACATAACCAAACTCCCCCAATATATAAAATGTGTAAACCAAGCTTCATAAACTTGAAATCCGGGTATGGGGCACACAACCTCCATCCCAAAAATAATGCATGGGTACACCAACACAAAAACCAATGCAATTACACTACTCTAGGGCTACTGAGTCACATAACATGTTTAATTTAGAGGCAAGTATAAAGTATAGCCGAATTAAACAAGAAATGTCACCCCATAAATGAAATTATAAGCAACCATCACAAAAGTGGGCAAAAAGAGCATATATCATCAAGTAGAATTCCATCTTGAAACAAAGTATAAGATTGAGTCCAAAAGAATGTCCATCACAATATGATGATCAAAAGATTAGAAACAAACAAGGTGTTTCATATGAAATATATCCTCAAAAGAAAGATGAATATTGTGTTGGTTGATTGTCCATATGACCAAGAGAAAGAAGAAAATAGGTCACTACTCAATGTAGAAGAATAATAGATGCAAAACATACCTCTCTTAAGATTCTAAATATTCTAAAGTCATTCCTAGACCCAAGCCTAGGTCTCCAAAGCACCTATGATGCATATATGTAGAATTAGGGTTAGGTTTTAATTAATTATCTAAAACCCTAAAAGTCACCTTTTTTTTACTATTAGTGAATTAGGTTATCAAAAGCACACCATATTATAGATTATATTTTTATGATTTCAAAACATATTTTATTTTATTTTTCTGGCTTACATATTATTAGTTATGAATTTTGCAAATTATAATCAATTAGAAAATCCATTAAAACTCATATATTAATTAGTTTAGAATTAGGTGATAGAACTGAAACGGTTGGATATAGTTTTTTTTTTTAAATCCAAGGACTATTTGTTTGAAATATTTGGATGACAGAGAATTCGTTATGGATTTTACAAATTCTAACCAATCATAAAATTAGGAAAAGTCAAATAATCAGAGAAATCAATAGAGAGAGGGTGTGAGAGTGAACCGGACCTCCTGAGTTGGCCCAATCATGGTTGGACAACTCAGCCAATCCCACTACCAACACAACACTCGACTTGGTACAAAAACAAGGAGAAAAATGAGGTGAAACATCTGTCATACCCCTAGTTGGAAAAAGCAAACCAAAAGAAAACGGAGGGGTAAGAGAGAGAAATCACATTGAGGAATCATCCCCCAGGCTCCCTTTCCATGTCCACAAGAAGCATCTAGACTGGACCTCGATGAGATTAGGGGATTTTGACAGGGATGACAAATAGTGGATCTGAAAGCATGAAGGCGAAGAACAGAGAATGAGAAATCATACCCTAACTGCAATTGAACGCCAATAGAGCCAGTTTCTCTTGAGCGACGCCACAAGTCATAAGGGAGGAGAAGATTTGCGGCAATGTACTCTAAACCCCACACTAATTGAGACCAGAGAACTAACACTCGTGATGAGATGAACCCACATGTAAGATTAGATATTTATAAGATGTGGTCACGAGCTCTATGGGTGTGGGGCTACGAAATCTTGGGAGACAAGAATCAGGTGTTTCACAAACAAAGGAAACTAGGGTGCAAGATAGGTCTGAGATTGTGCAAAATCTTATTTGAAATCCATTGGTGAAGAAATCGTGTGAAAAGGTGGAGAAATAAATGAGATTTTCACGAATAACCAGGGCACATGTACTGTTCACGATGCCCTTTCCTACCCGAGGTAGGAGATGGGGTCCGAGCCACCCAATCTGATGGTCACAACCTTGGGATCAATCCCAGCTGTCCACCCTATGCACTTGCATGACATATAATTCCTTATCCAAAAATGAATTGAATTATAGTGACATATTGAATGATTTATCCTTTTTTCTCTCTTTCTTTGAGGGTACAAACAAACTCCAAATTAAATGAAATTTTATGCCTAGCCTATTTTGGACATGTAGAATTCGAATATGTCATTAATTTTCAATTTTGGAGACTCTAAATATTTTATTAATTCTTCTAAAGTGAAACATATTTTCTCTTTCTTATCACATTAGATACATCTATAAACCATCAATTAATGTGAAACTTCACCCTCAAGCAAACTTAAACATGTTGGACACGAACTGGCCATTAATTTTATCCTTTAGGAATATCTTGCTCATTATTTAATATTTTGGACTTTATCTCTCCTAAACATATTAGAGTATTAAAGATTGCCCAAATTAGTTGCAAATTCATACATAGCCTTATTTTAACATGTAGATTTTGAATCTAAGATTACTTTTCCCTTTTGGACTCATTAAATATTTTATTTCATATTTTTGAGAAAACCCACCTTTTCTTTTCTAAATAAAATAGATATAACTATTATTATCCCAAATTTGTGAAACTTGGCCTCCAAGAAAAAACATATCCAAAGAAAATAAATATCAAGTTATTTTTAACCAATTAGTCTTCTTTTTACAAGTTTTACTTAATTAACATTGGTGGCCCATTACCATTTTACTTATCATATTATTTAATCATTTTGTTGTTATTTATCAAAATGTGTCCCATATCATCACATTACCACCAAAAGGATATATGACATGTTTATGCATGATAAATTATATATTTACCTTTTATCTCATTTAGTTTATTAATTCTATATTTATTCAAATTATGTATCAATATTCTAAATTATGGACACCTACTCCTTCTATGTACATTTTTTCACTTAACCTCACACCTTAATCAACATTATCACATGTGAAATATTTTGTATCCATTATTGGTCTTAACATTAATATGAGGGTATTATGTCATATTTGTTTTCATGCATATATGTTAGGGTGATTTATTCATGCATTACATATTAGGGTTACATCAACTACTATTAGGTATATCCTTATCCTTGTTTGGATAAGTCTAAAGAACCAAACTCTCTATCCTCCAAGACATATGATTGGGATCAAGAGTGTAGGTTTCAATTCGTTACATCACTCCACCCCTTAAAAGGATTTCATCCTCAAAATCTAATCATTCATACTTCATAAACCAACTACTCTCCACCCCTTAAAAGGTTTTACCTAATTATCCCAACTAAGCAACATCTAGGTACTATGGTTACTTTTGCATCTTTATAGTTGTGAATATTTTAGGGGTTATGTTGTCCATGCATATGACTAAGAATTCATATCCAACTAGGGTTGAATTTAAGTCCTTGTGTCTCTAACCTAACAATCAAAGGTCATATCGTACAAGAGGATAGGTGAACTAAACCTCTAGATAAGACTTATCTTCTTATTCATCATTCCAACATCATAAATATGGTTTTAGGATCACCAATTCTAGGGTTTCTCTCTTCATTGTGACTTACTTCAAGAAAATCCCAATAAAATCTAGAAAACTTTATTTTGTACATATATTAGTATAATGGAAAATAATTTTGGAGAAGAAATTTATTCGACATAAGTCAAATTATGGATCAAAAATCAATTGTGGAAACCAAGTCATAATTTTTCCATAATAAGGTATCTTATCCTACCTATGAATACATCCTCAAGCCAATACATGACACCATTCAAAGATATATGTCACCATTAAACTATCTGGTAGGGTAAGATAATCTAAAACCTCATCACATTAGGGATTACTAAACATGGTTCTAATGTATACCTCATGTCAACCTTTAATCATCTCATGAATAACATAGATTCTAGGGTGAACATCTCACCTAGAGGGAACTATCTAAGATGAGTGCTCTAATTAGGGAGATAAAATTGAAATAGTCAGATTCCAACTACCATGGGCTCTGATACCATGTTGTAAGGAATGGGATCCCAGAGGGGATCCACTCCCTACTAAATTTAAAGAATAAAACATCCATTCCAAACACACTCAAAAGGTATGCTGGAACATGTGTAAAAATTTCAAATCTCATATAATGGTATACAAAAGACCAAGTATAGCAGCGGAACAAAAGTAATGACTATATTCAATTTTTTAAAAGTACATCATCATCTCCCATAAAGGGTTTACATGGATATTACAACATAAAGATCTAGTAGAGGGAAATCTGAACCATATCAAGATTGTCTCCAAGCTTCAACTCCTTAAGCTAAGTCCATGTTAACTACTATGTTCTCCTAAGTCCATGTTAACTGCTATGTTCTCCTTGACCTACACCTAGGGTTGGAAGCATACCCCAGAAACAGGAGAAAAGTAAACGACATCGAAAAAAAGCTGGTATGTGCATACTGAATGAAATTGAGCAACATATGGAATAAAGGATGTCAAAACAAAAGGCTTCCCATAGAAAAGTAAAGGACTGCCCAAGTGGATATCAAGAGGAATGATTTGTGATTGTATGATAATAACAAAGATAATTTCCATTAATAAAACATAAAGATTGTGCCACACAAGCACATGTCAAGAATTTGCACACACAACCCTTAAATGATATCATCAATCTGCATGCATGTGATATAAGCATATCACTAAAAAAATATAAATACAATGGCCGCTAAGCCTCATAATCTTGAAACCTGATAGAGAATGGTACATAACCAAACTCCCCAATATATAAAATGTGGGGGCCAAGTCTTATAAACTTGAAACTTGGGTATGGGGCACACAACCTCCATCCCAAAAATAATACATGGGCACACAACCTAAAAACCAATGCAATTACACCACTCTAGGGATATTGATTCACATAACATGCTTAATGTAGAGGCAACTATAAAGTTTAGCCAGATTAAACAAGAATTATCACCACATAAATGACAATATAAGCAACCACCACAAAAGTGGGAAAAAAGAACATAAATCATCAAAAACAATTCCATCTTGAAACAAAGTAGAAGATTGAATCCAAAACAATGTCCATAACTATATGATGATCAAAAGATCAGAAACAAATAAGATAGTTCACATGAAATATATTCTCAAAAGAAAGAGGAATTGTGTTGGTTGATTGTCCATAGAACCAAGAGAAATAATAAAATAGGTCATTGCTCAATGTAAAAGAATAGGAGATGTAAAACATACATTTCTTAAGAATCTAAATAGTCCAAAGTCAGTCCTAGACCCAAGCCTAGGTCTCCAAATAACATATGATGCATATATGTAGAATTAGTGTTACAACATGTTCCTAGCTTTGCTGGTAATCCAAGAGATTTAAGATAATCTTGATGCTTGTCATGATTTTGTTAGTAATATTCTATGTTATGCTTTATCTTAACTTTGGTAACCTTAAATACTTACTTGGGAAACTCATAATCATCACTTAAGCATACTATAAAGATCCGAGTTGGAGTTAATATAGCATTAACCCATACATATGTGCAAGAAGAAAGTTAATGGCATTGGAGGAAATAATCAATGAATGATTTTTAATTTAAAATAATATTATAGGATTGTATATAATTCAATTATGAATCCAACAAAAAAATAATGAACCAAATTGGAGTTAAAATGAGAGAGTTATGCCCTTTTTAGTAAACATGTATTGAGGATTGCGACCGACGCTGCATCGACACCGCGACCCGCGGTCTACACCGCAACCACAATGCTGTGCCAACACCGCGACCTGCGGTCTACACCATGACTGTGATGCTACATCGACACCGTGACCCATGGTCTACACCGCGACTGCGATACTGCGTCGACACCGCGACTGCGGCCGCCGCCGCCCAAGAACAGCCAATCGTAAAACGATCATATCTCGAGCAATACTTATCCGTTTTTAATGAAACAAAGTGATTTAGAACTGCGATTCGATCCTATATCATCCCAGACAACTTTCTCTATGATAGGGAGACCTAGAGAACAATTTATGGGTGATTTTTGGGAAGAACGTGAAGAACATCGGAAATCCAAAAGGATTGTTATAGATTCGATTTGGTAAGTAGTTTTAACCATGAATTCCTTCTTATCTCCACTCCTCCTTAATCAAAACCATTGATCCAGTGATTTGGAGATTTGGTTTAACCTCTAATCTCGTCTTCTACCTACAACAGGCCCCGTTTAGGGTTGAAAGGAAGAATAAATCGTGGATTTTTCTAGGATCTTGATATGGATTCGAGATCTTCAAAGATGGGATAAATTTTTAGGGTGTTTTCACACCTTAGGGTGAGTGGGTTCTTCCTTTAAATAGTAGATTGCATGAAATTCAGTAAATCATTAATAGTTTTCAATTGATTAGTATGCAAGTGCAACCCTAAATGGTCGATATGATCCGGCTTTTGCAAGATGATTTGATATGGATTATTCCTCTATTGTGATGAATTTTAGATTATGAAATCAGATTAGAAATGAGCGCAATCCATCTAAATGAGAATTCTTAAAGTAGTTGTAAAGGTTACTTGAATATACTAAAATTTTTGTGTAATTGAATAAAGAAGTTTGTCTAGTTGGATCTCTTTGGTTACGAATGATTGGTTTATTTGTGTGCGTATTACATATATGGTAGATAAGATCTTGGATTTCTTATGATGATATCAATGTTTTCTTGATATATAATTAAGAGTGTGGAAACCCTAGTTCATTTCATTACACGGTTTCATATATATATATTCACTTATATGTGAGCTACTGAGAGCAATTCTTATTGAATTATGTTATGATGAATTCAATCCTTATGCGAGTTATGTGATAAGTGAATGAGGTAAATGAAACCCTAATGATAGGGTGTTCAGTGAAACAAGTATTGTGATATCAATGTTTCTCAGTTTGAGATGTGTTGATGCTTAACAATTTAGTTGTGGTAAATGTTATCAGATGGTTTATGAAATGAACGATTTTACAGAGATGAACAAATATATGTTGATGTGATGATTGAATTGTGAATTTAAAGAGTGAATTAGACATGTAGATGCCCTGAACACTGTAGAATCCTCACAGGATGAGGCATGCACTATGAGGAGGAAACGGCTTCCCGACTAGAGGTAGTCCATATCGAGGTAAGCTGGAGCGCACTAGTAGTGTGCAGGGGTCTTAACCAGTAGGGAAAACTCCTTACAATTGTGTGGTACCCAACACCAACCGGGGATGCCGGTGGTACCTGTGTAAAATGCTAAGTGATCAGTGGTCAGTAGGTCCACTGATGCACAATAAGCCAGAGGGCTTGACTCACCGCCTGAGTACCCAGGTTGATAGGTGGAGTCTGATATATCCGACTGCTCCCATTAGCCGCCGAGAGGCAGACGTGACGAGGCCCACTGCAGACGAGGTCTTTCTCAAGATACAAGCTTAGGAACCCGAGCATTCTTCTAAGCCTTGTACAGTGAGGTCGTAGCTTGCTATGATTCTTTCACATGTTGTGGTATACCTCATGTGGGTTCAGGGCATAATAAGATGAATGAGAGGTTAAACAAGTGTGCACAGTTATTCAATTATTCATTTTATGTTTCTGAATTATTAGTTCTCTTTATGATCAATCAAGTATATTCATATATTGGTTCACTCTTGTAGATATCTAGAGTATCCTACAATATATATGATTGTCAATTATTAGACTCTTTAAAGCTTATTGTTGTTATAATTGATATTAGTTGTTCGACAATATATCTGTAATTATATAAGTGCTTTAAACTGTTTCTTTGAAGTACTCATTCACTGAGCGAGTAGGCTCACCCCTCTACTCACAATTTTTAGGGAAACCACGTGGACTTGAAGAAGATCAAAGCATCAGAGTAGATCTACCACATGAGTTAAGTATGAGTTAGTTAAGTTCAGTATGTCCCTGTCACTCTAGGTCCTTTTATAGATGTGAGAGAGTTGTAGATGATGCTTTGTGTCTTTGTTTTCCTTGATAAGAGAGAATGTATTTGAATGTCATTTCATATGTACATGGAAGTGTGAGAAATAGAATGAATGTATGGATGTGTATCATTAATGTTGAGATCATATTAGAGAAATAAAAGTTTAATTCTCTTGTAAAGTTTGTTTATGTGATTGGATGCGAGAAAACAAAGAGTTTGAACTGAAATAAAGGAAGAAAGAAAAAAATAAGGGAGTGAACTTTGTATTAAGTATAATCCTCAAACTCATGCCCTAATCTCATGATTAGTGGTAAGCGTGGGATGCGGGTGTGACAATTCTTTTGGTATCAGAGCTTAGGTTGAGTCGTCAGGGACCATTAGGATAGAAAGTCAGAGTTATTAGTGTGGAAGTTAAGAGTTTATGTGTCTATAGCTCTGGGAGGTCTGAGTATTTAGATATCTTGGCCCGGTATCTGAATACTTAGGTTGACTAGTATCAAGCTACTCTGTCTATTCTTCTCTGGATGCCCTGGCCAGGTATGCACAGTAAGGATGGGCTAGAGAGAAACCCTAGAAATCTTAGGGTTAGGACACCAGAAAGTAATGAAGTAGTAAGAGATTAAACATAGAATGTGATACAATTCTTGCTTTATATTGCTTCTTTGATTGGAAATCAATAGAAATGCTCTTATATGTATGAATTCAGATTATCAGTTTGTAGAATATATATGGTTCTTTTATATTGTTGTGTATCATGAAGTGATTCAGTTATTGTTTATATTCTTTGTATCAAGTAGACCATAAGTTATGTTTAAATGAGTTTTCCCTAAGTGGATATTATTTCCACATGTTTGAGATTAATAGGACTTGCTTAAACTTGAGTAGCTCTTGGCTTCAGGATTGCAGGTTTGGCCTGGTTTGGCTGACAGGATGCGTTACTGGGATCTAATGACACCTATTAACAATATTATAAAAAGTAGACTCTGGATAAATTAGACCCACATCATAGTGAGAATGTACATACACTAAGATGTTGAAACATATGGGAAAGATTAGAATAGATAAGAATCAGTTGGAACTGATATTTGAGATCCAACTTTGGGGCCTCATATGAGAAACCCTTAATTGGGAATAAAGAAACATGACATAAGGTTCAAATTAAGTTTAATGATTAGTATTATATGAACTTGAATATGAAATATGGAATATGAGAAAATTATGTAAGGGCCATGATAGTAAGAATCAATCATGAGGAATGGATAATATAATTGAGTACAATGCTTTTATGTACTCCAAAGAAAAGGGAAATAGAAGAAAAGAGTTAAGTATACAATAAGTACATAGAAGTGAAGAGTTTTCAAAAGAGTTAAAGTAAAGAGAATTAGATGAACATGTAAATCATAAGACCAGGATAAGGAACTTAGATGAAACAAAGAGAAATGTTAGAAATGATGATCTTGATTAAGGAATGAGGGTTATGATATAATGGAGAGCATGGAATGTATACCTTTATTATGAAGTTTAATACATTCACTGCCAGTAGTCATTAAAGTAACAGAGATGGGCCGCGGGAAGGGGAGAGGCGGGAGGGGGCGAGGCAAAGGTGGACGGAACCCTAGTGGTAGATCTGTGGCTAGAGGTGAGGAAGCATTGGAGTCGACAAGTTCGACCATCTCATCAAGTCCAGGAGAGGCTGTTGGGAAGGAGGCTTCATCGACCGAAGCTGTACCAGATTCATCCCAGGATCCTCCGCCACCTACTATTCCCTCTGATAATCCTCCCCTATCCCTGAAGGGCCTACGGTACATCCAAGGTCCTCGACGCCGGACTGGCTCGCTGCTAGCAGACCAGGCAGGGACTATGAAGATGTTGCTGTCCTAAGTTTTATCGAGCCTGAGCTGAAGGATGGAGCTCGCTGTGCATCTATCTCAGGCCAAGTTGAATGTGCTGACTGGAGTTCCTACGTCTCTGTTCGCTTCACAGGTCGTAAGCCTTACCGTGGCCAGCTCCAAGGTTGGATTAGGAAAAAGTGGCGACCGAGTGGTGTTTTCGAGGTGGAAGCAGAAGAGAAGGAAGGGTACATTGTATCGTTGCCTTCATCCGAAGAACGGAATCGAGTTCTAAACGAAGCTCCGTGGTCCATGGATGGTTACTTGGTGATCGTCCAGTCTTGGGAGCCTGGTTCAAAGCTTGCTCCTCTGTCTTTCACTTCTGCTCCGATTTGGGTGAGTATTGAGAATCCAGGAATTCCCTGGAGCATCGATAGATTATCCCGAATAGTAAGCACTATAGGTAGACCTCTCGATTTCGAGGAGGAATCACTTACGACTGGTTGCTTGAAGGGTGCGAAGGTTTGTGTGGAGATGATGGCTTCAGCTATTATCCCAAAAACCTCGTTGGTGGAGATTGATGGGGTATCCAAACTCTTGAAAGTCGACATCATTGCAAAGCCTTTTCTGTGTTCGGGGTGCAAACATCTTGGGCACAAGTTGAGTTCCTGTCCTTCTGTGATCAGGAGGGATTCATTCCCAAACGATCTCCAAATACGATTCGGTAAGCAACCTGTTCGACGATATGCTAAGGTGAAGCCTGGAAGGGATTCCTCTGTTGTTGCCGAGAAGGCTGCTGTACCATTAGTTTCTAATGGAGGAAGTGAGGGAGGAGAACCACGTCAGCACTCTGAAGAAGCTGTTTTGATCTGCGATTCTGGGGGATGCAGGGATGTTGCTAATAACAGTGCTGTAACGCAGGTCTCAAGTTCAAAAGCCAATATAGATGTAAGGTCTCTAGTAGAACCGGACATGGGTAATAACCGCGTTTCAGTCGACCTGGGGAATAGCCTTAATCTTGGGTGGGAACTTGAGATTCATACTCACCCGCAGATTGATTTTAGCGATAGTAACCAGATGATTGTTGAAAAGGTTTGGGAGAGCTGTGGCTTTTCATTCAACTACACACAAAGAAAGGAACAGCAGGTGGAAGATGAAGTTCAATCTGTGGATTTCGATTCCCCCGATCCTTTGGTTGTCTACAAAGTTAGAGTGGAGAGTTCTAAGCCGAAGAGGAAGAGAAGGAAAGCGAGGAAGGATAATCGAATCTCAAGTTGTGATCTCGAGCAGATTATTGATTCCATATGAATCATTTCTGAAATCCTTTCCTGGCTGGCGCTTTCTTCGTCATTATTCTGGTTCTGTCTTAGCATGGATATGCCTGATCGAAGTTTACCTTTCCTATGGTTATGGTGATTGTTCCCAACAGTGAGTTTGGTATTCTACAGGGTTGTTATCCTGGCCTTCTAGGTAGCTGATTGAGCACATTTTTTTCTAGGTGTTTTAATGCTAGTGTTTGTCTGTTACTCTAGTTGCTACGTTATCTTTTCTGTAGGCTCCATCTTCGTTGGTGAGCTTGAGCCTTTCTATGGCTGAAAGTCTGTATTCTTCTTTTCTTGCTCTTTTGATGAGTTGTGGATTCCCTACGTGGATTCACTATCATCTTTGGTTTTCTTCTAGGTTAGGGGGTGTTCCTTTGTAAAATACCCAAAGTTTTTGGTATTAATAGACGAGCTTGTTTCACCAAAAAAAAAGTTTAATACATTCATCCTTACTACTTTTAGATTACAAGTCTCTATAGAACAACAAACTAGTTTCTAAAAGAAGAACAAAAGTGTAGTTTAACAAATGAATAAGTCATACAAAGGTAGACTATATTCAGGAAGGAAAAACTTGATTGAAAGAGAAACTAAGTTTGACCCATGTATGAGACGTTTGATTTAAAATGAAGGATATGTAATGTATTAAACATGAGGTGAAACTAGTAGAGATATTATTGATTTAGAATTTTAACTTCAAATTAGTAGAAGGATAAAAAGAAATATGTGCAACATGGTATACATGATCATACACATGAATAAACAACATGATCATAAGAGAAAATTAGAAGTTAAAGATGTCAGGTGGAAGAGTAGTATATGGTAAGAGGACTGTGGAAAGTAAGGAAGGGTTTGAAACATGATGGAATAATATAGATTATAGAAGAAAAGAGGTTGGGAGATTCAAGCAATTTCTAATTAGAAAAGTATCCTTGTGGATAACTAATTAAACCTACATACAAGAAATGTAATAAGGGAATGTTTGAAGATAAAATTCTAAGTCTTAGAATCATCTTCTCTTTCATATCTTACTTAATGAGAGCAATGTGGGAATGAAGTGATAATAAAATGAATCATATATGATGCATAACCACCATGGTAGAGACATCTAATGAATGTAATAATGACACAAAATATGATGATGAAACCCTAGAAGGGTAAATTAACAATGTAATCTATCTGAATGGCCAAGTAAGAGAAAGGAAATTCAATTGATAAGATAAGGAAGACTTTAGTAAAACTTGTGAGATCCAAAGTTTGAATTTCAAATTAAGGGAGCTAAGTTATGTCACAATAATAGGTTGTTACTGATAAGAACCAAACCCTAGAATGTTAAGAGTTGTAGCAGTTCAAGGGATGTCACTAGTGATTTGACCTTGAATACTGGCATCTCTATAAAATAAGATCATGAGATTTGCACTATGAGAAGTAAACTAGCACTGATAGTAATAAATGGTTTTAAAGGTAGCTAATCTGAAAGGTAGACAAACAATATGGAAATGATTCAGAGCAAATGATAAGAAATAGATTTGAAATGTAACAAGTGTGTTTTGAACAAAAAGGAGAAATACAATATGAGTAAAGTGTGATATGAAATAAATTCTTGCAGTGATATTAAGAATGATGAATAATCTATTCTTACCTTGAATGTTTCAATTTTAGTTATGTTTATTCTATATTATCAAAATGAGAAGGATAAAGAACAAGAAGTAAGTGGTAATGAATGAGGAGATAAGAGAAAACAATGACTTTCAGTAATACATGAATTTGTTTTTAGAAGTGTAATTTGTTGAAGGTATAATGATGGATGTAAATTGGTTTGACGTATGATTTCAGTGTACATGTGTAAGCAATATTTTAATTAAAGGTGTCTGATAGTTGTAGTCATTTATACCAGTAATCCATCTTAGTATTGTATAATTGTGGTATGGTGATATGGGTTGAATGATGATGGAACAAATGGAGGGTTACCCTGAATAAGGTAGTCTTACCTATTCACTCATATGAATAGAAGGGATGATAGCCATATTGTATTGATATGTAACCCTAATGAGGTATAACTTGTTATACCTAGCTTTAATATAACTAAGTGATGGTAATTGGTTATGAATAGTCCTTGAATGACTAATACAATCATGGGGTACTTTGTTACTGTTGTTGTAACCCTAGTATGCTATAACACGATGGTTACACCTTGATTTATTTGTGGGTTCATACTTGAGAATAGTATGGAATGTGATGGTGATGCTTCGCCTTATGCATCCATGATCCAATGGGGATGCCGTGAGTAAGGGTTTGGGTATAAGTGTTGATTAGTAACATTAATATACTTTATCTTGTTGAACCTAACTCTAATGCAAATAGATAAAGATAAGTATTCATGTTTAACATTCTTATATGATGGAATGATAGTGGAATAACCTCCTTAATATGATCATAACCTTAATATGTTAATTCGTGGTTATCATAGCCACATGGTTGATACTTTCTTATACTAAACCTGTGCATTATGTATATGATGATGGTTAATCATATCTAAATTCCTTGCATGTTGACGTGATAAAGAAATGTTCTTAATGTTAATATAACCCTGCTATGATTGTTTATGAATATATCCTAGCTCATTAATGCAATATTGTGTTGATCCGGTGTATTATATGTAAGTGATATTGTTGAGCCTTGATATAAGGCATGGAAAGATAATGATGATCTTGTAGGGAATATTATGATGGTCTTAATGACCTTTGGGCATGGTTGATCCCTGGATGAGGTGTAATCCTCTTGTCATGAATGGTAAGTGAATAGTGCCTTGTGATCATAAGATGAGAAATTATGTTCCACACATTTTATATCTTTTAAAATTTGTTATTTGAAGAGGAACAAATGACTCAATGTTGAAAATAAAATCCTAAACCATGGTATTCGAAAGCTTAAAAGGAGAGAGATACCCCTAGTAAAGGTTTTTCAGAGGGATTGTGTATAGAAAAAGTTACTTGGAAATTAGAATCAGAGATGTTGAACAAGTATCCTTTCCTCTTTTAGAAATTTTGAGATGAAATTTTTATTAGAGGGGGAGAATTGTTACAACCCATTCCTAGCTTTGCTGGTAATCCAAGAGATTTAAGATAATCTTGATGCTTGTCATGCTTTTGTTAGTAATATTCTATGTTGTTCTTTATCTTAACTTTGGTAACCTTAAATACTTACTTGGGCAACTCATAAACATCACTTAAGCATACTATAAACATCCAAGTTGGAGTTAATATAGCATTAACTCATACATGTGTGCAAGAAGAGAGTTAATAATATTGGAGGAAATAATTAATAAATGAATTTAATTTGAGAATATTATCAAAATACTATATTAGGATCGTAGAGAATTCAATTATGAATCCAAAAAAAAAATAATGAACCAAATCAGAGTTAAAATGAGAGAGTTATGCCCTTTTTAGTAAACATATATTGAGGACTGTGACCGACGCTGCGTCGACACCGTGACCCGCGGTCTACACCGCGACCATGACACTGTGTCGACACTGTGACCCGCGGTATACACCGCGACCCGCGGTCTACACCGCGACCGTGATGCTACGTCGACACCGCGACCCGCGGTCTACACCGCGACCATGACACTGTGTCGACACTGTGACCCGCGGTATACACCGCGACCCGCGGTCTACACCGCGACCGTGATGCTGCGTCGACACCACGACCGCGACGCTGCGTTGACACCGCGATCGCGGCCGACGCCGCCTAAGAATAGCCAATCGTAAAACAATCATATCTCAAGCAATACTCATCCGTTTTCAACGAAACGAAGTGGTTTAGAACCATGATTCGATCCTATATCATCCCATACAACGTTCTCTATGAGAGGGCGACCTGGAGGGTGATTTCTAGGGCAATTTTGGGGAAGAACGTGAAGAACGGCGAAAATCCAAAAAGATTGTTATAGATTCGATTTGGTAAGTAGTTTTAACTATGAATTTCTTATTCTCTTCACTTATCCTTGATCAAAACCCTTGATCCAGCGATTTGGAGGTTTGGTTTAACCTCTAATCTCATCTTCTACCTACAACATGCCCCGTTTAGGGTTGAAAGGAAGAAGAAATCTCAGATTTTTCTAGGATCTTGATATGGATTCAAGATCTTCAAAGATGGGCTACATTTTTTGGGTGTTTTCACACCTTAGTGTGAGTGGGTACTTCCTTTAAATAGTATATTGTACAAAAATTAGTTAAATCATTAATAATTTTCAATTGATTAGTATGCAAGTGCAACCCTAAATGGTCGATGTGATCTAGCTTTTGCAAGATGATTTGATATGGATTATTCCTCTGTTGTGATGAATTTCAGATTATGAAATCAGATTAGAAATGAGAGCAATCCATCTAAATGAGAATTCTTAAAGTAGTTGTAGAGGTTACTTGAATATACTAAAATTGTTGTGTAATTGAATAAAGAAGTTTGTCTAGTTGAATCTCTTTGGTTATGAATGATTGGTTTATTTGTGTGTGTATTACATATATGTTAGATAAGATCTTGGATTTCTTCTGATGATATCAATGTTTTCTTGATATATCATTAAGAGCGTGGAAACCCTAGTTCAGTTCATTACACGGTTTCATATATATATATATATATATATATTCACTTATATGTGAACTGTTGAGAGCAATTCTTATTGAATGATGTTATGATGAATTCAATCCTTATGCGAGTTATGTGATAAGTGAATTAGGTAAATGCAACCCTAATGATAGGGTGTTCAGTATAAGAAGTATTGTGATATCAATGTTTCTCAGTTTGAGATGTGGTGATGCTTAACAGTTCAGTTGTGGTAAATGTTATCAGATGGTTTATGAAATGAACGGTTTACAAAGATGGACAAAGATATGTTGATGTGATGATTGAATTGTGAATTTAATGAGTAAATTAGACATGTAGATGCCCTGAACACTGTAAAATCCTCACAGGATGAGGCCTGCGCTGTGAGGAGGAAACAACTTCCCGACTGGAGGTAGTCCAGATCGAGGTAAGCTGGAGCGCACCAGTAGGGTGCGGGGGTCTTGACCAGTAGGGAAGACTCCTTACAGTTGTATGGTACCCAACACCAACCGGGGATGCCGGTGGTACCTGTGTAACATGTTGAGTGATCAGTGGTCAGTAGGTCCACTGATGCACAATAATCCTGACGGCTTGACTCACTGCCTGAGTACCCAGGTTGAGAGGTTGAGTCTGATATATCTGGCTGCTCCCATTAGCCGCCGAGAGGCAGACGTGTCGAGGCCCACTGCAGACGGGATCTTACTCAAGATATAGGCTTAGGAACCCAGACATGCTTCTAAGCCTTGTACAGTGCGGTCGTAGCTTGCTATGATTATTTCACATGTTGTGGTACACCTCATGTAGGTTCAGGGCATAATAAGATGAATGAGAGGTTAAACAAGTGTGCACAGTTATTCAATTATTCATTTTATGTTTTTGAATTATTAGTTCTCTTTATGATCAATCAAGTATATTCATATATTGGTTCACTCTTGTAGATATCTAGAGTATCCTACAATATATATGATTGTCAATGATTAGACTCTTTAAAGCTTATTGTTGTTATAATTGATATCAGTTGTTCAACAATATATATGTAATTATAAAAGTGCTTTAAACTATTTATTTGAAGTACACATTCACTGAGGGAGTAGGCTCACCCCTCTACTCACAATTGTTAGGGAAACCATGTGGACTTGAAGAAGGTCAAAGCATCAGAGTAGAACTACCACATGAGTTAAGTATGAGTTAGTTAAGTTCATTCGGTCCCTATCAGCCTAGGTCCTTGTATAGATGTGAGAGAGTTGTAAATGATGTTTTGTATCTTTGTTTTCCTTGATAAGAGAGAATGTATTTCAATGTCATGTCGTATGTACATGGAAGTGAGAAATAGAATGAATGTATGGATGTTAATCATTAATGTTGAGATCATATTAGAGAAATAAAAGTTTAATTCTCTTGTAAAGTTTGTTTATGTGATTGGATGCGAGAAAACAAAGAGATTGAAATGAAATAAAGGAAGAAAGAAAAAAATAAGGGAGTGAACTTTGTATTAAGTATAATCCTCAAACTCATGCCCTAATCTCATGATTAGTGGTAATCGTGGGATGCAAGTGTGACAATTAGGGTTAGGTTTACATTAATTATCCAAAACCCTAAAAATCACCTTTTTATTATTAGTGAATTAGGTTATCAAAACCATGCCATATTTTAGTTTATATTTTTATGATTTCAAAACATATTTTATTTTATTTTTCCGCATACATATTATTAGTTATAAATTTTGCAAACTATAATAAATTAGAAAATCCATTAAAATTCATATATTAGTTAGTTTGGAATTAGGAAATAACTAACACCAATATATAGATAATCTTTTTTTTGAATAAAAAAACTATTTACTTGAATTTTTTGGATAAACATAGAATTAGTTATGGATTTTACAAATTTTAACTAATCATAAAATTTGGATTAGCCAAATAATCAGAGAAACCGCAAGAGAGAGAGGGTGTGAGAGTGAACCAGGCCTACTGAGTTGACCTAATCATGGTTGGCCAACTCAGTTGGTCCCACTGCCAACACAACACTGGACTTGGAACAAAAGTAATGAGAAAACTGAGGTGAAATGTCTGTTATACCCCTAGTCAAAAAAAGCAAACCAAAAGAAAACAAAGGGGTAAGAGAGAGAAATCACATTGGGGAATCATACCCCCAAACTCCTTGCCATGGCGACAAGAATCAGTCGGGCTAGACCTCAATGAGATTAGGGGATTTCGATAGGGACAACGAATCACAAATATGAAAGTATGAAGGCGAAGAACAAAGAATGAGAAATCATACAATAACTGCAATTGAATGCCAATAGAGCCAATTGGTCGTGAGTGACGTCACAATCCATAAGGGAGAAGAGAAGCTCTGTGACAATGTACTCTAAACCCCATGCTAATGAGACTAGGGAACTAATGTTCGTGATGAGACGAACCCACGGGTAAGGTTAGATATTTATAAGATGTGGCCACGAGCCCTATGGGTGTGGGGCTATAAAAGCTTGGGAGACAAGAATTGGATGTTTTGTAAATAAAGGAAACTAGGGGCAAGATAGGGCTTGGCTTGTGTGGAATCTTATTTGAAATCCATTGGCAAAGAAATCGTGTGAAAAGGTGGAGAAACGAACGAGATAGTCACGAATAACCAGGGCGCATGTACTGTTCATGGTGCCTTTTCCTACCCGAGGTAGGAAACATGGTCCAAGCTGCATGATCTGGTGGTCACAGCCCTGGGATCAACCCTAGCCATCCACCTGGTGCATTCACATGACATATAATTCCTTATCCAAATATGAATTGAACTATATCGACATATTAAATGATATATCTTTTTTACTCTCTTCCTTTGACGGTACAGACAATCTCTAAATTAAATGAAATTTTACACCTATCCTATTTTTTACTTGTAGAATCCGAATATAGCATTAGTTTTTAGTTTTGGAGACTCAAAATATATATTTTAATTGTTTTAAACTAAAATGTAATTTCTCTTTCTTATCACATTAGATACATCTACAAGCCATCAATTAATGTGAACCTTCACCCGTAAGCAAACTTAAATATGTTGGACATGAATTGGCCATTAATTTTATCCTTTGGGATTATTTTGCTCATTTTTTTTAAATTAAAACACGGATCCTTTATATTCATCCCATGGTCCGCAATGGGCAAAAGATTCATGCATTCATTACATGCAAAGCCAGCCTACTAGCCTGGCTACTAACAACCACACCATCCTATCCTCCTCAACTAACATTAGTCCATTTGGTAAGAATATGGGGGACTCCTTTTCTCTCTAGGTATATCATACCTCTTACACGTATAGGGAGATTCATCTGCTCTGTCCAAACTTCACCCTCCTCGAGTTGATTACCCCAACACCCTAAGTACCTTGGTGTGGAATTGATGATCTTAGGGACCAGGAAGCCCATGATCACTTCTTCTGCTATCACATTTTTGATTTCAGTGATGTAGGGAGTTGCTCTCCACGGGCCTGAGGCGCCACTCCATAGACATTCATATGTTCTCTGATCATAAATTTCAAAGCAAGATATCATCAAGTTATGATCATTTGAAATCTTCAAGGCGATGAGACATGCTTGTATGTAAGCCACATAATAGTCCTTCTCCAATAGCCAATATCTGAAAGCCAACTTCGCATGACCATGCCTATTTTTGATGATTCCAGTTGTCCATCTTTGTTGAGAACCCATAAAGTCTTTACATGATCCAACGGTCAGGTTTAACTTCAGGTTCACCATGTCAGGAGGTACCCATTTAATCAAGTTAATGGACCCGATTCTTGAACTATGCACTTCAATGCCTTTTGCTCTCAACTTATCATACAAAGCCGCGCCTTCTTTACTTCTGAGATTCTTCTTAGACAAGCTCTTATTAAGAATGAAACAGATATCATCCCACATTTTCTTGGGCCTGTTGTTCTTTTGTTGAAAGCGTTTATCACATGTTGCTCGCCATATCATCCATATAGTAAGAATGATCATCTCATTTTGGAGCCACACTTCAAGAATTGTAGATGGTCTCAGCAGTCTCAGGCCTATGATGGAGTGATGTCTGGATTCAAAAATGTCAGAGAAATGCGACCACAAGGTTCTGGCCAATTATCCCTCAAAAAGCAAATATGAAATGGTCTCCTCTTCTGGCTGCTCGCAGCATGAACACATAGAAACCATGGGGATTCGTCAACTCCTAATTCGGTCATCTGTTGGCAGTGCACCGTTAATTGCTTTCCATAGAATAGCACTTGCTCTGGGAACGGATGCGGACCAGATCCAATCTAGGTCTCTGCGAGGTAGGGCGTCCGTAGTCTGAGTGTTAGAGATGATCGACTTTGCTGAACGAAGACTGAATGACCCATTATCTGTAGGGGACCAAATCAAGCAATCCTCCTTATTGGAAATCGCTGCCATGGACATTTGAATTTGCTCAATCCCTTGCGGAGATATGATATTGTCGAGGGCGTTCCAGTCCCAACCTGTATTATCTAGCCAGAAGTCGCTGACCTTGATATCTAACTTGATGTCCGCCTGCCTGATGGCATAATTCTACATAAGCTCCTGGCACCATCTCGACTCCCAGAAGGAAATGTCCCCTCTTCCAACGATCCACCTGCATCTTGGAATGACTTCCGGATATGTGGCCCACAACTTCTTCCAATAGGGTGAAGCAAATGAACCCTTCTTCAAATAGGATGGATAGCACCCAACTTGATTCTTATAATCCGATCTATATTTGTCTCTCATGAAGGTAGCCCAGGATGAGTCCCCTTGAATCACTTCCCAACATGCCTTGAACCTGAAAGCCTTCGCTGTGAGCTGCAGTGACGGTATGCCCAGACCACATTCCTGTGTAGGGCTGGTGACACGATCCCATGCGACCCAAGCTCTCTTTGATCGATTCTGTCTATCCGACCATAAGAAGTAGGAGAAGATGAAATTGATTCTTTTCATCACGCCCGCCGGCAAGTCCGCAGCAGCAATTACGTGCAACGTTGTAGAATTGAGGACATGCTTGATCAGTAGTCTACGCCCAGTGAACGATAGGAATTTGGACTTCCAAGCTGCTACTTTGTCACTCACTTTCTCAATCAAGAAATCAAAACGAGCAATGCATTTTCTGCCCACAATAATAGGAACGCCTAAGTACGTGAATGAATCCTCGAGCTTGGGGACTCCCAACTCCGACTCAATCCTATCTGTGATGATATGGTTATTCGACCCAACAAGAAAGCCTGATTTAGATCTGTTTATCTTCTGACCAGTAGCTCTTTCATTATGTGTAAGGATATCATTAATCACCTGCCCGCTTCCTGGTGTACCGTTGAAGAAGACCACTATGTCATCTGCATATATCAAGATCGGTGGAGTGTCACCTTTCCCACGCGTGACGAAGCGCGGGAAGCTGTGCCTTTGCACCTCCAAGCTAAGTCGCCTGCCCAGAGCTTCCTCAAACAAGATGAAGAGGAGAGGCGATAAGGGGTTTCCTTGCTTCAGCCCTCTCCCACTCGAAAAAAAACCAGCAGAGAAATCATTAATTGTTACTGTGGCCCAAGATCTAGTGAAGAACTCCATACATAAGTTAATTGCATGCTATGTCATCCCAAAATGCCTGAGAACACTTCTGAGAAACTGCCATGAGACTGTATCATAATCTTTAGAAATGTCATACTTCACCACTACATTCGGATTAGTACCCCCTTTATTGATATCATATGTGATTTCTCTGGCGAGCTTGATGTGATTCACAATTTCCCTACCTCTAACATATGTGCCTTGATGTGGACCGATCAAAGATGGGATGATATTGGCCATCCTGTTGCTAATCAATCTTGCGAACACCCTTGCTACGACATTCTCTATTGAGATTGGTCTGAAATCTTTGCCCAGAGTCGACGCCATGGGTGTCTTCGGGAGGAGAACAATCCGACAATAGAAGAAGCTCCTATGACAATGGCCACCCTAAAAGAAAAAGTTAGCAAAATCCACCATATCGTCTGCTATGATGTCCCACACCGCTCTTAGAAACGCAACTGAGAAACCATCTGGTCCTGGTGCCGCATCAGAGTCCATCATATGAATGGTTGAAAGGATCTCCGTTCTCGTCGGGGCTGCTGTAAGGGTCTCACAGTCATCCACACTTACCGTTCGCGGGAGGAGATCAATGAAAGCATGTGCGTCTTGTTCCGATAGAAAAGGATCTTTCTCATACATCTTCTGGTAGAAATCTGCGGCCGCTCTTGCCATCAACTCCTTATCTTCGAGTACCTGACCCTCAGAGGTAATCAATTTGGAGACCGATCTGCTCCTTTTCTTCGCTCTGACCATGGCATGAAAGAACGGTGAATTTCTATCACCGTCTTCCAACCATCTCACCCTAGCTTTTTCCTTCCAAATCAAATCATTCAGGTGCAAGTTTTCTTCTAGTTCCAGTTCCGCATCTTTGAGCAAATTTTCATTATCCTGTGAAGGGTTCTCATCAAACTCTAGTTGCAGGGTATGTACGACATCTTCCAGGTCGGTGACCTTTTGTTGAACGTTGCCAAACACCTCTCTACTCCATGATTTGAGCGCTCCTCTAGTTGCCTTCAGCTTGCTGTATAAGGTAAATGACAGGTCCCCGTTGGGAGCAAGTGAGCTCCAAGTGTCACGAATAATTCTGATGCACGATGGATTTTGTAACCAAGCAGCCCTGAAGCTGAACGGGGCTGGTTGTCTGCGTTGATCCCCCAGTCTATTACACACCAAGATCGGGCAGTGATCGGATATTCGAAACCTTGTTAGATGGGTCGTCGACGACAGAGGAAAATCATCCAGCCAGTTTCCGTTAACTAAGGTTCTATCCAATCTCTCCCATTTCGTTGAAGTGTGTTGCTGTTTATCCACCCATGTGAATCTACTGCCATCAAAAGGGAGCTCTTCTAGGCCAACATCATTAATGAAAGCATTGAAGTCCATCATCCCTTGGAAAGGAGGAGGCAACAGACCTCGTTTCTCATCAACTTTTCTAACAACGTTGAAATCGCCTGTGATCAGCCACCGCTTGTTGCCTACCTCATGATTCAACTGAATCAACGATTCCCATAAGTTTCTTCTCTCGATAATTGAACATGCAATGTAGATGACAGAGATAATTTCCCTCCCTCCATGGCCATCACCAACTTCGAAGGTGATATGTTGCCTGTGCTTAAGGATCACCTGTGGGTTAAGATCTACATCTGCGTAGGCCCAGATTTTTCCATCTTCCTCTTCATTATGAGTACACCACTCCAGTCTAACTATGTCTAACAGCTCTTCTACCCTCTCCTCATGAAGCAAAGGTTCAAGCAGACCCACTACGAGTGGTCTATGTTTTGTACATAATCTTGCAAGGACCTTCCTCATCTTACTATTCGCCGCACCCCTAATGTTCCAAAAGAGATACTTACCTGTATTCATAAGGATACAATCTTAAAACACCCTACCAGACAACCTTCTTCTCAAGCTAATAGCTTGTCTCCTAGGAATCCCACCACCTATCTTTTTCTCTCGGGACATCTCCTTCAGAAAATCAGTCCTCTTCCTGTACCACACGCCCTTCATCTTGGAAAGATTGAAACTTCCTTCTTGTATTGTTCCCGTCCTTTCTGCCTCTCTACTCATACCATGTGCCTTCCCTAAAGGACATTCTCGTGTTCGATCTTGTCTCTCTACGGGGTTGTCTCTTCTCTGTGTTTTCCGTTCCGCCACCAATGAAGTCTGCCAAGCTTCTGTGCGGGAGTATAACATGAGACCCTTCTTCGTTAATCACCACCCGCGTTTGGGTAACTTTATCTGGTATATCAATCTGTTCAACGGGGACAACGTTGTTCTATAGGTCACCTCTACAATCTGAACACGGCTGTGTACCGAGGGGATCTTGCATTGTCATAGTATCTTTAGATCGCTGGAGAGCTGCCGGCATGATGCCCAGTTCCTTGCCCATCTCAGTAATATCCTCTCCTGGAGGTCCTCTGGCCACAATCGTCAGCTTCGCTACTCCCCTTGCATCACCTGTTTCTATGTTGATAAATTGAGGTATATCCTCATTAAAACACTGCACCGAGACCAGGACCCCTCTCGCATCCACCAATCCCCTCCTCCATAATGGCATATCCACGAGAGTGCCAAAGACAGCTATGATCTCCTTTAGAGATTCTAGATCACAAAAAATAACAGGAACGTCTGTGATCCAGAACCACAAAGTTTCCTTCTTGGCATCCAGCCCCCCCGTCACAGGTTTCAAAGGGAGCTCTTTGTTAAAGAACTTAATAGAACCATATTCTAGGGTTTTCCGGACCTCTTCTAGAGAAGGGAGATACACAAGCTCTCTTCTCTCCGCAAACTCATAGATATCAGTGACATGAGGCCATCTGTTATGTAGGAACTTGATAACATCCTCTCTCTTTTCATTGTGTGGCCATGACACTTCGAAGGCATAATCAAGCATGTCAAGCTGCATGTTTTGGTCCCGGTTATCCTCCCTTAAAACCACCTTTTCCCGCTTAGGGTTGTGTTGGGGTGCACCTCTGGCAGGGAGCCCATGAGCGGGCGCAGGGGGGGAAGATGTCTCAGATCTTAAGTTAGGCGGTGGTACATTCATCATTGTGCATCTGTGAGCGAGATGACCCGGTTTCCAGAAGTGATAACATACCTTCCTCCTCTCACAGGTGGCTTGCCAATGCCCTATCCCCAGACATCTGAAGCACACGTTGTGAGGGATGTTATACGTAGGTGCCTCTCTCCTATGTTGAATCCGGGTCTCCTATCTTTTGCGTGGGGCTTCACCTGTCCGTCCCCAGCCTGACATCATACTCGATTCTTGGACTTGGTCTTCGTCGGATCTAAAGAGCTCCCTGATGCTTTCCACATACGTCTCCACTGTTACTCTCTCGACGGTCGCTTTTACCCTTCTAGCCGCCATGACTTGCCTTGCCAGTTCGCTGCCTCCTTTCTTGATCCGCGGTGCAGGCCGATCTACCTGTCCATCTGCTTCCATCCACTAGAAAAACGCAGATAGGGGGAGCACCGATCCACGGGGATCAACGCCAAATCCTAGGCCATCACAGGCGCCGCCATCTCACCTAGGGGTTTTCGCCTTTGGTTCGGATTATTTTGCTCATTATTTAATATTTTGTACTTTCTCTCTCCTAAACATATTAGAATATTAAAGATTGCCCAAATTAGTTGAAAATTCACCCATAGCCTTATTTTAACATGTAGATTTTGAGTCTAAGATTATTTTTCTCTTTTGGTCTCATTAAATATTATATTTCATATTTTGGAGAAAAATCACCTTTTCTTTTCTAAATAAAATAGATATAGCTATTATTATCCCAAATTTGTGAAACTTGGCCTCCAAGCGAAAACATATCCAAAGAAAACAAATCTCAAGTTATTTTTAACCAATTAGTCTTCCTTTTATGAGTTTTAGTTAATTAACATTGGTGGCCCATTATCATTCTAGTTATCATATTATTTCACCATTTTTCTATTATTTATCCAATTGTGTTGTGATATATGTCATGTTTATGCACAAAATATTATATATTTATCTTTTATCTCATATAGTTGATTAATTCTATATTTATTTGAATTATGTATCAATATTCTCAATTATGGACACCTAGTCCTTCTATGTACATTATTTCACTTAACCTCACACCTTAATAAACATTATCACATGTGAAATATTTTATGTATCCCTTATTGGCTTTAAAATTAATATGAGGATATTATGGCATCTTTGTTTTCATGCATATATGTTAGGGTGATCTGTTCATGCATTACATTTTAGGGTACATCAACTACTATTAGGTATATCCTTATCCTTGTTTGGCTAAGTCTAAAGAACCAAACTCTGTATCCTTCAAGACATACAATCAAGGTCAAGAGGCTAGGTTTCGATTCGATACAATACATATCAAAAAGGGGAAAAATTTGTTTAACTATGTTTTAGGTATAATCAACAATAGGGAAACATAGGCTTAATCAATAGGGACCTCATGAGTTTCATCTTATTTCACCAATATCAAGAATTTACCTCAAACATAGAAAGAACTTATATCTGATTTGGTATCATTGAGTTTGTGTAAATTGTACACTACATAACTTTCAAGAGTACATATAATAGGGTTTTCAAGTTAATGTCAGGTCATGGCATTATCTTAATCAACTTTCATAATTTCAAGTGAATTTTTAGTTTTCCCAAGCATAAGCTACCCAAATTGAGAATTCATCTGATTAATAGTCATGAGGAGACAAGAAATATAACTAATCATCACCTACTTGGGTGGCTTAGGTGGTCCTTAAAGAAGAGATGAGATGCTATAAGACTCTCTAAACTTTGAGGAAAGGATTCTAGTTCTCCGCGGGTTCTTAAGATGTGTTATGCCTTAAACATATATATAGGCCGATGTGTATAGCTCTGATACCATTTGTCATAGAACTATTTGTTACCCTCATCCTACCCCCATTGACTAGCATCAGTGGTAGTAGAGTATGGGGGCCTGTCTATAGAATAGCACAAATATTTCACACAGGCAATATATATGTAAAGGCAATAACCATAAGATATAACAAGATATTAAAAGGGACAGAGAAGCATGTACCATTTCTATATTTCAACCATATCCCATTGGTGTCTTATTTCGGATTTCAGAGTTTGGAGTGCATCATATCTTTATTTTGCAACTAGAAGTTTGATAAACAAAACATATTAATGTTAAAGCATTACGTACGCTATGAAAAGACATGCAAATAGTTTAAGAGTAATATCAAACTTGCTTGGCTAGAAACATGAGAACAAACAAGAAGTAGAAATGACTTGACAAAACTTAACAATAGCATTTTATATAAAGTAGGTTTTAGGTTTCTTGACCCATTATATCAAAATTGGGTGGTATAATGGATTTCTATATATTATGTTCAAGCTTTTGTCAACATGTTATTTCCAAACATGAAAAATAGTATTCTAAAAAAAATACTTCAACCAAGTACTTAAGTAGCCAAACATTCATATGAGTATACATACAAACAAGTAAATATCATAGTAGGGTCAAGAGATTAAGCGTACCTTGTGAGTAGAGTACGAGTTATGATCCATGAGTATAGTTCTAAATAAGGTCCAACCCTAAGGGGACCTAAGATATACAAAGACATAGATGTGGGTCTTAGATCAATAGGGTTTAGTTAAGATAAACATGTATCATTTCATGTATATGTTCTCCAAAACCTATATCATTTAGTTCAAGTATGGTTTCTTCTTGTCAAATATGCATGCATTGGTTAACATAACACAAGTCTCGATATCAATCCTTAGGTCTAGGTGAACCATCCACATTATGAGTAACGCAAGATAGAGATAAAGTCTGATTTGATAATTGAGGAAGCATGAGATCTAGGTTTACATTAAGATCCAAACATAAAAGATCACATTTAGTCATATAACATCAATTTCATGCAGCAAGGTCCCTTTTCAAGTCATAAGATCATAAGGGAGCATAGGATGGATCAAGCTAGAATTTAGTGCTACAAGTATGATCAACCTATTGATTTGACTAGGTTGAGCAAGACATTTGCATAAACATCATGTTTCATCAAATATAATAAACTAGGCCAACTACATCATTTTAAAGCACATAAAAGGTACTTGGGGTATCACGAGTCAAGAAAGGGTTACGAGCATGAGATCTTAGTTCATTATGTCACATGTCATAGGAAAATGTTACTTATTTTGAGATTCAACCATATCTTGAATAGTAATTAGGTCCAATATTACACATAATATCAAGTTACATTATATAAGTACATAAAGAACAAACTTTTAAGTCATGATAGATCAATATGAACATTAGGGTACATTTAGAAGACCTAAGACATTTATTCACGTCCACAAGATAGAAAAGTTACTAATTATCATGGTTATAGAGTTATAGGTAATTAGAAGTACAAGGGGAGCATGGCGGATAGTCAATTACCATCTAAGAGATCACAAAAAGTGGATTCTTTTAACAACACAAGGATTGTACGAGCAAAATTAGCAACATGAAATAACATAATTTAAAGGTGGTGTTTTTCTGATCAAAACGGTATATAACATTACTAGGTTTGGACATAGGAGTGTATTTATGTGATTTATTGAAGAAAACCATGTTTTTCCTGATTTTTGGTCTGGAATTTTACCTATAAGGTCTCAGTGGGACGGCTCAAACATCCAGACCCATGGAGTGACTCGCGGATGGGCCTCATTGGTGCTGATCAGCCTGGTCACTCCCGACCACTTACGGCTCCCACAGTGGGTCTCAAGGACGCATGCTACCACCCACCCAAACGCCGCCTTGGGAAAAAGAGAGGGGAAGGGAGACGACCATCTCGGCCTTTGGATCAGCAACGATCAACTTATGAGCCACCTTCCCACACAAGGTGTCTTCTTACATAGCACCGCGACATATTCGTCGGCATGAGGTCTTCATCCTCGTCGGAGCCAAAGCTAGGTCGGTGCTTAGGCGTTGGGGAAGAGTGAAAACCGGTTGTCCGGGTTTGGGGAAGCCACCCTCAACTACCCCTAGCCATCTTGGCCCCTGATTGTGACTAGGGTGGAGATGTCCAAAGCAAGGAGGGTGACAGTGCTACAGGAAGAAAGAAGCCAAAGGAGTAACTAATTGAAATCCAAGTATAATATTAGTTTCAGTCTTTTTCTAAGCTTTTCTTTCCTTTATGTCCTTGATGTTGAATTAGTGGAAATTATAAAGGTTTGGTGTACATTTGTTCCCAATATTTCACTCTATAAGGAGTTAAGCACATACACCTAAGTAAAAGTTGCTAATGGGTTTAATTTGTAAAAAGTCCACTTATGAAGGCTAATAATAAAATAAAAACCGGTCTAGATGTTTCTATGGCTTTTGTGTGGGAAAAAGAAAGAAACTCCTAAAAGTGAAGATAATGTGACAATAAATGAATTTATTTTCCCATTAAGTGAATATAAGAATAAACTGCCTAAAAATCATAAAAGTGGGACTCAAAGGATATTTCTAAACCCAAATTTGTTTCCCTTTGTGTACAAGTTTGCTTGGATGATAAGTTTTACAACTTTTAAAAAATGGGTAATTATAATTGTATTAGTTGAAAGGGAAAATAGGAGATAACTTAAAATTACAAAATAAAATCTTTAACAATGGATGCCAAATTCGTGTTCTACACATTAAAATATGCTTTTGGGTGATTTTTCACTCAATTTGGAGAATATTTGATTAAAAGGTGAAATTAGGAGAGAGAAAGATTGTAGAACCTTTAATATATTAAATAAATGAACAAATGATCCCAACATGTAAAATTGATGGAAAATTCGTATCCAAGGCACCTAATGTGACTTGTGGGTGAAGTTTCATCAAATTTGGAGAATCTTGTAAGCATTAATGAAGGAGGAAAGAGAAAATAAGTTTTTGTTTATTTAACACATTAAAAGTTCTTAAAAGGCAAAACAAATTGCATATTCAGATTCCTCATATCAAAATTAGGCTTGGTGTCAATTTTCATTTAATTTGGAACATGTTTGCCCCATCAAATGAGGAGAGAAAAAGGGAAATTAATGCAATAAATACTATATTCCAATAATATCGGAAATTAGATTAATGTGTCACACGCTGACTTTGACCTGCACAATTTTGACTGTTGGATCCACAATCCAACAACTCTCGTATCATCAGCAGGCTTGCACCGATCGAGGAACAAAGACAGTTTTAGGCGAGATTTGTTTTCTCGATTTTTCATTCGTTTCTCAATCAAATCACACGATATCTTTTGCAACTGATTCTAAATAGGAAACTGCATCCAACGATCCCTTAATTTCATGTTTTCATGGAGAAATGAGGAAAGCCCCAAACCTTACTCTCCAAGAAAGTTTGAGCAACTTCCTTCTCACTTCCCTACACAGCCTTACCTATAAATACCCCTACCCGAGGCTTGTTGGGTTCCCTTACAACTCATCCATACTCACAATTTCCCTCGTGCTCACATGGTTGATTGTCGGTGGTCGATTTTTGCTCCAGTGCTTGCAACGCTCACCCCTCACCCTACACACCACCTCTGTACAAATCAAAGATATGTGTGAGTTCGTCTCCTCTCAAACTTTCTTTCGGTATGCTGATCTTCAAATTTGGTTAACATAACAACGGACAAAATCCAAGCTTGCTCCTCACCGACCATGGCGCGAGCAACTGGGGAAGATATAATGTGGTTATTTTATGCTTTTACCCCCCATTGCTCTCTTCCTTTCTTTGAACTCAGGAAGGGTATTCTCATCCTTTTGGTTCTCATTTTCTCGACTTTGACCGATGTCACTTAAGCGCGGACCACTGACTTGTTCGTCTCCCATTGGGCCAAGTCACGGGCCTGACTGCCCTCTTTCCCTCTCTTTGCATTTTGTGATCGCTTTGCCTACGTGGCATGTTTCTATTGGTTGATTTTGATAAAATCATAATAAATATTCCTATATCCAAAATTAAAAAGAAAATATGTTCTGAACTCTTAAAAACATGATCTTTCTAATAAAAATTATTCTAAAGGTTGATTTTGAGTTTTATCAAAAGAGATTTTTAGAAAATGAATTAAATAACTAAAAATCACCAAAAATATAGCTAAATATTCATAACTCCAAAATATACATTATTATATGTTTTATTAATTAGAAAAACCTAACTACGTTAATGGTGATAGTTTCATAGTCAAAATCGAGGTTTTGTTCAAAAAGTCCAAAAGTTAGGGTTTCCTTGCCTTTATACACGAGTAAACCCTAATTTATGTTTAAACATTAGAAATAGGAAAATAAGCTTTGGAATCAATTAAAGTAGTGAAGAAGAAGTAATTGGATCTCTTAAGAAAAGGTATGTGCTTTCCTTACACATAAGCTGGGAAAATTTGTAACCTTAACCTAGTTTCCCTAACGAGGCTTCTATGAAACCCTAATTTTCATTTTAATAATTACTTAGCTATATTTGCCTCAAAATCAGTTTTAATGTTTATTTCTTGGGTCTTCTACCCCACTGCCATGTTTATATTTACTTGATGCTTATACTTGCCATATTTCTTAGCATGTTGATTTTATTACACTATTAAACTAGTGTAGTGGTACTTTTGTATAGCCACCCATAGATAGTGCATGTGTAAATTTGCCCTGGGGAATGTGTTGTTGACCTAAAGGTTATACATTGTCCATATTTTGATAATGACTCAACCATTCCATTCATATGTATCTAATATGTGTGTTCATGATTGATTTCAGGCTTTAGGTATATGAAAAGGATCAAATTACACAAGCCCTAGCCTGTCCAAGTTCTAGTCAAATCCAATGCAAGTGTGCTATTAGGAAATCACTTCAAACGACCTTAGAAGAATTTTGTAACCACGTGTATTTATGATATGGCTTGTAACTAAGATGAGAAAAATATGTGGGACACTTTATACCAAGGCTTAATCACTCTATAGATTATAGGTTCTAGTAGAAAAAACCCAGAATATGTGGTTACAACCTTCAACTCCTCCTCCTCCTACATGGGGATGCTCTCAGGTTGACCTACAAATAAACCCATTGAAGGGCAAATAGATGCATCCATATATGAGCCTCCATAGATTTATTGCATACATGTTGGCTCACCAATGTCTTATCAATAGCATCCAAGTAACCTTTATCATTACAAGCAAGAATGTCTTTTTGGTGTCCCCACCCTAGGAGAAGTTGTCCTTGTTGATTGTAGGGATGCTCTCCTAGATTGTAATTTTTGCCTTGGTTGAAGTTGTTGAAATATTGTCCAGGATTGAATGTGTTGGGGTGATAATTTTGATGTTGTTATAATCCAAGAGGACCCCAAACATGGTTTTATCTAGGTCCCTATTTTAGATGATGCACAATTTCTTCTCCATATTGATTCCGATATTGCAATCCTGGATGGTTCCTCGTTTGGTTGGGCTCAAATTATCCCTTTCATGGTATGGCATTGACTAGATTGACTTCTTCAATGACTGGGTTGGTATTGAACTCAGACTCTTGCATGTTCATCGAGGCTTGATAAAGGTGGTTGCACTCCTGACTCATGTGCCCTTTGGCACTATAGACTTGGCAGGTATCTTGGGTTACCCTAGTTGAAAAATAGGATTTACCTCTCAGCCTTAACCTTTCTAAGGATGGCTCATGGTTGTATTGGTTTAGAGCGAGGACCTTTATATATTCAATAATAGCCCATATATAAGACTTGTCTTCCTCCATGACCACCTTGAGAACACCTTTCTTGTGTGACGATTCCCAGTTAGTCTGGTGATAACACCCAAATTTCGGCATTTATGCTAAGTATTTATTTTTAGTTTTGTGCCATTATAGCCTTAATATGTCTAAAATAAATCTAGACACCTATATTTTAGTAAATTATATCTTTTAAAAGATAGTGTTGCTCAATTAGCCAATTTCGGGACTCGTAGGCACCGAAAGAAGACATTAAAACTCTAGGTTTTTTCCCGATGAACCCAATCGGGTTCACCTGAACTTGGCTACGCTCATCACCCAATTTTGCAGCAGTCAACACCAGCAACTGCTAAAGCCCTTCACCATCAGTGACCACTAGATATGTATCTCAGTGACAGTTGAGTCTCGATTTCCATCAGTGACCACCAAAACACTAACGATAGTCGAAGATCCAAACCTATGATCACTAAAGCCAAAGATCCAGTATTAGCCTAAGAAATGTGATTGAATATCTGAACCCAGTTGGCTTGGCCTCAACCCAGTCGGGTTTATAATTGAGTTTCACAAATATAACCTTAGGGACCGCTGAAAAATTCTAGCATTAGTGATCAGAAAACAACAAGTAACTGCTAAAACATCAACAACCATAGAAGATTGAAATGTCAAGGATATTGGGAATAAACCTGGTTGGGTCCACCTCAACTTGGTTGGGTTCACTGACGAAGATTCAGTGATCATATTATCAGCGATCGCTAATAGGCCATTGATTGTGATCGATCATTGACCACCACATCAATGGCCACAGCCACCAAGGACATCAACAACTGTTGAGTATGAACTCAATTGAGTTAACTGACACCTGGTTAGGTTCAGATCATCAATGATCGCTGAGAAATTGACAACCACTTATTGCATACACTCCACCTACATCTATAAATAGCCACCCCTTCTACCTTGGCATGTATCTTTTATTCTGCCAAGTTTGATAGGTTCCTAGAGCTCCGTGGGAGAGATCTAAGGTCCAAACGGGCTGAAGAGCACACCCTAAATCCACCCGTTCAACTTTCCTCTATCCACCATCATTTTCCATCATAATCTACCATTTCCATCCATTCCCATCCACTTTCCACCTCCATACATCCACCAAAGCTGTTGTTTGGGGTGGAATCAAAGAGAAAGGAGGCCACTAAGTCTTGAAGATTAAGGTTGATGACCCAAGGATGAGATTCAGCCTTCCCGGAGGCTAGGGAGTTAGAGCAACCTCACTTCCATGGGATAAATCTCTTCTTTGACCTATTTTTTCTACTTATGTCCATATTTTTTGAACAAATGACGTTCTTCCATCTTTGTTCAGTTCCAAGTATACTTTTCCATGGCTAGTTGAGCTCCTTTTTAGCTATGTAGCCCGCTTTGGGCATGTTTACGTCCTTTTACCTTAAGCAAGTAGTTTTACTCCATATCTAGCATGTTATCTGTTCTATCTTCTCTTTTCGGTTATGATTGCTGGTTTGGTTGATCATTTTCTTACTTGAACCTCTATTTCTATCTAGATAGAGAGCTTAGCTATAGAAATGGGAAACATATGGTAGTTTGGATTGAAATATGAGAAGAGGACATCCAAAGGAGAATCATCACAGAACACCTGTCAGAGAGATCTGATCAGAACTTTGGATCTAGTCTATCTTAGTTGAACACGGTCGGGCTCAACTAAACCCATTTGGGTTCAGTTCTACCTGCCGAGCACCATGGCATGTGTTCTGCACATATCTTCAGGTTCCATTCTACCCGCTTGGATCCTTGGCCAGTGTTATGCACAGATCTTTTTTTGTTCCTAACTTCTCTAAATATTTTGTACTTGAGAAGGTATCTAGAATATTCAGAGGTGATGACCCGTTATCCTTGAGAGACGTTTCAGATCATTGATGGGGTTTTAGTCACGCTATGCAAGAGCGAGTGGGATGGGCCCCAGAGGAGCAGTTACCACAAGACATGATATGTTTGGAGGTTAGATACTTGCTAGGGTGTTTGAGGGTTGTCTACACCCGAGAATGGGTGCATAGACTGGCCAACTTGTGGTTACATAGTCAGGAACTCTTTCTCCTAATCAGTAGGATTCGACATATTCTTCTTTCTTTACTTTGTTTTGTTTTGTTTCATATCATTTTGCTAGAGTAGTTTTAGATCTTTATCATATGTTGACGTGGAATATTATCGCACTAACAAATTCACTCGGGGTTGAGATCCCCAAGCTTTACTATAACTTTGTGCAATAATACCACCCACAAGCGGACATGTGCAGTATAGTTAATGATCGAATCCCAAAGGACAACATTTTTAAGAATCTTTGTTAGTCGAATCTAACTCAAGCAAGACTAATATTTAGATCAATTGGTTTATTTGAGGTTAATTAAACTAATTGCAAGAAAGTAAAGAGCAGAATTAAAGTTGGATCTAGATTAATGATATGGAATCACTGGGATGGTCTCGGGTTTCACGACCACTACACATGCAAACACATCCAAACATCAAACATCCAGGCAAGATGTAAATATCCAAATAGAACTACTGTGAACCCTCCCTGAGGGATGTTTAGGTCTGCGTAAGCATCCCCTTAGGCATCAGATGTCTCATCGCCATCCGGATCATACACTTATGGTTCCGAAGATACAAAATCCAACTAAGGCTATGGCCCTCCCTGAGGGATGTTTAGGCACACAAAAGCATCACCGTAGGCTAGATGGCTCGTCCCCTCACGGATCACACACTTACGACCTTAAGGAATCCTATCAGAAGTTCTTGTCAAGGAGTCAACTGTGCTAATCGACAAGCAATCAGGTGATTAGTCTACAAGCAAACATCGACAATTAACAAAGAAGATAAAAAATCCAACTAAGGATGTGGCCCTCCCTGAGGGATGTTTAGGCCACAGAAGCATTACCGTAGGTTAGATGGCTCGTCCCCTCACAGATCATACACTTACGACCTCAAGGAATCCCATTCTATTTCTAGTTTGAGAGTCATCCTCATTAATCGACATTCTACCCTACTTATAGAAGTTCTCACAACATAGGGAAGAACAAGATGAAAGCAAGCATGTAACCAATCTACAAACATTAACGATTAACAACGAAATGAAAAGTTATATACATTGCCTTGGAATGTTAAATAAAAAGACATGAAAGCATGGGCAGCGAGGCTAGTCCCCGCACCCCAGCGAAAAGGAACTACTCGCTCATGATGCGAGAAACAAGAAGAATAAGAGAGAAGGAAGATTCCTCCATGAGCATGATGCAGAAGGTAGTCGCAGCTCGGTGAAGATGATGCAATCTTCTACATCGTGTCGGGACAGATCTTGGATGAGGAGGAAGAACCACCAAGGCAGACCGAACAAACCTTCTTCTCCACCTTCCTTCTCTTCTTGACCTCCTTTCTTGCGGCAAGAGGAGCAGGTGAATTGGCAATGGTGTGTATGTACGTGGACCGAACCTTCGTTCAGAAAGCCTCACGATGTCCTTGGTTTGATGCCCCAATGAGGACCCCTGTGGTCCTATTTATAGGCTTGGGTTCGGTCCTTGCATTTTGCTGTGAACTCTTTAAACGGTTCGGAGTTTCTCATCCAAACAGTCTTGATTAGTGTCCTCTAACCGGTCTTGGAGACCGTTTGATGGCCAAACGGTCTTGCGCTCCTATCGGTTTGCTACATCCAAACAGTCTTGAGAGTATTTGCTGTATTCGCGGGTTAAATGGTCTTGAAGACCGTTTTCCGTCACACGGTATGCGGCCTATCGGTCTTCAGCCTGGCTCCAAATTGTATTTTGCGTCCAAACGGTCTTGAAAACCAATGGGATCCAATCGGTCTTGACTCCAGATAGTCTTGGAGACTGATGGGTTTCAAACGGTCTTCAGTATCCAAACAGTCTTCGGTCCAAATGGTCTTGAGTTCCAAATGGTCTTGAAACCGTGAGGTGTCACACAGTCTTGAGACCATTTGGCCTCAAGCAGTTTTGAGACCATTAAGGTAGAGCGATGAGAGGAGGACCGCGTGGGTGAATGTATAAGATCGAGAGGTCAAAACTGTATGGGTAGACCATTAGGGCAAACCATTTAGTCAAGTCTGATTGGTCAAGACCAAATTTGAGAGGATCTTGAGTGAATTCCATATGATGGTTGAACCTCATCAAGACCTGCACAAAATCAATATATATCTAGTTAATAATCTTGATAATTGAATCAGTTAAGAAATCTTGCATTTTGTGAGATTTAGGAGATGAAATCGAAAGTATTGAATCAAATTGGTCCCAAAAAGGCGACTAAAAACCATGATGAATATGGATTCATCAGAATACCCCGAACTTAAACGTTGCTTGTCCTTGAGTAACACAAAATCTAAAATAGTTGCCAAATGAATAATTTCAAATTGTGTGATTGCCTCTTCTTTACATCACGATTGCTTCCCTCTACTCAGTATGACTAAGCATCTCAACTTCCTGAGACCACTAAACACATCTTACCATATCTTTGTTCCTGAGTTCGTTTTCCAAAGTCACTTCCTCCTCACTTTTTCTAACAACAAGCATTTCTTAGAGTTTTGTAGGGGTCTAGAGATACCCGCAGAACAACAAGTGTGCACTTGATCTAACACTGGTGTTTTTCAGGATAATGGAGGCATTCATTGTGCCTTTTAGGTAGAAAAGGGAGTGAAGGGTGGTGTGGAAGGAAGAATTAAATCTCTCCTCTATTTGACTCGAGATTTTTATTATATTATTTGCAATTTCATTGATTGTATTTTTTTGTGCAAATCTCTCCTCTATTTGACTCGATATTGCATTTCTTTTTGTGTGCGCTTTGACATCTTTTCTTGGTGGTACACCCCTATTTATTAGCGAGGGGTATGGAAGAAGCGAATATAGGAAAAAAGTGGTGTGCCACCCCAAACTTAGGGGTTGGCACAATTTTGGCTATTTTTGTTTCTTTTTGATGGATGGAGGGGTACGAAGATGATATAAGAACTGTAGAAGAGAGTTCAGATCATAATGCAACTTGATTTACAATTCAGTGCACCAGGTTGTTCTCTTTATCGTATTCTACTCAAACAATGACTTGATGAGGATCCAGTGGGGATTCCATGATATTGTTCCACTAGTCAGTTAGGAAGCACGACGTGTTTGATCCCTATCAGTTCAACAGACACTTGCCATTTTTGCATAAAGATCATGATGTTAGGATTCATAATCTTCACATGATGATTTCAATCAAAAGGGTAGTTTCAAAAAGTGGTCCTTTTGAGGATTTGGTTCGAATAAGGAGGGTATAATGATTCAAAAAGCATCAAAACTTCATCAAGTATTTGTTCAATATCTTTGACAAAATTTTTAAAATTTTTGAAAATTTTGGTCAAAAATGCGACAGTGAAATCTTTATGTCAAAGATAAATGGGTGTGGGTGGAAGGTAAAGTATGTACCACCCACCCTCCACCCCAAACTTAGAAATTTGCTCATCTTGAGCAAAATCTAAATCTAAGATGGAGGGGAAAATTCATGCCGGTTGGACCACCAGATGTGGTTACGTTCCAATCAGCGTGCGTCCTCCATCTATAAATCTAAAAAATGAGGACTCATCAGAATTAAAGATGGCATCTCGCGATGTGATTTTTATTTATTGCAAAATTCTCTAAAAAGTAAAATTAAAGAAATATTCTAATTTGAAATTAAAAGTAAAAATGGATTTATTGATCGGGTTGCCTCCCGACAGGCGCCTTTATTTTATGTCGATGGCTCGACTGAATCCTTCAATTTTATGGTGGATATGTTGGATTGGTGAGTTCCAACATTGCTTCGGTGCCTATGTCGTTTGAGGCAAAATATCTCTTTAAGCATTGACCATTTGCCACAAATTCTCCCAACGTTTCACTCCATAAAGAGAAAGCACCATGTGGGGAGATTCTCTTGACAATGTAAGGTCCTGACCAGTGAGAATGGAGTTTTCCTGGAAACAACCTTAGTCTTGAGTTAAACAGAAGAACTTGGTCTCCCACTTGTATGTCCTTTCTTTTTAGATGGTCGTCATGCCAAAGTTTCGTACATTCTTTATAGATTCGTGCATTCTCATAAGCTGTCATCCGGAGTTCTTCCAGCTCCTGGAGTTGTAAAATCCTGAATTGGCCTGCTTTCTTCATATCAAAATTAAGTTGTTTTATTTCCCACCATGCTTTGTGTTCGATTTCAACAAGCAAGTGGCAAGACTTTCCATATATTAATCGAAATGGTGTAGTTCCAAGGGGAGCTTTGAAAGCAGTTCGGTAGGCCCACAATGCGTCATTGATTTTTGCTGACCAATCTTTTCGTTTGCGGCCTATTGTCTTTTCCAAAATAGCCTTGAGTTGACGGTTAGAAACCTCTACCTACCCACTAGTTTGTGGATGGTAGGGTGAGGCTACCTTGTGTGTTACACCATATTTTCTCAGTAATGCTTCAAAGCTTCTTTCCAGGAAATGGGAACCTCCATTGGATATCATGGTGCGTGGTACTCCAAAATGGGGAAAAATAATATCCTTGAATAATTTAATGGCAGGTTTCAAATCACTAGTGACTGTTGGTATGGATTCAACCCATTTTAAGACGTAATCCGCCGCCACTAGGATGTAGGAAAATCCATTTGAAGATGGGAATGGAGCCATGTAGTCCACACCCCAAACATCAAATATCTCGACTTCTTGCCAGAATTTCAATGGCATCTCATCTCTCTTTGTTATATTACCCGTTCTTTAGAAGTTGTCACATGATAGAACATAGTTGTAGGAATCAGTGGATATGGTTAGACAAAAGAATCCACATTGCAAAATCTTCAAAGATGTTTTCTTGGAACTCATATGGCCTCCAACTGGACCTGAGTGGCATTGCTCTAGAATAAGTTGAGCTTCTTCTTCACTTATACAACGTCTGTAGAGGCCATCAACACAGAGCTTGAAGAGGTATGACTCATCCCAATGATACTGCATCACATCATGCATGAATTTCTTCAGTGCATTTCCGACGCATTCAAGGTGAATAATGCCAACGACAAGGAAGTTTACATAATCCGAGTACCAAGGGGTAGCTTATGAAACTTTCATTAGTTGGTCATTTGGAAGAGAAACGTTAATCAGAACCTTTTTGGTGTCCAGACTGTGGAGGCGACTGAGGTGGTATGCTACAACATTCTCTGTACCTCTCTTATCTCTTATCTCTAGATCAAATTCTTATAGGAGGAGAATCCATCTAATCAGCATGGGTTTTGCATTTTTCTTCGCTAGGAGGTAACAGATAGCGGCATGATCTGTGTAGACAATGACTTTTTAACCAATGAGATATGATCTGAACTTGTTAAAGGCATACACGACTGCTAGGAGTTCTTTCTCGGTAGTTGCATAATTCTTCTGAGCTTCGTAGAGGGTTTTTGAAGCAAAGTTGATCACATAATGTTTCTTTTCTATACATTGTCCTAAAACAACACCCACAACATAATCACTAGCATCACACATAGTTTCAAATGGGTGATCCAATCAGGAGCTCTGATGATGGGTGTTGTTGTAAGAGCGTGCCTTAGATGGTTGAAACTTTTAACACATTCTTCGTCAAAATTGAACTCAACATCCTTTAGTAATAAATTCATCATTGACTTGGTTATCTTGGAGAAATATTTTTTAAACCATCTATAAAAGCCTGCATGACCTAGGAATGCACGAACCTCCCTTACATTGGTAGGGATAGAGAGCTTGGAAATCACTTCGATCTTGGCCTTGTCTACTTCAATTCCTCGATTACTGACCCTATGGCCGAGGACAATTCCTTCTTTTACCATATAGTGGCAATTCTCCCAATTCAATACATGATGTGCTTCTTCACACCATTTGAGGACAAGGCAGAGGTGCTTTGGGCACAAGTCGTATGAATCTCCATATATAGAAAAATCATCCATAAAAATTTCCAAGATAGTTTTAGTGAGACCAGCAAATATAGCTGCCATGCAACGTTGGAAAGTTGCAGGCGCGTTATAGAGACCGAACGACATTCTTCTAAAAGCATATGTTCCAAATGGGCAAGTAAAGGTCGTTTTCTCTTGATCATCTGGATGTATAGGAATTTGATAGAATCCAGAGTAACCATCGAGATAACAAAAATATTCTTTGTGAGCCAACCGTTCTAAGACTTGACCAAGAAAAGGCATTGGGAAATGATCCTTTTGAGTTGCCTTGTTTAACTTTCTATAATCAATACACATCCTCCACCCTGTGACTATTCGAGTAGGGATGCGTTCATCATTTTCATTCCGTATCACAGTAGTTCCACCCTTCTTTGGGACAACATGCATTGGACTGACCCATGGCGAATCGGAGATCGGGTAGATGATTCCAAAAGTGAGTAAATTATAAACTTCAAGGAAGACGAATTCTTTCATGTTCAGATTAAGATTTATTTGGTGTTCAACAGTCGGTTTATGGTCTTCCACAATGGGGATTTTATGCATGCATAGTGCTTGACTGACCCCGGTGAGATCACTCATCTTGTAGCCGATGGCTTTTCTTCTTTCCTTTAATTCCTTCAAGAGTTTATCTTCTTATTCTGCCGTTAGATCTGAATTTATTATGACTGGGCAGACCTTGGGTTCATCTAGAAATGTGTACTTCAATCCTTTGGGTAGGGGTTTCATTTTAGGAGCTTGTGGTTTCTCACATGATTCTTCAATAACATCCACAACTTTTAGTTCCTCAATCTTAGCTTCAGGATCTTCTTCAGTAGTATTGAGGTGGAGAACACAATCCTTTATTTGTTCATCAATGGAGTTATCAGCATATGGGTTTGTTAGAGCCACTTCTAATAGATCGTCTTGTTCATAATCCTCTTGCGTAAGAAGTGTCATCTGCTCTATGCACTCAATCAAGTAGACTTCTTCTTGCATACTTGGTCTTCGCATACTTTCAAATACTTTGAATTCAAGTGTTTCTTTACCTAGTCTGAGAAGCAAGGTTCCCGCCTCAACATCAATCAGAGCTCTTACAGTGGTGAGGAATGGACGTCCAAAGATGAGAGGGTATCTAGTGTCTATCTTTATGTCCATGATGACGAAATCACATGGAACATAGGAATCTTTGCCTACCTTGACAAGGGCATCTTCAATGATACCCAAGGGAAGGGTTACAGTGTTATCTATGAGTTGTATGGTCATGCCAGTTGGGAGAAGTTCAGCAAACCCTAGCCTTTTGCAAAGGCTGAGTGGCATGATGGAAATGCTAGCACCAAGATCATCCAATCCTTTCTTATAGGAAGAATCACCGATATGGCAAGAAATCCCAAAAGATCCTGGATCTTTATGTTTCTTTGGCATCTTACTCTAGATGATGTCTGAAGTGGTAGTATCTAACTTGACTATCTCATATTCTTCAATTATATATTGCTAGTGAGGAGTGACTTCAAGTACTTTGTCCAGGCTGGTATCTCAGCCGACGCTTCAAAAAAGGATATATCAACATGAACTTATTGAAACGAGTATCAAGCTTGGTTTGCCTTAAACAAGCAGGGAAAGGTATATGAGGCTTGTATACAAGGATATCTGGTTCTGGTGTTTCTTCTTCCTCTTCTGTAGCAGGTTTCACAAAATTTTCTTTCTCTGACTTATCATTGCTTGGCTGCTCCTTCGGAATAGATTCAGGTTGTTTGTCAACTTGATCATTCACTTGGTGTAGTTTATCTATGACAACCACTAGTGTCTTGGCTGGAGGGTAAGAATATACATTACCAGAGTGAGTCATAACAGCCTTCAACTACTCAAGATGTTTAAGATTAGTCTCTGGTTGGCCAGCAAAGGCTCCAACAGGTGGTTTCATACTAATTGCAAGTTGAGCTAGTTGAGATTCAATAGCCTTCTGATGGGCTTGCTGGTTAGCTATCATCGTCTGTTGCGACTATATCATCTTTTCAATGGATGATAGTTTGTCATCAGGAGATATGAGACCGGCTTGTTGCCCTTGTTGTGGGTTCTGGTATGGGACTTGGCTGGGATTTTGGAACTGAGAGTTATTCTGGTAGTTATTGTAGTTCCTATTCTGAAGGTTACCCCTGTAATTCCCTTGATTCCCAAAAGTTTACTGTTGGTTATACTAAAATCCTGGTGGGCCTCTTTGTTGATTATTTGAACCAAGTTGTCACGAATTTTCTACTCCAGAAGCATTTCCATATTGAAAACCAGGATGGTTCCTATTCTGATTTGGGTTGTAGTACCCTTGACCAGGGATGGTGTTGATGACATTAAGACTTTCCATTTGACCATTTTCTCCTTGTCCATAAGTGTTGCTTAGAACAACATCATAGAGAACATTACATGCTAATGTTGAGTGATCAGTTCCTTTACATGCTTCACAGAACAATGAGGCTGACTTAATCTGTTCCTATTGTTGAGGGAGTGAATGTCCTCTACCAAAAGCAGCAAGGGATGATTCAATATGGTCTTGCTTGGAAAATAGGAGTTTGAGGGTTTCATCGATTGACTTATATTCAGGAGTAACTTCAGCCATAGCTACCTTCAACACTCCTTTGCCTACAGATCTACCCCAATTAACTTGATTTTTAGCTCCAAAGGTGACAACCCTCCATGCGCTATCATATCTTTGATGCATGAAGTTTCCTCCAGATGAGGAATCTAAAAACCTTTTGATATCATCGTCCACAGCCCTATAGAAGATTTCAATAAGCTGATTCTTAGGGATTCCATGGTGTGGACATTTGAGTAGAAGATCTTTATATCTTTACCATGCTTCAACAAGGGTTTCTCTAGGGGCTTGAGTGAACATGGTTATTCGGCCCCTTATTTCATAGGTGAGGGAAGGATGGTAGACTTTTTCCAAAAAAACATTTTGAAGTTGTTCCCAAGTGGTGATAGGTTCATATTGCAAGGAGTTGTACCAGCTTATAGCTCTATCAGTAAGAGAATACTTGAAGAGACGGAGTCGGATGGCATCGTACGAGACCCCATTTTGCTTTGTCATAGCACATAGGTCGACAAATCTCAGAAGATGTTCCTGACTATCTTCTCCTTGTTTAACATAGAATGGGTTGTTTTGAAGCAAGGTGATCCAATGTGCCCTAATATCAAAATTGGGGGCATTGATGGGAGGAGGTTGTAATGGGTGATGAACGTCAGTAGCTTTAGGGATGGAGAACTCCCTAAGGTCTTTTTGCAGTTCTGCTGCTTGTGCTGCTGCTTGAGCTGCTGAGATCTCTATTTCAACTATAGCTCTGGCTTCTAGCATAAGCCTATCTCTTTGTGCAGTAATGGCTTGAGCTACTCTTTGGGCTATTTCCTCCTCTTTAGCCATTCTTGCTTGGTTCTCTCTGTTCTGACGGTGAACGGTTCTATCTATGTCAGGGTCAAAGCTCGTAGTGAGTCTGGGACTACTCGAACAGTGCATACACTATACTTTGGGGGTATCTGAGATGAAAAGATCTTTTGAAAGTGAGATTGATGGAGTAGAAATGAATTCAAGTGGATGATCAATAGTTATCAAAATAAAAAGCAAAATCCTAGATTAGTCTCAAAAGAACTAGATTTAACTAATTGATTCCGTTGTCCCCGGCAACGATGCCAAAATTTGACGTGGAATATTATCGCACTAACAAATTCACTCGGGGTTGAGATCCCCGAGCTTTACCAAAACTTTGTGCAATAGTACCACCCGCAAGCGGACGAGTCTTATCGCCGTATAGTTAAGGATCGAATCCCAAAGGAAAACATTTTAAAGAATCTTTGTTAGTCGAATATAACTCAAGCATGACTAATATTTAGATCGATTGGTTGATATGAGGTTAATTAAACTAATTGCAAGAAAGTAAAGAACAAAATTAAAGTTGGATCTAGATTAATGATATGGAATCGCTGGGATGGTCTCGAGTTTCACCACCACTACACATGCAAACACATCCAAACATCAAACATCCAGGCAAGATATAACTATCCAAATAGAACTACTGTGAACCCTCCCTGAGGGATGTTTAGGTTCGCGTAAGCATCCCCTTAGGCATCAGATGTCTTGTCTCCATCTGGATCATACACCTACGGTTCCGAAGATACAAAATCCAATTGACACAAATTTACCGTGCCTATAACGTAAGTGCACGCGCCAAAGTAATATAGGCCTTTGTGAGGCCCGAGTCGAACTCAGGGAACATATTTTTGGTAGACTACTACTAACTGTTCGCAATCATCTAGACCGATTAAAATGGTTTGAGAGTTGATTGAAAAAGAAAACAAAAATAAAATAAAGCAAAATAATCGATTAAATGGTTGGTTTAATCAATTAACGGTGGAATCTTCAGGATTGCAGTTTCCCTGCAGGTTCTCATTGTACTAGTTCCTACACAATTATCCTAATTCATCTCCTATTCCGGGTAGTGGCCTGTAGTCAGATTTTTTTGCTGTCGCGATACAATTCACTACCTAAATCTAGGTTGGTTCCACGGTAGTAGTAACCTATACCCTAAATTAGGTGTATGAAGATCACACTCTGGGTTTCCACCATTAACTGTACATCGCCTTGTTCAAAGGATTTATTAGTCATTGTGATATCCATCTCTTTTCAACCGTTAATTCTTCTTTCAAAGTAATTAAAGGTATTAGATTATCATTAGGGTGATAAATCATAATGATATAATTGAGAAAACGACATCATGCCACGGATTTAAGAGACAAATTATGATAAACTATGTAAAAAGTATCATACAACAATTACCCGGGCTACTCCCGGTCCTAAAGATTAAGGGGATTAGCCCAACATGTTCATCCCAATGAAAAACATGGTGAGAGAAAGGGAAAACATGGGGAAACGTGAATAGATGTGATGTAAACCCCTGAACAGAGGAGATCCATGCATTCCTTGGCACGGGGTGAACGTTCTACAACCTTCTGACGGTGGAAAACGTCTTCTGTAGCTCTCGGAATGATCAGGGCGTCGCTCTCAGCTATGTTCTTCTCTCCTCTCCTTCTTGAGACTCCTCCGGTGGCTAATGAGGTGATCTGGTGCTTAGGGCCACCTTAATTAGGTATATGCACCACTTTAGGTCGCCCAAAAAAATCACCACCGTATGATTAAACACGATCTTTAGCAGAACCTGATCTGACAGCATCGATACCATCGACGCGGGTCGATGGTATCGACCTGCATGAGGCACCGGCGCTTGCGCTATTATTGGGGTTCTCTCTGATGTTGAATCGATACCATCGATGGTGTGTCGATGGTATCGACACCTTAGGCGTCGCTTTTCTCTGGAATCCAACGCTGAAGCTAAGTTTGTTGGGGCGAGGTCGATGGTATCGACTTTGGGTCGATAGTATCGACACCTGGAAATCTGTCTCACTGACGCTCTCTCGATACCATCGATAGTTCCATCGACGGTATCGACTTCTGGTTGCTCCTCTCCGGTAATACAATGCGACTAGGTCGATGGTATCGACCATCCGTCGATGATATTGACCGATGCAGATATCCGAATTGCCTGAAAAGAAAAGAAGAACACCAATCAACTCTAACAAATATGATCTTTTATACAGAATAAGATGAAACAAGGTAAATTTGATGCAAAAAGAGATTATAGACTAAAGGTAGTGAATTATGTGATATTAATCACAAGTATGATAAAAAACACATTAAACATATGCAAAACCAATATATAAAAATGACTCAAAACCCCTGCATCAAACTCCCCTAAGCTTGAACATTGCTCGTCCTCGAGCACAAAAATGAAGAATAGAATTGCGAGAGACAACTAAAGAACATATTAGCATAAAAGACAGCTCAATATGACTCCCACTTGTCATGCACATGCCGGCCCTCACTAACCACAGAACGATAACTACCCTAAAGGTGACAATAATCGTCCATAAGAAATGTCCACCCCAAGATCATCAAACACTACCAAATAAAGCAGTTGATATAATGAATTCCTCTGGTTCAGACTTAGTGCATCTTGTGATCTCCTATCTACGTTGCTTAAGTCTTAACTACCATTTAAATGGAAGTAGATCTCCTGGTATACAAAAATGAGGAGATAATCATGGGTGGCCTACCATTTTGAGCAACGGGTGGATGAAATGGGCGGCTGTGGAAGAAAGAGAAGCACAAAATAGGTTTATCATGCAAAATAAAAAAAGCCTAAATGATGCATATGCATGTGAAAATGACCTAATGCCTAAATTTTAGGTAGAATGATGCATGCACTATCATTCTGTCTCAAGATAAGATGGAATGACTACTAAAACTACATTATGTGCTTATTCCTCTTTTCTTTATGTATACACACAGGTGAAACAAGTTCCTTTCTCCCTCTCTTTTTTCACTTACATTTCTTCTCTCTATTTTTTTGCAAGCCCTCATTTTTCAATTGACGAGAAGAACATTCACCATATTTGTTTCGGGCTTGTTTCCACTTAGATAACATCATTGATGCCTTACAAATCACTTTTCAGAGGCTATAGAACAATTTTCCTATTTTTCTTATTTTCTAGAAGAAATAAGACACAAAAGTCCTATATGCTCTAGAGTATGCAAAATGCAACTATAATGACATGCACTTGAGAATGTGTGAATGCATAGATGCAAAATCTAGCTACAATGAAATCCTATCTACATGTCATGCAATCAAGAGATGAAAAACTACAAGTTCTTCCAGTTCTTACGCTGGATATTGAATGAAATGAAATGGATAGATCACAAGACCAATGTACAAAACCATTGGAGTAGATTATATTTCCCTCTTTACTGACCTGTGTAACAATAAATCAAAGGATTTTTCTCCTTCACTTTCGATTGAAGTCCCATTACCGTTTGGTCAGTTTAGGCTCAACATCCATGTCTGTCCACATTTCTTAAATCATACGACTATACAATTATGATCTTATGTTTTAAAGTTGACAAACCCAATTATTTTCATAGGTTAAGTGCTCAAGTTTAAACAAATTCAACTTGCAAACTCTTGAAAAAATTTCAATTATGCTCCGATTTCAGATAATGGCACCCATAACTTCCATGCTAAAAACATTGAGATGACACATTAACACTAGACATCCACAAATACAATAGATAGCATGTGGATCCTACAAACTAAGAAATTGCTAAAATAAAAGAATAGGAAATAAAAGATAGAAACTGTTCCACCTCCCCCCTAAGCTTGAATTCGACTATGGCCTCAAAGTCAAAAACAATCTCAGCAGGTGGAACAGTGATACTGTTTTACTGCTCAGGTGGTGGGTACTGTGGGGCGGTGGGATCCCAAGATGGATATTTCACCTAAAGTTTGGATCATATGGGGGCATCAGTGGTGGCTGTTGGTAGCCCCCGAAGTAACCTTGACTCCATTAATGATCATAAAACGGTTGTTGCTGCTGCTCAATCCTCCCCAACTGGTCATAGACCTGCTGTTGATTTCTGAATAGCTGACGTTTATTCTCGAAGACGGCTTGTTGATTCACATACAACTAATTTGTTGTATCCTGGATATCAGCGAAGGATGTAGTATGCCATTGCTGCGTCTCCTGAATGCCTTGCAGCATGGTATACATTCCCTGCATCGAAAAAACATCCTCTCCTTCTTAAGAGGGTTGTGGTGGCGGAGGCTGCGAGGATGATGATGCACTCGGGTAGAAGCATGGCCGCTTCCTCGGTGCCACTCATGCTCAAAGAGGAATGAGAGGCTCTTCTTCCTCCATGTCGTCGCCTGCACCATCGTCTTCATCTACAGCTTCAACCTCTTCCTCATACTCGACAATAGGAATGATGGGCCACCAAAAGTGCTGGCCCGCCTGAATGTTGAAGATGGGGTCCAGGAGTGATATTCGTAGATATTCCTTCCCGATGTGTCAATGAGCATATGCCACACCGCCATCGACGATAATAAGGCTGGAGCGGTGTAAGTGCTCCAGATCGAATTTATTTTTGTTGACCAGTGGAGTGAGTTGTGACAGATCTAGCCCGAGATAGAGAGCTAACGGTGTGATAAGCCCCCTAAAGTGGATAGGAGCTCATCTGGTACTCCTCCGTACATCCAACACACACGTTAAGAAAAAAACACCCCAGTTGAGTTCCTCTTTAGTCAGCAGTTTGTAGAGGAAAAACAGATCCATCTCTTAAAATTTACTCAGCGCCATATCACTTCGAGCAAAGAAGGTGACGCATAACATGCGATGCAGAACCCGAACAAATGGGTGCTCGAAGTCGGCCACAGCCGCATTGTGATAGCTCATCGCCTTTACCACTGGAGTGGTCACCAGATTAGCAAATATAACATCATAGTCTTCCCGACTGTCTGGCCTCCTGTGCTGGTTAGGAGAATGATACTAGTTGTAGATAGAATTGAACTGGTCGAGGGTAATGGTGTAGTTGTTGTTGAAGAGTCGGAAAGACACTCACCCTCTGATCCACTCCCAATTAGTGGCGATGAGGTCATTGGGCACGACGCAGATGTCAAGAGATGCCATGAATTCCATCACCAACTCCTTGTAAGTTGGCCATTCGCCTAAAAAGGGGTGGCCCTCGGTGTGGTACTGGACTTGGGAAGAAAACCTCTAGGTATGCCTAGCCTGACCCTGAAGGATATAAGCAAGGTTGGCCTCAAACTCGAGGTCGTGGATCATAGCCCGATTAACATATCAGGTCGGCTCGATTTTTCACTTAAATAGATCCTCATAAATCTTCCTCACTTCCGCCGAAGGGTGAACAATCCTCGTATGAGGAATAGAGCCTGGTGGGAGGTGGAATGAACGTCTCAATCTCCATGGGAGCTGCCTGTGAGGAAGAAGCTCCTGCTGTCCTCACCATGATAAAAGAAAAGAAGACAGAAGAATGGAGCTCAGTGAAGGTTGGAGTAGATCAGAGAAGATGATCTCCAATGTTGATGAAGAGATCGGTGATGATTTCTTGATTGCTAGATGCTCAGTGAAGACCTCCTGATGCTCACAAGTGCTCAAGCGCAAGTAGGAAAGGAGAAGGTCTAAAAGTGTGAAGAGAAAATGAATTCAACCCCTCCTTTTATAGTTGAGATCGCCGTCACTGTTGAGATGTCGATGGTATCGACACCTATAGCACAATCTAGGTATTCTATGCTATCGACAGTCATCAATGGCTGGATGTGGGGGCCCAGATCGATGACGCGTCGATACCATCGACGCGGGTCGATGATATCGACCCATCCCATAGATCGACTTCTGAATTTGGTGAGCGCCGTTGATATCTTCTCACAGATTGGTGACATGTCAAGTTGATACCATCGACAAAGTGTCGATGGTATCGACACTTTATGTGTCCTTTATCTTCACGAGACCCCGATGACGCTTCGTTGCTGCTGCCGGGTCGATACCATTGACTGCCCCGTCGATGGTATTGATTTCACTGAGACAAATTTGTCTGAAAATCTTCAGGGATCTCGCGAGTATCAACTCGGGGGTCGATACTATCGACCTGGCGCTCTTTTTTTTGATGTCACTGATGGTAGGTCCATACCTCAGAAAATTTTCTGTAGCCTCTTTCCTGCACCCACGTCACTACCGTTGACACTGTGGTCGATGGTATCGACTTTTATATAGTACTGCACACTGAGCAAACTTATTAGGGTATCATTTTTACACTAATAACTAAATTAATCAAAACTAACTTGAAAACATGATAGAAAACAAAGCAAATAGAAAAATGTAAACTACCGATGGTTGGGTTGTCTCCCAACAAGCGCCCTACTTTCACGTCTTAGGCTAGATGCAATCAAGCTCATCATTCTTCCTTAAGTGCCATGAGTTTAACCTCATGCACTTTTCTTGTGTAATCCTCCCCATAGTAGAGATTCAATCTTTGACCATTCACTAAGAACGTTAGCTCTCCATCTCTCAACATAATGGCATCATGTGGTCGAACATCTTACACCACAAAAGGTCCACTCCACCGGGATTTCAATTTCCCAGGATGCAACTTTAATCTTGAGTTGAACAATAACACTCGATCACACTTTTTGAAAGCATGCATTTGAATGTGGCGGTCGTGGAGTTGCTTTGTCCGTTCTTTATAGATCTGCTGGTTCTCATAAGCATTCATGCTAAGCTCATCTAACTCATTGAGCTCTAACATTCTCTTCTTTCCTGCAACATCATAGCTCATATTAAGCTTCCGTAACGCCTAGTGCACTTTGTTCTCTACGACCGGCATATGAAAAGCCGCCCATAAACCAGCCTAAAAGGTATAGTGCCTGTAGGGGTTTTAAAGGCGGTCCTATATGCCCATAAAGAATCCGGTAGTAGTGCACTCCAATTCTTCCTTGAAGATGCCACTGTTTGTTCCAATATCTTCTTGATCTCTTGATTGTAAACATCGACTTGGCCTTGCATCTGTGGGTGATACAGGGTACCAACGTTGTGTTTGACCCCATATTTACTCAATAAGGTAGAACATTTTTTGTTCGTGAAGTGGGTGCCTCCATCACTTATAATCACCCATGGCACACCAAACCTGCAAAAAATATTTTCTTTCACGAACCTACACACTACCACAGCGTCATTATTCCTTGTGGGTATTGCCTCTACCCACTTCGTCACATAATCAACGGCAAGCAAAATATATAAGTTAGAATTAGAGGACACAAATGGTCCCATGAAATCGATGCCCCATAAATCAAATACCTCAACCTCTTGAAACACGTTGAGGGGCATCTCTTTCCGCCTTGAGATGTTTCCCACCCTTTGACATGAATCACATCTTCTCACATAGTCATAGGCATCCTGAAAGAGTGTAGGCCAATAAAGGCCACTTTCCAACACTTTGGCCGCTGTCCTTGTGCTCTCCTGATGACCGCCAGTGGGTAGTGTATGACAGTGACTGAGCACACTATCATATTCACCTTCTGGTACACACCTACGTAAGATGCCATCCCTGCACTGTCTCAACAATATTGGGTCATCCCAAAAATTATATCTTAAAGAATGGTAAAATCTCTTCTTTTCTTGATAAGTCCAATCGTCCGGTATTTCCCTACATACAAGATAATTCACAATATTCGAAAACCACAGATCCTTAGATTTTATTGAAAGGATTTTCTCATCGGGAAATGTCTCGGTAATGGGTATATTGATATCTCTCTCATCTACCCGCTCTAACCGAGACAAGTGGTCCGCAACCACATTTTCAATGCCCGCCTTATCTTTAATTTCGATGTCAAACTCTTGCAAGAGCAAGATCCACCCAATCAATCTAGGCTTGGCATCTTTCTTTTCCATTAAGTATTTGATGGCAGCGTGATCCGTCCAAACCACAACTTTTGACCCCACTAAATATTGCCTAAAATTTTCAAATGCGAAAACCACGACAAGTAGTTCTTTTTCAGTGGTGGTGTAATTAAGTTGTGCATCATTTAAAGTTTTAGATGCATATAAAATAACTGTGGGTTTGTTCTCAAAATGCTGCCCAAGAACAACCCCTATAGCAAAATATGACGCATCACACATAAGCTCAAAGGGCTTAGTCCAATCCGGCATTTGGACAACCGGTGTAGAAATTAATTTTTCTTTAAGGACATTAAAGGCATGTATGCATTTCTCATTGAAATCAAACACGACATCCTTATCAAGTAATTTAGATAATGGTTTAGCGATTTTAGATAAATCCTTAATGAAACGGCGATAAAACCCTGCATGACTGAGAAAACTCCTCACCCCTTTCACTGAATTTGGTGGAGGTAGTTTGGAAATAACCTCAATCTTGACTGGATCCACCTCCAGTCTCTTGCTAGACACCTTGTGTCCAAGCACAATTCCTTCGCTAACCATCATATGACACTTTTCCCAATTAAGGACTAGATGCGTGTCCTCACATCTTTGTAAAAATTTATCCAAATTATATAAACACTCATCAAATGACGCACCATAGATGGAAAAATCATCCATGAAAACCTCTAAACAATGCTCAACCATATCAGAAAATATAGCAAGCATACAACGCTGAAAAGTGGCCGATGCGTTGCATAACCCAAACAACATGCGGTGATATGCAAAAGTCCCATAAGGACAAGTGAAGGTAGACTTCTCTTGATCCTTTGGGTCTATAGAAATCTGATTATAGCCAGAATAACTGCCAAAAAGCAAAAATGAGAGCGGCCAGCTAGCCACTCTAAAATATGATCAATAAATGGGAGAGGGAAATTGTCTTTTAACGAGGCGACGGTAATCAATGCACACTCGCCACCCAGTCACCAATCAGGTAGTGACAGGTTCATTTAGAATATTTTGAGTAACAGTAATTCCCCCCTTCTTAGGGACTACCTGTGTTGGGCTTACCCACGTCAAGTCTAAAATGGCATAGATGATTCCTACAAAAAGGAGCTTAATCACTTCCTTCTTGATGACCTCCATCATGCTCGGGTTGAGTCGACGTTGTGGTTGAATCACCGGCTTGGCTCCTTCCTCGAGCCAAATCTTGTGCTGACAAAGAGTAGGGGAGATCCCCTTAATATCAGCAACTGACCACCCGAATGCACCACGGTGGTTCTTCAACATGATCATCAACTGTATTTCCTCCTCGACACTCAGACATACCGAGATGATCGCCGGGAGCTTCTCATCATCCGCTAAGAAAGCATACTTCAAATGAGGGGGTAGTGGCTTCAACTCGAGATTTGGGGGGCTGACTAATGAAGATTGAAGCGGTGGTGGCAGTGGCCCTAGATCCTCATAGTGCTTGGCATAATAGCAAGGAAGCAATTGAAGCATCTTTACACATTCTCGTAAAGACATGTTTCTCATCCAATCATCCATGACATTGAATAGGCATGCCTCAAGGGGTAATTTTAGATATGAGTTGATCATCGAGACTGCTATAGCATCATCCTCAGTAGATAGAGAAATTTCTTCCTCTTCATTGTTTGGATAACCACGACTTTGCAAAGAGATACAACTTTTGTTTGTTCCATGATATCCACGGCCAGTGTCCCCTTGTCTACCTTAGTCATCAAATGATCCATATCCAGAAATGTCTTCCCTAAACAAAGAGAAATGTTCTAATCAAAGTGCTTCATTACACGACATTGCTCCTTTGCCTGTGATTGTTTTGTACTTGGTGGCATGACCATCTCAAATATGTCATCTGCTATACCCAACGTTAGACAGCCTCTACCCATTTCTAGTATCATATCAGCGGTAGCCTAGAAGGGTCTTCCTAAGAGAAACTCATTCCCTTGTTCATCTTGCATCTCCATAACTACAAAATCAGCTGGAAATACGAATCTTTCAACTTTCACCAAGACATCCTCACAAATTCCATATGGCCCCACCATAGAATTATCCGCTAGTTGAATCGTCATGTTGCTTTGTTTAGATTCTTTAAGTCCCAACTTCTTAAAAGTAGATAGGGGCATCAAGTTTATACTTGCCCCATAATCGCACAATGCTTCACCAAATTTCACCTTGCCAATGTAACATGAAATATTGAAGCAGCCCGAATCTTGTCGCTTTGGTGGCAATGTGCCCAAAATGAAGGCGCTAACCTTCTCTTTAAGAACTACCACCTCAGTATCAGGAATCTTCCTCTTCTTGGTAATTACATCCTTCAGAAACTTACCATAAGAGGGTATCTACTCAATTGCCTCCAACAAAGGAATGTTAACAAAAAGTTTCTGAAAGCTATCTAAAAATTTCTTAAACTTTGCATCTACTTTCTTGGCTTTGAGGCTATTGGGGTAAGGGATGGGGACAACCTGTGCCCTCTAGTGTGGTGGCACATATGATGTCCTCTTCTCAGTCTCTTGAACAATTTCTTCTTCTGGGATGGGCTCTTCTGTGACCTTTTCTGCAACATCATCCACTATCTCTGTGGCTGTGGCATCCTCTATGGCCTAGCCCATTGCTTCTGCCTGTGTTATGCTTGGTTCATCAGCCTTAGAGTTTAAAGTCTTCTTTCCACTCCTCAATATAATTGCTTTGGCTTGTTGATTCCCTCTGGAACATTTGTATTTCCTGGGAAGCCTTGTTGTGTTGGTTTCTTTAAACTAGAAATCTCTACTGCCTTCTGTGCTAACGACGTCTCAAGTGTCCTCATTTGAGCCCCGTGACTTTGCAGAGTTTTCCCAAACAAATTCATAAATTCCCCTTGTTGCTTGATTTGTTGACCAAAGGTGCTCATCAACTCTTGATTCTACTTTATCACCTGGTTGAGCAAATCATTGCTCTTGTCCTCTGCTGTGGGCTGTGGCTTAGCATCCAAATCCTGGAGAAAATTATTTGGATCCTTCCATGAGAACTTTTTGTCTTTCCTCCAAGAGTAATCATTATTTCTGTACCCTTATTGTTGACGCATGTATTTGACCTGTGCTTCTTCATCCGTTTCCTCCTCTTGTGCAAGTAGCCTTTTAGTAATTAGGTCCATCTTTTCATTGAGTTCTTTGATAGCTTTGGCAACTCTCGCAACCTTAACTTGTTCTGGAGCATCTCTGTCACCCCATGACTGCTTTTTAGCCATGTTTTTCAGAATTTCCCAACACCTTATATTAGTGTTATTCTGGAAGAACCCCGATCCTGCTGAATCTAGATTGCTTCTATCATGCTCATAAAGAGAAAAATAGAAAATCTTGACCTGATTTTCTTTGTCTAGCCCATGATGTGGGCATCTCCTCAACATTATCTGGAATCTCTCCCAAGTCTCAGAATATGTTTCACCAGCTTTCTGACTGAAATTGTGGATTTTTCTCATGAGATCATTTGTCTTTTTAGGCGGGAAAAATCTCTCAAAGAAAACTTCAACCATGTGGTCCCAAGATTCCACATACTCATTGTCCAGATTATGTAGCCATTCTAGAGCATTTCCCGCCAGAGAACTGGGAAATAACTTCAAGTAGAGCATATCTTGTGGAGACCGGTCTATCTTGACCATATCACAGTTCTCCACAAACTGGCTTATGTGGGTCACCAGATCTTCATTTTTGAGCCCGTGAAATGCATTGGACTTGACCGAATTGATTAGGCCTGGGTCAATTTTATAATTAGGAATGTTGATGGCCTGCTTCTTAATTGGCCCCTTAGATGCAGAAGAGGATGATGCCTTGATTTTCTCCCAGATTGTTTGTTCCTCAACCATTGCTTCGGTGTCAGAATCTGAATTCTCATAGTCTGATCCCAAAAACAGGACCTCCGAAGATGACTATGTGTAGTCTATACTACGCGTACTCACCATGCACTAGTACCTACACAGTAATAAATTTAATTAGGCACAGTGCTAGACGATTATAGATTATGAAAGATAGACGATTAATTTCCAAAATTTAAATAAAAAATGTGGCCTAGAGTGGCCGCTTGCAGCCCTCGTAGTGCCGAAAATCACCGTTCTACAGCAATGACACAAAAAACGTGACACAAATTTACCGTGCGTATAACGCAAGTGCACGCGCAAAGGTAATATAGGCCTTTGTGAGGCCCGAGTTGAACTCAGGGAATGGATTTTTGGTAGACTACTACTAACTATTCGCAATCATCTAGACTGATTAAAATGGTTTGAGATTTGATTGAAAAAGAAAAGAAAAATAAAATAAAGCAAAATAATCGATTAAATGGTTGGTTTATTCAATTAAAGGTGGAATCTTCAGGATTGTGGTTTCACCGCAGTTTCACGTTGTACTAGTTCCTACACAATTATCTTAATTTGTCTCCTATTCCGGGTAGAGGCCTGTAGTCAGAATTGTTCGCTGTCGCGATACAATTCACTACCTAAATCTACGTCAGTTCCACGGTAGTAGTAACATATACCCTAAATTAGGTGCATGAAGATCACACTCTGGGTTTCCACCATTAACTATACATTGCCTTGGTCAAAGGATTTATTAGTCAATGTGATATCCGTCTCTTTTCAACCGTTAATTCTTCTTTCAAAGTAATTAAAGGTATTAGATTATCATTAGGGTGATCAATCATAATGATATAATTGAGAAAACGACATCATGCCACGGATTTAAGAGACAAATTATGATAAACTATGTAAAAAGTATCATACAACGATTACCCGGGCTACTCCCGGTCCTAAATATAAAGGTGATTAGCCCTGCATGTTCATATCAACGAAAACCATGATGAGATAAAGGGAAAACATGGGGAAACGTAAATAGATGTGATGTAAACCCCTGAACGGAGGAGATCCGGGCATTCCTTGGCGCGGGGTGAACTTTCTATAGCCTTCCAATGGTGGAAAACATCTTCTATAGCTCTCAAAATGATCGAGGCATCACTCTTAGCTCCGTTCTTCTCTCCTCTCCTTCTTGAGACTCCTACGATGGCTAATGACGTGATCTGGTGCTTAGGGCCACCTTAATTAGGTATATGCACTGCTTTAGGTCACCCAAAAATCACCAACGTACGATTAAACACAATCTTTAGCAGAACTTGATCTGACGACGTCGATACCACCGACGCGGGTCGATGGTATCGACCTGCATGAGTCACCGACGCTTGCGCTATTCTTGGGATTCTCTCTGATGTTGCCTTGATACCATCGATGGTGTGTCGATGGTATCGACACCTTAGGTGTCACTTTTATTTGGAATCCGACGCTGAAGCTAAGTTTGATGGGGTGAGGTCGATGGTATCGACTTTGGATCGATAGTATCAACACCTGGAAATCTAGCTCGCAAACGCTCTCTCGATACCATCGATAGTTCCATCGATGGTATCGACTTCTGGTTGCTCCTCTCCAGCAATACACTGTGACCAGGTCGATGGTATCGACCATCCGTCGATGGTATCGATGGATGTAGATATCCGAATCACCTGAAAAGAAAATAAGAACACCAATCAACTCCAACAAATATGATCTTTTATACAGAATAAGATGAAACAAGGTAAATTTGATGCAAAAAGAGATTATAGAATAGCAGTGAATTATGCAATATTAATCACAAGTATGATAAAAAAACACATAAAACATATGCAAAACCAGTCTATAAAAATGACTCAAAACCCATGCATCACCAACTTAGGCTGTGGCCTTCCCTGAGGGATGTTTAGGCACACAGAAGCATCACTGTAGGCTAGATGGCTCATCCACTCACAGATCAAACACTTACGACCTCAAGGAATCCTATCAGAAGTTCTCATCAAGGAGTCAACCGCGCTAATTGACAAGCAAGCAGGTAATTAGTCTACAAGAAAACATCAACGATTAACAAAGAAGATACAAGATCCAACTAAGGCTGTGGCCCTCCCTGAGGTATGTTTAGGCCACAGAAGCATCACCGTAGGCTAGATGGCTCGTCCCCTCACAGATCATACACTTACGACCTCAAGGAATCCCATTCTATTTCTAGTTTGAGAGTCATCCTCATTAATCGACATTCTACCCTACGTATAGAAGTTCTCACAACATAGGGAAGAACAAGATGAAAGCAAGTAGATAACCAATCTACAAACATTAACGATTAACAACGAAATGAAAAGTTATATACATTGCCTTGGAATGTTAAATGAAAAGACATGAAAGCATGGGCTGCGGGGCTAGTCCCCACACCCTAGAAAAAAAGAACTACTCGCTCATGATTCAAGAAATAAGAAGAACAAGAGAGAAGGAAGATTCTGCCATGAGCATGATGCAGAAGGTAGTCACAACTTGGTGAAGATGATGCGGTCTTCTATGTCGTGTCGGGGCAGATCTTGGATGAGGAGCAAGAACCACCAAGGCAGACTAGGCGGACCTTCTTCTCCACCTTCCTTCTCTTCTCGACCTCCTTGCTTGCGGCAAGAGGAGCAAGTGAAGTGGCAATGGCATGGATGTACATGGACTGAACCTTCGTTTAGACAACCTCACGACGTCCTTGGTTCGATTCCCCAACAAGGACCCCTGTGGTCCTATTGATAGGCTTGGGTTTGGTCCTCACATTTTTGCTGAGAACTCTTTAAATGGTTTGAGTTTCTCATCCAAACGGTCTTGATTAGTATCCCCCAACTGGTCTTGGAGACCGTTTGATGTCCAAACGGTCTTGCGCTCCTATGGGTTTGCTACATCCAAACAGTCTTGAGAGTATCTGCTGTATGCGCTAGCTAAACGGTCTTGAAGACCATTTGTCGCCACATGGTCTACGGCCTATCGGTCTTTAGCCTGGCTCCAAATGGTCTTTGGTGTCCAAACGGTCTTGAAGACCGATGGGATCTGATCGGTCTTGACCCCAGATGGTCTTAGAGACCGATGGGTTTCAAACAGTCTTCAGTATCCAAACAATCCTCGGTCCAAATGGTCTTGAAATTGTGAGGCATCACATGGTCTTGAGACCATTTGGACTGAAGCGGTCTTGAGGCTGTTAAGGTAGAGAGATGAGAGGAGGACCGTGTGGGTGAATGTCTAAGACCGAGAGGTCAAAACCGTATGGGTAGACCGTTAGGGCAAACCGTTTGGTCAAGACCGATTAGTCAAGACCAAAGTCGAGAGGATCTTGAGTGAATTCCATATGATGGTTGAACCTCATTAAGACCTGCACAAAATCAATATAAATCTAGTTAATAATCTTGATAATTGAATCCATTAAGAAATCTTGCATTTTGTGAGATTTAGAAGATGAAATCAAAAATATTGAATCGAATTGGTCCCAAAAAGGCGACTGAAAATCATGTTGAATATGGATTCATCATATGTCAACTGTAGATTTGGCTTAACTAACTTAAGAGTGGGCTTAATGTCTTAAATGTACCCACATCCCTATGTTCGATCCAGTATTGAGTTGCTAGTGTCCTTGGAGGTTTTGGGTTATAATTTTAAAAGTTCAATTACCTTCAGGATCGTACCTGTGCTTTTTAGCGTGCTCTCAATGCCTATAAACTTTATGGCATGTTTTCAGGGACATGATTTTCTATATTTACATGCCCAAAGATTTTGTTCAGTTATCCATAAGTATGTATATATATGAATAGTTATTCTCTCATTTTGCACATAAATTTTCATATATAATGAATATTTTTTCCTTTTCTTATACCTTTTCAGCCGTGAACCTTGATTCCACAAGGCAAGTTATCTTGTCAACATGTCCTGCCAATTTTTTCTGCATTCTCAACTATAGGAAAATATTGAAAATCGTGCTCTACAACTAGTCGAGCTATATTCACCCCCACCGTCATCATATGTAGATGTTTTAGCAATGGATATTGTCAATTAACCCTCAACCTCTACAATGTCGGGGGATCAAGAACTGATCAGAGCAGTGGCACTAGCTGGAGAAAGTTTTGATGCACTCATTTCCTCATTAGCACTTCATCTACAAGAACAAGTCGATCTGCTTCAACAATTACTACAAAGGTAGGATCATCAGCTCCAAGTAGCCACCAAGATCGTGGACTGCAATAGAAATATACTTCAAACTATTGACCAAGGATTTATCCAAGTGCATCAATTTGATACATCAGATTTTCAATAGTGGTGCATTACAGAATGGATGAATCTTGAAAGCATTTCCACCCATGTCCAACAACTTCATTATAAGGATGTTGATAAGGCTGGAGGCTTCAAGAGTTCATTGATTTAGTTACCATATGATTACAAGTGTTGCAATAAAATCATGAAGACTACAATCATCAAAACCACTCCATTGAACTCGATGAGGAACATATCTCACCTTCATACTTGGGTGACCAGATAGAATCACCAAGATTTTTGTCTGAAGACTCACTCAACCAAGGGGGACCTTCATGTTATCCCTATGGTTCATCTAAACAATCAATCGAGGAATCAAAAAGACAACAAATATGGTTTGACAAAGATGTTCACTTATGTACTTCTTAGGGAAGTTAAAAAACCTTACAACTTGAGGGTCAGTTTGAGCAGCCTGAATCAAGTTTTATCCCAAACCAAGGTGATACCTCTCAAATCAAGACTTGTCACTTTGTTTTGAGTAGCACGACTACTATGGTTTGAAATAACATGATTGAGGAGGATGACAACAATTGCTTGAATTTGGATAGTGATGAAAATGATCTGGAGCAACATGAGACAATATTTGCTACCATTCCTTTACAAAGTTTGGTGGTCATTGAAGGAGAAGGATGAACAATTCATCACAACATGGCTGTTGAATATGATGATGACCTAAACCCCATAGAAAATGATAAGCTTGGGGTGGTGGGATTATAATTGAGCATATCCAAGGCCAGCTCATGTTCCAACTTAGATTGGGGGATTCAACTTTTCAACAATGAATTTTCATACCATCAACCCTCTAATTCAGAGGTGAAATCACCAACCCCATCCTACATGGATACTTTTGGGCATACACATCCAAATACTCACATTTGGGAGAGCCCAATATTTTTTAGGATTTCTCCCCTGTGTGGTTCAATATTATTTTAGCACAAAAGGGAGCACTCTAAGTCAAGGTGTATTACCTCAAAACAACAATCTCAGAATGCAAATTGTGTTTTTTAAGACAGTCAACAATATCAATGTGTAGGTAAATAGGAGCTTAAAACTATGGATTTGGGATTCAGGTGTAGGAATTGTTAGGGAATACACCCCCTCTTACCTACACAAATTTTCTTTCTTAATTTTTTATAATAGAAGTCATTTCAAATTCTTTAGCTATAGATTTATCTTTCCTCTAACTTTTCACTTAATTTTTCTTCCATGCATCATTTAGATATTCATTATCACATTGCAAGGATTTTTGCCACTCCACCCATATAGATGATGTGCTAATTACTTAATGAATGAAATGTGAATTTTCATATCTTCATGATCTAGAAAATTCAAGTTTCCCACAATGATTATAGAATTTTCAGTCGAACCTGACCCCCTCATGAATGAGTTTGACAAAATATTGAAACACTTCTCACTTTGATCAATGTTTTCTCCCATTCTCAAAAGAACGGAGCCAAATTTTCTAGGAGGAACCAGAATAGGTCCATGCCAAAGAATTCGGGTCCACACTTTGTTTTTGTCTAGATTTCTACCGATCGTTCAACAGTCAAAAGACAAATGTTGACTGACAACCCATCAAATTGACAGAATGACATGTTTGCCAGTGGTCGACAACTCTCAATCTGACACGTACCTTTTTGACTGATTTTGGAATCTTATCAAATTGACATTTTGACCGACGCACTTGATCGGGTCCACTTGAACCCGACCGGGTTGGGGCTTGTGCTTCTGATGAATATCTTTCTACACATAGTCTTCAGTCCAATAGTCAAAAGTCAATCAAACTGATAGATCTATTAGTCTAACAAATTGATGTGTCAGTTAGTCATTGACAAGAACCTTTTTCCCTCCTTTTGCCCAATAAAGACATGACCAGACATTTGACAACCAACTTTGACTGCTTATCCCGTTCAAAATACACCTACAAACCCGACCGATTTCACCCCGACCCGACACACATCTAGCTTATAAATAATGTCTGGGTAAGGTTTGTTTCTTCACATTATCTCTTACCCCAGTCTTTTATACTTAGAGAAACCCTTATTGCTGCTTCTACCAGTTTTCTCTAGTGCCCTTTTGCTCCCACCCGATCTTCAACATTAGCAACAAGCAAATGCAAACAACACCCTGATGTCGACCCGCCAACCACCATGTAAGCAACCAGATCTGGTTCCATTACTAGATTTGGTCACAACCACACTCTTCCCGACCACCATCTTTCACGCCACTCACCTCCATCAGTATCCCCTCATCACCATCACCATCAACTAGAAACCAGCAATGCGACACCATACCATCATCCACATCAACGACAACATCCTACCGCCACTATGTCAACAACTGACTTGTCCCCACCTGACACATCACTAGATATTTGAACCCGACCACTTCCACATCAAAATGATCGGCCCCAACTTTGGCAAGAGTACTTTTCGCTCCACCAGCCCACCTTCTTCCACCTTCACCTGCTTGGTCTGGTACAGATAGATCCTCTCCTCCACCCCAAACCGACCATTTCCAACTCCACACGGCTGGGTACAATAGCAATAGACTCCTCTCCGCCTCCATCAACCCACCCGCTTCCAACCTAAAACAATCGGGTTCATCACCAACATCGGCAACAACAAACCATCTGACCCGACTACTTTCAGCCCAACCCAGTCGGGTTCATCACTCCCATTTGGGTTCATCACTCCCATTTTCCACAGTCTACTTCTCGCATCATCATGGACATAATGAAGAATGGTCTGAGGAGATTCAAACAGATGATGTCAAGAAAGAAGGGTAAATGTATCTCCTCTTCACCAATAGTGTGACATCCCCAGATTTTCTAAAACTTAATCTGATGTGAGACATCCAAATTGAAACCTCACCTCAGCGAGAATCCCAATTTGAGTGCAACACACTAGGCTAAGAAGAAGAAAATTAGAGGAAGTTAGAAGGAAACAATCAGTAGCACATGTACATGAACAATAATAAAACCATACACACATGTTCACCATTCAACATATAATTACAACATGAATTGTTAGAACATTTGATATTACATATTGAACAACAAACTTAAACATATACATGCACTACATCTAAACTACAGGATCTTAAGACAACAGGTCCACCTGTACATCAGCTCGCCACACAACTTTCACTATCCTGGATCTTCAAGATCATATGTCCAAAACCTAAACAAAAGATTACATGCGGTACACGTCAGCACAATATTTCAAGAATATTGTACCGAGTACGCCTACGTGTCTTTTTATATACCTCTCATAATATCTTGGCAATAAGATAAAAATAAGATAAAACATATAACTCATACATCCGCCCCTAGGGCTTTGATGTTTTTAGGCCTTGTCATATAAATCGTACATCTGCCCCTAGGGCTTTGATGTTACATCTGCCACCAAGGGCTTTGATGTTTTGTCAATGCACTGTACTACCAAAGAGTTTAGTGCTATCATATGATGGATCAGAATATTTTATGTTTCATGTGTTCATAGCCATAAGTATGGAAAATCAAGCAAGATATCATACAAGAACAATCATTTCAATCAATACCATATGCCAAGTCTGTACTACCATATAACACAAGCATAATGTATAATAAGCCAAGCAAGAGGTAATGGCGTACCTTGAGCTGAGATAAACTATACCACATCCCTGATGTCAACTATAACCTTGGTCAAACCTGATCAAGACAAGATCATATACTATCATCAGGTTCTCATCCTCTTACATCTGATCTTAAACCTAATAACATCCATATTAGGGTTTAGCTTAATTCATTATGTTATATACATTATTACTTGTCTTCTTATCTTAGATTTATCATACTGATGTCATTTTCCAGATTACATCTCATTATCAAAGTTCATCATCTGAACATTAGGTTCCAAATCCTTTTTGTGCACATATTAACCCTATGTTACATCATTAACCTAGATTAGGGTTTTATAACATGCATTAAGACTCATCTTCATATAACATAGATTCTGTTCACCATGATGATCTCATAATTAAATCTGAGGTTCAATATACTGATATGAGCTTTCTCTGTAAATTTCATCATTTATAGAGCACGTATGTATTTATTGCATTTTATTAGGGTTATTAGCCCTAATTAGACATAGTAAGCAAATTACATGATTTCGTACATCATCATGACTATAACTGACATCATATGCATTATGAACATGAAATATGATTTACATGGTATTTTCTCATAATTTTAGGGCATCGTTTGATATTTATTATCCATCATATGAGCATTTCACATCTTACATGATATCACTGTTATTAATGCATCAAAAGCAGGATATTATGCTACCATCTTGTTCTATGCATTTTTCTGAGAATTTTGGTATATTATATGTATTTTTCTGATCATTGAGCTAATTTCTGTGATTTATCTAAGATCTGAGCATTTTCTGATTATTTACCTTTTTGGACGAACGACGTGTCGCCACGTGGCCACTAGGGTGCGGCTTCCTTGTTTGCTACAGGCCGGTTCTTTGTTGAGCCATTTGGGTTCAAGATCGAGTCGAGCGGTTCTGCGTCTGGACCCGGTTCGGCTCCCTGCCTCCCTTCGCTTCTCACGCGATCAGTCCCAAGCGGGACTCTGTTCCTCTGCAACTATCCGCCGCCGCCTGGACTCTCCTCCGACGAGCAATCTGCAGGGATCAAGTGCTCCCCATCCACCCCTTTGGCCACCAATAGCTCCGCCCAAGCTCGCTTCACGCCACCGGTTGGTCGCCCTTCTGCCCGATGCTCCTCCTCGTGAGCTCGCACAGGTCACTGCCGATGGCTGCTGCCATGGCGGAACAAAAAAGAGGAAAAACACCCTTGAGCATCAATCCTTCAAAACAGAGTACTAGGCTGCATCTCCAAACCTCCACAAACTCATACACATCCCTTGCCGCCAGGGAGAAGAACTACGCACAAGCCTCTGAGCTTCATCTTCAAGCTCCGGACAGCTTGGGTTGCTCGACCATGGAAACGACCATCGCTGGGCACGAAATTGCTTACATTCGACTCCACTGACTACGAGCTTCATTTTCCCTTCTTCATCTTCCTCCGATCTACCCTCTGCCTCCGTATCCTCATCCCAGCCACCACCTGCTCCGTGCTGTGGAGAGGGCCATGAATGGGAGAGCTCATTCTCCCTGCTCTCTTCGTCAAACGCCCCAAAAGAGGGGGTCACTCTGGTCGTGCCCTCTAGAGGATCCCAACTCATCAATTAGTTCTTGCCCACGACCCACGTTCTCGATGAGTGGTGGCTCGGAAGACCGTGGGGTCAGCTGTCCCACGATCTCCTTTGCGACGGGAGGTAGGAGGAGGGCTCTTAGTCGTATGATCGTCATCCAAGGGCTCAGTACAGGCCAATCTGTGGCATCTTAAGGCTGTTAGGCACGACCGCTAGATCACAGATCTAGGGTGCGCAAGAGGCCACACAGTACGACCCAAAACAAAAGAGGCGTGACATAGATTAAAGATCACCAACTTAGGTCCAAAACACATCAAATGCATGTTATTTCACCAAAATCAAACCTCCATAACTTCCTCTAGGAATATCCGATTGCCACCAAACTTTAACCATATCTTCCTCACTACTCAAGCTTCCTTCTACTAAAATTTGGTGATGAAGCTCAGCTATCTGATCATCCAATTAAATTCCTCAAAAAGTATGAATTAAGGATGATATTAACATCAATCAACAAACCTATTTTGTCAAGGGCTCGGGACCCTCAATCTAACTCATACTTATGCTTTCACTTAAGACATTGGACATTTTAGGATTCTAAAAGTCCACTCCATCACATCCTACACACCTTAAAAGAAAGTTCATCCTCAAAATTAAGCCAGAAAACCCACTTTGTCACAAATAGGGCATGATGGATGATACTCTCCATGCTCCACTTGGATGACAAACTCGACGTATGAAGATGAGACAACATCCGACTTTAGAAGGGTTCAGGTCACACAAATCTGACTCAGATTATAGAAACTTTCTCTGCCACACCGATGGATAAATTCAATGAAAAACTAGATGGCGTGGAGGAGGTTTCCAATGAGTGGTGGTCTAGTTCGTGTCATGGATCAAGGATATGCACTACGAAAGGCCACTAGGAAGGCTCGTCAAGAGGGGCCATGCATCGAGCCTCGTAATAGGGGATCAATGCTGAGATTTTTGCATAGTGGTCGGCATCCTTACGTCATTTAACTTCATTACATGGCTCAGATCAAACCAGAAAACCTCGACTGAGTGTTGTTGATGTCCTCTGGAACCTACTCCTTGATCCTACATTCCACTCCATGAAGCAAAAGTAGCTATACGAGGCATTGAGCAATGACAAGTGGAAGCTCATTGGACCAAAGTATGTTGACACCATTACCTTAGTGCGGTTGGGCATACAAGACCAGTTTGATAGATACCTATCAACCGTCATCCATGATATCGTCACACACTCTGAGTGTGACACATATCATAGACTCACATGTGAGTTCTTTTCTACACTTGGGGCTCCTGAGGATGTGCATCACAAGGTCCTCCATTTTCATCTGCTGAACCAAACCTGACAGGTCACTGAATACCAACTGCATAGCTGGTTATCATGCTCAACCGAGGACTACATAGATATGTCCAAGGGCGGTTGGACTCAGGAGACACTAACTTCATCCCTTGTCAAGTTTGGAAAATGATCACTGGGGAGGACGCATACATTTCTAGCTCTACTAAAGCCTCCCACATCTACAACCCGACACTCTACTATCTGCATCGAGTGATTGTGAACTACATCTGGGAGAAGCAGGACAATCAGGGGCTAGCCATCATGGTTGGCTTCTACATTATGTGGTGTACACATATAGGAAGGAAGGTAATCATGGAGACCCTCATAATTTGCAACTTCCACAACTCTTTTAATAGGAAGAATAAATTCATGCCCATGGGAGGCGTGATCACATTTATGGTGTGTCATCTTGTTGTCATTAATGACCAACTCGTGTTCATGAAGGATAAATCTATGTGGTCCTCCACCACCACCTCTGACCTTCTACCAACTGTTTCAACAGTTGCCCTGGGATTTTGGTCAATCCTTTCAGTACCAGTAGGGGATGTGCCAGAAGTATGAGCGACAACCAGGCAGTGATGATGACCTCAACTAGTACCTTAACATTGACTACCAATACTAGTTGTATCGCAAACCATCAACAACTTAATATTTGTTCAACTATGAGCAAAATTTTAAGCTTAGTGTGGCAGGGTGTACCACCCTATATCTTTTCCACTTTTCACTGTGCTTTTATTTTACCTTATGCTACATATCTATCTTTGATATACCTTGCATCTAGAGTAACATTTTCAAAATTTTAAGATTTTTTTGTGTAATTTGTAGCTTTGCACTTAAATGCATATCCATGCCTATCTCAATTTTCATCTTAAAAACTGCTTGATCTCTTGCTTGACTTGCTTTTTGAGTATTTCCTTAACTTAGGCATTCAACATAAGGTTATTCATAGTTTTTTTTGGTCAGTCTAAAATGCGTGTTGCTATGTATTCATAGTTTAAAACATTATTCCCTTGATCTATGTTCTGAATGACAAACCCATGATATGGGACCATTAGAGAGAGATAGAGTTTGGTCAAAACACCAAGACTCATTGTTCACAAACTTTTCTGCACTCTAAGGATCATTGAACCATAATTACTATTTTTCACATTGGTATCAAGTGGGAAATGATTAGTTTCTAACCTATAATCAAGTTAAAGTGTTTTCCTTTGATGATCTATATGTCCTCTCACTTAGACTGAGTCAAAAATATTAAAACTTATAAATACGCAAAAGATCTTCCAATATAACAAAAATAGTTTTCACTTAGGCCTATAAATTAGATTGTAGATAATAAAAGCTTGAGTGAGAAGAAAAATATGACAGATTGTTTTCTCTTTTAGGGGAATTGAGGATGGTGACCAACTAGTGTATGATTGTTCTCATGAACGTGGGTATGTCGTTCCTGGTAGTGCTACCCTAAAAGTTCATTAGAGAGTCACCACGAAAACCCTAGGAGACCTATGAGATCATCCTAGTATCAGAGTTGGTTTGAGCATAGTATGAGGAGTTCTTCTCACTACTTTGGGTCAACTTGATTGAACTGTAGTGATTGTTGGTTGTTACATGGACCAACCTAACGCAGATTACGATCCTTGGAAGTCATTAGATTCTTTTTCTTTTCATTTATTCTTAGGAACCGAATAAGTGGGATGTGTGTTGTTCCTAAGTGGTCTACACAAATACCTAATAATAGCTCATTACTCTCCTCCATCACCCGCGTGATCACCTATGTGACAATGCTTTAATTATTTTGATGCAAACCCTCATGAGTACTAATAGGTTGCACTGAATCCGCTTAATCTTGCATGGATGCTCTTTGATCATACTTTAGAAGGTTTTGCTTTATTGGCGAGTGTTTGTTCTGAAACAACATGGATCAAGAGAATTGTGGTTTTAAACTATTTTTCTTAACCTTAGCCTTTATCATCAAGTTAAATTTGGATGTCATCTTTTTTTTCTTTAAGCATAGTCTTACTTGAGGACAAGCAAGGTTTAATCTTGGGGTGGTTGATAACACCCAAATTTAGGCATTTATGCTAAGCATTTATTTATAATTTTGTTCCATATAGCCTTAATATGCCCAAAATAACTCCAGACACTTATCTTTTAGTAATTTATCTCTTTTCAAAGATAGTGTTGCTCAATTAGCCATTTTTGAGACTCACAAGAACCAAACTCAAGATGACTTCAAAACTCCAAACTTTTTCTTATCAAACTTAGTTGGGTTCATCACCCATTTTTACAGCAGTCAATGTCAGCAAGTGTTGAATCCCTTCACTGTCAGTGACCACTGGATTTGTATCTCAGTGAACAATGACTCACATTCCCCATTAGCGACTAGAAAAACACTAACAATCACCGAAGATGCAAACCTAGTGATCACTGGAGCCACAGATCTAGTGCTAGACAAAGAAATATAATCAAAGATCAAAACCATGTCGGGTTGGCCTTCACCTAGTTGGGTTTATCATTGAGTTTCACAAATATAACCTTAGAAACCGCTGAAAATCTCCAACACCAGTGATCACCAAACAACAAGGGCCCATTAAAACTTCAACAATCATTAAAGACTAAAACATTAGAGACTTTGGGCATGAACCCAGTCGGGTCCACCTCAACCCAGTTGGGTTCACCAACGAAGAATCAACAATCAAATTATCAACGACCGCTAAGAGGCCAATGATCCTCGAGCAATCAGAGACTACTAAAACAGAAAACATCAGTGATTGTAGCCACCAAGGACATCAGTGACTGCTGAGCATGAACCCAATTGGGTTCACCTGATCCTAGTCGCGTTGAGATCATCATCGATCATTGATAAATTGATGGAAACTTATTGCATACACTTCACCTACATTTATAAATAGCCACCCCTTCTACCTTGGTAGGGGTTCTGCATTCTTCCAGGTTCGAGAGGTTCCTAGAGCTCTATAGGAGAGATCTAAGGTTCAAAAGGGATGAAGAGAAAACCCTATACTCACCCCTTTGTTTTGCCTCAATCCACCATCATTTTCATCGTCATCCACCATTTCCATCCATTCCTAGCCATCTTCCACCTCCATACATCCACCAAAGCTATTGTTTGGGGCAGAATCAAAGAGAAAGGAGGACAAGGAGTCTTTAAGATCAAGGAAGATGACCCAAGGATGAGATTCATCCTTCTCGAGGCTAGGGAGCGATAGCAACCTCACTTCCACAGGCTAAATCTCTTCTTCAACCTATTTCTTCTACTTTTCTCCATAGTTTTTGTACACACGATGTTATTCCATCTTTGTTCGGTGCTAACTATGCTTGTCCATGTCTAGTTGAGCTCCTTCTTGGGTATGTAGCCTCTTTGGGCATGTATATGTACTTTTACCTTAAGCAAATAGTTTTATTCCAGATCTAGCATGTTCTCTTCTATTTTTGGTTAAGATTGTTGGTTTGGTTGATAGCTTTCTTGCTTGAACCTTTGCTTGTACCTAGATAGAGTGATAGTATTAGAAATGGGAAATAGAAGGTAGTTTGGATTGAAATATGAAAGGACAACATATAAGGGAGGATCTTTACAGATAACATGTCATTTAGATCTGACCAGAACTTTGGATCCAGTCAGGCACAGTTGAACACGGCCGACTCAGCCAAACTTGGTCGGGTTTAGTTCTACCTGCCGGATCCATGACATGTGTTCTATGCAGATATTATATTATTTCTAACATCTTTGAATATTTTGGACCTGTGAAGGTATCTAGAATATTTAGAGGTGTTGACCTATTATTCTTGAGAGAGATTTCAGATCATTGTTGTGGTTTTAGTAACGTTGTATGGGAGGAAGTGGGATGACCCCCACATGAGCAATTACCATGATATGTTCTATGTTTAGATGTTAGACACTTTATTGTGTGTTTGAGGGTTTTCTATGCTCAAGATCAGGTGCATAGACTGTCCAACTTGTGGTTACATAGCCAAGAACTCCTTCTCCTGATTAGTAGAATTCAATAGACTATGTTTTCTTTACTTTATTTTATTTTGTTTCATATCATTTTGCTAGACTAGTTCTAGTTCTTTATCATATATCAACTATCAATTTGTCTTAACAGACTTAAGAGTGGGATCTTAAGCATCTCAAATGTACCCACGACCCTGTGTTTGAACCATATATCTACTTTAATTGCATGTTGAGTTGTGGGGGTCTTTGGAGGTTTTGGGTTATAGATTTAAAAGTCTGCTTTACCTTTGGGATCACGCTTGTGCTTTTCAAACACGCTCTCAGGGTCTATCACTGGGTTCTCCACTTCTTCAATCACAATCTTCCATGCATCATTGAAGATTTACCGCATGAAATATCCATTGGAAGTGACATCCAAGAACTATTTGATGTCATCATCTACTCCCTTGTATGCCTTTTCAATAAGTTGTGAAGGTGGAATGTCATGATGGGAGAATTTGCACAAAAACTCTTTGAAACGTTCCCAAGATACAAACAACGTCTCAGAAGGGTGTTTCTCAAATTGGGTGATTTTTCCTCTGATTTGATAAGTGAGTGAGGGCAGAAAGAACTTCTCAAGAAACTCATTCTGAAGTTTCTCCCCAGGTTTGATGTTGTGACCGTCTAGGTAATTGTACCACAACATAGCTTTTCCAGTGAGGTGTTAATAGAACAACCTTAACTTCATGGTTTCTTTGAACACATCAGGTTTCTTTATTAGTACATAGACATCTATGAACTTATTCAAGTGGTCTTGTGTTCTCAACGACCCAACCTACAAAATTGTTGTTTTTCATCATCATCACCCATTAATTCTTGATTTTGAACTATTGAGATTTAATATATGGTTAGCCATTGGGGTTGTGTATATTTGCAACCTTAGGTATATAGAACTCTAGTATTTCTCTCTATCATTCTACTTTCTCAACTTCTCATAGCTCTATTTTCACAACACCTCTAGCTTCAGCCACAAGTCTATCTCTTTGTGATGTTAGTTCTACTTCAACTCTACAGTTTATATCCTCTTCAACCATCTTGGTGTGAATAAGGAGCCTATGATATGTTCTTTCAACCTCAGGCTCAAAGTCTAGCTGGTGATTGATGCTAGAAGAGCGTCACGTGCACTAGAGATGATTCCTGAGCAAGGAAGACTACCATGATTCAGATGACATATATGGAGTTGAATTCAAGAAGATATACAATATTGTCAAATTTAAAAAATACTTATTGTTGAGTTGCTTGAGTTGATCAAAAAGTTTCATTATCCCTATTCATGATGCCAAAATTTGATGTGTGTTTTATTGCATTAGAAAATTTTCTAGGGATGAAATCCCTAGAGTTTACCTTAACTAAATGTATGATAAACCCACCTGCAAGTGGACAGATCTTATCATAGTATAGTTCATGATCGAACTCAAAGGACAATATTTCTATAATTTATTTGATCAACGTAACAAGGAAGGACTAGTATTTTATCACAAGAGGTGGTTCTTTGTTGATTATATTAAGACTACAAAATTAAAGGGCTTAATTAAGGTGGTAAATTATCAAATGATGGAATACTGGGGTGGAATGGTTTCACCATTGCTACCTACCATTCACTCTCTCACTACATCATACTAAGCATGGATATATATACATTCAGGTCAGGTAAATCCCCCATTTCGTGTTAATGTTATAACACAGATAAGATCACTGTCACATTACCTAGAGATCATGTATCTATGGCATTAGAAAATGCCCATCCAAAGTTCTCAACAAGGGTTTAACATGAACAACTCAATATCCTAGATGTTAGGTTCAAAGTTCTCTACACATAAGATCTGATAAAGATGTACTATCAGGGAGCCATTTGTTACCCTCAACCTACCCCCGCTGACTTCAGAATCAGTGGTAATAGGCTTTGGGTGCCCGTTCGTAAAATGGAACAAGACACACAAGCATATGTAAATAAGAGAAAAATAGTGTCCATCATCATATTTAGAACTAAAGTGTATTAAGTACAACGTGGTCCAAAGGAAACAACATGAAGAGATTTCAAGTTCAACATAACTATTCTATTACATGAAGAGATTGAGAACCCCATTTATTTACTACAAGCCCCATGTTGAGATGTTGTTTTTTGTTGTAGAGGTTCCTTCATAAAGCTTGATTCACCCGTTGATCACCTAATAGGGAACAAAAACAGGACACAAATTCAATGTGGGTGCATTGGTATAATTTGCAAAATGAAACTAGAAAGATTATGAGATTAACATAATATAAGCTTGGCAAGATAACAAGAAGTGAAGACCAAAGAACAACAAACATAAGAAACATATAACAAAGTTTTAAAGAGAATCTTTTAGGTGAATTTAACCATTGTACTTAATAACATCGTAAGGCCTCATATTCGTGTGACAACTTCTAAAGGAAGAGTCTTTATGGCAAACTAAGGCATAGCCAATAGTTGCACATTTCAACCATGAGGGGCCCAAATGGTCAAAGTCGTAGGGTCACCCTATATTCAACCAAATATTTTTGTCCCCTCTTGATGACTCAAGGAGGAGTGACCGTGCCTTATTCCCACATCCCATGAGTTGGGTAGGGAACAAGAGTTATTGTATAATGGTTCTCTACATTAATGTTTGAGGGTGATTCAACATATAATATATTTCAAAAGCATGAAAAGGATATCATAAGGTCACTTATGTCAAACAATATTCATAGACAATCATTACAACTCTACATATACAAGTAAAAACCAAGTCATAACAATAGCAATAATTCAAGAGGAGTGAAAAGTGTACCTTGTAAGTGTAGAGTAAAACCTAGCACCAAGAGCTCAAGGTAAGGCCCTAAATGTCAACCTAGAGTACAAGGGTAGATCTCTGACTAGTATGGAGTGGGGGTACCCACATATACATTCTCAATCACTTAGGTCCCCTTTTTATACAAGCATGGTTCTAGTCATATCAACATATTCACAAAAGTGTGCTACATGGTACAAAACATCATAGGATGCCTTAGGCTAAGAGAACGTCCATGTCCAGAGTATAATCAAGGAAAAAACCAATCTGATTTAACAAGATGAACAAGTGAAATCCATATCCTTATGGAACAAAAGTGCGAGATCTTGATTCTAGAGTGAAAAAGACATAATCGTGGCTAGTGATTTTGAGAGTGATAAAATTTCATGGGAGTTAGAGATCTAAACTATATAAGTGCTCAAGTTGCATCATTTTCATACTTAATAAGGTGACTTATGAGTCATGGTACATGAAAGATGGAATTAGATAGCAAGTAGATAGGTAGATCATTTTAAAATCATGACTAGAAGTAATAGTTACTGAGATACCACGAAATAGGGTGATTAATCATTAGGATCACATCAAAAACATAGATGATAAAGATTAGATGACTAAAGACCAAGCAGTACCATAGAGTAGTAAATTAGGGGAGATATGAATGAAACTAGGATAAATACGTAGTACCAAGATATAGGTGGTGTTTTTATGATCAAAATGATATATTACATCATTATATTTGTTTAAACAACCCAAAATATATACATCTTTGAAGATTAAAGCATCAAAGGAGGATTTTTGGGGGGTAAATACCCTGATTTGAACCGAGATGGGCCGTATGGCTATGTTGGCATGTCCTAGAGCCTCTGATCACCATTCATCGCTACTGGGCGGTTGGTGTGGTTGGGTGACCCCCACCCCGCTCTGTCACCTCCCAAGATCGCCCTTGGCCGCTCATTGGGTACCAAGTCTTCCCACTTTGACCAAGGTCGATCACTCCCTTCTACCATCAATCTGGGTCGTTGGTTGTCTTGTCCACCATCGACCATGAACCATTGTGCGGATACTATTCACCATCTCTTCTTACTCCATAGCTCCACTGTCAGACGACATGTGGTGGAGGAACTCACTGGAGCACCGGTGATGTGGGGGCAGGAGACCCTAGATGAGCCAGAGAAATGGCTGCCCATTCCTGCCAAGCTTCGATGGACCAACAATCGGGGCTAATTCATGGCCTCTCGGCTGTAGGGTGTGATGAAGATGGGGGGTCAGGATGGCAGTGTGGGCCGCAAAGGTGAAGAGGGAGATGAAACATTCAAGCTAGGTTGCCCCGGAATGCTAAATAGGAGTGGGAATACGAGAGGGACTGAGAGGGATTGGGAAGTGGTAGAAATTCTTGACAGAATGGCATGAAGAGTCATGGTTTGTAGTCGTAAAGTGGTTGTTGTAGAGCCCCTTTACACCATATACAAACTAGAGAAGGGGACGAGTCCCAGACCGTTGGATTGAGGGCATAATCCGTGACAGTAGGATTCAAAGGCCACACATCAACGACTCTTGGATCGGGGCTCCTGATTAGTCCTTTATGAAAAAGTTAGATTGCCATGATAAAGGAGGGGCGGAGAAGATGGGCCGCACGCCTAGAAGATTTGGGCCCAATAACGCTTAAATGTGATAAAAAAGGTTGTAAATTAAGGTTAAAACAAGGTGATTTCAAATGGACATATCTCCTTCCTTTTAGATCCGATTGGGGCAAAACAAGATGCATTGAAATTGTAAAAGAAAGTTCTAAAATGTGATGATAAGAATAGGTTATAGGCATGTACAAAGATATGATTAAAAACATGAATGAATATGTTGATGTGTAAAGTATCTCAAAACTAGGTTTTATATTAAATTGGTATCACCACAAGACATAAGTATCCAAAATGATTAATTTGGCATAAAGGCATGTTAGGTCATGAAATCAAGGTCAAGAATGAGATACTTATGCAAGTAGGAGGTGCATGGAACATGTATGGGGAGAGGGAGAATTCCAGGATATCACACATATAAGGAATTTGTCCCCAAAATTAACATTATCCCTAAATTGAGTTTGGGACTCCATATTCCATATCATAATCATTAATGCTATAATTATCATAATTCAAACATTAACATTACACGAAGAGTGGGGTATTGTGTATCAAGGATCGAGCATAGTCATATTGATCACCAAATTGGGAAGATCAACTAATGAGTCACAAATAGAGAGGTTATCATAATGATCACAATTTGGAGTGATCCCATATAAGGTCAAACAAATAGATCTCTTAGAACCGAGAGTAATCATGACTTTCAATTCAAATAACTCATTAGGGATTTTAGCCTCTACATTGTCCTAAGGTGGGGTATACCTCCATGATCAAGATTTCATAATCAACATTTCAAGACATGCATCATTTCTCAACATTATGGTTTCATCATGAAACTCAAAGTAAGGCCCCACCCTTAGTCCACATGTGGCTTAAACTAATTCATAAATTGAGAGACCAACATGATCATAATGCCAACAATATCAAATTTGGAAACACGAAAGTCATCAGTCATAAACCAGGGTGATCTCCAATATAGTATTGGGAGATGATGCGAGTCAAGACATATCAAGATCAAAATCATGAGTATGTAGATAATAGATCAATATGGAGGGTCAATATTTGGATATCTAGGTCATAGATACAGACATTTCAAGACTAGGGGTTTTAGGATTTCTACTAGAGCATAGGTTGATGATTTTTTTCTAAAATCAAGACATCAAGATCAAGTATCATCATTACCATGAGTGTTACCTATTATGGGCATAGGTCAAAAGATTGAAATTGTGAGAAAGGGATCACCTTTCACGCTCTAAATAATCATCAAGCTAAAGATTTAGAGGGGTCAAAATAGGGATGTGTCTTAGGTTGGGGGGGTCAAGAGTTGAACTTCAACCCTAGTCTAGCACATTTGATTCATATTAATCATGATCATCTAGCATGTATAAAATAGGGAGAGTACCAACTATCAAGTCATATCCTATGAGATCATGGGTCAAAATCATCATGTGGGCCCAAGTCCAAGATCTTCATATTTAAGGTTAGAAATAATGTTCCCTTCCTTTAAATTCAAGGCAAGGGCATATTTGGAAATAGAGCAGTTGAATAGGGCATTACAAGAGTATAAGTATAATGAGAAAGATCAAGGGTCATAAATCACCATGTCATGTCAAAATCAAGATGGAGGCATAGAAATTAGGTGGGGGAGGTGCGTTAGGTATCAGAGTTTTAAAATCAAGATCACGAGTCCAAGAGCATCATTATGTCAAACATAATCATTGTACAAGTCAAAATAGGGTAATATTTGCTTAATTATGTTTGATGTTTAAACAAATCAAGACATTGAAGGTACTAATTAGATAGGAGCCTCATTAAGCATGAGGTATAAGGTATACATCCTCCTTATTTCACCACATCAAGATCATTGTCATTATCCTTAAACATAGGAAGCATATTAGTCATAATCGGGCATAGTCGAGTTTCATAGGATCTAGGGGATTAACATATGAGTACTAAACTTCAAGAGTATTAGTTTAAATAGAGTTTCATAGTAATCAGTCTTGAATAAATTCCATTCAGTGTCTTTGTTGCATGTTCATCTCCTGCTACAAGAAGATATACTTTAGGTTCTTGTGGTCGGTGAAGATTTGGAACTTCTCACCATAAAGGTAATGTATCCATATCTTCAACACATGGACCACCAATGCAAGATCTAGATCATGTGTCAGGTAGCTCTCCTCATGTTTCTTAAGTTGTCACGAAGGGAAAGAAATCACATTATATCAGGTAAGAAATTAAAAAGTCGTACCTTCTATTTCTTAGGACCTTCTTGCAATGGGAGACAAATGTGATGCCTTTATGTATATATTGTGTATTTTATATGGTTGTTAATGCCCCTAGACTAGACAAGATACATGGAATTTATCCCCATTCACATAATATGTGCTCACCAATGCCATGGAAGATAAAAAAGAAAGATGGTTTTAGTGCCTAATGATGGTATGAACCGATGGTGATATTAGCTCAACATCTGATGGTGTCAAATAATTGTAATCTGACCCAATAAACCGATGGTGGTTTAGGTTACTACAATTGATGGCAAGTAAAGGCTTTTAATGTTGCTTCATTTAATCCCTACACTGATGGTTTCTTTGATTATATGATCCAAGGGTTAAACCTACACACCAACCAATGGTTTTAAATGGTGAACCTAATCCAATGATTGAGATTGGAATTTTCAACATCCAATGGATTACAATGAATCCAATAGTATGATATGTTAGTTCTAATGATGATAATTAAATGGTTCAATGCCCTTAATTTGTAGTCTTACCTTTTCCCTTATATGAATATATTTAATAAATCACCAAAATAAGTGTTTGTGTAACTTCAATGAAATATAACTTGTTACACCTAACCCTAATGTGACTAAGTGGAAATGATTGATTGTAATCAGCCCTATGAAATGATTAATGTGACAACAGAATAGTTTCTTATTATTTTTGAAACCCTAATGTGGTACTAATTGAACATCATAGTTCCTTGCTATGTTAAACTTATATGTCACAAGTGTGATTGATTTTTTGTTGAGCCTTGTTCTAAGGCATAGAAAGTTAATGATGAACTTGTAGGGGTTGATGTGACATTCTTAATGACCTTTGGGCATGGATGAGCCATGAATGAGGTGTAACCCTCTTCATGATATGACAAGGGTTGAAACCCTAGAACCATGTAATAAGAAATTATATGTTGGGGTGAGATGGTGACAAGTATGGTCTCATGTATGGCAATGTATAGTACCATGTGGTGATTGTGATTAAGAATTATATCTCACATGTTTTATATCTTTTAAAGTTGTTATACTTGTATGCTTTCTAGAAATGAATTTGGGTTTGTATGTCCACTTGTATGATGCAACCTTAACTCACTCAATTGGTGTAATTAATCAAGTAAAACCCTAGTCATGTAGTGCCCTATGACATAGAACCATATTCAATCTCAAAACTTGTTGGATAGTGAAATGATTATTCTTAAGGGAAACTCAGAGAGCATACTGTTGAGTATGAAGGGTGTTTGTCACCCTGACCCCAAGTGTATAGGATGGATGACTATGGTCATATATAGCCCTCAGTTTGAGAATAACTATTGTCGTGTCTTGGTGATTACATATGAGATGAAATTTGAGGAAAACTGTGGTTGTATCTCAGATGGTAGGGATTGCATTCCCACCTCCTATCACTAGTTTTGTGACATGTACCAAGGACGAACTAGGTTGTTAGTTGATTGACCTGATGTGTCATTGTGACAGCCTCATACTGAATGAGGGCAGAGAAGATCTTAGTAATATGATTTTCCTAGATCTTGTATGGTATTGATTTCTACTTAGTAGTGGTTAGTTGAGACTTGAGTGGTATTCCTCAAATCCCGCATGGCATAATGAAAGACATAATACAAACCATGTAGATAAAACACATTTCACATTGGTTGATTTTCCTTTCCAAGTCTTTATACTGCATAGTTCTTATATGATGAAATCTATGAAATCTGAGTCATTATAATTGTTGGCAGACTTATCTATTTATCTTGCTTAGTATGTTTAAACTTTTTGGTCTACTCAATTGCTTATCAAGTACTTCAATCTACTCACTATATTCACTGTTAAATAATATGCATAATCAATATCTGTTGGAGAGAGTTATATCTCTTACTGGGACATGGGTCACACCCGTGGGTCACCACATCTTTTTAGGTGGTCGCCTGCAACATGGTAGAGATCGTGTTGTAGAAGAGGAGTATCCTGGTGATCAGTGGACACAAAAGGTTGGACATATTTTGTTAGTAGTACAGTCCTACCTTTGTCCCTATACTCTCTGAGTATGGGAAGTGCTTTGTAGATGATAAATTTATATCGGCATGAGTTTTTGGCAGTATGCCAACATTTATAATATATGGATTGCACATGGTGAAATATATCTTTTTATACAAGTTGTGGTTGAGACCACTGGATACAAATGTAAATACCTATTATGGCATATGAGTTTACAAAAAGATGGACCTTGACATAATTTTTTTATTACTTGATTATGATGTGGAAGTTGGTTCTAATTCTTCCACTTTTCTAGCTATGTGATTAGTTAGTAGTTGATTGTGTTTTGTGTTTTGAGTAATCTCATTTAGTGTGACAAGGTGTCACACATTTGTTGAAAGTTGATTGACTGAAAGTTGAACCAATCAGTTCTAGTGTTGAACTGGTCATTTCAGCGTGTCAGGTCAATATAACTAAGTTTAGCAATTCTAGACATTGAATAGATCAATTTAGGAAGTGAACCGATCGACTGAGGCCCATCAAGCAGGCATCTCAGGTTGTGAATTGGGCGGTTGGTGGATCAATTTGATTGATTCAATGATTTGTGTTGATGTCATGTTGAGCATTAAATCTAATATTAATTGATAATACAATTGTGATTGGGAAACATGATGAAATGATCAGTTCACTGGGTGAACTGATTAGCTCCATGCCAAGCGATTGGTTCACTAGTGAACTAACTGTTTCGCCTGTTGCATGTTGCAATAACTCATGAGATTCAGGTCCCTTCCACTCCCAAATAGATTGGGAAACCAGATCCTAATCTTCCTATAAATAGAGGGGTACTATGGGATTCCCAGAGACACAACTCAATTGCCTCTAACAATTGTTGTCCTCTCTGGTTGTGGTAACCAATAGAGAGTATGAGCAAGTCCTACCCCATAAAGGGAGGGATAGCAATGGAGAACAATTGTGGGAGAGAAAGTTGGTGACTGGTACACTAATGGGAGGGACAACTCCTTCATGTCTGTTCTAGCATGTTGACATGAGTTATAGGTGGTCTGTGTGGACTTCCATAGAGGCAAGGAGGTTGTTGTTTGCCACTAGGAGGACAACTTTAGCTTGCTATCTATGGTGAGACCGGGAGTTGATGAAGACATTGTCCCAGTGAAACCGGTAAAGCTGCATTACTACATCGAGGAATAGTCGATGGACTTGCCCAAGGACCAGGTATGAACTCGTTAAAACATTATTCCCATTATATATTTGTTGACTGTGATCTTGTTGTTCTAGGAAATATGGATAGATAAATTTTTGTTTACGGTGCCTACCATGTTCCCATATTTCCCTACAATAGAGACCCTTCTTTCCAAATGTCAAGCATGAGGAGGAGAAAGAAGACTTGTGTGTATAGACTCTACCTTTAGAGTACATGGCATCTTATTCTCCTAGTAATTTTGAGTTGAAAAAGGATGAAAAGCAATCACATTCTCCTTTTTCTTTTGATTCTTTTCTTCAAGCTCTTCTTCTTCTTGTGCGTTGAGTGTTAGATCATAGGTATTGAATATTTCCTAGAAGTTCTTCAATGTTAAGAGCAAAGAGATTTGTGGTCTTTTCTATGGAAATCACCATCTTTTCCACCAATGAGGAAGAGGGAAAATAATTTTGAGCATACCTACCCTAGGTCAACATCTCCACCACTTTCTCCTCTCAAAACCCTATCTCTCCTCTCTCTCTCTCTATAATTTAATTTCTCTAGAATGGATCACAAAATATGAGAGCTACTTGGGTGCTAGCTTGCTGATATAGAGCAATTGAGGTGCTTGGGTAATTTACACATTAACCCCTCACTATACTTTTTCATATTTCAGCAGATTTTTCTGTTGTAAAAAAGTTACTGTAATTCATTTATTTTAAAGGTCTAACATCCTTTAAAAATTAAAAAAATTAGCATGATGTCTGAAATGTAATTTTGGAGCTCATGTATAAATTTCAAATCATTCAGAGTTACAAATAAATAATTAAAAATCAAACACTACACTGTAGAACAACACTCTGCCTGCATTTTGTTTGAAGTATAGTTTGACTGAGAACGACATTCAAAGAACATCCAAATATTCTAAAATTTTTCTCCAACATGCATAATTGAGTTATCCATATGGTATACAAAATTAAATAAAATAAAAAATACGTAGAAAATATGAAAAATCATTTACCACACTTCTATCCTGATAAAATTCCATATTCATGTACTATCAAAACCCTAATTTTTGCTGATTAGGGTTTTGATTAATCAAACCCTAATTCTTCAAACTAAAATAATAATTAGAGTTTCTTGTTAGGTTTGAAAAAAATCAAAATTGAGCTACTATCATGAATCAAGTCTAAACAATTTTCAATCTAATCAAGCATGCAATCATTCAGGTAAACCCTAATTTACCAGTTAAGGACAAACACAGTCATAACAATTCTCACCACCTTCAAAATTTTCATCCCCAAAATGTAAATACATAAAAAGAGTATATTCAAAGTTTCTTTTCAACTTATGAAATATTATGTGTCACTATACTCTTGTATTTCATATTAGAATGTTATTTTCAACATTGAGTCATTTGTTTCTCTTCTAATCACAACATGATTTCAGCAAGCCTTCTCAATGATAGAAGAAGATTTTTCTGTCACTATCGTTAATAGGAAAGAGATAGATTAAAAACAATTTTTTAATCATTCCATACCCTGTTGAGATTTTACCTCAGTACTGGTAATCTGATTCCACTATCTTAATTCATACACTTCAATATGTACTTATTTTTGTGCATCACATCAGAGTTATTAAAGATAGTTCACCTTTCTATTTTGAATTTCACTATTTTTCTACTCTAATAGAAAAGCACTCATAAATTGCAAGACTAGAAGTAACAATAATTGTATTTCATTCCAATTCAGTATAGTGATCACACATGCACAATTGAAGTCATATGTAAAACAAAATTTCATCCCTTGATATGCCTTCAACAAACTATACTTATAAAAAAAATCACATATTGTTGAAAGCCATTTGTTTTCACTGATTTCTCTTCTTATGCATTACAACTTCTTCTTGCTTATCCTTCTCATTTTGATCATCTAGCATTAACATCCCTAACATTGAATCATTCAAGGTAATAATAGATTATTCATCATTCTTGATATCACTGTAAGAATTTATTTCATATCTCACTTTACTCATGTTTTATTTCACCTTTTATTCAAAACACACTTGTTAAATTTCAAATTTATTTCTTATTCTTTGCTCTGAATCATTTCCATATGGTTCATCTATCTTTCCAATTTTCAATCTTTAAACCCATGAATATTATAACTTATATTTTCTTCTCATATTGATGATCTTAGGATTTTATTTTACAGAGATGTTCATGCTCAAGGTCAAGTCATTATTGACATCCCTTGAACTACTACAACTCTAAACATTCTTGGGTTTGGTCCTTATCAATAACATGATGCTATTGTGATGTGACTTTACTCCCTTAATTTGAAATTCAAACTTTGGATCTCACAAGTTTCACTAAAGCCTTCCTTAACTTATCACTTGAATTTCCTTTCTCTTACTTGGCCATTCATATAGATTAATTTCTAAATTTACCCTACTATGGTTTCATCATCATATTATGTGCCATTAGTATATTCAGTAGATGTGTCTCTCATGTCAATTGTGCATCGTTTGTGGTTTATTTCCTTATCACTTCATCCCGTTACACTCACTAAGGAGGATACATAAGAGAATCTGATTTTGATAAATATAATTATAATATTCAAGTATTCACTTAACACAGTTCTCGTATTAGTCATCATCAAGGAGACTAGACTATTTCACATTTCCTCACATCTCACAATCTCTCTCTTTCATCATCTATATTACTCCCTCATGTTTTAGTCCCTTATTTATTTTTTATCATCGGCTACCTGTTTTCTACTCTTCCCTATGTCATTATTTACTTTTACTTATCCCTTATGATCTTGGTTCTTACTCTTTTGTATGATTCCATATTCCATGCCATATAAACTTTCTCATCATCCTTTTACTTTTATCTAGTTGAGATTCTAAATCAATATTCTCCCTATTAGCTTCATCTTATGCATAATACATTACATGTCCTTCATTTCAAATCAAACGGCTCAAGCAAGGGTTAACCATAGTTTCCTTTTCAGTCAAGCCTTTATATTCTGACTACAGTTTACCTTTATATGAGTTGTTCATTTATTTAGCTGCACCTTTGTTCTTCTTTTAAGAACTAGTTCCATTTCATCACTAGGAACCTATTGAACACACTTGATGTCAACCAGGTTGCTACTAAATAGAGACTTTGAATCAAAAGCTAGTAAGGATGAATACATTAAACTTTATGATAAAAGTACACATTCTATGATCCTTGTTATGTCATGTAACCCTTCTTTCTAAATCAAACTCACTATTTCCATCACTTCCTTTTTGATGTGTGTTGGCAATGTTTCTCAATTGAAGTGTGGCAAATTGAACATGCGATCATGCTAGGCTAGCTTCTCCAAGGTCATTAGGCCATGCAAATTCAACATATTGTATCAGATGAACTTTTAGTGTATGATGCATGATCAATTTATCTGTGAGATGTTATGATTATATGTGCATATTTTAGTTTTAACATTAATAACAAAAAAAAGAATGATCAATGATATTATGTTCACACTCTCCTATTTTAAGAACTATACATATCACACTCATATTCAGGATTACACTAAAAGTAATCCTTAGGAGCTCAATAATTTCAAATCATGTAAAATACACATTAAATACTTGCTCCTAATTGTTTTGATCACTAAGACGTCTAAACCTCACCTTTAGTGAATGTGCACTTTGGTGCAATGATGTTGAGCACTTTATGAGCCTTCTGCACATACATATAAAATCATGGTAGAGAACATTTCATCAATTCAAATATGTTAATGCTAATGAATGCACCTTATATGGTCATCCTAACCATGGACTTAACATTATGACTTTCCTAGAGATCACAAAAAAGTAATAAATTATGATATTTTGGTGCATTATAGCATTATGTGCAACCATGCTGCAAATATTCATACAGAACATGTTCATCGTGATAGTTGTAACATATCAAGGTTTTGATTTTCACAATAATATAATACACACATGCATGCACGTATAAACACAGACACATACAAATATATAGTATATCATGTGTGTGCCTGTGTAAGAGTGTCTCTACGTGTATACGTGTATGTGTGTGCCCATGCATGTGTGTGGGTGTATAGGTGTTTGTGTATGTATGCATGTGTGCATGCTTGTATGTGTCGGTGTGTCTACATGCACACGTGCGATGGAAATATCCTCAATGCTACTTGCATGTGTGTGGGTGTATAGGTGTTTGTGTATGTATGCATGTGTGCATGCTTGTATGTGTCGGTGTGTATACACGCACACGTGCGATGGAAATATCCTCAATGCTACTTCCTAAATTTATATTTTACCTTTACTTAGCCATGAATGAGATCGATGTTCATAGATGAGGAGAACCATGACGTATAGATTGAGACTACAATCACGACTGTAGAAAATATTCAAATGCACGACTTCTATATAGAGGATCACTTTCTCAGTTCCTATATAATAGTCATAAAGCTATATCATGTATAGGGTTTCATTTTGTATGAAAACACACACACACACACACACACACACACACACATATATATATATATATATATACTTGGGTACATAATTCTTTTAGCATATATACATACATATATACATATATATATACTTGGGTACATAATTCTTTTAGCATATATACATACATATATATATATATATATATATATATATATATATATATAACAATGTCAAATTTTCATGTGACACTCCCCAAGTCCAATGATATGAATAACATGTTGTGCCTCCCTATTATGTGCATGAGGTACAAGGGGGTGCTACATAGGAATAAGCCTAAGAATGCCTGAAAATACCTTTCATGCTATTCTCTTGGCTTCTCTCTCTGTAATTCTTTTTGACAATATTGCAACAATGGTATAATAGATCAATACTGCATCCAGAAAAGTTGTATACAAATAATCAAGTTGTTTATAAAACTTTTTTAATTCAACAAGTTGTTACAAAATACATTTCATGCCTAAAATATCTTTTTGTAGTTATGGCTTAAAGTGACTTGCAGATATATAGATCCTTCACATCATAAGGAGAATACTATAATGAAAAAGAATATACACAATCAGCAATGTGGTTGGATTTGGTGATGAAAACGATGATGATATATTGTCATTAATAAAAAAGTGATGGAGTACGACCAAAGACATAGACAATAGTTTTAGGTTGGGGATACCATGGTAAATTAATTGAAAGACAATAACTAGAACCAATGAGAAATTCCATGACAAGATTTGTGTTTTGTGCTTCATTATTTAGTTTGAGGTAAAAGTAATCAATTGCTCTCTTTTTCATCGTGAGTTATATCTACATAAAGAATCACTACAAAATATTATATGTTTTAAATATAATGTTGAATGATTGTTATATAGTGTTAATAAGACATACAAATAACTTTATACCTAACTAGTAGATTGAAAGGATACAATGTACTTTCACCATCCAACATGTCTTGACGTTAGGATGGATCTATGTCCAAGACAACTACATGATTAGGGTTCCACTTGATTAGTTAATTCCAATTGGGTGTCTTTAACTGCATCAATCAAGTTACAAGAAAGCTTTAAAAGAAGTCTACAAGAATAGGTGGAATGCAACTTTATAAGATGTAAAATGTGTAAAGCATAAGTTGATCACATCACCACAAAGTACTTGTTCCACTGCCATACACAAGGTCATCACCGTTATCACATTATCATGGGATATCAATCCCTCATCACACCACCAGAGGATATCACCTCAAAGAGGGTATAAACCATTTCTAGGTCATAACACCATTCACATTGTTCCCTGCAAAAACATCATTAACTCTCCATGCCTTATCAAGGCACATAATCGTCACACATTTGTCACATAAGCTTGACAAAATTCTTACATTATGCACTTATGATGCTCACAAGATATCAAATTAAGGATATAATAGCTTAACAAAGAGAAAGAATTCTTTCAACATACTAGAAAACTATGCAACTTCATCATGTACTTGCAATTAGGGTTAGGTTTCAACATAGCTAACTAAATTAGGGTTTCAAAACAACTAACATTAAACCCTAATTATCATCATCTCCAACATTCTTGGAAGCAAGAGAGTCAACTGGAATCATCATAAGTCAACCACATAAGAAAGTCATAAGTCGAGGAAATCCCATCGACTGAAGAGAAATAAGTCACACCATCGTCATCGGTCGAATAGGTGAATCAACCAAGGAGACCACCCAGGTCAGCACATAGCGAAAGAAGGAAACAAAGTCATGTATTTGATCAAAGAGAACTAGGTCAATGGAAACTTGGTGATCGAAGAGAAAGCACCATCATAATGATCAAATAAGACAAGTTCACGTAGATTAAAGAGAGCATTGCACATATTCATCGACCAAAGAAGAATCTTAGCGATCGAAGGAACACATCCACATCTCATTGACTGAAAAGGACGCAAACCTCCAAAGACCACATGAATCAAATCTTGTTAACCAGAGAACATGAACAAAACTCATCGACCAAGTCATGAGATTAAACTTAGTGATCATCAAGAGAGAGAAAATTATCCACCACATGATCAATCACCACCAAGAAACCAAAGATCACCAAAGTGCAAAGCAGAAGAAGGTCATCATCAAAAATCCTAAATTTGACCATCAACATGAGAGAAAACCAGACCATGATTCAAGGGAGAATAATCAAAGTTTCTATCATCATGCTTGTATCTAAAGCCTCCATCATTAGGAAAGAAAGAAAACCATGATCATGAGAAGGAAAACCAACATTTAACACATGCATGTAAATACCAACACCTCCATCATCAACAAGAATTTAGACACAAGAATTAGAGTTCATAAAAAGGAATTACTCTACTCAAGGTCACCACATAATCATAAACCCTAGCTCAAGATATCATCATCATACTAATTAGAACCACATTTTAGAAATATATTATTAGCATGTAAAGTTCAAGTGTAACAATAATAGAGGAGATGGTTATATAACTTGCTTTAACAAGGATGAACAACTCCAACATCAAGATGCTCCAAGGAAAGAGAGGACAACCTAGCTTGATCTCCATCTCATGGCCAAGCTATCATCACCTCAAGAGAGAAGCAAAATGATAGATTAAAGAAGAACAAGATTGAAACCACAACTCTACGCCAAAAATACAAGAAAGAGAGGGTTCTTCATCTCAACTAAAGCACTATCATGGAGAACCATGGATTCAGTCAAGAAGAGATAAGTTCCTCAAGAAGCACAACCATGGAGACTAATGGATTTGGACAAAAGAAATAAGAAAGGTAGGATAACAAGAAAATGAAGATCAAGCAAGAGAGATCACTTACCAAGATCAAGGAACACCAAAGGATCACAAAAGAAGGATTTCTCCAAAACCCTAGCTCACATGCAAGGGGTTCAGCCACCTTCTTTAAGCACAGGCACCACTTAACCACCAAGAACATAAGGGGGATGAGCTCCAAGGAGAAGAGAAAAACAAGAGGGTGTAAAAGGGATCACTTGCATGTAAGGGAGAGGGTTTATATATCCAAGGGTAGAAAGAGGTAAGGGATGTTAGGTGTCATGCAATCATGTGTCACTTGTCCCTCAAAACTCATCCATGCAAGCACTAAGCCCATGCATGCAATGAAGGTCATTAAAAAGAAGGAAAACCATCAAATAATCTGGTCTAGGGAAGCTCATCATTAGAAGAAAACATGATCCCAAATCTCAATCGGTCGAAGAGATCATAACGACCAAAGAAAATAAAAAACCTTGTGACCGCATAACATCCAAACCCTAGGGTTTTCTTGGCTCTTTGACTGCCAAGAACACTGGGTTCACTCAAACTCATTGATCGAAGTAACCAAGTGTGAAGAAACTTCATGCTGATCTTTGAAAACCAACAGAAACCATCAGTCAACACACTAGGTCAAAATCTAACCAGGGCATCCATACAAACCCTAAATCACCAATACATGATTCCACCTCATCAAACCAAGGTGAAAACAAGATATGAGCACCACTCACTCTCCCCAATGATGCCAAAACATGTGAGACATGACAAGCATGTCAACAATTCCCAGATAAACCCTAAACATGGTTAAATTGCAATTTGGTCCAAAACAAGCACATATAAGTATAACTAGCTCAAACATCATCTAAATTGGACCAATCTGAAAACATAAACCTTTCACATGTTATTAAAGCACATAACTTGATGAGATTAAGGTTCTAAGAATCTTATAATGCTAAGCAAGCAAGATCAGTAAGAAAGCTATGTTAGGGGTCTTATAATGTGACACAATGCACCAGAGAATCACCTTTATGACAATCCTTATTCAAGGTCACGTTGGATGGTGTCAAAATACATTGAACGATATGTGATGAGTGTAGTGTCTTCAGTCTAAGAAGCACAATCAACAGTATCACTATGGGAGCTAATTCTCGCTACCATTCAATGGTCTCCATGTATAACTCTCAAGGTTGGTCTATCTAGTACACTGTTCTCTAACAAGTACATAAGTGTTTGGTTTGATATCACATATCATGGTTGATGAGATTCTATCATAAACCAACACACACTCTAGTCTTATGTATTACTTGAAAAAACACTAGAGGGGGGTGAATAGAGTTTTTAAATAATTTTAACAATTTATTAAACTCAAACAACCACAATTGAAAATTGGAAGAAGGAGACAGGTGTTTAGAGTGGTTCCAACTTTAGCAAATACTAAAGTTGTCAGTCCACTACCCGGTTGCTTACCCAACCGGGATTTTGAAAGTATTTATTTTATTACCTTCTCAAGGATTTATACAAAATACAATACTTTCCTTTACACCCTTTGAACAGCCTTCACTTGAAGTAGGTGCACCAACTTTGAGGTAGCCTTCTTGAAGTAACTCCAAGCTCCCCCTTGAAGTAGCCTTCCTCTCTAGAAGTAACCTCCCGTTGCACCAGCCTTCTGAAGTAGCTCAAAGTCACCTTCTTCACCAAGAAGATCTCCACCCTCTCCAATTAGCAGCCTCCAACCTAGGAGTAGCAAGGAGAGTACAAACGGTAATAGAGAACAAGAAAGGAAAAAGGAAAATTACAACTTATCCTTTGTAGCCCAGGGCTTGATTTGCCTAGATCAAGCGTATAGATCTCCTAACCAAGTGTATGAACTTGTGATTGCAGTGGGTAGGAGATACTAGCCTATAGGACACAAATTTTGAGCTAAGGAAGGAAATAGCCAATTGTCACAATGCTCAAATTGCTCACAAACAGATTGCTCAAAGTATGCTCAAGGATTTCTCAAGTGTAACAAGTGTATTTGAGTGTCCTATGGCTTGTCCTATTTATAGGAATGGCCTAAGGATGCTTAAGGACATTCTAGACAACTTCTAGGGGTTTCTAAGTGCTTAACTAGCCGTTAGGTACAAGTTTGTTGTTTTAACAACGGCTAATTAATTAATTCTGCAGTTGCTGTCAGAGATCATCTCGGTCGAGGAATGGTCGACCGAGACACCTATTCGGTCAAACTTTTGTCGACCGACAGGCTCTCTGGAACAAGTGATTTGCAACGTCTATCTTCAACTGCCAACTACCTTGTCAGTTGTTTCTAACGGCTACTTTGGATCTTTCTCGGTCGAGAAGATTGTCGACCGAGAGTGTCTCGGTCGAGGAGTTTGTCGACCGAGATTGATCCTGTTTCAATGTTTCAATTTAGGCACTAATTATATGTATGAGTGTGCATATGTGATCCTATTTGAAGGGAATGACTTATCTAAATGTGGTGTTTAGCTAGGGAGAATCTAACGCTTGATTTATATGCAATCTAAGTACTTGTACATTATATATTTGTACAAGTTTTTACAAAGCAATTACATTGCATGAAAACATAAACATGTAAGCATATGGATTTCCCTAGTTGCTTTGTCATCCACCTTAATCCTGCACACTCAAGTAGCTCTAGATCAATAAGAATGAAATGTTTGTCATAATCAAAACAAAGGGTTTTATAGATGTCCATTTAGCCAACAATCTCCCCCTTTTTGAAGATGACAAACATTTCCAAAATATAAATAAGGAAATATAAACCACATGAGTTTCATACCTTTAGATTACCTTGTGTAGCTTTTCCTCTTGGTTATAAAATGTGTGCTTATTATTCCCCTTGAATTATGGAACATGAAATCCAATTCACTAGGGAATATAACAACATTCAATGTAAAGCCAAGAGTTTATTTGTGAAACTCATTGATTGAGTGTTTCATAATGACTAAGTTTTAGTTTTATATTTATTTCTCCCCCTTTGTCATTTCAAAAAGATATCCGTTAAAAAACTCGCCCTTAATTAGCTGTCCCATCAAATTTAATGAAAAAGATGTCCATTTAAAAGCCAAAATAACATGATGCAAGTAAGAGTTTTTGTTTAAGTAGCACAAATATCAAAGAAAACATCTTCCAAAGGAGTGATAAGCAGTTGCTTCCTAATTTTGTTAAATTGATCTAGTGGAAGCGGTTTTGTAAAAATATCAGCCAATTGATCTTCCGTATCAACATGATGAAGGGAAACATGATTCTTGGAGATATGATCCCTTAAAAAGTGATGACGGATTTCAATATGTTTAGCTCGGCTGTGTAAAATAGGATTGTGTGCTAAGTTTATAGCGCTCGTGTTGTCACAAAAAATAGGCGTAGATGAAAGAGTAAAACCATAATCGTTTAATACTTGTTGCATATAAAGCACTTGAGCACAACAAGACCCAACTGCCATATATTCAGCTTCAGTTGTAGATAGGGCAACCGTATTTTGTTTCTTACTAAACCAAGATACTAAAGCTCTTCCTAATAAGAAACAACCACCACTAGTACTCTTGTGATCAAGGCGACAACCAGCATAATCTGCATCAGTATAAGCTTTAAAATCCAAGGATTGTCCTTTTGGATACCATAAACCAAAACAAGTAGTGCCGGCTAGGTAACGAAGAATTCGTTTAACTGCTAGAAAATGAGAGTGCATAGGTTGTGATTGAAATCGAGCACAAAGACCAACGGAAAACATAATGTCCGGTCTAGAAGCAGTTAAGTAAAGCAAACTACCAATCATGGCTCTATATAAGGAATCATCAATAGGGTCCCCATTTTCATCCTTATCAATTTTAATAGAAGTAGCCATAGGAGTAGTAGCATGTTTGCACTGATCCATCCCGAAACGCTTTAAGAGTTCCTTAGTATATTTTTCTTGGCTTATGGATATTCCTGCAGGTGTTTGCTTAATTTGAAAACCAAGAAAGAAAGTTAGTTCACCCATCAGGCTCATTTCAAATTCTTTTTGCATAATGTCACTGAATTGTGTGCACAATGAATCATTAGAAGCTCCAAAAATAATGTCATCAACATATATTTGCACAACTAGGAAATCAGATATATATGTTTTGAAAAATAAAGTAGAATCTAAATTTCCATTAGAAAAATTATTATCAAAGAGATATGTCTTGAGCCTTTCATACCAATTTCTAGGTGCTTGTTTTAAACCATAAAGTGCTTTCTTAAGTTTATAAACATAGTCACCTTTTTCCACTATTTCAAAACCAGGTGGTTGGGCAACATATACTTCTTCTTGAATAATGCCATTTAGAAATGCACTTTTTACATCCATTTGGTAGAGTTTGATGTTTTTATGTGCAGCAATAGCTAGTAACATTCTAATAGCTTCAAGTCTAGCTACCGGTGCATATGTTTCATCAAAATCTATTCCTTCTTGTTGATTATATCCTTGTGCTACTAATCGAGCTTTATTCCTTATTACTTCTCCTGCCTCATTTAGCTTATTCCTAAAAACCCATTTAGTTCCTATGATGGTTTTATCTTGTGGTTTAGGAACTAAATCCCATACATCATTTTTAGTGAATTGATTCAATTCTTCTTGCATGGCTATTATCCAATAATCATCTTTAAGAGCTTCAGATATCTTTTTAGGTTCAATGATAGAAACAAAAGCCATGTTTGCAACATCTTTGAAGGAAGACCGAGTTTTGACTTTATCATTAGGATTTCCAATAATAAGTTCTTGAGGATGATCCTTAATAAGCCTAGGTGTAGGTTGTGGTTCAGCTTGGTGATTATTTGTAGTAACTTTTTCACTATCATTTGGTATGTTTAAATTTTCGAATTGATTAGTGAGATCTATGATTTCTAGATTTTCAGATTTGGTCTCTTCATGAAAAGAAACATGAATAGATTCCTCAACTTTGCTAGAGATAGTGTTATATACTCTAAAAGCTTTGCTAGAAGTGGAATATCCCAAAAAGAATGCTTTGTGTGATTTAGAGTCAAACTTATCTCTATCATTTTTGGTATTTAAAATATAGCATGCGGAGCCAAAAGTATGAAAATAGTCAACTCTAGGTTTCTTAGAATGTATTATTTCATATGGAGTTTTCTTTAAATGAGAGTGAACAATTACTCTATTTAACACATAGCATGTAGTTTTTACAGCTTCAGCCCAAAAGGTTTTGGGTGTGTTGTGTTCGAGCATCATAGTTCTAGCCATTTCTTGTAGTGATCGATTTTTCCTTTCAACTATACCATTTTGTTGTGGGGTGCGTGGAGCAGAAAAATTATGAGTATATCCTTGAGATGTGCAAAATTCTTCAAATGTATGATTTTCAAATTCTCCACCATGATCACTTCTAATGGTACATATTTTGCTTTGTAATAGATTTTCAATCTTGGAACAAAATTGTATAAAAACATGAATAGTATCATCTTTAGTTGCAATAAAGTGTACCCAAGTATATTTACTATAATCATCAACAATAACAAAACAATATCTTTTACCACCAATAGATTGTGTCTTCATGGGTCCAAATAAATCCATATGAATTAGTTCTAAGGACCTACTGGTGCTAAGTACATGTTTTGGTTTAAAAGAGGTTTTGGTTTGCTTTCCCATTGTACATGGTTCACAGTTTTCAACTTGATCAAAAGATAAAGTAGGCAATCCACGAACAAGATCATATTTCACTAACTTTTTAATAACATGTGAACTAGCATGTCCTAGCTTTTTATGCCATAGTTGTAAGGTATTTTCATTTGCAAGCAAGCATTTTCCCACTACTGATTTCATAGAGTTAGGTTTAAGGATATAAAGATTTCCAACTCTATTTCCTTCATAAACAACATTTGTAGTGTTTTCTATCAATAACTTGCAGCAAGTTTTGTTAAATAACACATCATAACCACTATCACATAATTGACTAACACTTATCAAATTATGGTGCAAACCATCAACGAGTAGAACATTCTTTATTTCGAGATTTGTACCAACATTACCTATTCCAACGATTTTGCCCTTACCATTGTCTCCAAAGGTGACCGTTCCACTTTTCTTTTCTTCAAAGGTTTGAAATGCATCCTTGTTCCCGGTCATATGTTTGGAACACCCACTGTCAACCACCCATTCCTGCATTAAAATGTAGATTTTGGTACCCATGTGATGGTCCGATATGGTTAGAATCATTTAAGTACAGACTTGTATAAGAGTTCTGAATCAGAAATCCAGTCGGTCGACAATTGTTCGATCGACATTTGTCTCGGTCGACAAATTGTCGATCGAGAAGATTACTGTATTACAAACAAAGAAACACAGAAATTTAGCTCGGTTGACCAATTTTCGACCGAAATAATTGCTGTAAATTTTGATATGTTACAGACATCCGGTCGGTCGACAATACTTCGACCGATTAATGGTTCGGTCGACAATACTTCGACCGACTAAGTTTCTGTTTCAGTACAACAATGCAAAAAATTAACAATATGCATGAAATCTTTTGTTTAGTTGAGATAAGACAATATAAATAGCAAGATGGAGCGTTTGGCCATATCTCAACTAAATTCCATTTTACTCTACTAAGTTTGAGATTTTGGGACCCAAACTAATTCAGAATCCTTAGTTTTATAAGGGCATGAAAAGGAATAGTGTCCAAGACGTAAACAAAAATGGCAAGTAATAGAATCAACCTCATTTCTCTTTCTAGCCATTGTGTTCTTGGGTACAAACATAGTTTGAGTTCTTTTGGGTTGATTTTTCTTTGGAGCATATCCCAAACCTTTTCTTCCGTTGAAAACAGTACCAATGCTTAGAATGTTATCAAGTATGTCTTTTCTTCTTAACTCATAAAGTTCTCTTTGCAGCTGAGCAATATCATTCATTTTCTTGTGTAGATCATTTCTTGCTTGATCTAAATCAGATAACAATGAATCTCTTTCTTTTATAACATTATCATAGTCTAGATGGTTGCACAAAATAGGTTGAGTCTGAAAATCTTTTAGTTTAGCTAACAAGTCAGTCTTTTCTTTAGAAAGAAGATCAACATTTGATTCTAAAGTGAGTAGCTTTCTAGTGCAATCATCTAAAGATGTTTTTAAAGACAAATTCTCAAGATCAATGTTATTCTTTTCAGAAGAAAGATTATCTAATTTAGCAATTAGCTCATCATTTGATTTGATAACCTTCTTTAGTTTCTTCTTGACATCAACATACTTATCATGAATTTCTTGTAGATTAGTAAATAACTCTTCTTTAGGAAGATCAAGTAGGCTTACCTCTTGAGAGTCTTCATCATTTTCTCTTGCCATTAGACAATCCACCGTTTCTTCTCCGCTTTCACTGTCACTTGACTCGTCCCATGCAGCTTTATAGGCCTTTTCTCCCTTCTTCTTGTGTGAGCTTTTCTTTCCTTTCTTTGCTTTAGGACATTCATTTTTGAAATGCCCTTTCTTTCCACATTCAAAGCACCTAGGAGTGGTAGAAGAAGAGCTGGAAATTTTGTTAGATTTAAATCTTTTGTATTTCTTACCGTTGACGATCAAGGCTTCTTCTCCTTCTTCTTCACTTGACTCCTCACTTTCTTGTGTGATGACTTTTGAAGCTTTTAGAGCCATATCCTTCTTCTTTACTTGCTGAAGTTCACGTGCTCTTCTTTCCTCCTCTTCTAGGGTTGCTTCATGAGCTTCTAGGTTGCCAATAAGTTGCTCCATTTTCAGTCGAGTGAGGTCGTTTGCTTCTTCAATGGCTGTCACCTTTGGCTTATATTTTGGAGGGAGTGATCGAAGGATTTTTGATACCTGATCTTCTTCAAGGACAAGTTTTCCTAGGGCACTTAAACCATTAACAATAGTAGAAAATTTTGCAAACATTTCACTAATAGATTCATCAGGATCCATACGAAAGTGTTCAAACTTTTATTTAAACATGCTAATTTTGGAGTTTTTGACTTGAACTGTTCCTTCATAGGTTATGGATAGTCTATGCCAAATATCATAGGCTGTGTCACAATTGGATATTCTATTAAATTCTCCTACCGATATAGAACAATATAAAATGCTTACAGCTTTTGCATTCATTTGAGCTAGCTTTACCGTATTTGCATCCCATTCTGCAAATTGAGTTTGAGGGAGCTCATATGGGGTTGACACCATTCTCCACAAGTCCCAATTGATGCCTTGGAAGTAGAATTGCATCCTTCTCTTCCAATATTGGTAGTTTGTTCCATCAAACGCTGGAGGCCTAGCAACAAGTGTCCCTTCGAGGTTAAGGTTGTTGAGCACTCCATCACCCATTTCTTCAAGACCTTGTTAGGGTTCCTTGAAGCCTGCTCTGATACCAATTGAAAAAACACTAGAGGGGGGGTGAATAGAGTTTTTAAATAATTTTAACAATTTATTAAACTCAAACAACCACAATTGAAAATTGGAAGAAGGAGACAGGTGTTTAGAGTGGTTCCAACTTTAGCAAATACTAAAGTTGTCAGTCCACTACCCGATTGCTTACCCAACCGGGATTTTGAAAGTATTTATTTTATTACCTTCTCAAGGATTTATACAAAATACAATACTTTCCTTTACACCCTTTGAACAGCCTTCACTTGAAGTAGGTGCACCAACTTTGAGGTAGCCTTCTTGAAGTAACTCCAAGCTCCCCCTTGAAGTAGCCTTCCTCTCTAGAAGTAACCTCCCGTTGCACCAGCCTTATGAAGTAGCTCAAAGTCACCTTCTTCACCAAGAAGATCTCCACCCTCTCCAATTAGCAGCCTCCAACCTAGGAGTAGCAAGGAGAGTACAAACGGTAATAGAGAACAAGAAAGGAAAAAGGAAAATTACAACTTATCCTTTGTAGCCCAAGGCTTGATTTGCCTAGATCAAGCGTATAGATCTCCTAACCAAGTGTATGAACTTGTGATTGAAGTGGGTAGGAGATACTAGCCTATAGGACACACATTTTGAGCTAAGGAAGGAAATAACCAATTGTCACAATGCTCAAATTGCTCACAAACAGATTGCTCAAAGTATGCTCAAGGATTTCTCAAGTGTAACAAGTGTATTTGAGTGTCCTATGGCTTGTCCTATTTATAGGAATGGCCTAAGGATGCTTCAGGACGTTCTAGACAACTTCTAGGGGTTTCTAAGTGCTTAACTAGCCGTTAGGTACAAGTTTGTTGTTTTAACAACGGCTAATTAATTAATTCTGCAGTTGCTGTTAGAGATCATCTCGGTCGAGGAATGGTCGACCGAGACACCTATTCGGTCGAACTTTTGTCGACCGACAGGCTCTCTGGAACAAGTGATTTGCAACATCTATCTTCAACTGCCAACTACCTTGTCAGTTGTGTCTAACGGCTACTTTGGATCTTTCTCGGTCGAGAAGATTGTCGACCGAGAGTGTCTCGGTCGAGGAGTTTGTCGACCGAGATTGATCCTGTTTCAATGTTTCAATTTAGGCACTAATTATATGTATGAGTGTGCATATGTGATCCTATTTGAAGGGAATGACTTATCTAAATGTGGTGTTTAGCTAGGGAGAATCTAACGCTTGATTTACATGAAATCTAAGTACTTGTACATTATATATTTGTACAAGTTTTTACAAAGCGATTACATTGCATGAAAACATAAACATGTAAGCATATGGATTTCCCTAGTTGCTTTGTCATCCACCTTAATCCTGCACACTCAAGTAGCTCATTAGATCAATAAGAATGAACTGTTTGTCATAATCAAAACAAAGGGTTTTGTAGATGTCCATTTAGCCAACATTACTTTTGTTTATTTTTGTTCCACAGTAATATCCAACCAAGGACATAACAAGAATGTATGTACTTTTAACATAGATATGATCTCATTGTTCAGGTCATCAACCTGAAGACGTATGTCATCAAGTAACATCATTATTTTGACATCTACCATGTCTATGTCATCACCTCATGATTGAGACAAAAATAATAGATGGGATTACCTTTTATCATTATCAAATTCGTTATCTAATGTCCCCTTGCAATCATTATATGATTGGCTCTCTGGGCATACATACCAAAAAAATCCCACTTACACTTAGAGATCTAATCACCCACGAATATTTTTCCAAGTGATCTTAACATGTCCATCACATTTCTACTACACAAGTACTTATGTAGTGAGTTAGCAAAATTTTCTTCGAGTCGACATATTGTAAGTTTTCACATCTCCTCACTGTACAACTTCTTATATGAGATAGAAGTGTTGTAGTACTCTATCTGAGTTCCTTTTCCTATCCAATAGCTACATTGTTGTCACAATACTTTTACTATGTCATCAGTCATTCGAACCTCCCACAAGTTCATCTACATGAACTTCTTGATCCATACAATATCCTCTTTTATTTCCATAACACCAAGATACTCAACTTCTATTGTAGAATTAGCAACTGTCACTTACTCAAAACTTTTATAGCTTAAAGTTCTATATTTAAGTCTAACACAAATTTATATTGCGACCATTAGTATTGTTTGCCATTTTGGAAGCTTGCATCAGTGTAACACTTTACACCCAATTCCTCCTCATTACTATAACAAAGAAACTAATCCTTTTAGTGATTCTAAAGTACTTAAGGATGTTGTTCATGGTAGTGTAGTGACCTTCACTAGGATCTGACAGATATTTGCTCGTCATGTCCAATACATACGAGAAAAAAAGATGAGTACATAACATTGCATACATGATGGATCCAACTGTGAATGCATATGGAATCTTACTCATATTTTCCCATTCTTTATAAGAACTGGGACATTGAACTCTTGAGGGACTAATGGACATATTTTCTCTCATCGAGTTCTAAATGTTAAACCCCTTCAACATCTTCCCAATGTATATGCTATGTCTCAGTCCAAGAAGCTTTCCAGATCTGTCTCTATATAACTCAATTCCTAAGATATAGGATGCTTCACCTAAACCCTTCATAGAGAAGGTACATCCCAGCCAGGTTTTAACATTTGTAGTATAAGGATGTCATTCTCCATCATTATGTGGAATATAAATATGCTCCCACTAAATCCTTATAATCACATATTTCATTTTCATCTTGAATGAATTCAAACTCTTTAACTAACCTATCAAAGAAGATTCTAGCTCTGAGATGCTTGCTTCAATCCATATATTGGCCTTTGTAACTTACAAACTCTATTTGCATTATTTTATATATAAAACCTTCACACTATGTCATGCACACATCCTCATGATTATTCTTATTAAGGAATGTAATTTTAATATTAATATGCCAAATCTCATAATCATTACCAAATGCAATGGAAATCATGATCCTGATGGATTTAACCATGGCAACTTGTGAAAAGATTTTATCATGTTCAACACCTTGAACTTGTTTGAATCCTTTTACAACCAATATGTACTTATAGGTTTGTACACTACCATCCATGTTGGTCTTCTTCTTGAAGACTCAATTGCAACCTATGGGTTTTACCCTTTCAAATGGATCCATCAAGGTCATACCTTGTTTGTGTACATGGTGTCCATCTTGGATACAATGGATTCAAGTGATTTCTCATACTCTAGTCCCTCAATAACACCTAGGTAGGCTTGTTGTCTCATCATCTATGACCAACTTCCATCCTTCTTGATATATAAGAAATCCTAATCTTTCAAGATCAAGGCGTGTTCTACTAGCTCTATAAGGTTGTGTTACATAAGGAACTTTATATTCCACAACAATTTGTGATTTTTCTCTATTCCAACTGTACCTCTTTAGGTTCAATGTTTTCTTTTTGTTTTGTAAATTATTTAGTTCTATTTTCTCCCACTAATTCTTTTGGAATTAAATTCCTTTTAGGAATACAGTTGTCCTGAAAAAAATACTTTTGTTGTCAGTTTGGAATATAAAAGTAGTATAAAAATATAACATTTATGTGATTTGTGAACAAAGATTCTCTAACAACAACTTTTTATAAAAGCTTTTATCCCTAATCTTTATAAAAGACTTATTGGAACAATTCCCTTGCCATATCTCATATGATGTCTTTTGAACCAAGTCAGATGATGCACCTCATTGAATGTCATTTTCACATGCTATTTATCATTATTTTTCTGCACTATTTGTTCATTTTCATACTGATTTGTGCGTGATTTATTATCATTAGTCTGTGATACTTAATGAAATCAAAAAATGTAATTTTAATGTTTGCACATGATTTATATATTTCCAGAGCTTATGTTTGGTTTTTGTGTATTTCAAGCATCTACATAAGTCTGAATAGCTGAGTACTACCAACTTTACTATTGGTGGTACTGACACTTACTCAGAAAGAAGGACTTACTGAACTGAGAAGACTCGTTAGTACCGACCTAGAAGTTGATACTACCGACAATATAAATTAATTGAGAAAACTCAATACCACTGACATCAACTCGGTAGTGCTGATAGATGCCCAGGTGACCACAACTATCGAAGGCGTCGATAGTACTAACATGGTGGGATCAAGCAGATCTGAAGTTCTAGTCTAGTCCAACGATTGACAATTAATTATGCCCTAAGTCTCTTCTATGACTTAGGAGGATTTTGACCAGACCTAATAATCTCATTCTATTCCGTTGGATGGCAGTGGAGAGTAATGAGAGAAGAAAATGGAGAAGAGGCCAGGTTCTGGACAATCCAGGCACTTCCAGTGGATAAATTTGTAGCTGGAAGGTAACAAATTGGTACGTGCGTGAGAGCGGTTCATTTGGACCGTCTTCTTTAGGGGTTCTTTAGTTTTACTAATGTTTCCCACGTTTTTCATCTTCTCTCCCATGTTTTTGAGAATGGAATTTTTGTGGGGCTAAACCCCTTGTTCCTTAGGACCCGGGAGTAGCCGTATTATGCATTGTAATTGACTTTTATGCATTAATATATCCATCTCTCTTAATTTATGGACTTATTTCTATGCGATTGTCATGAACTATCCATGCTTGATCACCATAGGTAGATAATTAGACCTTTAATTTCTAATGGTTGGAAAATTAATAGAAATACATATTTTATATTGCCATGTGAGAAAGGAAGCTTATGAATGTGAAGAGATTACCTAGAGTACTTTTCAAAAAAAGCACCTAATTAATAACACAATCGGTACGAAAGTGGGATTGATATTAGATTAGGTAGTGAATTACATCATGAGAGTGGCTAATTCTTGCTACATGCTCTTAGTTTAGGGTTAGGAGAGATAATAATTAATGTTATGAGTGTTAATTGCAATGTTAACCAAGGTGAAACCATAATCCTAAAGAATTCACTCCAATTGAGATCAACAACTAGTAATTTAGATTTGATTTTTGCATTTTAGTCAATTAAACCTCCAATCAAAGTTTTCATCAACTTAGATGATTGTATTGCAATTAGTAGTTTCTAGACTATGTTTCTCTGAGTTCGACATCTGGTCCTCTAAAGGCCTATATTACACTAATACGTACATTTGTGTTTATCATGCAATTTTTGCGTATCAAGTTTTTGGCGCCATACTGGGGAGACGGTTGCTCCATCACTACAAGTACTATGATCGGCCACTCTAGGCCACAACCTTTATTTTCTTTTTACTCTTTTAAAAGCTAAATGGCAAATATCATTTATTCAATCATTAGTACCCGTTCTCACATTGTTTTCAATAATTTCAAGTACTAGTACATGGTGCATACTAGATCTCACAACTAGGGGGAGTCATCTCCACATGGCTTTAGTCAGGCAGAGCTCTTACATCAAGGAAGGAAGTACATTAACTCAGGGGGAGGCTGATTCCAACTCCACCATTGACTTCACTGCCGACTACTCAAATACCTCCACCATAGGAACTAGGAGAACCAGCTGAGATGGGTGGAGTACAAGAAGAGCAGACTATTTGGGAGAAGATCAAGGTTTCATCTGCAACAATTCGGTTGGGCCCAATAAAAAGACAAGATATCAATGTGGGCATCTACAAGATTGATCCAGGTCTGGTGGCATAGTAGGGAGGACCCTATGACATACATAAGCAACTTTGTAGAATGTTGTGACATGGTGAAAATTTTTAAGGTGCCAGCGATAGTCATATATTTGAAGCTATTTTCGTCATCATTGGAATACAATACAAAAATATTGTTTCTGAACTTTTAGCCAGAGTCAATAGAAACCTGGGATCAAACGATTGACATTTTCTTAGAGCATTATTTTCCACCCCAGATGACGAATGAGCTTATTAGAAAGATCTACAATTTTAAGCAGTAGGTGGAAGAGTGATGGTGAGGAAGTTTCCCATCATGGAATTGATTTGTACGCCCAAGCGATGACTTTCTACTATGGGCTCCATAAGGGAGAAAGAACTGCATTTGATAGTGCATGATCGAGATTCCTCCTCAATAATAAGCCATCTAAATGTTACAAAATTTTGAAGAACATGGCTAAAAATAAGTCATGGGGAGATGAAAGAGAAGTCTCAACATTAGCTAAAAGCATCGAGGAATCTAAAGTCATAGCGACATTGAATGAGAAGCTGGACTACCTCTCAAGAAAACTTGAACAAGATTGTGACATCTCATCTGGAGCTGTAGACGAGGATTGCAAGTACCTGAGACATCAATATCAGTAGGATAGTGGCCCTAGCATGATAGATCACATAATAAACATGTTAGGCAAGTTGGTCAGTTAGAATGAGACCTTAATGGACCATACAAAATGGGTGCAACAAAATCATGAGGCACAAATCCAAAGCATCCAAAATCAAATTTCTCAGATGGAAATAGAGGTAGCCTTCATAAAGAAGCCTGTTTAGTAAGGACTTCCTGGGAATGCAAAGAGAACTCATCACCATCACTAAGTAAATTTTATCTTTGTGTTCAAGGATCCAGAACATCTTACCGAGGAGTCACAAAAGTAGAACATTACAAAACTAGATTGGGTGTATGCACCTAAGGTTTCATTTCCCCACAACCTATCTGGAAAACCAGGGGGATGCAATACACCAGTGTAGTATGCTCCCACATGCACTTTACTTGATACTGGGCTTCCAGTTCCAGAAAAGGTGCCTACACAAAAAGAACATGTGAAGGTACTACTCCATAGTGGAACTATCATAGTTAATAAGGAGGCATCCACAAGCTAGAAGGAGAAGACATCAGTCATTCCATCTATAAGAGACATGCCAAATTGTATTCCAAAAGGTGGCATTAAAGCAATCTTAGGGGAGGAGATCCCTAAGATGGCATATGTTCCTCCGCAAGCATGCAGAAAAGTTAGATGTGCCATTCTTGAATATTCAGAAGATGAGGAAAGAGGATAGACAATTCAAGAAATTTCTAGACATATTTCGGAAGCTCCACATCAACATTCCACTCGTGGAGGTGATAGAGCAGATTCCTACATATGGAAGATTTTTGAAGGATATCATCAACAAGAAAAGACAGATAAAAGATACAAATGTCTTGCATGTTGATGAAGTAATGAGTGCCATGATCAAGGGAAGATTGTCGATGAAGAGACAAGATTCAGGATGTTTCTACCTCCCTTGTTTTATAGGTAACCAATATTTCCAACAAGCACAATGTGACTCTAGAGTGAGCATAAATCTCATGCCTCTCTCTATGTTTTGAAATTCGGGATTGAAGGAACCTACAAAAACATCCATGACAATAAAGTTGGAGGATGGATCTATTGTGAGGTTGTATGGGATTTGCGAGGATGTCTTGGTCATATTCGACAAATTCATCTTTCCTATTGATTTTTTGGTCATGGATATGCGTGAGATATGAGGATCATAAATGTTATTAGGAAGACCGTTCCAAGCTACGGTCAATGTGATCACTGCCATTGGTAGAGTCAGTTTGACACTCGGGATAGATGATGATAGAGTGAAGTTTAGATTGCCAGATGAATCTTCAAAACCATCCCGTGACAACCCAGGATGAGGAAAACTCATCTTGTTAAGCCTCGGATGTAAAACAAGGGCTCTAGTTGGGAGGCAACCCAACCATCTTTCACTATTTTAGTATATTTTTCTTTACTTTTGAATTTGTAGTTTCATACCTTTAGTTTGTATTTCATCGGTATTCATAAAAAGTAGATGCCTTGATCATTTTGTATGGTGTGCAGGAGGACAGTAAGTTGGTAGTACCGACTATAGAGTTGGTAGTACTGACAGAGTCATAGGGACATAGGGGTCAAGTTTTGAACAACTCGGTACTATCGACCACAATCTTAGTGGTATCAAATTTTTGTAGAAGAGGAACCAAGTAAACTGATAAGGACTTGGTACTACTGATATCCAGCTCGGTAGTATTGACAAAGAAGGCATACTCTAGGTTTGAGATATCGAGATAATGCTCGAAAGTACTGAGAAGTTTTTAAGACTGGGTACTATTGACAACCTATCAGTAGTACCGACATCAGACTTTCCAGGAAACATTCTACCCCTATGATCCTACCATGCCACAACCACCACCCTCCTTTGTATTAGTACTACTATTCCACCTCTTAAGTTATAATTCTTATGTAATGGAACCAAAATCCCAGTCCCATGAACCAAACGAATACCAAAGACAATGTGCGAAAGCATGAAATTCTTATCATACATAAACAAGTAACAAGAAGTAGGAACCGACATATTCTCAACATTCAATAATATATTATTAAGCAACATCCTTCAATTACAAGATTTCATTTACATACTGAAGTGTCACATTGTACAAGTCTTGCTCATGCACACTAGGGATCCTACAACAAGTACACCTAGCACAGGTCACCAAGCCCATCACTTCTAGCCATCTCACTAAAAACAAAGTATGAGAAATGGGTCAACATACAAGGTGTTGAGCACATGGCTGAAAGATACATATACTTAATCTTTGCATAATTTGAAAAGAGAGAGCAAGAGTAAACATGCAAGAATAAACATGTTAACTATTTAACAAAATGGGAATTCATATTTTATGTTATTTTACGCCATTGTACCAACAATGTCATGTATTCATAAGGCCTTTGACCAACTTCCCATTGGAAGGGCCCGTAAGGGTGCTCAAGATTAGCTAACCCTTTTATCAATGATCTACCCTATCTTGATAACTCAAGTAGGATGCCCATCCTTATATAATTACCTGAAAACTTTAGGTAGGTGTATGAGGTTTGTATAATGGAGTTTTTATATTATGTTTGCAAGTTATAAAGCAACGATATGAGATAAACATCGGGTACAATACTAGAATACTACATGACAATATTTGAGCAAGTAAACAAGAATATATATATATATATATATATATATATATATATATATATATATATATATATATATCACACTCAAGAAAGAAAGCCATAGTCATATAATTATTAAAGCTCACACCTAATTTAGAGATTCAAACCTAACTTATCCATGACCATCTAGCCACAAGCCACACCTGATTAACAACAAGATTACATGCATGCATTAGATTCTCACCATTAACTATAACTAGATTCATTTTAGGGTTTTGTCCAAGTTAGGTTACAAGTTGCTTATTTGTACATTAGATGATCTTTAACTGCTTTAGAGGTCATCATGAAGGCATGGTTCAAGTTCCAATTCATTTTGGCATTCCATTCACATTATATGAGTATTTCAAGATTGAAGTCACTTATGTACATGACAAGGTCATAAGACTCACAATAGGATAAACATGGTCAAGATTCATCAAGACATGAGGACCAAGCATAAATGATGGTTTAGATCATCAAGGTAGGGACAATATTAGCAATATCAACATGGGTGGATAGTCACCAAGGTCTAGCCATCATAAACCCAACCTTGGATATCAACATATCCACATGCATTCAATCATCCCCATAGTGCCATAAAGGTTCAAGTTATGATTTGGGAAGGGCATACACATCCAATATATCATGAGAGATAGATAAGTACCATACTCTAGAGAGGGGGACAAGGGAGAAGGATCCACATAAGCATAAAGGTACAAGACCCACAATTCAAGTCACATAAGTCACAAAAGGTAATCTACCATTTCCAACACCAAAAGAGGGGAAGAGGGTGGATCATAGGCATTAGGGTCCCCAAACACCCCAATATTACTAATCTAAAGGAACTCAAATAGTTTGGTTCATAAGTTTTATACACTCATCATTGGTTCAAGATGTAACCAAGCATTCACATAATTGGGGCACATCCATGCATTACATGTGAAATGAATCAACCATAGAAAGGAGGATATTAGGGAATGATTATTAAATTCAACTAAATACATATAGTACTAGTTTGTGTTTGGTTAGGAATTAGCCCATCATTAAGTAAATTATCAAATTAGGGTAAGGTACATCATTTTAGTCTCAACACTAGTTATATGTGTACAATTAGAGTCATGTATGAGAAATAGGGATTATTATGGATCTCATTAAACCCAAAAACACTTACATGTTACTGAATTACTGGTTAGGAGGATAGAGAAGCATCAAAGATTCAATATAGAGCATAGTCAAGCATTTAACATGATTAAACAAGGTCAAAATTCATATTTTAGCAATTAAGTGAAACTAGAATAGGATTCAGGGTCTGAAGCCATTCTCACTATGTATCTATTTCTGAGAGAATCAATTTGATATATAATATAGTTTGGTTTGGTCTTAGGATTAGGGAGTTATGATTTTTAGGATTTTGTAAACAAAAAGGGGGGTTTTTGTGACTATTTTTACATTTGTGGCCAATCATTCGCTGCCAAGTGGCGCGAAGGGATGTCACGTCGGCATTCAGCAGCTGCTACCCACTCCTACATCGCACCCAATGGCATTTAGGGTTCATCATCACACACTCCCCACCGGCTTCGAGCCTTCCACTGTCAGAGCCGCAATGATCCTCACCGCTTGCACGTCTGGTCCATCGTGGACCATCCTCGCATCAACGGCTACTGCTACTCCCTCTTAGTCAATGTACGCCAAGG